>OX336380.1:20322246-20974490 GCA_946902895.1 Fragum fragum
AAAGTCAAAAACTGCCACGCCCATATTTGGGCGTGAAACCAAATTCTGCAAACAACTTTTGAAAAGGGTCACCCAAAGAACATTCATGCCAAGTTTGGTTGAAATTGATCCAATGCTTACTGAGGAGAAGATGTTTAAAGATTTCAAAGTCAAAAAAGTGCCTGACCCTGCCACGCCCATATTTGGGCATGAATCAAAATTCCAGGAACAACTTTTAAAAAGGGTCACCCAAGGAACATTCATGCCAAGTTTGGATGAAATTGGCCCAATGGTTACTGAGGAGAAGATGTTTAAAGATTTCTAAGTCAAAAACTGCCACGCCCTGCCACGCCCATATTTGGGCATAAATCATAATTCCACGAACAACTTCTGAAAAGGGTCACCCAAGGAACATTCATGCCAAGTTTGGTTGAAATTGGCCCAATGGTTACTGAGGAGAAGATGTTTAAAGATTTCTAAGTCAAAAACTGCCACGCCCTGCCACGCCCATATTTGGGCATAAATCAAAATTCCACGAACAACTTTTGAAAAGGGTGACCCAAGGAACATTCATACAAAATTTGGTTGAAATTGGCCCAATGGTTACTGAGGAGAAGATGTTTAAAGATTTCTAAGTCAAAAACTGCCACGCCCTGCCACGCCCATATTTGGGCATAAATCATAATTCCACGAACAACTTCTGAAAAGGGTCACCCAAGGAACATTCATGCCAAGTTTGGTTGAAATTGGCCCAATGGTTACTGAGGAGAAGATGTTTAAAGATTTCTAAGTCAAAAACTGCCACGCCCTGCCACGCCCATATTTGGGCATAAATCAAAATTCCACGAACAACTTTTGAAAAGGGTGACCCAAGGAACATTCATACCAAATTTGGTTGAAATTGGCCCAATGGTTACTGAGGAGAAGATGTTTAAAGATTTCTAAGTTAAAAACTGCCACGCTTGCCACGCCCATATTTGGGGGTCAATCAAAAATCCGCGAACAACTTTTGAGAAGGGTCACCCAAGGAACATTCCTACCAAGTTTGGTTGAATTCCGCCCAGTGGTTACTGAGGAGAAGATGTTTAAAGAATTGTTGACGACTTCCGACTTCCGACGCACGACGGACAAAAGGTGATACGTTGTGCTCAGGTGAGCTAAAAAAATTATTACGTAGTGCACTATTAACTTGGGTATTTAAAGATACAAGATACCTTAAGAATACCTTAATAGTCTTATATTGCTTACCTGATGTTGATTGCTTTAGGCTATACTAAGATAGTTTGCAGAATTGATGTAGAGTACCAGAACGTAATATGAATAACGGTTAGAAATTTAATGAATAATTTGGAGAAATTTAAGATTTTCAAAGACTTCCTTTTTTCTTAACCTGCATGTAAAATCCAGGAAGCAACAGCATATGTTTTTTTTTTATAACCAACAGTTATTATTATTTGTATTGTGGTATAGTAACATGAGGCAGAAGATGAATCTTAAAACATCTTTTCTCCAAAACCAAAAAGCCAGTGCTTTCAAATTTTGCATGCATCAGGTGCATGCACAAAATTTGAAAGAACTGGCTTTATGGTTTGGAGATAAGATTTTAAGAATCATCTCTTTGTGTAATCAAGAAACCCACAATGTAGGGCTATGTTGGTCCCAGAGTGATATGAATTTAGGGATCTACAACAAGTGTTGTGAAGTAGCCCTGTATGAAAAATTTACAAGTATAATGACTAATGCTTTAGGAAGGGAAGATTTTTAAAAATTTCCCTCTTAGTAATCTCTATGTAAAATCAAGGAACCCAAAACAAAGAGCTCTTGATCCCAGAGTAATAATAACTTGAATTTTGGTAGAGCACAATTAGGTGATTCTGCTCGCATAATTTAAAAGCCCTAAGCCTCATGGTCTGGAGGGAGAAAATTGCTTAAGACTTCCTTCTTTAATTCCATGCAAAATCAGAACAGACAACAAAAAATTTATGGTCATCCAAGAGCAACAATTTGGTGGAGAACCGTAAGGTGATTCTAAAAGCAACACTTTAAAGCTCTTGACCTCTTGTTTTGGGAAGAGAAGTTTTTTTTAGAAATTTCCTTTATTACCTGTATGTATAATTTTGGGAACCCAAAACAAAGGGCTAATGTTGATCCCAGAATGAGACAAGGTGTGTTTGTGAAACACCATGCCCCTGTAATAGCCTTTTTTCGTAAATGTGGCCTTGACAAATGACCTTGACCTTGTCAAATAGCCTCGACCTTGGTACCTGCAGATGTGTATTGATTAGACAATCATGCCAAACACGAGCATTTATCTTGAATAGGTTTGAAGAAATAGTAAATGTTACTTCCTTTTGTTAAGTTTTTGCAGAGGTTTGACCTTGACAAATGACCTTGATCTTGTCACATGACCTTGGTATCTGCAGATGTGAACAGATGAGATCAATCATCATGCCAAATATGAGCATTAAATCTTGAATAAGCTTGAAAAAATTCTAGATTTTAATTTTTTTGGTAGCATCCAACAGACAGACAGGAAACAGTAAAACAATTTGCCTCTGATCATTCGATGAGGGAGCATAAAAACTAGTACTATGATGTGGTACTGCATGCCAACTGTAAAATCTCTAGGTAATAAATTTTACGAGATTTTTGAATTTTTTTTTATTTTATTGTAAAGTCTGTTATTCAAAAACATGGCTAAATTTTATTCAGCAATGATTTTTAGTATTTTGGTATAAGGCTCTACACCTTCTTCACAATTTCTTCATTTTACAAAATATTTTCTCCCCAGAAAGTTTAAAAAATTTAAAATTTCATAAACTAAAAATTGTTGTCTGCAATTCCTTTCAATTCTGACCAGTCTAAAACTTTGTCACCTGGTAATGGGTAAAAGCATGCAGCCGTGCAAATATATAAAACAAAACAGATATAGGGGTTATCAATATATTCTTGAACTACAGAAGGGACCTACACCTGTTTAAATCATCTAGCTACAACGCGAAAAAAATTAAGACCAGTCCAGATTAAAAGATTAACAACATTTTGAACTATTTAATTTACCAGTAAGAATGACACAAAAAAGCAATATCTGCCTTTGAAACATCTTTTTCACAGTCATATTTACCCAAAGAGTTACTTATTTATTGAATAATAATTACTGAGAAATGTTGCCTCAAATTTCCTTATCCAGTAATGGTTTGAATGACATTTCTTTTGTCCAAGGTTTAAGTTGACTTTGAAAAATCTGTGTTATTTCACTTCTGATTGTTGCCAGTACAAAGTGTGAGCTCTGAAATGTTTTGTCATTACCATGTAACTTGCCGCAAAGCCTTGATTTGTATAACAGCCTTTTGTGTCTCCTTGAAAAATCTGACGCCTAACCATACAACCACACAGGGTCTCCAGGTGAAAATGGTTATATTGTGTTCCTGAACATGCTTTGAATCACTCTAATGCTGTTTCATTAAATAACCCAAGAATATTTCAACAACCAAAGACTGTTAGACTGGGAATACAAGCAATATTGTACAACACAACTTTGATTCTACATCACCTTAATACCAGCATCCTTCTGTGCCTCAGCCTCCCCAACTCTCGCATCTCGTTTAACCTGGGCAGTTCTAGCCATACCCAGGGACCTTAGATATCCCTAGTTAGATAGAGAAGGTGGAACACAGTGAAACATTGATGTGAAAGATGATGGTTTAGCAATGAGGTTGGATCGACGTAATTGTATGTAAATCCACTTATTTGTCAAGTTTGCAATTTTTTATGTTTAACAAAACTTGCCTGTTACAAGCAATTCCTTTTTAACCCTATACTGTTTTCCAGCTGAAAAAGTACTTTTTCACATATAATTTTCAAATTGTAGTCTAATACTTCTTTCTCGTGAAAGTAGCCAGTAAAGTCTAAATCTCTTCCAGTCCCACCAAAATCCTCCTTTTTTTTTTACAACCATCAAAATATTGTTGAAGATAAAGATGTTACAAGGTATTTCTCTATTTTCCATGATTGTCTGTATCCTTAAAGCTAAAGATTTTTGTATTTAAGAGATGAAGAGAATATTTTTTGTTTTCATGGAGGTAGGAACCGAAAAACCTAATCACACTGTATGAATACGCGAAGCGGATTCATACATTGTGTGATTAGGTTTTTCGGTTCATACCTCCATGAAAACAAAAAAAATTCTCTTCATTTCTTATAATTTAATAGCATCAAGCGAAAAATGAATAATATTTTTCGACCAATCAGAAGGCCGGATTTTGATAGACGAAACTAAAGATTAAATTATTGTCATTTGAATGAATTTGTTGTTAGCAACTTCTTTCAATTTTTGAACAGCCTAAATTTTTGTCTTTGTTATAGGCATTTAATGTGTCTTAAAGAAAACTTGATTCAAAAGCTTTTGATTTACATACAATTTTCATACAACCACACCCACTGTATTTGCATATATGTTACGAAGCTCCGCCTTCCACTATGTTAATGAGCTGTACATAAAAAGAGTTATACAAAATTTCACCACACAGTGATTTTCAATCACCTTTATACCCGCATCTTTTCTGGCTTCAGCCTCACCGATCTTTGCATCTCTCTTAACTTCAGCTGTCCTCTTCATACCCAAGGCTTGCAAGTAACCCTAAAAATCACACGTAAATAACATACATACACAATACGAGTAACAACAAACTGAAAATACTCAACTCAAAATAGTGAGAAGATTTTTTGTAAAAGAATTATAACATTATAGCTAATAATTGTTATTAAAAACTGGGCATTTATTAGAATTATGTTTTTCTCATAGGAAAGGACTGGACATTGGTTAAGAGGCTACAATAAGAAACTGGCAGCAAGGCTGGTCCTGTGGAATATTTCTTTCTGGAGGCACAAATAAAACAATGTTTTGTGAAATCAAAAGGTAACATATGAATTCTGCTTCCAATCATATTGTACTTTGTTGACCAAGTTTATGAATTTCGTTACAGACGCCAAATATTTTGCTTCATTTCTTTAATCTTTTTAGTAATGAACAGCCATTTTCATAGTTTGCGGGGGTATAATGAATTATTTGACTAGTCGATCACTATCTTGAATGACAGTTGTAATCTGACAAATTTCCTACAAACAACATTGATTGTTGACCTGGACTTATTTCCCTTGTCATGCTGAACCCGGAATATTCTGGTTTTGGCAGGAGGTGTAGACTAAGATCAGACTGCACTTATGTGCAGGCTGATCTTAGTGTACACCTCCTGCTTGTAATTTTCCTGCCAGAGTTGTTTATAAAGTTGATTTCTTAAAGAAATATTTATTTTTGAACAACAAGTTCTATCAGTGCTTTCAGCCCTTTGATTTGGGAGCATTTCAGAAAGGTAATTTATACAGCATGACAAGGGTTAAAGAAGGTGTATATTGCTCAGTGGTAACTTTCAGCCAAATACAAACAAAAATTGAGGAAGCTAAGTTTTAACCCTTTACCACACAATACTATAAATTGACAACCTTTACCCTTGTCATGCTGAACCCGGAATATTCCTGTTTTGGAAGGACATACAGATAAAGATCAGCCTGCACATAAGTAAAGTCTGATCTTGGTCTACATCTCCTGCTTATCCCCTTTCAGACAGTTGTTTAAATTATCTATTTTCAAAAGAAATATTGACCCTTATTATGACCTTCAAGTACTGTCAGACAGACTGATAGACAAGAGTAATGTCCCAAACTTTTCTATGCGGCTGTATGAAGAAGATTTTCTCACTAAGCAACCTAACATTATTATAATTGTTACCCTAAAAAGAACAACAAGACAATCAAACAAGGCCCTGATAATCTACTTATTTCTATCTACAATGTAAAAATACGGTAAATCTTGCATTAAGTGACCACTCACTGAACTACAAAAAACTGGTCACTTAACCCATTCCAACACAATCCCTCCTTTTTACGCCCCGCCCCACAAGATAAAAACTTTAGAAAATGAAAAAAATTACTTATTTTGTTGTGTGGGAATGGGTTAGCCTATTAACACGAGGCAAATTTCAGACTGGTCCAAATTATGTTACAGACAACATTTTAAAGTTTATGAAATTTTAGACTTTTTTCAAGTTTCTGGACAGAAAACATTGTGTAAAACAAAGAAATGCATGTAACAAGCTTTTCTTTAATTTTACACAATGTATTCCCAAGTGTTTTTCTAGAGGGAATCAAAAACTTCATTGCGTGGGTATGGGTAAAGAGAATCGTCACTTTAACCCTTTTCTGTTTTGGAAGATTTTATACCTGTCCAAATTCAAAGGTTTTGCAGACGAAAATTTAAATTTGATTTAATTTTGAAAATAACCATTCAGTAGGATAGAAAATATTGTGGAAAATGAAGAAATTGCTTGCTGCAAGCAATTTCTTCTTTTTCAACAATATTTTCTTAAGCATAAAAGCTGGGGGAAGTATTGAATAGGAAAGGGTTAAGCATATTTTTGTGAAATATATGAAGGATCGATTTGATTGCATACATAAATAATCCCATTCCCACACAATGACGCTTTTAACGCCCCTCAGTATGAAAGCTTTTGAAAACATTGTGGAGAATGAAGAAATTGCTTGTCACAAGCAATTTCTTTATTATCCACAATGTTCTCTACCTTAAAAGACAAAGATTTTGAATATTTCATCAACTTAGAATTGTTGTATGCAACTTCTTTGAATTTGGACTGGTCTAAAATTTTATTGTGTGGGAATGGGTTATTACAGGATTCTCCCTAAATCCTATGTTGTTGAAATTCAATAGAATTGTCTCAAAGAGGGATTTCAATAGTGGTCGCTTTAATGGGAGCATTTGCTCAGATGAGGTGGTCCCTTAAGCAAGATTAACCCTTGTCATGCTGAATAAAATCTTTTCAGAATTCCGTCAAAATCAAAGGGCTGAAAGCACTGGTAGTTCGATGGTCAATACATCTTTTAAAAATCTATTTCATGAACAACTCTGGTTTGAAAAGGAAAATGCAGGATGTGTAGACTAAGATCAGACTGCACCTATGTGCAGGCTGATCTTGTCTCCACCTCCTGCCAAAAACTGGAATATTCCGGGATCAGCATGACAAGGGTTAAGTGTACAACATGCAACTTCATGAATTATGCTACACCATCCTTAATCCATTACCATACTTTACAGGCTTTAGATGCCTTGAGGAATTGTATCAAGGAAAACATTTCAAACAAGAGAGCAGTTGGACCGAGGCTCTCACCTGAGATAAAGGCCCTTTTTCTTTCTAACAGTCTAATTCAATATTCACTTTTTCTGTCCTCTGGATCTATGGCTTATAATTTTAGAAATATGAAAGTATCAAGGCTGTAGGCAGACTAGGTCAGGACTAGAGAATATTTTTCAAAGATTTAACTTTCATTGCCATGGTAACCACAGTTTTCCGCTAGATTTCTTTCATTTTAGCTATTGTGAAAGAGGACCACCTGAGGAACATTTCCGTGAAATTTGGTTGAATTTGGCCCTTAAGTTTGGGAGGAGATGTCATTTATCCTTTTCCTGTCTAACACCTGTTTTTTTACGCTCAGGAATTTATACTTGAGGAAGCATTGTGGGAGAAAAAGAAATTGCAGGTTCCCCACCATATTTTCTATCCTACAGGATAGAAACATTTTGAATTAATCTCACTTAAACTGTAGCAAACTCTTTCGAATTGAACAAGTCTAACACTTTGTAAAACAGGAAAGGGTTAAAAATCAATCCCCTATGGGCTCTGCGCATGGGGACCTGAGGGTAATGATTTTAGCAATTTTGGAAGAGGTCTATAACTGATGTTTCATGCAAAATATCAAGGCTTTTCGTCTTCCAGATCATCCGAAAAGAGTTTCATAGATTATCATAAAATTTCACCTTTGTTGTCATGGCAACCAATTTTTTCAATGGATTTCAATTCTTAAATCTATTTTTGAAGGGGACCACCTATGGAACATTGCAGCCAATTTTAGTTGAAATTGGCCAAATGGTTTGGGTGGCATCAGTCGTCTAAAGAAATTGTTGACTGAAGACTGATGCCAGACGACTCACGATGGCCAGCTTTCGGACAAAAGGTGATCACAATTGCTCTCTTGAGCACTTCATGATCAGGAGAGCTAAAAAGGAGAAAATGCTTGTTTTTAATGGGTTTATATGTAAAGACCAAGCTGCAAACATCGGGAAAAACTTTTTTCTACACACATATTTTAATGCAGTTTAAGATAAACAATCATATGAATTAAATATATGATAGAAAAAGATTTGCACATTCTGGTTTTAATAGCATGAGTTATAATTTTTTCAAAACTCGCAATAACACGACTCCAATATTGATATCATTTGACTTTTGTAAAGATATGAAAAAGAAAGAATAATGCTTCTTTAACAAATGAATTTGTAAACACATTCAGTGACCTTGGTATAGGGATAATACCAAATTCACAGAAATTTAACTTCTATAGACTGCAGATGGTCCTTTTTTCAAGACAGATTACACATTGAAATATGCTCTCAATAACAAGCAAACAAGAGGTAACCTTGCAGAACGCTTTGGTCCCATATCAGCCCTTTTTTTGGAGCACGGCCTAGATAAATGACCTTGATCTCTACCTTTATATCTGCAGATGTGTATCAATGAGATCTATCATCTAATTTTATCTTAAATAGGCTTACAGTAATTGTAAATGTTATATATTGCGGACAGATAGAATGACAGGCCAACAAATATGACCATTGTAACAGACAGGTAATTACATCTGAAGGAAAAGTTTGATCTATTTCCACAAAATATGTAGTTTTACGCTCCTGAACAAAATTATTGAGGAAAACATAGGCAAAGGTGTTATAGGACATTTTTTCTTTTCTAATATCATTTCCTTACCTATGTAATACATATTTTTCATTTTAAACACCTTTGAACTTTCATTTACAATTTTTCTATAATTTTGAACCAGTCTATAAATTTGTCGTCTGGTAACGGTTTATGAATGTTGGGTCTTATTGGAAACTATCATTTGACGGAGGTTATTAGCATTCATTTGAATTTTGGTCAAGTTCATAACTTACAATTGCATCACCAGCACAAAATCAAATATAATCCCATTACAAGATGACAAATTTTAGACTGATCCAAATTGAAACATTTTGCATATGTCATTTATTTGTGAGTGTGTGTGTATTTCAGCAAAGGAGTCATTATGGGAAAAGATGAAATTGCTTTTAAGAACAAGAGGACCATGATGGTCCTAGATCGTTCACCTGAACTCTCTGCTGTTAAAAAAGGTGCAACTAGAGACAAATAACTATAATCAGTTTCATGGGGATTGAGGCAAAACTGTGACTTCTATATTGTAAACAAAGAAATTGTCATTATGGCCCCTTTTCCTGTATTATCTTATAGAACCTTCCCATAATCTATAAGGTTCATCTTTATGACCTAACATGTATCCTGACCAAGTTACATGACGATTGAGCCAAAATGATGACCTCTAGAGCATTAACAAAGAAATTGTCATTCAGGCCCCTTTTCCTGTGTTTTCCAAAAGTACATACTTATAATCAATAGGGTTCATCCTTGACCTAATAATTATTCTGGCCTAGTTTCTTGAAGATTAAGCGTAAATTGTGGCCTCTAGACTGTAAACAAAGAAATTGTCATTAAGGCCCATTTTGCTGTGTTTTCCAATAGAACCTTTCCATAATCAAAAGGGTTCATCCTTTTGACCTAATAATTATTCTAACCAAGTTTCAAGAAGATCGAGCCAAAATTAAGGCCTCTAGAGTGTAAACAAAGAAATAGTCATTAAGGCCCCTTTTCCTGTGTTTTCCAAGAGAATCCTACAATAATTGATAGGGTTCATCCTTATGATCAGACAATTATTCTGACCAAGTTTAATGAAGATAGAGCCACATTTGTGGCCTCTTGAGTGTAAACAAAGAAATTGTCATTAAGGCCCCTTTTCCTGTGTTTTCAAATAGAACGCTGCCATAATCAATAGGGTTCATCCTCATGACCTAAGTTTCATGAAGATTGGGTCAAAACTGTGGCCTCTAGAGTGTTAACGCTTCAATTGTTGACACCGCACGACGGACAACAAACATTCAACGATCACAAAAGCTCACCATGACCACTAAAAAAAAATCATCATTTTCCACTATGCTTTCCAAACCTTTATCCTTGAGAGGGGGGGGGGGGTTCATAAATAAAGAACTGTGTGGGAATAGATTGACCCATTACAAGACGCAAACATTTAGACTAGTCCAAATTGATAGGAATTGCAGACAACAATTTAACGATAATGAAATTTTAGATTTTTTCATTTTTCATGGTAGAAAACATTGTGGAAAATGAAGATATTGCTTGTTGCAAGCAAATTTTCATTGCTTGTTGCAAACGATTTCTGCATTTAACATGCTTTTCTTGGGGAGCAATATTGTGTGGGAATGGGATAAGAAACAACAAACACTATGAAATAAATTCCACAGACATGCAATTTGTTCAAAGCAACTTAAGAACTTTATAACTTGTCACATCATAATGTTATGCAGTAACTCAAAGAAGCAAAAGTACTTAACCCATTCCAACATAATTATGTATTTCTATACACCCCAAGAAAAAAGCTTAAGAAAACATTCTGGAAATGAACAAGGAATTTCTTCATTTTCCACAATTTTTTCTACTAAAACAGTTGAAAAAATATTTAACTTCAAAAACTTTAAATTGTTGTTTGCAACTCTTTTTAATTTTGACCAGTCTAAAAATTTTGCCGTTTGGTAATGGGTTAATCTAAAATAAAAATATGCGGTTGACATTTAACATATTTAACTTAACTTCTCAGGGCCCAATCTGATTGCCTTTAATTACGTAAGATAGAACATGTTTTTTTTTCTGTCCAAAATTAACCCATTCCCACACAGTGACTCTTTTGGACGCCTCTCAAAAAAACAATAGGGAAAATATTGTGTAACATGAAGAAATTGCTTGTAACAAGCAATTTCTTCATTTTACACAATGTTTCTATCCGAAAAGTTGAAAAATCTAAAATTTCATAAATTTCAAATTGTCGTCTGCAAACTCCTTCCAGTTCTGAGTAGTCTAAAATTTTGCTATCTGGTATTGGGTTAAAATGTACAGGCCTTACTAC
Source organism: Fragum fragum (assembly GCA_946902895.1). Lineage (NCBI taxonomy): Eukaryota > Metazoa > Mollusca > Bivalvia > Cardiida > Cardiidae > Fragum > Fragum fragum. Next base: position 20,333,380 of record OX336380.1, read on the forward strand.
CTGAATAAAAGTTTGAGAGTAATATCTTAGCTAAACTTCATGATCCTTCATTGGTTACATGGTTGGAACAATGTAGTAGCTTAACTAATTCCCACATGAAAAATATTTAGACTTGTCCAAATTCAAAGAAGTTGTAGACGACAATTTCAAGTTGGTGGAATTCTACGAGGATTTCTCTTTAAGGGAAGAAAACATTGTGGTTGATGAAGAAATTGCTTATGACAAATAAGTTCTTCATTTTCCACAATGTTTTCCTCGGCTCTTCTCTTGGGATGCATAAAAAAGCGTGACTGGATTAATGCTGTTGATACACCTAACTATAGTTTCCTATCATTTTCTTACTATACATGAACCAAGCTTTATATTAAAACCAAACTTGTCACCTAACATGGGCAATATCTTTCCTTTGCTGCCCTTTTGAAGGCAAGTGCACCATATTTCTCGAAATAAACAGATGTTTCTGTAATATTCATAAAGATTTTCTTCTAATTCAAGGATTAATTCTTCTCAACAATCACTCAAAAATGAGAGAAAAAGTACTGTTTAGGGGACAACATCCCGAAATTAGAGGAAAATAAAACAGAAATGTTTATTGGTCAGAGCTATCTTAAAGAAAATTAGGTACATTAGCTCCCTGTGTGTTTTGCCATGTCTAATACTATGGGAAAGAAGAAATACTGAAAGCAGCAAACAACTGCACTAGCATTTTTTAAATTTACACCTATGATATGAAAGTAGACTTGGAGTAATTGTAATTTTAGTCATAACAACATGTTATCAATTAGAATTTTTTAGTAATCAAAATGTAAAAGTCGGCACTTTCTGATTTTAATTAGTCATGATGTAATCAATTTCATAACTAAATGACCTTGAAAAGCTTATTTTTACGTACAAAAGAGATATTTAAGATTCTGGAAAAAGTTAATGAAAAGCATGCAAACAACAACTTTATAAAATTCATAAACATCATAAAAACTGGGCATATCAAAAAATGGTATCAGTTTTATCGAGATTCCTAGATTCATTTGAAAGTCACAAACCATGTTCATTGAAGACCTTTGTCATACTGTAGACAATCCTTATAAGAACTGCAGTATAATCAAAGAACTGAAAGCACTGGAAGTAATACTTGTGAGTCAGCTTTCAGAGAATGTTTTGGATACACCTTTGGAATTATGATTCCAAAGAGTTCCTGTTACATGGAGTTTTTATTTAAACAAATTATGATCTTCTCTTTGGTTTTTTAAATTTTGAAACTTAACTCCATCCATCTATTTCAAGCACCGAATTTAAATCAGGCATTTCTCTTTCAAATCCAAGATCATTGGTACTCAATGGAATTCTTTGTATTTCGTTAAAAGTCACTTCAAATAAATCTTATCGTGACAAAGTTTAATCATTTGCTACCTTACTGGATTTAACAAATACTACACAAGGACTATGAAATGTATTCCAAGATAAGGTTGTAGAATTCCAATACCTGCCCAAGTAGGACATTTTTGTCAGTAGACCATTGAATGATCACTGTCTATGCCCACTGAACTCTGATATTGAAGTGCGCCTGAGCTGATGAATGACATTATCTTGTTAAATGTGTTGTCTGAGACATGAAATATAAGACATATTGATGGTTGAAAAATCAGAGATAAGTTACAAGCATGTAGTTTTTACCAAACTATCATCCCATTTCATAAAGTCAAATTTACTCCTTTTATCTGAAGCTATGGTCATATCGATTACCCAAGTCTATTAACATGGTAACTTACCTCTTCATCTCTGATGTCTTTCAATGTATAACTGACCACACAAATTCCCATGTTGACTAAATCTGAGGAAGCCACATCAAATACTTGTTTCGAAAACTTCTTACGATCTTTATAGATTTCCTGAAATTGAAAAAAGAAATTCCTTTCTGGCATATCATTCATCAATCAGTAACATATTCAAATATGTTCAATACATAGTTCAGAAACAATAAATAGGGTTTTTAACCCTAAATTTAACTAATTTTGTTGAAATACAAACAAATGATGTTTTAATAACAAATTTCCTTAAATTGGTTGAGATACAACAAATGATGTTTTAATAACAGATGTCCTTAAATTGGTTGAGATACAACAAATAATGTTTTAACTAGATTTCACTAAATTGGTTGATTAATTTGGGTTAAACGCCACTTTTAACAGTATTTCAGTCATACAGCTGGAGCACCTAACAATGGATTGCTACATTTCGCACACAAGTACTACCATTACATCCTTTCCTAGCCTCCAGCTACTATCCCACTTTGGTTTAAAATCATACACCCATTGGTGAGAGACAATTATCAGCCGCCGGGGATAAAACCCATGACACCCATGATTGAAGATTAGGAGTCTAGCGTGCTACCAACTGTGCTATGACGGCGGTTCTGAATTGGTTCAGATACAACAAATAATGTTTTAACTCCAGATGTAACTAAATTGGTTGAGTTACAATAAATGATGTTTTAACTCCAGATGTTCATGAAAAATATCTAAGTGTGCATAACAATTAATGGACTGATGACCAAACTCACTGAGCTCCGACATATATCCAACAGTGTAATTTTGCATTAGTTATACCCACTTATATGTAACAAATAAGAGAACAGAGGTCTACTAGGTAATGCTTCCAATAGACTATCAAAGCTCTAGGCTTTGTTGTCCTTTGTTGTTCTGGAGAAGATGATTTTAAAGTTTTTCTATATAATTATACATAAAATCAATTTGACCCCTAGAGTAATGATTTGAGCAAAATTGGTAAAGGTCCTATAGATAAAAACTCAAACAAAACACGAAACTCTGGGCCTTGTAGTTTGAGACAAGAAAATTTTTGAAATTTGCAAAATGAGCCCTTTTCAGGGCCCCACAGCCAAAGTGTGTATTGGACTGGAACGATATGAGCAGTTTTGGTAAAGGGCCAGCCAAGGAACATTTACATAAAACTAGATAGTTGTCCCAGGACAACTGCTATCGAGCCCGTAAAGTTTTGTAGACATCATGCTCCAGACAAGCACAATTTTAGTGTTTGACCTTGAGATTTGACCTTGAATTTGAAGCTATCCAAAACATTCTTTCAAATGGCAATTCTACTCCTGATGAGTATAATTGTGCCAATTCATTTTAAATTCATCCTTAATTTTAGGAAAAATGCTCTTGACAAACAGTTTTAATGCTTGACCTTGAACTGTGACCTTGACTTTAGAACTATCACAAATTTCTTTCAAATGGCACATCTTCTCATGATGGAGAATAATAGTGCCAAGTTATTTTGAAATCCATCCATAAAAGTAAGAGTAATTGTCCAGAAAAACACAATTTTAGTGTTTGACCTTGAGCTGTGACATTGACATTAGAACTATCCAAAAAATTCTATTGAATGGCACATCTACTCATGATGGAGAATAATTGTTCCAGGTTATTTTGAAATCCATCCATAAATGTAGGAGTAATTTTCCAGAAAAATTCGGACGGACAGACGGACAGACAGACTAACTTCTTAATACTCTAGAACACATACACCGACTTGTCATAGTGACAACTATGTCTTGCTCACTGCAAGCAGGCTCGAAAATTATTTCAAAATTGGACTGGCAGTTCAGGAGGAGAAGTTGTTTGAAGCAAAAGTTGACGGAAGACAGACATCAATCGTTACTAAAAAACTCACATGTGCACTATGCACTCAAGTGAGCCAAAATGTAAAATGGTTGGTTGGCAACTTAAATCTTGTCAATACAGCCTTAATAAGAAAACCTTCATATAGTTGCACAGAATGTTGGAATTCAAAGTTTCCTTCATGTATAAACGAATAATTTGATGGGTTGATTGATTCTGTGATTGACAGTCCTGAAGGTTTTGGTCAAGTAGTTAATTCAAACTTGAATGGTCTTGATCATCATAGTGTGTTGGCAAAATGAGGTGAGGCTGGGGGTAATTATGATTCTGTTGTCATATCTTTAACCCATTACAAGACAATGACATTGTAGACCAGTCTAATTTGAAAGAAGTGTCAGATGTCCATTCAAATGATTTTTAACCCATTCCCATACAATCCCATTTTTACATCCCTAAAGAAAAAGTTTTGGAAAATATTGTAGAAAATAAGGAAATTGCTTGTTACAAGCAATTTCTTCATTATCCACAAATATTTTCTACCTCAAAAGACACAGGTTTTTCATATCGTATCAACTTAACATTGTAATGTGTAACATCTTTTACTTTGCACTGTTCTAACATCTAGTTGTGTGGTAAAGGGTTAAAATGGAATGTAAAAGCAAAATTCAACAGAAATTATCTTGAGAAAAGGCAAGGTTTTTTTTTTTTATCTCTTTCACAACATTATTGTATGCTGTATACATTTCTTCAGCATGTAAAAATACAGGATTGTCTGACAATGGGCTAACCTAAGGTTTCTGTTAACAAATTTGTAGTGAAGAAAGCCTCCATCAAACTGCACCATATAAGTAAATATCGACAGATTAGTGCAAAAAAATCATGTGTGTCTATACATTGAATAGACACTTACAATGTTTTTGCACTAACCCACTGATAATGGACATAGGAACAAGGTCACACTTCAATGCACACAGAATCATTTACTGCAACTAATGACTGGTGTAGGTTCAGGTATTCTACCCATCCTTTACTATCACTCTCAAACAAGGTATACAGACTAAAAAGATCCTTTTTCTTTTGTTGATTAACCATTTCCCTCACAACGACAATTTAGGACGCCCCTTAACCCATTTCCAAGAAACAAAACTTTAGACTGAAACAAGCAATTTCTTCATTTTACACAATGTTTCTACCCAAAAAGTTAAAAAAAGTCTTAAATTCATTAATTCTAAATTGTCTGCATCTCTTTTCAATTTTGCCCACTGGTAATTGATTGACAATATGACAAAAGCTGGAGCAAGTAATCATGGGGTTCCTGTCATTTTTTCACAGCAGTACAACCCAAACTATCAATCCAACTCACCAAATGCTCATCACACTTAGACTAACTTTCTCATTGCAATTGGTGAAATACATAAAACATAATGTTATGATAACTTTAAATGTTAGCAAGTTAATAGGCATAGCTGGGGATCAAACTCAATATCCTTGGTTTGAGATCACCAGGCGTTACTCAGCCAACCAAATTCAACCCTTTCAACGTAAAAATTCTTACCCTTCTGGCTGCAATTATTGTAAAACAGACTAAAAGGACAATCATTGTTAAATAGACTAAAAGTGAAGAGCAAGAAAAGGTTTATGTAAACTGACCTGTGTAAATAGTTTACATTCTTTCCTGATATATTATATTGTGCTCTATGCTTATGATTTTACTATGTAACATCAGATACTATCGAAAAATAAGCTTTCAGTTACTTGTTAAAAGCAGTTTCTTCTTTTTCTACAGTGTTTTCTCATATATAAAATCACGAGAACATAAAAACAAGGGATTGAACAGGAAAGGCTTAATCCATCTTTGGTTCACTGTTTATCATTTTACCACTGATAAGAGAAAGATCATATTGTGGGGATAACTCTAGGGAGTAGTAAACATAGGAAATGCAGTCATTGCTTGCTGCATTTTTTTTTAAGAGAGAGAGAGTCAAAAGCTTCAGTCCATTATTTTTGTTATCAGTAAATGAGTTATTTTTCTTGTTTTTTCAGGCAGACAATATTCGCCAGTTAACAGCATTTCAACCTGGAAAATTATAATCAAAGACACGAACTCGTTTTGTTTTTTTAATGGAGTTTAATGCCACTTTTAACAATTTTCAGTCATATCCCAGCAGCTGGAGCACCCAACAATGGATTCCTGGTATATCTCGCATCAGTTCTACCATTACATCCTTTCCTAGCCTCAAGCTGCCATCCCACTTAGGTTTACCATTATCCACCCATTGGTGAGGGACAAATGTCGGAAAGGATATATGCCGCGACGGGGGATCGAACCCATGTCATCCCATGATTGAAGATTAGGACTCTGATGTGCTACCAACTGCTCTATGACAACGGACACAATCAAGTTTCAAACTCTTTTAAGTCAAGAATTTGGATCAGACCTGATATTTTTGTTTAGTAAGGGTTATGGAAATATATAAACAACTTCACCAAAGTACAGAATCTGCATGCCAAAGACTGCCTTCTCATTGTCTACTATTTTACAACTTTTGATTGTAGGCCCTCAACATGTGACTCCTCTCAGTGGAGAAACCCTGTTTCTAAAGAAGTCTGTTTCCAAAAAGTGACCTTTCCATACCCAACAATGAAATTTTCAACTTATGACATGACAATAATCATGTAGCATTGCGATCATTAAAGTGTCATACTCATGGCTTAAATTGGGATTGGTACTTCATTTCAGACTTTTTGTTCGGAGAAAAACTGAAAGACAAATTTGTTGCTCTTTATCCGTCATCGAAAATAATTGAATGTTTGCCAATTTGCAAAAACATTAAAAACAAATGAGAATGGTTGGCTAGTGGAAATGTGGTTCACCCTAATCAGACAATATGCACAATTAATATGAGGAAATAGCTTCTTGCAAAAAATTTCTCCTTTTCTCACAATGATTTCCAAAATAATCTACCTACCTCAACAGTCATGTTTCCCATGATGGCTCTCTGGTGACCTTCAAGAGTCTCTTGTGCAACTTTTTCAATCTCTCGCTCTGATTTTCCAAGGAACAACTCACAGGCAGAGGCAAGCATCTCCTGGCTTGACCCCTGGATTTTTACCTAGAAAAGGGAACAAGAGGACTATTAGATTCAGCAAAAAATCACACATAACATACTGATAATTGTTTTACAGAAATGAGAAACGAGTCTGAATAGGATGGTCAATCATACAGCATGGTTTTGGAATTTTGTGTTAATGTAATAAAAGAATAATTATATAAGCTACTTGGAGTATCAAAGACAAAGACCCTGTCTGTAATTGATCAAATTGCGGCTGTCAATCAAGCAATAAACCGACCAATCAAATAATTCATTCAGCCCAAACCTGAGCTTTTCAACTCCTACATTGGCCGCCATTTTTGTTAACCTTTATTGTTGGTTAGGCGACTTAAACAACGTATAAGCTGTAGTAACTTCCTATCAAAGTTAATGGACAGGGCCTAGGGAGTCATCGGGCAGGGCCAGCGATTGGTCAAAGTTAGATACAGAAGGCTTCTTTCACTTAAATCTCTGAGATTTAAGTGAAAGAAGCCTTCTGTATTCAACTTTTCTTGTTTCAGTAATAGAAAAAGTTTGGAGAGCCATTCTTAAAATTTATACTTTTATAGTATTTAAGTAATATCGCAGTGGCTGGAGTACCTAACCAAGGTTTACTGGTATTTCTAACACCAGTACTACCACTTTATCCTTTCAAAGACTCCAGATGTTTATCTCACTTAACCCTTTCCCGCTTTTGGAAATTTTAGACAAGTCCAAATTGAAAGAGGTTGCAGACGACAATGAAAACTGGATGCTATTTGAAATGAAACCACCCTATATGGTAGAAAATATTGTGGAAAAAGGAGAAATTGCTTGTTAAAAGCAATTTCTTCTTTTTCCACAATGTTTTCTCAAGTATAAAATCTCAGTAACGTAAAATCCCGTATTTGAACGGGAAAGGGTTAAGTTTACGATTATCCACCCATTGGTTGAAGACAAATGTCCAAATGAATATTTGCTGCCACCGGAAAATTCTTCTGCATTTAAATTAACTTGTTTCAATAAAAAATGCCCTTCTGTATCTAATTTATTTGAATCAATAATTACATAACGGCAAAGAGCCCTTCTGCATTTAATGTTTTCAGCATCAATAATTACACAATGGCAAAGACCTCCTCTGTATCTCTGCAAAAAGGCGGGATTCTGATAGAATGGTTTTAGCAATTTAATCACATAATGTAGATCTGACACAGGAAAATAAGGCAAGGTTAGAGATCAATTGATTAATTTAATTCTATGTGATTATATACCCCTTTTAGTTCTTTTTCCAGTTTTAAAAAGTACCCTAGGTGTTATTAGGTAGAGACTGAAGCTCAGAAATTCTTCAGGATGTTATTTCAATTGGGTTTAACGCCACTGTTAACAATCATATTGCGGCAGCTGGAGCACCTAACCATGGATTACTGATATTTCTCGCACCTGTACTACCACTACATCCTTTCTACATCCTTTCTAAGCCCCCAGCTGCTCATCCCACTTGGGTTTACGATTATCCCCCCATTTGTTGGAGACAAATGTCGGAAAGGATATTTGCAGAGGCCAGGAATTGAACCCAGGACTCCATGATTGGGCCCTTAAGATGTACCATCGTGACAAGTTATATGAGTATGACTAAGTAACATAGCAAGAGACACTTTGAAAGCCATGAATATTAACCCTTGTCCTGCTGAACCAAGAATATTCCAAATTTGGCAGGAGATGTAGACTAAGATCAGCCTGCACATAAATGCAGTCTGATCTTGGTCTTCACCTCTTGCTTATACTTTTCCTGCCAGAGTTGTTTATGAAATTGATTTCTAAAAGAAATAGTGATAAATATCACTGAAAACCATCCTCCTGTTTTGGAGAATATGATTTGCAAAACTTATCCAATAAACCATTATATGAACATAAGCATCATCCATTTAAGAAATGTTCTTTAATCGATCAAAATTCTATGATGGAATCTGATAGACTTTAATCTAATAGACTTTAATAATCTTTCCTGAGCAATTCAGTCAAAATCAACTGGTTTCTGAGAAGATTTCAAAGTTTTCACCATATATGAAAATTAGCCCTGCCCACTAAAGCCAGGTTTTTCATCTGATCTAGATTCTTTCAATCAATTTGATAAAGGGTCCCCCAAAGATCATTCCTGCAAAATTTGGTTGAATTCTATTCAGAGCTTTCTGAGGAAGATATTTTCAGAGTAAAAGTTTACAGACCAACAAACGAACGGACGCAAACATTGAAGGACCTACAATTGACACAAGCTATGAAAATAGCGCGCTGGCTTTCAGCCAGCACACTAAAATCTAAATTCATTGTATGTTTATCAAGAGAATTATGTTGAACCAACCCGTCTACTTTTTTAACAACATCAAGGCTAAATTCACACAGTCGAAATATGTTGAAGCATGCTCTTTACAAAATAAAGTTTTATACTAAACTACAAGCAGTAAGCAAATATCAGTGATCTGCAAAGGCTGTGCTTTTGCACCATTGTCCTCAGATTTTTAAGGCAAGAAAGCCATTTTTTCAAAGGTGCTCACCTGAGTTGATGACTGCAGAAGTAATCAAAACGCTAACTTTGGCCAAAACTCCCCTGTTAGCAAAATGTTAGAAATCAGAAGCGAAATGACACTCTTACAAAGATACAAGATTTTTTGCCAAGATTTGGGTTAATGAACTAGATGGTAATCTAAAATACAAGAGGACAATGATGGTCCTATATCACTCCCCTGAGTATGATGGCTCAAGGCTTTATGATATATAGAAAAATATATAAGCTTTAGGCCTTATCAGAAGAAATTTTTTTAAGATTTTCTCCTTTAATCCAAGGTATATATATCCGACAATGTAGTGCTAAATTCCAGAGTACTTCTTTGAGGTATTTTGGCAGAGAGTTGATAGGCATTGATACAAGACAAATATCAATGATCTTGGCTTAATGATTTGGAGGAGAAGATTTTCAAAGATATTCTTCTTTATTCCTATCTAAAATCAGGGATTGCACGGAAAGGGGCTTATATTCAGAGTATGGTAATTGTTTGAAGTATTTTGGTAGAGGGTCAATAGGTTTTGAGTATACCAAATATTAAAGCTCTAGGCCTTGGGATTTTGGAGAAGAGGATTATCAAAGATTTCACTTCTTTATTCCTATGCATAATCAGAATTGCATAGAAAGGGGGTAATTTTCAAAGTATGGTGATTGTTTGAAGTATTTCTGTAGAGGGTAAATAGATGATATTGTATACCAAATATAAAAGTTTAAGGCTATATGGTTTGGGAGAAAAAGATTTATAAAGATTACCTTATTTTTTCTAATGTAAAATCAGGGATTGCACAGAAAAGGACATATTTTCAGAGTAAGGGGATTCTTTGAAATATTTTGGAAGAGGGTCAATATATCTTATATCAAATATCAAAGCTCTAGGCAATATGGTTTGGGAGAAGAGGATTTTCAAAGACTTCTTTCTTAAGTCCTATGTAAAATCAGAGATTGCACAGAAAGGGCTAATTTCAGAGTACAGTAATTCTAAAAAGAGCTATCCCCGCCATAAAACCTTGAAAGTAAACTGAAGCCAATAAGACCTAAGCTTCTTGTGCACTGCATTTCTTGTCATTGAGTTCAATAATAGCTATTACACTTTCAAAGATATGCTCTGGACAAAATCTAAGTCTTAAAAACAACAAAGGGCAATATATCCAAAATTATGCAAGCAAGAGTTGTGATTCTTGTGCACTGCACTTTGCCTCAATTAGATCTATCCACCTATGAAGTTTCAAGTTGATAGCATTTATACTTTAGGAGATATGCCCAGGTCTTTTAAAATAACAAAGGGCATTAACTCAAAAAATTTATTGATTGATTGGGGTTTAACGCCGCTTTTAACAGTATTTCAGTCATATTGCTGTGGCTTGAGCACAGAACAATGGATTCCTGGTATTTCTCATACCAGTACTACCACTACATACTATTCCTAGCCTCCAGCCGCTATCCCACTTTGGTACACAATTAACCACCCATTGGTGAGAGACAATTGTCGAGAATATATGCCGCCACCAGGGATTGAACCCATGACATCCCTTGATTAAAGATTAGGAGTCCGACGCCCCACCCAGTGCACTACGACGGAGGCCATCTCCAAAATATTTCAAGCAAGTTGTAATGCTTGTACCCTGCACTTCTCCTCTGTGAGATCTGTCCACCTATGAAGTTTCAAGTTGATAGCTATATACTTTCAGAGATATGCCCGGACAAAATCCGAGTCTTAAAAATAACAAAGGGCAGTAACTCTTAAATTATGCAAGCAAGAGTTGTGGTTCTTGTGCACTGCACTTCTCCTCAATGAGATCTATCCACCTATGAAGTTTCAAGTTGATAGCAAAAAAATTTACAATTGATTTCTCTCCCACAGTACTACCATTACATCCTTTCCTAGCCTCCAGCTGCTATCTCACTTAGGTTTACGATTATCAACCCATTGGCAAGAGACATATTGAAAATAGGATGAGCCCAGGCAGAGCTTAAATATGACCCATGGGGCATCATATGAAAAACATGATAGAGGTTCCCTATGGGGTGCTGCATACCAAATACCAATATATTTCCTTCTTTGTTTCGATGTAATAAAAGGTGTGACTGGGCAGAGCCCAAATATGATCAAAGGGGCATCATTTGAACTTTATAGCTATCCCCTAGAAGGTGCTGCATACAGAATATATAGACTCTCAGTCTTCTTCTTTTTTTTAAATGTAAAATGGGTGCCCCCATGCTGAGCCGAACTATGGCCAAAGGTGTATCATTTGAACAAAGTTGATAGTTGTCCCCTAGGAGGTGCTGCATTCCAAATATCAAGGCCCTCAATCTTCCAAGAAGAAGGTTTTTAAGTATTCATGCTTTAATTCAATGTCAAATGAGGTGCGCCCGGGCATGGTCCAAATATGACCAAAGGGATATCATTTGATCAAACTTGATGTCTCATACCAGGTGCTGCATACAAAATATCAAAGCACTCAGTCTTCTGGTTTCAGAGAAGAAGGTTTTTACAGATTTCCTTATTTTCAAACGTTTAGTTGCCTTTTAGATATAACATGGGTCAAGTGTAGATTTCAATTATTTGAACAATTTTGGAAGAGCTTTACCCAAGGAAAATCCCTGCCAAGTTTCGTCATGATTGGCTCTCTGGTTCAGGAGATGTTTCAAGAAATTGTTAACAGACGCATGATGTCAACGACCCACTTATGACAACACCAGACATTGGGGTATCACAAAATCTCACCTTGAACATTTCGTGCTCAGGTGAGCTAACAATGGGGACACTATCCCCTTTGTTCCAAAATTTCTGGCAGCTAGATTGTTAGTATGAACCATTAATTTGTAAATTGTCCCCACTTTTTTATACCATAGGGACATTGTCCCCTTGCTTCATAGACCTAAGCAGATAACTGAAATATACAGGTGGATATGATACATGCACAAGAAATTGCAAATAAATAAAAAAAAAAATGTCTTAAATGTTCGATTTTGTAATCATTTACAATTACTATTATCATTTATAGGCTTTTAAATTGAAAAGGATTTGATATTCCATTTATGAGAGCTGTTGGTGTTCAGATGGTATAATGACAAAGTATTCTTTCAAAGACATATAAACAATAAATCAAAAAAAAAAATCTGAACAATAACAGTCTGTTCATCAGCTTTTTTCTACATCCCTTACCTTCATTAGAATTTAGGTAGTCATATTTCAAAATGTCATGCATCAAAAAAAGGGGGGATTTAGCAACAAGACTATTTATGGCTTTGTCACAAACTTTAGGATGAGATGCCCTTGGAAATTATTATTAATCTGACCTATGATCTACAACTTTAAGGCCATATCACAAGACATAGACATATGAAATATGAGGTCCGTTAGTAGTGATAGTAGAGATATAGAAAAATGAATGTCTTTAGAAGACACATTGCAGATGCAGATGAAGACACAATCAGTATCTGAGCTATATCATATTTGGGTTTTCTCTGAAAACAGTTGACCTATAAACAACTCTTTTTCTGAGTTTGGGTACAGTTATCAGTTGGACCTTTTTTTATTCAGAAAATTTTTAGATTATAGAATATATTCCTTTCATTTTTTTTTTAATTTGAAGGACATTGAAATTGTGTTTACACACAATGAGCACAGAAGAATAAAGACCTGTGATAGGATCATACATTAGATTTGATAAGGAGAAACTCTTTCCTTGATAAATGGAAACATTTCATATTCTAGAAACATGGTTCAAACAAATGATCATTTGATTTTCAATGCATTCATCATTAACCAGTTCATACCAGTTAGTCTGCATATAGACGAAAGAGTATCAAAAACATACAGGTTATTACATGAGATGTATGAACTGATGATTATATTCAAAATTTCTCACTTATGTCATCAGTTGCACTAAAGCCAAACATATTGTGAATAAGCCTTATACAAGCTGGTTCTGAACAGGTATCTGTTGATTCAGTTGAAGCATTAACATCTAAGCTGATAATTTTTCAGTCTTTCATGAACCCAAATAATCCAAGAGTATCAAGGAAAGAGTCTAACTTGTAGAATACTACCTGAGCAATTCCAGTAACTTGAATAGCTACACCAAGCTTTGTGTAAACACCTGCACTAGTGATGGACAGTGTCAAAACATTCAGGGAGAGTCTGAAACAAAATGGTAGCACTCCCTTTAATAATTTTGGGTTTGTATTTCTATCATTATGAAATTTCTGCATATTTCACAGTTTACAGAACTGTTTATTGGTCTGAAAGGTTCCCAAGCTTTTTTCTAAAGCAGATTCTGAAAATAACTATAAATTCTACTTAATAGCTATAATATGGCATATAAAATGTGCTATATTTTTTGTAAGTATTTATGACAAAGACAGTTTATTTTGCCAGTAAAATATATTGGCACATGCTGGTATGTGACATTAAGGTAGACATACCAGCATGCTCTAAGGATACTTAATCGTTTCTTTAGGTGACCAACTGGTTTGAAAACTTTACTCTTTTCTGTTCCCTTGAGAGATTCAGAGTTCCAATAAAAATTAATCTGAAGCAACCTGGTTCATTAAGTGATGCAATTGATTGAATGTGGTTTAACACCACTTTTAACATTATTTCAGTGGTGTATAGAGTTACTGTTTGTGTCAAACAACATTTTTGAAGGACTTGAAATGTTTTTCACTCCTTTGAAGGACTCAAAATGTTTTTTTCAATAAACATTAATGTAATCACATTGCATTATGAAACTTCTCATTTTAAGGTTAATAAGACTATTTTTAACCCCTTATTATTGTACCTTGCCTGTACAGCCAGTAAAACAGACAGGGTTAGATAATACTACTTTCAATCTAGTCTCTATGTTGGTTTAGCTTGCATAAATGGATGTAAACCAGTGATTGAATGTGGTTAAATACACTATTGATTGACTGTGGTTAAATTCCCAATGCTTCTTATACTTAAAATTATCTTTTGTTTTTTAACAGGCAATTGTTTTTAGAACACTTTCAAAAGAATGCAGTTAGCATCTGTAATGTACCTTGCATAAAATTCTGATCAATATAATGTGATAACATTAAGACAGTAACATTTGAAACTGAGGACCAGCACCATCCACCAAAGCACTTGAATACATTTTACACCCCTATTGTTATTAGCACCTCTTATTTCTGGATACTTTTTCCTACATAAGACAAGAGCAAGTAAAATCAAAACAATTTCAGTATTTCAATTCTCGAATTCTAAAGACCTTTTTGAATGCAAACTACTGCCTTGCTCTCTGAATTACCTGATCTTGTTTTAGTACTGAAAGCATTTTAATTTAGCATTACCTGTGCTATTCCTGTAACACATATAGGAACACCTCTTATCGAGTACACATTTTCAGATTCAAGCCTGAGTGTCACTGTATTTAGTGTCAACCTGTAGAATGGCACTGTTTGGTTAAAATTCTTTTTAAAAAAGGAAACTACATTCGTAAGCGTTTGCATAGATGCTTCAAACAATTACTGTGAAGATCAGAAAACAATATGACTTCTGAAGTTAAGATTTACGCCACTTTTAACAGTATTTCAGTCATAGCGCAGCGGCTGGAGTAGATAACAATGGATTCCTGGTATTTCTCAGACCAGTTTTACCACTACATCCTTTCCTAGCCTCCAGCTGCTGTCCCACTTCGGGTTCAATTATCCATCCATTGGTGAGAGACAAATGTCGGAAAGGATATGTGCTGCCGGCAGGGATCGAACCCATGACATCCCATAATTGAAGATTAGGAGTCTGATATGCTACCGACTGCGCTAGGACAGCCACACAACTAGTTAGAAAAGAAGTAGATAACACTCTTTGCAATGGTGGGCCCTAAGATGAACCTTTAAATCAAGTTTTAAGTTGATTTACTTAAGTAGATGCTATAAAAAGTTGCTGAGATAAGTGGGATATTGGTTATAGACAGAGGGACACTGGTAAACCTTTTTACCCCTTCCTCTTTGAAGCAGAGATGCAATAAAAGCCATAGTCTCAATGGTCTGTCTTGATTATTTTGGAATCTTTATAATTGCTAGTGCCTAGGTGGTCACTATTTCCTAAAAAGTCTGTGAGGAGCATTCTGTCCCACAAAGAAGTTTAACAAGAGGACCATGATGGTCCTAAATCGCTCCCCTGAGTATGATGGTTCATGGATTTATGATATATACAAAATAGCAAAGCCCTCTGTCTTATTATTTTGGAGAAGATGTTTAAGGACTTTCATTTTTAATCCTAGATATATTGATGATCCCACCATATAACCCTAATTTCCTGAAAAAGGCAATGCTTTTAAGTATAGAAATCAATACATACCAAATATAAAAGCTCAAGGCCTAATGGTTTTGAAGAAGGTTTTCAAAGATGTCATTCTTTATTCCTATCAAAAATAAGGGATTGCACAGAAAAGGGCTAATTTTCAGAATACAGTAATTCTCTGAAGTATTTTGGTAGAGGGTCAATAGGTGATGATACATACTAAATATCAAAGCTTTAGGCCTAATGTTTTGGGAGAAGATTTTCAAAGATATCATTCTTTATTTCTATCAAAATCAGGGATCGCACAGAAAAGGGCTAATTTTCAGAATACAGTATTTCTTTGAAGTATTTTGGTAGAGGGTCAATAAGTGATGATACATACCAGTTATCAAAGCTCTTGGCCAAATGTTTTGGGAGAAGGTTTTCAAAGATACCATTTTTTATTCCTTTGTAAAATCAGGAATTGCACAGAAAAGGGCTAATTTTCAGAATTCGGTAATTCTTTGAAGTATTTTGGTAGAGGGTCAAAAGGTGATGATATATACCAAATATCAAAGCTCAAGGCCTTTTGGTTTAGGAGGAGAAGATTTTTTAATAATTGTTTACGGACGAACAGACGGACGCCGGACATTTACTGATCACAATAGCACACCTTGAGCACGTTGTGCTCAGGTGAGCTAAAAAGCCTGTTTCAAATTTTTGTTTGTTGTAATTTTTGTAGTTATAAAGTTTTGATGGGCCGTAAAGAGTAAAACATAGATACAAGTTAAATATCTTCTGGTTTGGACAGGAAACACACAATGCATTAAGTATAGAATTTAACCTAGATCTGTTGCCATAGCACCCAGTTATCAATATTCACAGAAACAGAGGCAATCTCTGATATTTGCTCTCAATATTGGTATAGCAATGTTATTGATTAGGTATTGAAGGAATGTGCACTGTTTTTTTCTGGGTTTATGCATTAAACATCAACTTTAAAGCCTACATTTTTCCTGTATAAAAGTATATAAAATTCAGATCAGTACATGCAGGATTTGCAAGTTATTTACAGAACAAGATGCCCAATTTTATATTTGATAGATTTTTTATGATTTGAAATATATTGTTTAAATGGCCAGTTTTTATATCCTTTCTATAGATATTATCAAACCAGCTTTGATTATTTTGCTAATAGGTATTCGTTTCAAGATGACCTTTGCTGATGATAAATGTTCCTCTATTCGTAAACTTATGATAACTTGACAGTTGATTAATATTTTTCCCTGAATCGATATAAACTAACATATGAATTATGATCGAACGTATCATGAAGCCAAAAGCTCACTAACTAAAAGCCACCTGTGACAAAAGAAACAAAACATGTTCATTCAAACTGGAACCTAATCTGCAAACTAAAAATACAACAATGAGTATACATGTAAACGGGTAATAAAAGCTTAATGGCAAGAAAGATTTCAAAGATCTTTCTTCTACATAAAAATTAATTTAATCTTATTTCTCTTTCAAATGTAATATTGCAGGTACTCATTAGATGAGACAATTTAACCCATTCCCACACAAGAAAATCTTAGACTGTTCCAAATTCAAAGAAGTTGCAGACGACAATTTTAAGTTGATGAAATCTTTAACATTTTTGTCTTTTAGTTCAGAAAAAATTGTGGAAAATGAAGAAATTGCTTGTAAAAAGCAATTTCTCCATTTTCCATAATGTTTTCCAAAACTTTTGTATTGAGAGGCGTTTAAAAGCGTCACTGTTTGGGAATGGGTCAAGGGTTATTTGCGATAATTGAATATACACTTAGAACAATAATGCTGTTAACCCTAAAATTGCTGATGTCAATCAAAATATAAACTGACCAATAACCATTGTCACTTAAAATCAAAGAAAAATCAAATCATTCATTAGATCAGAAATCCGTGGTTCAACGCAAAACAGTTGTAACTGCCTATATGTTTAAAGGCACCTACAACTGTTTCATGCTGAACCATTAAAATCAGGGCTCTCACTAGGATTTTGAAAGTAGGATTCCAGGAATCCAATTTAGGAAAAAGTTGGATTCCAAGCAGAAAAAGTTGGATTCCAGCCTGATTTGGCAGGATTTTAATACTGAATGCGATTTTCACCAAATCCTTTTTTTACAGCACTTTCTTAGTTGAAAATAGTGTGGAAAAAGGAAAATAATTTTGGTTTTAAGAATTATCATATTTTCTAGCCCATAGTATGTTGTTTACATGTCTGATCATGTTCATTTGATCATCAGCAAATTCTCTTAATTAGGATTATTTGTAAATCTAATTAAGAAGTAAAGAATTAATGTCAAAATAGAGCAAATGATAGAATTATCCAACATGTGTAATTTTCTTTTCTTTTTTTTTCTAAGCACACATTGTAATTAAGTTAACCCTTGTCACACTAAAAATGTAATATTCCTCCTTTAGCAAGAAGTAAAGACAAAGGTGTGCAGTCTGACCTTAGACTATACCACCTAATTTTCCTTCTTAAATTTAACCATTTTAAAGATTGTATTTTCAAAATAAATACTGACTCACAATCAGTCAATCCCTCCTTTTACCACTTTGATTTTGATGAAATTTTGCACTGATCTTTATTCAGCTTGATAAGGATTATTTTTTTGTTGAAATTTGGACAAAGTAATGGCATATATTGACAGTCAAATTGATGATTTTTTAAACTAAAAAATGACAGTAAATTTATGATTCATGCCCAGCTTTAGATTTCTAAGAGCCCAAAAAGTTTATCTAATAATTTTCATTTTCAATTGAGTTGCCTGTTTTACCCACGAAAACCCATGACAATTTAATTTTGCAATATAAGTTGACTTCTTTATTATGTTTTGGCTATTTTTTCACTAAACTGATCAATAACATTTTGATTTCAGTGAGATAAGAGTGCTAGTAAAATAATTTTACCCAAGTTTCACAGGTTTCTAACACCTGTCACCTACGATCGTCGATGCATGACCGGTCACCGCAAAGTGGTAATTGTCAATTAAGCTGGGTGTTATCAATGATTGTGGTGAATGCTAGGATAATCAATTAACATTTTCCAATAATCTACCTACTATTTTAATGACCCTTGAACAATGAAAGTTGATTTTACAGTGTCACTTTGACATGACGACCGACGTCGGACGCATGTCATTGAAAAAACTGTCGTCCGTCGGAATCCTTTGATAGGATTTTTTGTCGTCCCTTGCGGAAAGTTGTCGTCTCAGACGACAGTACTGTCGTTTCCGAGAGCCCTGAAAATGCAATGATGACTTTCTAATTTCATATAATTCTTTTTTTCTACGGTTGATGACTGGAAAAAGCAGGGACATTACAACTACCTTGTCAGAGTTAAGGGGGCCTAGCTGGCCAGCAGTCAATTGTTCAGTACTTATTTCCACCCAGAGAAGCAATACTATTTGAGGAGCATATATAAAATGACTACAGAGTGGTAGTGAAGGAAACAATTAATTATAACTAGAGCGTATTCAAACTGTAAATACATTGTTTAGGTCATCCTCAGTGATTATTGAAATTAACATTATCTGCCTTGCCGGAGTGCCATTGCAACTGGGCATGACTTGCCTTCTACCATTTGTCTCAATCCCGGATTCTAATGAGTACCAACAATACATTTTTAACCCATTACAATGCGACAAAATATTAGACAGGTCTCAAGTGAAAGAAGATGCAGAAGACATTTCAAAATGTGTTATATGAGAGCTAAGTAAGGTAAAAACTTTTGAGCAAAGGAGAAATTGCATGCTAAAAGCGGTTTCTCCTTTACACATTAGGTTTTCCATAACCATATTGTTAAGGGAATCACAAGACAGAAGTGTTTGGTAATGGGTTACACAAGTTCATTTTGAATTTCAAATTCAAAATGTTACAAATGTTATTTGCAGAAAATTTAGCATCTATTGGGAATGCATGAATTATAGATTGGCTTTAATGGTATACATTAGGCATATTGTTAAATCCATTTCCAGACAGGCAAAAATTGTTGACTTGTCCAAGTAGAAAGGAGTTGCAGACGACTATTTAAAGTTTATGAAATTTTAGATTTTTCACTTTCTTGGTAGAAAACATTGTGAAAAATGAAGAAATTGCTTGTTACTTCATTTTCCACAATGTTCTATATATTAAGGAGGTGTTTTAAGGCATCACTGTGTGGAAATGAGTTAAAAAACCATGCCTCTTTCAATGATATTAAGGATTCACATAACAATATCAATTTGGGGTTGGGAAGGGGGAATGAAATCCATTGCAAAGCTGTAAGTCTGAAAAACCTTTATTACTGTAATGAAAACATGAAACATGATATAATATAGTGTTGATTGCCTTGATAAGGTTGTTTTTATGGCAAAAAGTTTGATTATGTTTCCAAGATTACTATATAGGTCAAGTCCGTTTTCTGTTGACCTCTAAAAAAGTAATTGAATTGTTTCTCCTACTAAATTATAGGTATCTATCATATAAGAGCAATAGCACCTGTTTGAACTTCTATAATATGACCAATTGCATCACGAGATATGAAGATATTTAATATTTTTTATAAAACATTGCTGATATCCCACTGGAGTACACAATTGAGCTATGGCTTGTGTTAACTCAGTCCAACACAACCAAATTTTAGACTGGTCCAAATCTAAAGGATTTTGCAGACGACAAAATTTTGAAATTTTAGATTTTTTTTAAACTCTCTGGGTAGAAAACATTATGGAAATAAAGAAACTGCTTGATGCAAGCAATTTCTTCATTTTATAAAATGTTTTCAGGGTTTATGTCTTCATTTCCTTGAAAATGGAAATCATAATGGAAGTAATAATGCCCATAATTTTACATAGTTTCATATTTCGTGTAATATTATAAATCAATATATTTTCAAGAATTTGATACATCACAAAAATTAAGGTCATATTATAAAAAGATTACTAAATTCATGTTTATAAAATATCTTATTTGTTAAATCTTGTCACATGAAAAAGATTAAAACTTGGTAAAGCCTCTTTTTTAACTTTTAATGATAAGTGGTTAATAAATATTACATTACAGTATTTCATTACCACACATTGAATATCCTCTATTCATACCAGGTTCTAAGCAAGCCTTCTCTGGTATGAAACATTTTCTGACTGGGTAAAGCTACTTAAGTTGAAAAAAAGTCTTCAATTCAAATTTCAGAGGCCATATCTGGAGAAGGTTAAACATGAGTCAAATGCAACATAGCTGCACCAGGATTTAAATCATTGACTATTCTCTTAAAGGGAGTTATCAAGCCAAGTCTATCATGTTTTCAACTACAGTAACTCAGTTCATGCATAAACACATAATACCAAGCTTGAATCTTGATCCTATGCTAGGTATGGTACTTACTTGAGCAATACCAGTGACCGAGATGGCCACACCAAATTTTGTATAAACCATGGGGCTCTCAATCATTAATGTCATGGTGTTTAGATTCATTCTACGACAGCATTTAGAAGACAGAAAGAACCAAGTAAGAAGGCATCACTAAACAAGGGTCTTTTAAAAAGTTAATTGACAATTCAAATACAAGAGTTTAATAAAAGGTCAGACAAATTAAATTTCTTTTTTTTTCATTATTTGTCTGATTTTGATGAAACCTCAACCCATTACCAGATGACAAAACTAGTCCAAATTCAAACAAGTTGCAGACAATAAATTCAAGTAAATAAAAATCAAACTAGATGGTTGTCACAGGACAACTGCTGTCGAGCCTGCAAAATTTTGTAGGCATCATGCTCCAGACAAGCACAATTTTAGTGTTTGATGGTGAGCTTTGACTTTGAACTTGAAGCCATCCAAAAAATTCTATTGAATGGCACATCTACTCATGATGGAGAATAATTATGCCAATTTATTTTGAAATCTATCCATAATTGTAGGAGAAATGGTCTTGACTATCACAATTTTATTCTTTAACCTTGAGCTATGACCTTGACATTAGAACCATCTTAAAAATTCTTTCAAATAGCACATGTACTCATGATAGTGAATAATTGTGCAAAGTTGTTTTGAAATCCATCCATAAATGTGGGAGTAATTGTCCGGACAAATTCAGATGGACGGAGGGACTAACAGACTTACTTATGGTGTTTGAGCTTGAGCTGTGACCTTGACATTAGAACTATCCCAAAAATTCTTTCAAATGGCACATCTACTCATGATGGAGAATAATTGTGCCTAGTTATTTTGCAATCCATCCATAAATGTACCAACAAATTAGGAAGGACTAACAGACTGTCGCACTAACGCAATATACCAACTTGTCATAGTGACAACTGTCTTGCTAACCGCAAGCGGGCTCTACAAAAACCCTTGTATTTTATGGAAAAAAACATTTTAGATAAAGACATTACTTAGAACAAGGAATTTCTTCATTTTCAGCTGTTTTCCAATGCTTTTTCTAAAGAGGGGCGAGTGTGTGAAAAAGTATAATTGTATGGGAATGGGTTGATTACATAATCTAAAGAATAAGTTAATAAATAAGACAGACTTAAAACCTACAGAAATATATCTATGAATTTTTTAAGGGAAGTTTGGGCAACAAAATACTGATGCATTCTAAGAAAAATTTTCAACAGTGCATAGTAAATTCATACAATTTACATAAAATATTACAACTCTTTGGTTTATTTTGGTTAAATAATTACCAGACAGCAAAACGTTAGACAGGTCCAACTTGAAAGGAATTGCAGGTAATAATTTAAAGTTTCTTAAATTTTAGATTTTTTAAACTTTAAAATAGAAAATATTATGCAGTCACTGCATGTAATAAGTTTTTTCCTCCTATTCTTTAATGTTTTCCACAGCTTTTTCTTGAGGGAGATTGTGTGAGAATGGGTTAATGATTGATTACTGGGTATCTTAAACTGAAACCCACAATTCCAATCAACATGAATCTAGCAGCTGATCATTACCCATAGGCAAACATGGCATTTTCTGATCTAGATTGTTTGCAGGATTAACCCTTGCCATGCTGAATAAGATCCTTTTTTAGAATTGCATTAAAATCAAAAGACTGAAGGGTTTTGGTATTACTTGTTGTTGAATACTTCTTTTGAAATTAATTTCATAAACAACTTTGGTTTAGAGAACAGACAGGAGGTGTAGACCAAGATCAGACTGCAGACTGGAATATTCCGGATTCAGTATGATAAGGGTTAAAAGAACTTTAGAAGTTCAGAGATTCAGAATACAGTGAGTCTACAAATGAGTTCATGATTAACCCATGTCATGCTGGACCAGAAACACTTCTACTTTAACGAGAGGTATAGACAAAGATCAGCATGCACATTTTATGCAGCCTGATCTTAGTAAGCCACCAATTTGATTTTTATGTAAGAGATAAATATAAATTTAATCTGCATAAATAATGACAAGGATTATCACAGACTTTCAGTTTTTACATTCCTTTGATGTTACTGCATTTCTAAAGAACAATATTTTCAGCATGATAAGGATTAACAAGTCCTAACCCATTCCTAAACAGTGACTTTTTTTACGCACCTGAAAAACTTTAGCTTTATACAAGTCGTGGAAACAGGTGAGTATTCAAGTTAATCAGAAATACAAGAATTGTCCAAATTCAAAGACAAGTCATACTAAAAATTTATATCTAAGAAAATTTAACATGTTTTCCTTTCAGGGTATAAATATGGAAAATGACAATTAACCCATTCCCACTCAATGACGCTTTGAGAAAATGTTTTGGAAACATTGTAGAAAATGAAGAAATTGCTTGTGACAAGCAATTTGTTCATTTTACACAATGTTTTCTACCCAGAAAGTTGAAGAAATCTAAAATTTCATAACTTTAAATTGTTGTCTGCAACTGCTTTTAATTTGGACCAGTCTAAATTTTTCTTGTGTGGGAATGGGTTAATAGATTTTTTCCTAGAGTTTTATACATAGGTTGTGTAAAAATGCAGGTGGAAATGCTTTAACCCATTACCACAATTTTTGATGCCAAATAGAATTACAACAAGCAATTTCTCCTCTCCTCAGAATGTTTTCTGCCTTACATTTAGGGCATTGTCATCTGCAACTTCTTTCAATTCAGACCAGTCTACAATTTTGACATCTGGTAATGGGTTCCAAATGTTTGCTCACCACAGTAAAGTTCATGAAATCAACTGATGATTGTGAAGACAACATGTACACATAAAAAGTTCATGTTACAAGCAATTTCCTCTTTTCTCACAATGTTTTATACCTTAATTGGAACTTATTTTCCAATTTTAGTGCAATTTGAAATGTCGACTGCAGCTTATTTCGATTTCTACTGGTCTAAAATTTTGTCATTGAGTAATGGTTTAACATAGTTAACAACAGTCAGGCATCAACTATTGTCAAACTGAACCTGGAATATTCCGGTTTTGGCAGGAGGTGTAGACCAAGATCAGCCTGCACATAAGTGCAGTTTGATCTTTGACTACACCTCCTGCCTGTACTCTTCCTGTCAGAGCTGTTTATGAAATTTATTTCTGAAAGAAATGATGTTTGAACAAAAAGTTCTATCAGTGCTTTCAACCCTTTGATTTTACAGCAATTCAGTAAGGTAATTTATACAGCATGACAAGGGTTAAGTCCAATCAAAGTCTTTTCTAAACAAAAAGTTTCAAACAACTGTCTCAAACTGGCAGTCTAGCATGTCTTAAATTGGTTTAAAAAAAAATCAGTTTTATTTTAATCCTTTACCATACAACAAAAAATTTTATTGCAAAATTCAATTATTTAGTTGAAGATAAAAAAAGTTATCAAAGAATATTCATCTTAACCCATTTTAGACTTCTCCAAATTAAAAGTTGTTGTAGACAACAATTTCAAATTGAATGAATGTTAAAAATCCTTGACTTTTGAGGTTGAAAACATTGTGGAATGTTGAAGAAATTGCTGTCAAATATGAATTTCTTCATTTTCCAAGTTTTTCAATATTTTCTTCAAGAGGTGTGTAAAAAAGTTAGATTGTGTTGGAATTGGTTAATAATTAGAGAATATTGTATTTAAAACAGAACTAGGTGCTTGAGCGCCTGATTGGCTCCACCGGCCTGAATTTATTTATAATTCCTGAGAAATTTGGATGAAAACCATCCTGCAGATTGTAGCTTTTCACTGTTTACCACATATGGAAATAGCCCATCCCATTAAGCCATGTTTTTCATCCTAGATCAAAATTCTTTGAAGGAAGCTGATAAAAGGTCACCTAAAGATGATTGCTGTCAAATTTGGTTGAAATCGATCAATTGGCTTCTGAGAAGATGATTTTCGAAGCTTTCACCATATATGGAAAGTAGCCCCGCCCATTTAAGCCATGTTTTTCATCCGATCAAATTTCTTTGTAGGAATCTGATAAAGGGTCACCCAAGGATCATTCCAGTGAAATTTGGTTTAAATCCATCTATTGGTTTCTGAGAAGAAGATTTTCAAAGCTTTTACCATTATGGAAATTAGCCCCGCCAATTAAAGCCATGCTTTTCTTCCAATCAGAATTTTTTGAAGGAATCTGATAAAGGGTCACCCAAGGATCATTTCTGTGGAATTTGGTTGAATTCTGTTCAGTACTTTCTGAGGAAAAGATTTTTAAATAAAAGTTAACAGATGGATGGACAGGCGCACGCACGGACGGACGCATGGCGGAAACAATGCCATGACAATGGCTTGCTGGCTTTCAGCCAGTGGAGCTAAAAATCAAATTCTACACATCAAATGTACAAGCTCCATTTTAATATTTTGCTTACTATTTCATTCTAGGGTCTATGAATTCATTTGTTCTTTTTTTTTTTAAAATTTTTAACATGTTAATTTTTTGTCCAAAATATCAAAATTAAAGCCAAATTAGCTTATGTAAGCTTGTTTTGTAATCTCTTTGTAATATACATTTTCTAGAAAACCAGATAAATTATGTCTAAACCATTAATTTCAATCAGATGAAAGTCAATAGAACTCACCTCTGTAACTTTTGGATGAGAGGCCATACAAATACACGACCACCAGGCACAAACTGTGATTGACCTAGACAACATCCTGAAATTACAAATTTTCTTTTATCTTAATCCAGCATTTTAAACAGGGTGGGTGAAGGGCATGATATTCTTAACCCTTGTCATGCTGAATAAAATCCTCTTCAGAATTGCATTAAGATCAAAGGTAGTACTGGATGCATTTATTTCAGGTTAATAATTTTATTGAAAATTTACCTTATAATCAACTCTAGTTTAACAAGATGTGTTTGTGAAACACCATGCCCCTGAAACAGGAATTCTTTAGAAACGGGTGATTTTTGGTTTTTTCTTGTTTTAGGAAAAAGTGTTAAATTTTGACCTTGACCTTCAGTGTTGTGCCTAGACCGCAGGATCGCAGGAATCCCGCATAATTTTCACGAATGTCCCCCAAAAATCAAGCCAGTGCGGGATCTCGAGTGCGGGATCTCGGGTGTGCTCACGAAAATTCATGATTTTTCTAAACTGACATCGATTTCAGTAGTTCAATTTCATGTTTTATTCTATCGCGCACCTGCAAAACATAGACTGTGACCCGCGTTATTATCGATTTTTAGTTTGCCTTTAAATTCCGATAATATACCAGTCCTTGTTAAATTGTAAACATGGCGAAACGTCAGCTTCGCTTGACCGACTTCATGTCGGGAAGCCCTAAAAATAGAAAACTAGCAGACGAGGACAAATCGTCAGGAACACGAAAAAATTCTGATTTGATCCCGTCATCGGATCCCAAGCCCTCCACATCTTCCGAAGGCATTGATACTGAGGCAGACTTAATTTTGGTCCCTGGGACAAGTAAAAAAAAAAAAAAATCGAACTTTCCAAAAATCTTGGCTTGTTAAATTCCCATGGTTACTCAAGTCTGATGGAAATATGAAATGTAAAACGCGTATTGACTCTAGATTAAAATTATCCAACCCATTTGTTGCAGAGTCTGGCTGTAGCAACATGCGTACGATTACTCTTACTCGACACAAAAATTCAGCAGACCATAAGAGAGCCCTAGTTGCCTTACGTTTGAAAAATGACATGGTTGTTGCTATTGACAGATCATTTAATGAAAGGATGGAGCCATTATTAAACTTTTGGAAATAGTGTATTATATTGCTAAAGAGGAGATGGCTCTTTCAAAATTTGAATCTCGGATCAAATTAGCAATCAATATCAGATAAAAAAAAGTTGTTATTATTGTGTCCCCTAGAATTTTCAAGTGTCCCCCTGAAAACATGGTAGAAGGACACCTGTGTCCCCTAAAAATTTTGGTCTGGGCACATCACTGACCTTGATGAAATGACCTTCCCCTTGTTGAGACCTATTTACCCACCAAATATTAGCATTGTAACTTAATTAGGGATGAAGTTATAGGAAAATGTTTAGTTGACAGGTTAAGTTTTTGAGTAACATTTTAGGGAAAAGGGTTAAAATTTTGACCTTGACCTTGCTGTAATGACCTCCCCCAGTTGCAGCTTGTAGAGACCTATTTACCCACCAAATATTAGCATTGTAACTTAATTAGAGATGAAGTTATAGGAAAATGATTAGTTGGCAGGTTAAGTTTTTGAGTAACGCTTTAGGGAAAAGGGTTAAAATTTTGACCTTGACCTTGGTGAAATGACCTTCCCCAGTTGAGCCTTGTTGAGACCTGTCTCATACCAAATATCAAGTTATAGGAAAATTGGCAGGTTAAGTCTTGCAGACAGACAGAAGGACATCGGTAAAACAATATGCCACTGATCTATTGATGCGGGGCATAAAAATGTCGCTAGAATGAGGCCTTTCTTCAACAAAGGGCAAAACCTCCAAGGCAAGTTCACATATTTTCTTGTTACTGCTTCTGTGAAGTTTCAATTATATCCAACCATTAGTTTAGTAGAAAACTAGTAGTTGCTGAGGTTCTGCAACACAGAGCGTCTAAAAAAAACAACAACCCCCCCCCCCCCCAAAAAAAAAAAACGGCCATGTAATCTCAGATATGCTCACCGAATTCAGAGTCAGGTGAAAATAATTGTCTTTTTTTTTACTGGCAAATTCAATATCATTGCGTGGCGTCTAGTAAAGTCGAAAGCCGAGGCCTCAATTATTAGTTGGCAAAAGTCTCAAAAATATTTTCGAAAACGTTACACCAGGCACTGAAGGTCAGAAAATTGCACAAAATATTTAATGTAGCATCGAAGGATGTTTGTATATGTATAGAAATCTTGTAAAACTTACCTGAGACCACCATAACTTCGTTTGGACCGCAAGTTTCGAACCCCATTTTGATGTTTTTGGGATGAAATCCGAAATTTTCCTTGCGAAATGGCTACTTCCCGTTGTTTTTCTAATGCGGGTGCAAGTATTCTGAGAGATCCTATTGGTCAAAAATAATTTCGCAATAATTTATGCAGAGAGTCATCTCCCTTATATATTGTTCAAAGTAATTTTGGTATTCAATTCATCTGAACCATTTAACCATTGTCATACTGAAAAGGACTGAAAGCAGTCAAAGGCCTTGATACTGTAGGCCAATATTTTTTGTCTATTAATTCTAACTCTGACTCAAAATATCAATCAGGTGTTTTAGACTAAGTGTTTGCACTATTATGCAGGCTGATCTTAGTCTAAGCCACCTGTCAGAGCAGTATATTTGGGGCTCGGTTAAAAAATGACAGATAAAGGTGTTTATTACATGGATTGATACAGTGTTTGTTAATTAACTGCAACAGTTAAGCAAAAGACTTGAAGGCTAAATAAAGGGCTGAACAAAACAAAATTACAAGAGACAATAAAAACCTCCTTTGAAATTTAACTAAAATAAACTTATGATGCTATGGTAATCAGTGGTTTCAACACAGATTTCAAATCTTTTAGTAATTTTTAAAAAGAGGCAATACCTGAGGGACATTTCTGTTATATTGAAATTGGCCACATAGTTATGGAGGAGTTGCCTTCTTAATTTCTATAGAGGTACCATCACTCTGGGGCTCTGCAATGTTAGCAATTTTCAAAGAGATCAATGTACTGATACTTCATACGAAGTATTAACCCTTGTCATGCTGAACCCGGAATATTCCGGTTTTAGCAGGAGGTGTAGACCAAGATCAGCCTGCACATTAGTGCAGTCTGATCTTGGTCTACACCTCCTGCTTGTCCCCTTTCAGCCAGAGTTGTTAAAATAATCAATTTTCAAAAGGAATATTGACCCTCACTAAGGCTTTCTAGTGCTGTCAGTCCTTTATTTTTAAAGCAATATTGTATAGGATTTTAATTAAGCATGACAAGGGTTAAGATTCTACGCCTTCTGGGTTGGAGATGATTTTTAACTTCTTTTTTTAATTTAACTCTTGTTGTAATGGCAACCATAGTTTCAACAGATTTCAATTTTGTGGTTGAATGAGCCAAGTGGTTTGGGAAGAGATGTCATTTTAAAAATCATTCTTTATTTCTATATAAGCCCACCCGCCCCTAAGGACCCTAGGGTAATGATTTTAGCAATTCTGAATGAAATCCAAGTACTTATGCTTTATGCAAAATATCAAGACTCTACACCTTCTTGGTCAGGAGGAGATAACTTATAAAGATTTTTTTTAAATTTCAGTTTTGTTGCCATGGTAACCAGGGTTTTCAATAGATTGAAATTCTTTTAGCAATTTTTAAAGGGCACCACCTAAAGAATATTTCTGCCAAATTTAGTTGAAATTGGCCAAGAGGTTTGGGAGGAGATGTCATTAGAAAAATCCTTCTGTATTTCCATGTAAGCCCCACCCCCACCCCCCTGGGAACCCGAGGGTAATGATTTTAGAAATTCTGAAAAAGGTCAATATACTGAAGTCCATGTTCTTTTAGCAATAAAGGGCAACACACAAGGAACATTTTGCCAAATTTGTATGAAATTGGCTTAGTGGTTTGGGAAGAGATGTTATTTTAAAATTGTTGATAACTGATGGATGAGGCACGCTGCATGACTTAGAATGATGCCGGACAGCCGGTCATCAAAATACCTCACCATGAGCACTTTGTGCTAAGGTAAGCTAAATTCTGACCTGTCTGCCAAGAGCAAAACTATGTGACCTAGTCAGCCTTAGGAGTTTGCACAGTCAGATAAGGGTCAATTTTTATATTCAAGAAAAACAACAACAGATTCCTGTTTTGGAAGGAGGTAGAGACACAGATTAGCCTGCACAAAAGTGCAGTCTGATCTTAGTCCATACCACATACATGTATTTGTACCTTTGAGGTCAGAGTTTCTTAAATACAGTTTTTGAAAGAAAAACCCTTGCAATTTTTTATCTTTTACAGAAACAACTTTATTGACATAAACACATGCATGTTTTAGTAGATAGTCAGCTTTTTTCTGTTAAGGTACATGACAAAAGCTATTCTTCTAATTTACATATATGCAAAATAATTCAATCACAGATACTTTAATTCACAGTGTAACAATTTTCTTTGTCCAGTTTCATCATCTATATACAAACATGTGTGATTCTTATCTCGTAGTGCAAATAACAAGCGTTTCAACATATTAAACATGAAAAGTCTATTATATATAAATGCGTTTCATTATAAATACATAGCTCGTTGTACACTAGGCACTACAATGAGCTCAAAAAATATATTACAATACAACCTAGTAAAGAAGACAAAATGGTATTAACAAAATATTTCTGATTTACAAATTCCCACATGAGAAAATTTTAGACTGGTCAAAATTGAAAGATGATGCAGACGACAATTTTAGTTAGGTGAAAATTTAAAATTCTTTTTTTTTTGGGGGGGGGGGTAGAAAAAATTTTGGCCATTAAAGAAATTGCTTGTATCAAGCAATTGTGGACATTGGAGAAATTGCTTGTATCAAGCAATTTCTTCTATGTCCACAATGTTTTCCAAAGCCTTTTTCTTGAGGGGCATAAAAAGGAGGGATTGAGAGGAAATGGGTTCAAGAAGAAGGGTAACAAGTGATTTTGAAATCCATCAATTGATGTATAAGATATGCTCTAGACAAAAGTTGGACACACACTAACACACTAAGCCACCCACACCCCACACACACTAACACACTCAGCCACACACCCCACACACACATAATAAGGGAACTCTATATGTCCGTTGCCAATACAAGGCAGGGGCTTAACCCATTCCAACACAATTGAATTTTAGACTGGTCCAAATTCGAAGAAGCTGCAGATGACAATTTCAAATTGATGGAATTGTAAATTGTTTCACCTTTTTGAACAGAAAACATTGTGGATAATGAAGAAATTGCTTTTTACAAGCAATTTCTTCATTTTCCACAATGTTTTCCAAATCTTTATACTTGAGGGGCATAAAAAGGAGGGCTTTTGTGGGAATGGATTAAAAATGGCAAATTTTTTAAACCTTTATGCCAAAATCACTGCAAGTTGGGTTTTTCAATTATGACCTTGAAAGATTATCTTGACTTTATCATAAGCAGATATGTATCAATGAGAAGCATATGATTATTCAATATGGTGTTACCTAAGACAGGTATGAAGTTGAATAATAAATCAAATCCTTAGGATTTCTTCAGGCACCGAGACAGATGGACAGAAAAATACAAGCACAGCTACATGTATTTCTAAAACCCTTTCCAATGGACAACCAAGATTTTTTTTGGTGGATTTTCAGTCAGTAATTCCTCAGGTCAACAAGTAAAATAACTAGAGAAACTCATTGTTTGATAAATTTGTACCTAGTTGGTGTTTATTTCACGCTGTAGGGCACAAGCTGTGTGGGACTAAAGATACTGATGACGTCAGTATGTTGCCGTATAATTCACATTATGAATGTCAAATTGTTATGTTGATTGATTGAATGGGGTTTAACGCCATTTTTAATAGTATTTCAGTCATATCGCTGCGTCTGGAGCACCTAACAATGGATTCCTGGTATTTTTCACACCAGTACTACCACTACATCCTTTCCTCGCCTCCAGCTGCTATCCCACTTAGGTTTACGATTATCCACCCATTGGTGAGAGACAAATATCGAAAAGGATATGTGCCGCTGCTAGGAATCAAACCCATGACATCCCATAATAGAAGATTAGGAGTCAGACGCGCTACTGACTGCGCTATAACTGCAGCACACAATGTTATTTCAGATAGATTGATCTTTCTATTTGTGAACAGCAAAAGCTATACTTTTACACAAGCTACAGGAGAAAATATGACCTCTGTTGTAATCTCTATGAAGGATCAATTATTAGTGCATAGAAACAAACAACTATATTCAATTCATCCTATTGAGGAAGTAAAATAATTAAAATATTATCAAATCAACAAGGTGCCAAATTGTCACAAGATACACCTGTCACACTGCTTAATATTAACTGGGGGTTTGAAAAGAACTGAGGTTATTTTGAATGAATATTTTTTGTATAACAAAGTATGAAAAACAACAAAGGGCAATAACTCAAAAAATACGCTAGGTAGAGTTATGGTTCTTTACACTGCATTCCTACTTGGTGAGCTCTATCCATCCATGAAATTTCATGATTCTAGCTATTATACTTTTAGAGATATACTCTGGACAAGATTCAAGTATGAAAAACAACAAAGGGCAATAACTCAAAAAATAGACCAGGTAGAGTTATGGTTCTTGTGCACTGCACTCCCCCTTGGTGAGATCTATACACCCATGAAGTTTCATGATCCTAGCTATAATACTTTTAGAGATATACTCCGGACAAGATTCAAGTATGAAAAACAACAAAGGGCAATAACTCAAAAAATTGGCTAGGTAGAGTTATGCTTCTTGTGCACTGCATTCCCCCTTGGTGAGATCTATACACCCATGAAATTTCATGATCCTAGCTATAATACTTTTAGAGATATACTCCCAACGAGATTCAAGTATAAAAACAACAAAGGGCAATAACTCAAAAAATAGGCTAGGTAGAGTTATAGTTCTTGTACACTGCACTCCTACTTGGTGAGCTCTATCCATCCATGAAATTTCATGATTCTAGCTATATTACTTTTAGAGATATACTCCGGACAAGATTCAAGTATGAAAAACAACAAAGGGCAATAACTCAAAGAATTGGCTAGGTAGAGTTATGGTTCTTGTGCACTGCACTCCCCCTTGCTGAGATCTATACACCCATGAAGTTTCATGATCCTAGCTATAATACTTTTAGAGATATACTCCGGACAAGATTCAAGTATGAAAAACAACAAAGGCCATAACTCAAAAGATAGGCCAGGTACAGTTATGGTTATTGAGCACTGCACTCCGTATTGATGAGAAGAATATAACTGCCAAGTTTTAAGTCAATCGGACTTACGGTGACAGAGTTATGCTCCGGACAAAGAAGTGGACATCGCCAGGACGCCCGGACAACTGGACGCCTGGACACCACGGGTGATCCCATAATACGCCCCGTCTTCGACGGGCGTATAAAAATTGTTATACTAAAGAAGTATGCATTACAAATATTAATATTTAAGTACAGTTTTAAACTGTGAACTACAAAATCTGTAGCACAAAGCCTTTTTTTATCACAGAACTGGGGACAACATGTCAAGCCAACTGAGTATTTGACCTTGAACTGCAACTTTGACCTCGAAGTTGTCGGTCTGAACATTTGTTTCAAATGGCACATCCACTCATGGTGGTGAATAATTGAGTACATTATGTAAAATCCATGAACAAATATGGAAGATACGCTCTGGACAAGGTCAATTTGAATATTTGACCTTCAGCTGTGGCCTTCACCTACAAGCTAGCTGAATATTTGTTTCACATTTGTATTATCTAATCATGATGGAGATACGTTGTGAAAAGTTATTTTGTAATCTGTCCATAAATACTGGAATTATGGCCTCGATAAATTCAGACAGACACACTAATACACCTACACTAACTAGTCATAATAATCCAACTCATAACAAGTGGACTCCACAAAAATTACCCTACGGCAGCTCATAAATGCAATAGATGTTAAAGTCATCTTAGTTTAACCCTTTCCCGTTTTAAGAAATTTTATACTAGTCCAAATTCAAAGAGGTTGCAGACGACAATGAAAACATGATGCCATTTGAAAACATCCCATGTGGTAGAAAATATAGTGGAAAAAGGAGAAATTGCTTGTTACAAGCAGTTTCTTCTTTTTCCTCAATGTTTTCTCAAGTATAAAATCATAGGAACGTAAAATCCTGTGTTTGAACAGGAAAGGGTTAAATGAGCACAACAAAAACTTTGTCCTAACATGAAGACATTTTTATCACAGAATAATAACCAATAATGCAATTTACTAAATATTACTACAATAAAATTATCCACTATTTCCACAATTACCAAATATAACGAGGTGCTTTTGTGAAACACCATTCTACCGTAACAGCCCTTTTCTAGAAAAGACTTTGATGAGTGACCTTCAGCTTGTCACCTGACTTTGGTACGCCAAAATGCATACTAATGAGATCTATCATCATGCTAAATTTGAAATTTAAATGTTAAGTTTTTTTGCTAAGTTTTGCAGAAGTTTGATCTTGAAAATGACCTCGGCCTCTTCACATAACCTTTATCTTGGTATGTGCTAATGCTTATTGATAAGATCTATTGCCATACCAAATACAAAATGTACGAATATTGTATTTTAATTCCGCCTAAAGTAATTGTAAATGTTTAGTTCTTTTGTCAAGTTTTGTAGAAATTTGAACTTGACAAAAGACCCTGACCTTGGCACATCATCACGACCTTGGTAACTGAAGATGCGTACCTATGAGATTCTATCACCATGCCAAATACAAATATTGCATCATGTATAGGCTTAAAGTAATTATACATGTTAAGTAATTGAAGACAGACCATCAGAATGACAGACCAACAGACAGACACTGGTAAAACAATATGGTCATATCTTATGATACAGGGGCATAAAAACTTGTAATGGTTAATCATCATAAGTATTGGAATGCAAAAAGTTTTAGACGCTTTGTAAAGCTATGACAAGCTTTTAGAAAAATATTATGCCAACATTCATTACAGACATACCTGTGTCAATGAATTGCATACCACTTTCATTTAAAATATTTATTTTGAATTTAAGGGCATTTTCTTAACACCATATAAAGGTGTGTTGGTCATCATTTCAGACAGTTAATCATGTTTTGCAATGAAATAGCACATTTTTTCATTGTTTAATTTGGAGTGATTGCCATATGCTCAACATAAATGTCACAAGAAACATGATCAATGGTTTTGACAAGAGATAAGATTCAGTTAATTGGAACAATCACACTGTGACGATCTTGTGATGTCATCAACCAATTATTTTACTTTTTTGTTACATGTTACTTCCTATTAACCCTTGTCATGCTGAACCCGGAATATTCCAGTTTTGGCAGGAGGTGTAGACCAAGATCAGCCTGCACATAAGTGCAGACTGATCTTGGTTTACACATTCTGCTTGTACTCTTCTTGCCGATGTTGTTTATGAAATTGATTTCTAAAAGAAATATTGATTCTTTAACAAGTTCTAACAGTGCTTTCAGCTCTTTGATTTTACAGCAATTCAGAAAGGTAATTCATACAGCAAGAGAAGGGCAAAATAATTCATTTTGATATCTAAGTGGAATTTCCTTTCAGAGCTTAGTAGCCAGTAATCAGTTGATGATTCTTCACCATTTCCATGCAGAACATTCACAGCAAACACAAAATATCTGAAACCACAAAAGAAAGGAGTGATCTGACAAATAAAATAGGAGAATTCTTATAGCATTACAAAATATCGACCAAGAGTCAATATTCAAAGCGAACACAAAATATCTGAAACCACAAAAGAAAAGAGTGATCTGACAAATAAAATAGGAGAATTCTTATAGCATTACAAAATATCGACCAAGAGTCAATATTCAAAGCGAACACAAAATATCTGAAACCACAAAAGAAAAGAGTGATCTGACAAATAAAATAGGAGAATTCTTATAGCATTAAAAAATATCTACCAAGAGTCAATATTTACAGCAAACACAAAATATCTGAAACCACAAAAGAAAGGAGTGATCTGTCAAACAAAATAGGAGAATTTTTGTAGCATTACAAAATATCGACCAAGAGTCAATATTTACAGCAAACACAAAAAAACACAAACGAAAGGACTGTGATCTGACAAATAAAATAGAATTTTTGTAGCATTACAAAATATCGACCAAGAGTCAATACTCACCTACCAGTCTATGCAATTACCAAACAATGACGCTTTCTGGTGCACTGAAGAAATACGATTATGGAAAACTTTATGGGAGAAGAAGATATCACTTGTAATTTCCAATTTTTTACAATGTTTTATACACTATTTAACTCATATTTTCCAATTAAGCACAAATTGAAATTTGTCTACAACTTCTTGAAATTTGGACCAGTCTAAATTTCTGTTTGTGTAAATGGGTTAACATTTTGTCTTTGGATTTTATAATGAGGGTTCTACTTTGCAGTGTATTTCGCGTTCAATCAGAGCCTTTATAATGAAATACTGAATAGAAATTTTGATAGAGACTTTTTTGGGTTCAACATGAGCCCTGAGGATTTTCTGATGGAGGACTAGATTACAGAAAAAAAATAATTCTGTCTCGTTTTCATCCACAGCCAAAACTGCCAGATAACACAGGTAAGAAACTCCATCAATATGCAAATTTCCGTGCAGTAACAGCACTCTTACAAAAAAGAGGTTCATAATGGCCCCTATCACCAGAGTTAACCCTCTAGACATACATCAAAATTAATTTACTAATTTTCAGAATATTGAAGTATATGGACTTACAGTGCCCACAAAGCTATTCTAAGATTTTTACCTAATGACCTTGTTTTTTACCTAAAGTGACTCAAGTTGTCGAAGAATTTACCTTACCTCTGGAAGGTTCACAAGGTTTCTCTAAAATTTGACTTATTTACCAAATTTTTAACACCAAGTGACCTAATTTCATACTAGTCTGAGATTTTATCAAGACAAACGTTCTGACTAATTTTAAGGATGTCTGAGTAGAACTTTGGCCACCTAGAGATTTATAGGGTTTTCAGGGTTCCCACAAACTTCATAAGGTAAAATTCTATGACTTTTCCCTGACTAAATTTCAAAATTCCCTGTTTGAAATGTCTGCATTTACCCAGAGTATGTGATCATAAATAACAAATTTCGGCCTCCTTCCACCACTTCAGCCAACCCCTACCACTTTCAGATTAAATAGTGTATGAAATGAATACTTAAAAATTTCTTCTTTTTCCATAATATTTTCTTTCAGATAGCTACTTTTGTAATTGTATTTACTTTATAATGCCATAGCCAATTGTTGTTTTTCCTTTAAATTCTTAAAAGTTTCTACATCCAATTCTGAAATTTCCTGACTTTTCTCTGATTTTGGCCATATTCTTAAATTTCCCTGACTAATTTCAATTTAATTCCCTGACTTTTCAATGACCTTGATTTTTTTCCCTCTAACTTTTCCCTGACCGTGGGAACCCAGGTTTTATAAGATTAGACTAAGTGACTTAGTTTTTTACCAAAAGTGACCAGCACATCATCAAAACAAGCATTCTGACCAATTTTCATGAGGAATTGGCAAATATATTAAAGACACTAAAGTGCTTACATTTTTTAAGACTTGATAAAGTGACCCAGTTTTTTACCCAAAGTAACTCTAATTTCTAACTTGTTCAGTATTTTATCACATTTAAAATTCTGACCAGTTTTTAGGATGATTAAGCAAAAATTTTGACCACTAAATCTGTTAATCCATTATGAGATAGCAAAATTTTAGACTGGTTTGATTGAATGAATTGGGGTTCACACCACTTAAAGAGTATTTTAGTCATGTAGTAACAGCTTGAGCACTTAACAATGGATTCCTAGTATTTATCACACCAGTACTGCTCCAGCTGCTCATCCAATATAGGTTTATGATTATCAATCCATCGGTAGGAGACAAATGTCAGCAAGGATATTCGCTGTGGCCAGTGATCAAACCCAGGACCCCTTTACTAGGAGTCCTATGCGCTACCTCTGCTCTTTGACTGAAGCCTTTTAGGCTGGTCAAAATTGATAGAAGTTACAGACGACAATAGAAAGTTTATGAAATTGTAGATTTTTTCAATTTTCTTGATAGAAAACATTATGTAAAATGAAGAAGGTGCTTGGCTCAATCAATTTCTTCATTTTACACAATGTTTTCCCAATTACTTTTCTTGAGAGGCGTCAAGACGCGTCACTAAGTGGAATGAGTTAACAAGGGATCTCTAACAGTTGACCTATTTTTTTACTGCAAACCACCCAATTTCAAACTTGTTTTAGATTTTGTCAAGACAAGAATAGTAGTAGTCTCTATAGTTTAACCCTTTACTGTTTAATCCCTTGTTTTTATGTCCCTGTGATTTTATACTTGAGAAAACATTGTGGGAAAAGAAGAAATTGCTTGTGACAAGCAATTTCTTCTTTTCCCACAATATTTTCTAACCTGTAGGTTGGTTTCTTTTCAAATTGCATCCAATTCTAATAGTCGTCTGCAACTTCTTTCAAATTGGAGCAGTCTAAAATTTCGAGAAACGGGAAAGGGTTAGTTAGGTAAATGCTGACATAAGACAAAGGATGGCACATGACAGACATAACAACCATAAAAGCATTCCCACCAGCATTTGTCACTTGAAACAAAATATGGCCTTGATCTTTGACATATGTTAGCCAAAAACAATAGGGCTCCTTCTTGGGCTATGGATAACATGTGTATAAAGTTTCAAGGTCCAAGGTCAAATAGCTTTTAAGTTATAGTAAAGTTCAATTGTGACCTTGACCTGTGACCAAAAAAATAGGTCACTTCCTTGGATCATGGTAACAAATGTATGACATGTCATGGCTGTAAGTCAAGTGGTTCTAGAGTTAGAGTGCAGAAACAAAAAAAGTCTATGAAAAGACAGACAAATGGATTGATGGACAGAGACAAATATTAGGAAACCAGTATACCCCCTATACATCAAATGTGGGGGTATAATAATCTTGATATGAAAAGATTACCTATTGGAACATCTTCAGGGCAGATGAAGGACTTGTCATTTCTGATAAGTATTTCCCTCTGATAGGTTGAACTCTTTTTTGTGCAAAATGGCAAATAGGACACAGGTAACCTTTTTAAATCTTCCATTGAAAGTTTCCCCTGCCTTGATACCCAAACTCTTCGTTGTTTTGAAGTACTTGGTCTTTTAGGTGTGCTGTTGATATTCTGTCTTCCTAAATGAAAACTCTTGCTTATATCTCTTCCGTAGTTCTCATCTGTTTGATTATCAGCAAAGCTAACTGTTTGTGGTTGTCGTTTAAAGTTGAAACTCTCACTTATCTTTTTCCTGAATAGTTCATCATTGTTCTGAAACACAAGATATTTATAAAATGTGACCTATCATGTGAGCGATCACTTCCAAGGTGTGTCATAAAACAAATATGCACTTGAAAAGGAGATCAGATCCAGCAGAGGTAAACTGGAGATCACTCTTAACAAGAGGATCATGATGGTCCTATATATTGCTCCACTGAGTAAGATGGCTCAAGGCTTTATGATATATACAGGGTTCGTGCTGCCGATCGCCATTGTTGCCAAATGCGACAAACATAAAATTGCAGAATTCGGGCATATTTTCGTATATTTCTGCTGACAGTTTCAGTCAGTTTCTAATCTCTGCACCCTACCGAGATTCCTTGCTAAAACACTGAATCATCATTTATGGGTCATTAGAAGGATATGCTGATGAACTGTTGATAGAAACAGTGGTAGTTTGTCAAAATTTGACAGAAATTTCAAAAGTTATACTGTCCAAAAAAAGAACGAACCATTTCTTTTTTGTTCATTCGTACCCAAGAATGTTCAACCTTAAACCGATTTTTTTGTAAATTACAGAAGTCTACATTATTTTATTATTAAATCAAGCATATTTTACTAGGTTTATTACTATTTCCTTCTCTCTTTTTTCTCATCAAAGTCTTGATTTTTAATCAAAGTACTGAAAGCACTGATTAAAGATGAATAAAAATCTATGTAGGTGTATGACTTAGCTACATTCATTAAAGACAAAACAACAAACGAATTGCCATATTAAAAACCTGTTTAATATGCACATTATCTATTTATTAGTATATAAGTTAAGAAAATAACAGTGCAGTTAAAAAATTCTCGATGAAATGCTCCTCAATTTGGCCCCAACTTTTTCCATTTGGCCCCAACTTTTTTAGTTTGGCGAAAGTGATGGCGACAACTTTTCTCAAGCCAGAGCTAACCCTGATATACAAAATATCAAAGCTCTACATTGGTTTAAGTAGAAGATTTTCAAAGATATCCTTTCTTTAATCCATATTATAAATTGGATCCCACAATATAGTGCCGCTGTCATAGCGCAGTTGGTAGCGCATCAGACTCCCAATCTTCAATCATGGGATGTCATGGGTTTTATCCCCGGCAGCGACACATATCCTTTCTGACATTTATCTCTCACAAATTGGTGGATAATCGTAAACCTAAGTGGGATAGCAGCTGGAGGCTAGGAAAGGATGTAGTGGTAGTACTTGTGTGAAAAATACCAGAAATCCATTGTTAGGTGCTCTAGCCGCCACGATATGACTGAATTACTGTTAAAAGTGGCATAAAACCCCATTCAATTAATAAATCAAACCAATTTTAAGAGTATGGTTATTCTTTGAAGTACATGCCAAATATCAACGCTCTACGCCTTGTAGTTTACGAGAAGATTTTCAAAGATATCCTTTATTCCTATCAGAAATTGCACAGAAAAGGACTAATTTTCAGAGTATGATAATTCTTTTAAGTATTTTGGTAGAGGGTCAAAAGATGATGATTTATCCCAAATATCAACGCTCTATAATTTTGGATGAGAAGAAGATTTTTAAAGATTTCAGGGATTACCAGAGAAGGGTAAATTTTGGAGTATGGTAATTCTTATAAGTATTTTTAGTAAAAGGTCAATAAACCTCCTCCAGGGATTTATACCAAATATAAAAGCACTAGGCCATATAGTTTGGTAGGAGAAGATTTTCAAAGATTTCCTTTTTCATTCTTATGTTAGATCACACAGAAAAGGGCCAATATTCAGAGTCTGGTATTTCCTTGAAGCATTTTGGTAGAGTGTGAATAGATGCCACTCTTAACAGTATTTCAGTCACAGTATTTCAGGCGGCTGGATAACCTAACCATGTATTCCTGACATTTCTCACTCTAGTACTGTACTACCACTACATCCTTTCCAAACCTCTAGCTGCTCATCCCACTTAGGTTTACAATTTTCCACACATCAGTTGGAGAAATATGTCAGAAAGAATATTTACTAAGGACAGGGGTCAAACCCAGGACCCCATGATTAGGAACTCTACGTGCTACCAACTGTGCTATTGCCGCAGCCTCCATTAGCATCCAGCACCTACATCTGAGCTTGGTATCTGCATGCACTGTTTTTGTTCCTTGTAATATTTAAGAGATGAGGAGAATATTTTTTGTTTTCATGGAGGTATGAACCGAAAAACCTAATCACACTGTATGAATACGCAAAGTGGATTCATACATTGTGTGATTAGGTTTTTCGGTTCATACCTCCATGAATACAAAAAATATTCTCTTCATTTCTTATATTTTAATAGCATCGAGCGGAAAATGAAACAACTTAACAAATTTTGATACCTTTTTGTATGGAACTATTTTGTGCGGGAGCATTTAAATGGCTGAGTGCTCAAAATTTTGTTCATGGAGGTATGAATTAAATTTTTCGGCCAATCAGATCGGTCGTTTTTTGATAGACGAAACTAACAATTAAATTATACAAGCCTACAAACCATTTCATTAAGGGTCATGGACTCTGACGGACAAACAATCTCCTGTGAGTTCACTTCCCGTGAGGACGTTTCAATACATAGACCAATACTGCTTTCATCACTCAAATCATTGTTCACAGAGGAGATATCAATCTGAAAAAGTTATTTGTGTATATCATAACTATATCAACCATCTAACCCATTTCCAAACAAAGTTTTAGACTGGTAAAAATTCAAAGAAAAGGGCCAAAGTGGATCTAAAGTGCTGACCTGAAAATTAATTCATAATGTCTCTAAGACTGATAAGCCCAGCCTTGCCACAAAGTTTTAAAAAGTGTGACCAAAGATAATTCCTTTTAATTTTAGTACATATTCGCCCAGTGGTTTAAAGTAGAATATTTTTAAGAATTATTTCAAGATTTCTTTAAATCTGATAAAACAAGTCCTACAAGGCCCCAATTTTATCTTGAATCAATATTCCACAAACAAGTTTAAAAAGGATCACATAAGAAACCTTTCTACAGATAACCCAATTTTCACTTATGCCAAATTTGGTTCAAATTGACCCAGTGGTTTAGAAGATTTTTCAAGAATTATTTCATGTTTTCCCTAAGTCTGATAAGCCTAGCACTGCCATGCCCCCATTTTTTTGTGAATCAAAATTTCATGAACAAGTTTTAAAACGGGTCACTCAAGAAAAAATTTGGTTGAAATCAGCCCAATGGTTACATAGGACAAGATTTAAAGAATTATTGACGCCTTCCAACAGACAATGTACAATGGACACAGGGTGATCTCAAACGCTCACCTTGAGCACTTTATCAAAGATTGAAATAAGACAAGAATTTCTTATTCAGTCAATATGGAGCATTAAATATAGGAAACTAGAGCTGTCGCCCTCAAGGGCTGACGAGAATACCCCCCACACCGCTAAAAAGGCTTTTCTATGAAGGAGTGGAATTTGAAGCTGTTTAATCACATGCATGTCATGGTGGATGAACATTGCCAACCCAGTCCACCTCTTTCTGATTTTGTGTTTGTTGCTAGAGTTGACTGATTAGGAAAGGTTGGTCAACATGAGCCTATGTTAAAGAAAACTGTGTGAGGAGATGATGACACAAAATTATATCCACGAAAAGTCAATATGAGCCTATGTTAAATTTTTGACCCCCGGGGTGGGGGTGGGGGGGGGGGGGTGGGGGGTGGGGGTGTCAAATTTGACCTCAGGAAATAAACCGTTCGATATTTTGTAAAGGTCAACAAGATGATGTTACTTACCAAATTTGGTAACTCCCCTTATGGTTACTGAGTTTTGCAATTTTAAATTTTGACTACTCCCCCCCCCCTATTAAAAAGTTCAAAATGGCATAACTCTGAAACTAACGACTGGATCAAGATGAAAATTGCAGGTGCACAACTTCATATGATAGGAAACAACCTGATAAAATTTCAGCAAAATTGGTCAAAAAATGTGGGAGGAGAAGAGGACACAAAATTCCCCCCCAGTAAAAAGTTCAAAATGGCATAACTCTGAAATTAACGACTGGATCAAAATGAAAATTTCAGGTGCACAACTTCATATGATAGGAAACAACCTGATAAAATTTCAGCAAAATTGGTCAAAATATGTGGGAGGAGAAGAAGACACAAAATTATGTCCACGGACGGACGGACGGACGGACGGACAACCTGATTCCAGTATACCCCCCCATAACTTCGTTGTGGGGGGTATAATTATCTATACAACTAGCTACACATCAAACCTCTAACCTTTATAATCTGTGATTAGAAAGGTTTTTTTTAAGATTTCCTTATTTGTTTCAATAAAAAAAGGATGCCCAAATGAATTTGGTCTTAACACTTGTCATTCTGTATAAATCACCTTACTGAATTGCTGTAAAATCAAAGGGCTGAAAGCACTGACATAACTTGTTAAAAAATCATTACTTCTTTTAGAAATCAATTTATAAACAACTCTGGCAAGAAAAGTACAAGCAGGAGGTGTAGAACAAGATCAGACTGCACTTATGTGCAGGCTCATCTTTGTCTACACATCCTGCCATAACGGAATATTCCGGGTTCAGCATGACAAAGGTTAAATAACTTTTGTAGAAGACACCAAGGAATACAGCAAGCAGATTATTTTATCTCTAGGCTTTATGGTTTGCAAGAAGATTTTTGAAGACTTCCTTCTTTGTTTCTGTGTAAAATAGGGCGCACCTTGGC
The DNA here is from genome assembly GCA_946902895.1 of Fragum fragum. Taxonomy (NCBI): domain Eukaryota; kingdom Metazoa; phylum Mollusca; class Bivalvia; order Cardiida; family Cardiidae; genus Fragum; species Fragum fragum. The sequence continues at coordinate 20,376,979 of OX336380.1, forward strand.
GGATCAACAATGACACACCCAGGCCATTATTTTAACAACTTTTGCAGAGGAAAACTTAATATAACCTCAGTCAAAATATTAAACCTCTAAGCATAATGGTTTGTCAAAGATTTTCTTGCTTATTTCTATGTAAAATATAGTGTGCCCAGGCTGAGCCAAAATAACATCCCATGAGCATTACTTTGTAGAAGACCATTAGGGGATACCAGATGCAAAATAGTTCATCTCTTGAGCGTTTGCAAGGAGAAGATTTTTTAAGATTTCCTTCTTTGTTTTTGGGTAAAAAAGAGTGTACAAGAGCCCAAATGACACCCAAGGGGCACTATGAATTTAATAAATTTTACATTGGACCACCAACAGAAGCAACATTCAAAATACCTCATCTATAGGATGTATAGTTTTGTTAAATTTTCTGCTGTCATTGCAACCAAGAGTTTTTATCAAAATTTAATTCTTTTCAAAACTTTGGCAGGGCTTTACCCAAAGAACATTTTAGCAAAGTTACAGCTTGATTTGATAACTGGTTTAGAAGACCTTTATAAATTGTGGTCAGACAGATGATAGATAATGACTAATTACAATAGCTCATCTTTCACTATGCTCCGTTCCCTTTATCTGAGTTGTTGATATCACCAAAAGATTACCACAAGGACACTACCTACAAATTGTAAAGACCCCATAAAAATATAAAAGTTAAGTGAACTATGAGAAATATAATCCTTTCAAAGTGAAAACATTTCACCTTCAAAGTGACTTTGATCTTGACAGCTTTTATGAAGTTCCAATAGCCAGACCATATCGTAAGCAATACAACATTAAATATTAAGGTACTATCACTTCACTTAATAGTCAAAATGTATGGCCTAAGTTTTTTTGGTTTTCTTTAGTATATTTTATCTTGAAAAATGACATTGACTAATTATCTGAAAGTGATTGTAACAAAAAATGTTTTATCACATGCGAAATAAATATTAGGACTTCATCACTTGCAACTGTTAGATTTGAACTCGCAAATGCTTTCGACCTAATCTGAGACCGTGAAAGGGAACATACAAGAATATGTGGTCTTTATCAAAAAGTTTGTCCAAAAAGAAAAGGGTATAATTCTCACAAAAATGTATTTAGATTTATCTCCCCTCATAAAAAAGATTAGCCCGATAGTGAACATGCTTGCAAGTATTTGTTTTGATTGGTGTTTAAATACCATTTTAACAGTATTTCAGTCATATCTCAGTGGCTGGAGCACCTAACCAGGGATTCCTGGTATTTGTCACACCAGTTGTACCACTACAATGTTTCTGAGCCTCCAGCTGCTCATACCACTTAGACTTACAATTATCGACACAATGGTGGGAGACAAATGTCAGATAGGATATTTGCCGCGACCTGGGATCGAACCTGGGTCCATTGAGTAGGAGTCAATGCGCTACCAGTAGCGCTATGGCAGTGGTATGGTTCAAATAAATATCTTATGAAAATAACAGAGTTCTGACTAGGATTAAAGTTTGTCACATCAACAATAACACCAATGACCCTGGCCAATGGCCTTAAATTTGGTACCAAGTAATACAGAAGTGAAATTTTGGGGCTGAATCACATACAATTTATAAATCAAAAGTCTCGCAGTCAACCATACAGAGCAAAACCCATTCAAATGATTTGGGTGTAGTAAATATTTGAAATCATTGTAAAAATACCATTACCTCAAATTTAAATTTTTGTCCACCATCTTCTTTTGACTTGGGAGTGCTGGTTTTCACTGCGCCTTTATTCTGAAAAAAAGTATAGACGAAAGTTTGTCCCTTAGGGGCAATCTATCATATCCCTTGATGACATTGATCTTGGAAATATACTCTCTAATGTATGAAATTGTACTTCTAGAAAATAAAGAAGAACATTTGTTTTTGTAATTTTTAGAGGTGTTTGTGAAAAAAAAAATATATCCCTTCCCTTACAGATTATTTTTGATGAAAATGACCTTAGCAAAGTGGATGTTTTGATGATCATATGTGCATAAGCAAAAGTTCAGAGCAATATCATTAGCAGACAGAGAGATATGAGACTTCCATGTAAAACTTTAACTAAGGCATTAAACTGACACCAATGACAAGGTTACTTGTAAAGTGCCCCCTATTCTTTGCAAAGTCAAGCTAAACACTATGCCCTCAAAACAGGAATTCTTTAGAAACGGGTAAAGGGTTAAAATTTTGACCTCGACCTTGATGAAATGACCTTCCCCAGTTGCGTCTTGTTGAGACCTATCTACATACCAAATATTAGCATTGTAACATAATCAGGGCTGAAGTTATAGGAAAATGTTAAGTTGGCAGGTTAAGTTTTGCAGACAGACAGACGGACACGGTAAAACAATATGCCCCCCGATCTTATCGATGCGGGGGGAGGGAGTATGTGTAAAAAGTATGCATCTAGATAAATGTAAAAAACATCCAATTAAGTCGCTTTTTTGCAGGTTTATTCATAAGTATGATATAAAAGTATATAAAATATATTTTTGTGGAGCCAGACATGATTGTCATAATGACAATTTGGCAAATATGCATTAGTTTATCCATGTGTACATGCATCCATGTAACCATAAGTCCAAATTTGTCTGGACTATTGGCCTACAGTTATGGAGGAACTTCTAAATAACTTGGCATGATTTTTTGTAGAAGATGTGCTATTTGAAACATTTTTAGGTAGGTACAAGTTAAAGCTTATTGTCCAAATTTTGTCCTACAATTGTGGATAGATTTCAATATAAATTTGCATAACTATTCTGCATCATGAGTAAATGTTCTATTTCTATGCATTTGTATGGGTAAGATCAAGGAGAGATGAGGTTCAAAGTTCTGCAGGCTTGACACACATGACCAATCGTGGCTGTCAATCAAGAAATCAACTGACCAATCAAATCCTCTATTCAGCCCAGACCTGAGCTTTCTACTCCGACAATGGTTGCCATTTTTATTAACATTTTTTGTGGATTTGGCTACTTAATCTCGTAACTTCAGCTTTTTTAAGTTGTAGTTACAACATTTAGGCCGCCAACCAACTATTCTACTTTTTCGTTACATGTTACTGGTCATAAAGTCTGAAAACTAACACAATTAAAATCGAAGCAAGACTTCCTGTCAGAGTTAATGGGTGGTGTCTAGGGAATCAGTGGGCGAGCCAGCAATTGGTCAATTTGTCATCAGACAACAAGTCTAGTCTATATAAGTCAGGACTATTTCCATATACATATAATTTAATTGTTAAGTTTCGTCTATCAAAAACGAGCCTTCTGATTGGTCGAAAAATATAATTCATACCTCCATGAACAAAATTTTGAGTATGCAGCCATTTTGAATGCTTCCGCACAAAATAGTTCACTACAAAAAGGTATCAAAATTTGTTAAGTTGTTGCATTTTTCGCTCGATGCTATTAAATTAAAAGAAATGAAGAGAATATTTTTTGTTTTCATGGAGGTATGAACCGAAAAACCTAATCACACAATGTATGAATCCGCTTCGCGTATTCAAACAGTGTGATTAGGTTTTTAGGTTCATACCTCCATGAAAACAAAAAATATTCTCTTCATCTCTTAAGTAGATAAGAAAATACTCACTGTCTCCAAAGGACTTGCTCCAGCATGATCTGAAAAATATAAACAAAATTCTCTGTTTGCACAATGCATGAAATGAATGGTTTTGTTTGAATGGGATCTTACATTGCTTTGAGTAATTATAGTGCAGTTTCTCTATTCATATATTTAAGCTGATGCACTCTGAAATGCATTACACAAAGGCAGGCCCACATGACCAGCAGACCAACAGAAATTAACCCATTACCAGTTGACAAAATTTTAGACTGGTCCAAATTGAAAGAAGATGCAGATGACATTTCACATCGTGCTAAGATTGGAAATACAAGCAATTTCTTTTTCTGAATTTCTTCAGGATGTCAGAGAGTGTCATTGTATGTTTATTGGTTAGTCTTTTATTGGGACTTATCAAGGGTTTTCAAAAATTATATACAAGCAACTTGGATAAGCCTAAAAAAATGAGAGGCAAAGGGAAAAGCCATTGTGATCATGTGTTGACGACTGGTCTACCAATACCATCACAAGAACTTTATGCTCAAATCTTGAAAGCTAAACATTGGAAAGAGACCTAAATGTTTTAACTACAGCTTTAATAGGGGTTGTTGAATTAGGGTCCTGCTTGACTTTGAGGTTATTTCGGTGGAGTCCTCACTGAAAGAATCCAAAGGTTGAGGTTAGATTCCTGGCAAGGTCTTTGGCTTTGAGGGTATATCCTTGGACAAGGCATTCAGAGACCAAGCCTTTTATTACTAAAGTAAATTGCAATAATATGATTGAGGGATTGTTCAGAATAGTTAGATTTGTTAAAATGAGTAAGATCTTTTTTTTTTTTTTTTTTTCATTTTAATTGAGAGAACAACAAAGCTATACAGTCAGATTTTGGGAGCCAAACATGATGATCCACAGCAAAGTCTCTATACTTTATCAGAAAGCAAAGAATATTAAGGTGCTCACTGGTCAGAGGAAAGTCAATGAAGTTTGATTTTTCTTTGATGTCAGAGAAAAGTCTAGACCTTAGAAAGTTTCAAGCTTAAAGATTCTAAGAAAAGCATAATAATTGCTCATCTTTCTCACTAAAAGCTGTGCGACTTCAATGTTTAACCTTTTAGCAATATGATGTTAATCCTTGTCCTGCTGAACATTTATCCTATTTTCACTATATTTTAAAACATTGAAATAATTAGATCAATGTTATGTCCAAAGATTTTTTCTCATATCAACAAGAACAGGCAGTTAGTGTAGGCTAAGATCAGAATGCACTTCTGTGCAGGCTGATCTTAGTCTATACACCTGCTAAAGCCATTGTCAAGGCAGAACTATTCTGGGATCAGCATGACAAGGGTTAATTTGATCTGCACTTTTCCAGATTGATAAATAGTTGTTTGACCTTGTTGATTGATTTTGACTCTATTGATCCCTCTGAGCTAGGAGTAAGCAGTTAAGCTAGGGGAAAATTTCGTGAAAAATGATTTTTGGTCGACGAAAAGTCAAGAAAATGTCAGGCTGGGCACGCTGTAGGAAGAAATGTATCTTCTAGCCATACATTAGTTGACATGATCAAAATTACAAAAGAAATCTTTGAGAAATTGCAAATTTTGGTGCTAGATGTCTGTTATCTAGAATTTCAACCTCTAATAAATGCCAACATACCTAGATATCTAACCCATTGATGTTTTTGGTGCCCCTCAATAAAACCAATGTGAAAAAATATTGTGTAAAATGAAAAAATTGCTTGCAACTAAAGTTGAAAAAAAAAAAAAAAATCTTTTAATTGTTGCCTTTCAATTTGATCCAGTCTATAATTTTCTCTCTGGTAATATGTTAATAGAACTTTCATGGTATATTCACTATTTAAAGTACAGTGTATCATCAAGGTGGGTTTTGTGAATGTATCTTGTTTAGACTAATAAACCTTTCATAAGGTCAAGGGATGAAAAGTGATGTAGTGAGAGATTACTTCTGTCTATCAAATAAATGTTTGACCGATCACTTCATTATTTCACACTGGAAATGCAGTGTTGACCTAAATTTTCTTTGATGGGTGACTGTAACAGAAAGTTCTACTTCAATTTTAAGTGGCGTTATTTTGCCAAATTTTATGGCCTGTAGCGTGTAAAAAAAAAGTAGAATGGTTGGTTGGCGACTTAAATGCATTATAACGCAAGGTCTGCTTGCCTCAAAATTTTTTGGGGGGGGTTTGACCATTTTGGTTGCTGCCATGATGGTTCCAAAAGAATTGAGCCATATAAAAATTGATAATTACCTGAAGCCAGGTTAGTATTTACCAGGTAAGTTTTGGACAATAGTGGTGATTAAATGCCTTAGGTCATAGTTAATTGCTTTATTAGGTTTAAATCAATTATGAAAATATTATTAAGATAAGCGTAGATTTTTAAAATCTCCCATCTTTCATGAATCCAATTCAAAAGGTTTTGCCAGAGATAAAATCTTAATCAAAAGTACTGGCAATAACTTTTCAATTCCATTAACAGAATTACGACTAAAACTCCAAAGTGAAACTAGGTATCCAACAGTCTGGAAATACATTAATTATTGTGCAAATGAAGAATAATAAATGAAATAAAGCGGGTTTTTAACCAGTTTCAAATTTTTAAGTTAAATCCAATTTCCTCCATGTGCAGTTGTTCAGTTTGTTTGTTTGTTTGAATGGGGTTTTATGCCGCTTTCAACAATCTTTCAGTTATATCGCGGCGGCTGGAGCACCTAACAATGGAATCCTGGTATTTCTCACACCAGTACTACCATTACATCCTTTCCTAGCCTCCAGCTGCTATCCCACATAGGTCTACGATTATCGACCCATTGGTGAGAGACAAACAGTCAGAAAGGATGAGTGCCGCCGTCGGGGATCGAACCCGGGATCTCTAGATTGATAGTCCGACGCGCTACCAACTGCGCTATGACGGCGGCTACCGCAGTTGTTCAGTGTATATCCCGAAATGATTAGGTTTAGATAATTTATTGTAATTATTCCTTCAACGACAGTAAAAAACTAGACATTGTTGCACAGCGGACTAATACCCCCCAACAGCGCTTGTCCATGTACAAGTACTATCCCCCAAAGGGCCATAAGAAACAAAAGGGCCAGAATGGCCCTAAAATCGCTCACCTGACTAATGTAAGATGATTCAAAATTTTGCCATCACTTTTGAAAAGGGTCACCCAAGGAATATTTATTTAAGTTTAGTTAAAATTGGCCCAATGGTTACTGAGGAGATGTTTAAAAATTTCAAAGTAAAAAAACTGCCCCACCCTGCCATGCCCATATTTGGGCGTAAATCAAAATTCTGCAAACACCTTTTGAATAGGGTCACCAAAGGAACATTCATGCCAAGTTTGGTTGAAATTGGCCCAATGATTACTGAGGAGAAGATTTTTAAAGATTTCTAAATAAAAAACTGCCCCAACCTGCCACACCCATATTTGGGCGTCAATCAAATTTCACAAACAAAAGGTTCACCCAAGGAACATTCATGCCAAGTTTGGTTGAAATTGGCCCAATGCTTACTGAGGATAAGATATTTAAAGATTTCTAAATAAAAAACAGCCATACCCGTATTTGGACGTCAATCAAATTTCCTAAACACGATTTGAAAAGGGTCACCCAAGGAACATTCATGCCAAGTTTGGTTGAAATTGGCCCAATGGTTACTGAGGAGAAGATGTTTAAAGTTTTCTAAGTCAAAAACTGCCCCACCCTTCTGAGCCCTTATTTGGGCATCAATCAAAATTCTAGAACAACTTTTGAAAAGGGTCACCCAAGGAACATTCATACCAAAATTGATTGAAATTTTCCCAATAGTTACTGAGGAGAAGATGTTTAAAGATTTCAAAGTCAAAAACTGCCATGCCCATATTTGGGCAAAATACAAAATTCTGCGAACAACTTTTGGAAAGGATCAACCAAGGAACATTCATGCCAAGTTTGGTTGAAATTGGCCCAATGGTTACTGAGGAGAAGATGTTTAAAGATTTCAAAGTCAAAAAAGTGCTCGACCCTGCCACGCCCATATTTTGGCATAAGTCAAAATTCTAGGAACAACTTTTGAAAAGGGTCACCCAAGGAACATTCATCCAAAGTTGAAATTGGCCCAATGGTTACTGAGGAGAAGATGTTTAAAGATTTCTAAGTCAAAAACTGCCACGCCCTGCCACGCCCATTTTTGGGCATAAATCAAAATTTCGCGAACAACTTTTAAAAGGGCCACCAAGGAACATTCATACCAAATTTGGTTGAAATTGGCCCAATGGTTACTGAGGAGAAGATGTTTAAAGATTTCTAAGTCAAAAACTGCCACGCCCATATTTGGGCATAAATCAAAATTTCGCAAATAACTTTTGAAAAGGGTCACCCAAGGAACATTCATACCAAATTTGGTTGAAATTGGCCCAATGGTTACTGAGGAGAAGATGTTTAAAGATTTCAAAGTCAAAAACTACCATGCCCTGCCATGCCCATATTTGGTGGTCATTAAAAAACCGCGAACAACTTTGAGAATGGTCACCCAAGGAACATTCCTACCAAGTTTGCTTGAATTCCACCTAGTGGTTATTGAGGAGAAGATGTTTAAAGAATTGTTGATGTCTTCCGACGCACGATGCACGAAGGACAAAAGGTGATACCAAAAGCTCACCTTGAGCACGTTGTGCTCAGGTGAGCTAAAAACAGACTTTTTAATTAAAGGGTCATAACTCAGTCAAAAATCAATGGACCATAATCAAAATAGGAATGCACATGTCAGACTTATATCAAGTCTTTCTGTGAAATTTGAATCAAATCTGTCCTACGGTTGCTAAGAAATTGAGCGGACACAATTTCTCACCAAAGGGCCATAACTCCATAAAAAATTAATGGACCGTAACCAAAATGGAATATGCACATGTCTGCTTGATGCTGATTATATCAGTGAAGTTTGAATCAAATCTGTCCAATGGTTGCCGAGAAATTGAGCGGACACGAAAAAGCTACAGACAGACGCACGGACTAACCCACGAACCGACAAGCTGACTCCTATATACCCCCAAAATATATTTTGGGGGGTATAATTAGGTCCATAAAGTCCATAAAGAAGTTTGAAGGTTGACCCATGTGATATTTTTTCAAAGTGTTACTAACCCAAGATGTTCAAAGACTCATGGGTCTTAGACCTAGTCTAAAGTAAAACTAGACATTCTGCAATCTCAGATCTTTTTATTTTTATGGTAAAAGATATAGATAAAAGGGAACTTATTTGTTTATCCGTTACAAAGTTTAATCCAGTTTTGAAAAGTGCAGCTGGTCATTGTAAATAAGGATTCGAATGACTAGGTTTAGATAAAGCACTTTGTTGTTTTATTGTTACCATAATTTTAACAATGGTAAAGTCATAGGACCAAGTCCATTACAGTGAAAGCGGCAGCTGGTGCACCTAGCATTGGATTTGTGGTATTTCTCACAGCAGTACTACCACTACATCCTTTTCTAGCCTCCAGCTGCCATTCCACTTAGATTTACGATTATCCACCCATTTGTGAGAGACAAATGTTTAAAGGATATGTGTTGCCACCGGGGATCGAACCTATGACATCCTACGATTGAAGATAAAGAGTCTGATGCGCTACCAAATGCGCCGTGATAGCCACCAGCCTCAAAGGAGAATTCATTATGCAGGTTACTTAGAGTTTATCCCATTTCTCTCAGGATGGAAATATGTACGTCAAAGTAAAACTAATTTTAATCAAATAATGCTGACGGTTATCAGTAATAATGAAATATGTCTTTGGTGAAAATTCTAGCTTTTTAATACTGGGGACCAAAAGAGAAAAAATAATTTGTAGACCTGTTGAAATTCACTTTTTATTAATTATTTATATAGTTTTGCTAGACTGGGAAGGTAAGGGTAGAATTTACTAATTCCCATTACACAAATTCCATCTGTTTTTGCTAAAATCTCGTAACTACAGTTGTTTATTTTCATTTCCCGATTAGTAACATTTATAAAACTTAACTTGTGGCATTGTGGTCAATGTCGGAGTATTATCATGATTTATCGGGTGTTTGGTTCCAATTCAGATGGTCAAATTATTCAGTTACAGTGGGGGAACTGCATTTTAGGACAATAACTCCACTTGTTACACCATTTCAATTCTTGGACCCCCTCTTACAATGTTATAGTGAAATTGCAGTGTATTTGATTTCACAGCTGTGATTGGTCAACTCTGATCAAGCCACTGCATTTGCTTTTTCCAGAAAGGCAAACACTTACCATCAGATGAAATTCTGGAAACAACATTCTGAGTTTCTTGAGACTCCTTATCAAACAGTTTACTCAATGATGCTGGTTTAGATTTGGCAGACTTTGCTCTCAGTCCTTTTCTAGAAGGTTTAGGGGATATGATCTTTGTTGGTTTATTAGGAGTCTGTTCAGTAACTGTTTCACCTGTTAATGATACAATGGCACTGCTGTGGTAGACATATATATCAAGTGTAAAATAGAATGCACTACGGTGGAAAATAAACCAAAAAGACTGCTCTAATTATACTGTTAGTTCTCTCAATAAAATTTAGCAAATAAACAACTAATCAGAAAATCTTGATTCAAGGGCAGAGAATAAATCCACATTTAATTCAGATTAATAAATTGCAAATTGATTAAAATTAACTTAATGAGTCTTGTTAACAAATCTTTGTCTAAATTTTATTCGAGGGAAAATTGTGCAACATGTTGGAGACAATCTCTGACTATTATCACTGTTAAAGTCAAATCGCCGATCTTAAAACCAGAACTCTGGGTAGGTAGATTAGGGAGGAGTGAGTTACAGCCATAAATAAATTTACTTAAACTCTTTCTCTTTCTAAAAATAGTTTATTGATAGGCTAATTATTTGTGGGCGCCAGGGGGGGGGGGGGGGGGGGGGGAGTGGGGACTCCCGGAAATGTTCTGTAAATCCTAGAAATTTTAGTTTGATGTGCCAAAATTACATGAAAAAAATATTACCATTATGCTTGTTGTAAGCTATTCCTTCTTTTCCATAATGTATTGACTTATCATCTAGGAATGTTTTATAGAATAGAAAATGAAACAAAAAATTTACACTCACTAGTCCTAATGGAGGACAAACATGTAATGACATCAGTAATATCATCACTATATTCAGTATCTACAAACAATCTGGTTGAGGTTATTGGTCTGGGTATCGTCTTCTCCTTTTTATGCGTTTGTTTATATATCTCTTCTACTTTTGATGACCTTTTCTTAGCTTTCCCTGTCAAAATAAATGACTTGTGTTCTCAAAAACTTTTTTATAATGTCAGCCATCTCCTTATTTCTGACTATCTACCATACCTAACACTGGTTTTATCTACTTTTTTATAGTATCCATACCAAGCATGAAACAGCGTGTTGTATCTTACCTTTACCTGTACTTTGAGATATACCAACTTTGATTGGATTATTTATATATAAACAATATTTGAAGTTAGTGTAAATTCACTCTTTCCGTAAGTGTGCCTGGTATACCATATTGGTCTAGGTTTTATGGGACATTGGAATAAAAATTGAAGGAATAACGCATCCCTGCGCTCTCAGTACACCACAGGTAAACAATTAGAAATTTGACCTTGACCTTGAAAATTTGACGATTATGGCCTACATATCAAATTCAGCATTGTTACTTTAACCCATTCCCACTCAATCCCTCCTTTTTACGCCCCTTAATAAAACAGTTTTAGAAAACATTGTGGAAAATGAAGAAATTGCTTGTTACAAGCAATTTCTTCATTATCCACAATGTTTTCTATCCCAAAAGATGAAGAAAATTGCAATTCCACCAACTTGGAATTGTTATCTGCAGCTTCTCTCAATTTGGACCAGTCTAAAATTCTGTTGTGTGGGAATGGTTTAATAGGCTTAAAAATAAGAACTTGTCAAGAATTCTCAAAATCAGAAAGAACAAAGCATTAAGGTCCCCTTTTGCAGACCATTGCTTAATTGAATTAAAATTTTAAGTGCAAATTGCCTTGGGCTTTTAATGTGAAGTATCAAGAAATTTTGGCCATAGATGGAGGGGATATAAATGAAAATTCAAACTGACATTAAGTCCCCTTTCTGTGGTAAGTGTAAAATTTGAAAATCTTGGAAATTAACATCAGCACAAAACTATGGAGACTTATTTGTATAGTTCCTTCAGCTTAGCCCGAGGGTTGTGGAGAAATTGACCTAGACATTTTAGAAAAGTTAAGAAAATTGTTTATGACTTGACCTTGTCTTTGAGTGTATGTCCTTTATTTAGACAATTTTGATGAATTTGACCTATATAACAATAATAAGCATTTAAACTTTAAAAGACTTCAAGAAATAGAAAATATCTAATTTCAAAGTCAAGAATACACAAAAAAGAAAATAAAAGGACATTAAGGCCCCTTCTTGAATAATTTGGCTAAATAGTTAAATGTTAACCCTTGTCATGCTGAACCCGGAATATTCCGGTTCTTGGCAGGAGGTGTAGACCAAGATCAGCCTGCACGTAAGTGCAGTCTGATCTTGGTCTACACCTCCTGTTTGTATTTTTCCTGCCAGAGTTGTTTATGAAGTTGATTTGTAAAAGAAATATTGATTTTTTAATAACAAGTTCTATCAGTGCTTTCAGCCCTTTGATATTGCAGCAATTCAGAAAGGGAATTTATACAGCATGATAAGGGTTAAGGGCACATTGTCTGAGGCTTTTGATTAAAAATACAGATGTGAACTTCAAGAAATTTGGGCTATGAATGGGGGAGATACTAATGGAAATAGTCATAATTAAGTCCTGTTTTTTTAGTGGCATGGCTTTGAATTGAAAAGCCTAGAACAAGAGGACAATGATGGTCCTATATCACCCCCTGAGTATGATGGCTCAAGGCTTTATATATATATATATACAAAATATCAAAGATCTACACCTTATTATTTTGGAGAAGAAGATTTTTAAATATTTTCTCTTATATTCTAAGGTATATATTTGATCCTACAATATAGCGCTAAATTCCTGGGTACGGTAATTCTTCGAAGAGTTTTGGTAGACGGTCAAAGGGCATTGATACATGCCAAATATAAACGCTCTAGGTCTAATGGTTTTTCAAGATATTCTTCTTTATTCTTGACTAAAATCAGGGATTGCACAGAAAAGGGCTAATTTTCACAGAAGATAATTAGGAGAAGATTTTCAAGGATATTCTTTATTTCTAATTAAAATCAGGGATTGCACAGAGGGCTAATTTTCAGATTATTGTAATTCTTTGAAGTGTTTTGGGAGAAGGTCAATAGATGACAATTTATACCAAATATCAAAGCCTTTGACCTTATGGTTTGGGAGAAGATTTTAAAAGATTTCCTTCTTTATTTTAATGTAAAATGAGGAATCGCACAGAAAAGAGCTCATTTTAAGAGTACGGTCATTCTTTGAAGCTTTTTGGTAGAGGGTCAATAGATGATGTAAATAATTTGATCGATTGATTGAATAGGCTTTAACGCCACTTTTAACAGTATTTCAGTCATATCAAGACAGTTGGAGCACCTAACAATGAATTCCTGGTAATTCTCACACCAGTACTACCACTACATGCTTTCCTAGCCTCCAGCTGCTATCCCACTTAGGTTTGTGATTATCCTCCCATTGGTGAGAGACAAATGTCAAAGGATATGTGCTGCAGCGGGGGATAGAACCCATGACATCCCATGATTGAAGATTGAAAGTCTGATATGCTACCGACTGCACTATGACAGTGACTGTAAATTCTTTGAAGTATTTTGGTAGAGGGTCGATAGTTGACTATTTATACCAAATATCAAAGCTATAGGCCTAATGGTTTGGAAGAAGAAGGTTTTCAAAGATTTCCTTCTTTATCCGATGTAAAACCAGTGATTTCTGAGAAAAGGTCTAATTTTCAGAGTACAGTAATTCTTTGAAGTATTTTGGTAGAGGGTCAATAGATGATGAATTATACCAAATATCAAAGCTCTAGACGTAGTAAGTTGAAAGAGATGATTTTTAAGTTATTCATTTGGTTGCAAAGTTCTTCATGGATTTTAATTCTTTGAAGTATTTTGAAAGAGCATGACCTCTATTTTGAAAGAGGATTATTTCTCGAATTTCTGTTGAAATTCCTTGGTTAGTTTAGGAGGAGCAGATTATTTTGTAAATTGAGATAGGATGGACAGTTGGATGGACGGAGGGAAAATTACCCATTACAGTAGCTCACCCAGAGTACTTTGTGCTCAGGTGAGCTGACAAGAGGACCATGCAGTCTTGCATATCTACCCTAAGAATAGATATTCATGGCTTGGGACTTTGTGTTGTCTAACATCTTTTATTTCGTCAGAATTAAAAAAGAAAGTCAATACTGACCATAAAAACACTGCCAATGAAATTCATTGACAAATGCTTACCTTTCACTGGCCTTATATCAGACAGTGGTAAAGATTCTTCATCCAGATCTGTTTGATCTCCATAAAGTCTAGTTGAAGTTTTTGGTACATCAACCGCCTTTCTCTTCCCTTTCTTTGGTGATCTTGGAACTTTAAATACTGGACTCTTGGTTGGGGTTTGTTCTTGTTGTATCCGTCTTTTCTTCGCAGCCTGGCCTTTTGGAGTAGGTATTAACATGAGGCCCATGAGGGCCTGAGACGCTCTACTGGTTATCAAGTTTTCCGTTAATGAAATCTGATATTTAAGGAAGTTAATTACTCAAAGAAGAAAGCATAAAGAAAAAAATACAGGACTTTATCCCCTTTATTATTTTGAGCAACAATCCTCAAGGCCCCTTTTCCCGTGTTTCATGACGGATGCACTCCATTTCTTAAAAGAAGTTACCTTATGAAATTTTCATCAGAATCTGACAATAATAGACCTCTTCACTCAAAGCGTCAGATGACTAAAAAGTCTTTATCTGTTAGATAAGATAAACAACAACAACAATTTTTCACTGCAGGGAGGAATTACTTTCGGTTTTACTTTTCGAAAGCCTTACAATTACGCCAGTAATTTTAACTTCTTTTTTCAAGTTTTTACAATGAAAATTAGTGGGCTGAATGATGTAGATAATATTGTTAAAAATGTAACATGTTCGTTACAATATTTTTTTCTCTGTTGTCCCAGTTATGTTCTTCAGAAGCATTAAAAGTACCCTACTTATCGGCCTTAACGTATAAATGACGGGCGTTTTGTTTCATGATCTATTTTCACCATATACAATAAATTGTATGATAACCCGGTATATTGTATAAGTTGAAACAATAGCCTGCGATGAATGAAGGTGAGTGCACCAAAGGTCTTTAATGTGTTTTGTATCCGGCAACCCCAGAATCACCAAAACTCATGTTCTTCGCCCTGGAAATATTGAAGTTAGGGTAGTTTGTGCGAGGAAAGATGAAATTAAAGATCAAAAAAATTAAGACATTGTATTGTCGTTGGGTGACCAAAATGTCGTACAACAAATTGCTTAAAATTGTATTTACGACCTTTTGTTAGCCCATTGATGATATTCTGGTTATAATATGCATATTCATTATTGGGACCTTGATCTACTAGAAAGGCAAGATTTTTCAAATATTAAAGCAAGATATTTTAAAATGCAGGCCTACCTCACAATATATACTCCAGGGAAAACAATTTTAAATCCATTCAATGAAAATAAGCGTTTTCACTTTATTTGATTGTGGGAAAAAAAGCTTAAAAGATAAACATTTGTCATACAACCATGCCGATTGAAACGACGCCTGGCCACACCTTTGATCAATCATGGAATAAGTATTTGGCGGCATATCGGTTGAAACATAAAAAGATAAAATTTGTCTCATCAAATCATAAATTTGACCAATTACATGTAAGAGTGTTTATGGATTCTTTGTGACATGTTGCCAGTTACATAATAACCCCATATGTATCGTGATTTATTGAAGGGAACCCTTTACACCAAGGCTGTCAACAGACCATTCTTCTGATCAACGCTCTGTTATCATTATCTTTACATTTAATCATTTTATTTTTCATACTTTTCTTCGAAATATTAATAACATCATCATAAATACGATCTATGTCATTCATCATCGAGATAATGCTCCCTATTTTCGCATTGTAATATATTCTTTTTAATTCATCGCATGATTTTTTTTTACGTAAAGTGGATTATTCATATAAAGAAAATGTTTCCACCCTTTCTCCCACAATTCTATTGCAACAATGTTTAGAAGAGCAACTGATATGCTGTCGTGCTGGCTTATTTGATAATAAGAAAATGAAAAGGAGAGAGAGAGAAACAGAGATAGAGAGAAAAAGAGAGAGAGAGAGATCTACATTGGTGGACACACTGACAGAAACAAAAATTTAAAAAAACAGAACGCCTTCTTTGTTCGTATTAATTTTCATAATGTTTCAGTTTAAACGCTTAAACTTTGTAACAAGGAATTTTTTGTAAAAGAAATATATGCGCTTAGGTGAAGCCTTTAGGAGATTGGTATCAACATGACATATCTAATCTTTATCGTCCAAAATGTGGTCAATAGTATTTAAATGCTTTAACAATAAACATGGAAATTTAGTCAATCATGTCAATCAGGATTATTGTCACTTGTGATCACGCCTACTGTGTGAAAGGCGGGGTTTGTAATGAATGATGTGCCTGTGAGTGACACATATTCGCAAATTTAACCATTCAGTGTGCTGAAAAATTCAGATTGCTTGTGTCTTTTGTGAAGTGTCGATAGTTGTAAATATTAAAGAATCATTGATTTCCGGCACAAATAACTTATAGTTATATGTTTATATCAAGTTATATCATAATTCATCAAAGTGGTCATTGAGAGTTTGACTGTTACTCTATATTTTTTTCCTTTCTCGTATGCGTGCGTATGTGGGGGTGGATGAAAATATTTTCAAAAAATCTTGTTACATTGATAATAGTATTGCCAAATTAGAGGTACGTTATATTTCATATGGCCTAGATACCTGGCCATTTTAGACTCAATTCTGTTACTTATACACTATAATATCATCAATATTACTCGTTACACCTAGTCTGCATATATCTGCTCACAGGTTGGAACTCTTTTTCAACCAAATTTTCATTTTTAACCTTTGTTTTTGCTCGTTCAAAATAGTCATTTTATATAGGATTATATAGGCATAATTTATTGACACCCCGCAACCGATCAAGTGACTAAGTCTCGGGTAAATATTGCAATTAACGAGATTTAATTTGACGCATGCGCTGTGAGATCGTGAAAAGGTCTATTGTGGTCTTTATCACATAAATAGGATTGTTTTGAATGAAAATCCATAAGGCCCCTTTTCCTGTGTTCTCTGATGGATCAATTTCATTCCAAAAGGAACTTTCCTTACAACCCTACAATTGTCCTGTGAAAATTAAAAGACAATTTAATAATAATTGTGATCTTAATCACATACACAAGTATGTTTTGAATGATAATCTGTAAGGCCCCTTTTCCTGTGTTTCGAATGCCACAATTATTCCATGCATCTTTGAAGAGAATTCGATAAAACTGTTGACTATTGTGTTAACAAAGATATTAAAATTAAGTTCTCATAAGGCTCCTTTTCCCGTGATATTTTACTATCGTGATCTGTATTCGTATTCGTCACTTTCTGTATCGTTACAGCCCTATAATGTGTCAAGAATTTTTTGTAATAAAATTTTCATAAGGCCCCTTTTCTCGTGAAACTTAACAAATCAGAGGAACAATCCTAATGATAGATAGTTTGAAGAAAATGATAAAGACTGAGGACTTTATTATGATAATGATGTTTTGTAATAAAATTTTTTTAAGACCCCTTTTCTTGTGTCACTTAACAAATCAGACCCAATTTACAAAGGAACAATCCAAATGATGGTACAATCATTCTATTAAAGTTTGAAAAGATTCTAATAAAGACTGAGGACATTCTTGTGTTAATGAAGATTTGGTAATAATTTTTCATACAGCCCCTTTTCCTATGATACTAGACAGATCAGGCCCAATTTGGAAAGAAACAATCCTAATGATGGTACAAACATTCTGTGAAAGTTTGAACAGAATCCGATGAAAACTGTGGACTTTATCTTGGTGTAAAGATTTTAGAATAAAATTTTCATAAGGCTCCGTTTCCTGTGACTTGAAGGATCAGGTCTCATGTCAGCATCAACAATCACAATTATTGTTCATTGATTCTGTGATGGTTTGAAGAAAATCCAATGAAAGCTCTGGACTTGGTTACAAGGATCATAGATAAAATTATCAAAAGGCCCCTTTTCCCATGATACTAGACAGATCAGGCCTAATTTGAAAAAAAAAATCCTGATGATGGAACAATCATCTGTGAAAGTTTAAACAGAATCTGATGAAAACTGTTGACTTTATTGTGGTACAAAGATTTTAAAATTAAATTTCATGATGCTCCTTTTTCTCTGATACTTGACGGATCAGGTCTAATGTCAACATCAACAATCATTATTATTTTACAATTATTCTGTGAACGTATGAAGAAAATCAGATGAAAGCTCTGGACTTGGTAAAAAGATTTATAAATGAAATTTTTATAAGGCCCCTTTTCCTGTGTTTCTTGACAGTTCAAACCCTGGTATGAAAAGAATGATTGTTATGACAATCATTCTGTGAAAGTTTCAACAAAATCTTATCAAAGCTGTGGGCTTCATTGTGTTTACAGGGTTTTATTAATTGAATTTTCATATATATTTTCCCATGTTTCTTGATGGATCTGAACCAATTCAAAAGGGAATTATACTTAAAAAGTATAATTATTCTGTTTGAGTACAAAGACAACCTCATGAAATCTGTGGACTTACAAGCATTGATTGAGATATTTTTAATTGAATTTTCCTAAGGCCCCTTTTCCTATGTTTCCCGATGGATCAGACCCAATTTTGAAAGGAACAATCCTTATGATGGTACAATCATTCTGTGAAAGTTTTAAGTCGATCAGGTGAAATCTAGGGCCATGATGTGTTAACTAAAATTTTTTTATTAAATTTTCATGGGTCCCCTTTTCCATGAAACTTCCAAAAGGAACAATCCATTTAATGTTAAAATCATTCTGAGAATGTTTGAAGAGAATTTGTTGAAAACTCTGGACTCTATTGTGTTTACGAGGATTTTTTAAATCAAGTTTTCATAAGGCCCCTTTTTCCCTTGGTCCTTGACTGATCATACCCAATTTTGAAAGGAACAATCCTTATGATGGTACAAACATTCTGTGAAAGTTTGAAGAGAATTTGCTGAAAACTGTGGGCTCTATTGTGTTTACGAGGATTTTTTAAATCAAATTTTCATAAGGCCCTTTTTTCCCTTGGTCCTTGACTGATCATACCCAATTTTGAAAGGAACAATCCTTATGATGGTACAATCATTCTGTGAAAGTTTGAGTGTTAATGAGGATTTTCAATTGAATTGTAATTAGGCCCCTTTTCCTATGTTTCTTGACGGATCTGACCTAATTTCCAAAGGAACGATCCTAATGATGGTACAATCATTCTGTGAAAGTTTGAAGGGAATCTGATGAAAACTGTGGCGTCTAGAGTGTTAACAAGGAAAAGTTAATGGATGGACAGATGCAGGGACGCTGGACGGGAAAAAGCCATTGCAATAGCTCTAGTGGCCTTTGGCTAGTAGAGCTAAAAATTATGATTGCATTTATGATAACAGAAAGGGCAATTTTCTGTTAAATACTCTTGAAAAATCTTCTCCTGACAAACCACAATGTTTCAACTTTTGCAAGTGACATCATCTAGTAGTCCTAAAAGTTTTTTATGGTAGTGCCTCTAGGATACAATTTATGCTCTGCACATGTACATTTTTTTCCATATAGCAATACAGAGGAAAAGTTTAACGAAAATTCCACATTCTTGCATGTAATAACTCTGAGTAAAAAAAGGGGCAGAAATCATACAAAAATGAAATAAAAGTTATTTCCCTTATTAGTATAGATTTCCCTTTTAAAAGTTAACATTTTTTCCGAGTATTGAATAAAAATCTATAGTACTAAATTAAATATCACACTATGTCCTAGTGTTTGCAAGATGACAAAAATGACGACCCTAAGGCAATATAGCCTTGCTGCTTACATTTTTTCTGTTAACATAAAGAATAAATACTTACAAAGGGCCGACTGGTTGTCATTCCTTCTTTCCCTTCCTGAGGATTGAGGACTTTCATATCTTCTAGCTTTAAACTTGGTATTTTTGTACTGCGGATTTGAAATTTTGATGTTCTTAGACCCTGTTGACATACAAGAATCAGTCTTTGAAGATAGAATTCTAGTCTGTATATCAGATTGTGAAGCAGTCTGTAAATTGGACTGTGTATCTGTCTCAAGCCCAGATAAAAATGGCTGTTTACTTGAAGGCAATGTAGCAGTCTGCAAATTAGACTGTGTTTCCGTTTCATATCCTGTGGAATAGATAAAGCTCTCCAATGAGTTGCCTACAATTGGGTCATGTACAAATAGATTCCCATTGCCATATAATGACAATTTTCCACACCCCTCAAGCGTAAATTATTTTGGAACCCATGCACAAATGTAGAAGAAATGCTCCGGACAAGCTCAATTTTAACTCTTGACATTGAGCTGTGACCTTGACCTTGAAGCTATCTGAATTTTTTTTTGGTTTCAAATGGCATATCTACTCATGATGGAGAACAATTTTTGCAGCTAGTGCAAGGGCAGATCAATCTATATCTAATTGCAAAAAAATCATGGAAGTTTGATATGAATGATATGAATGCAATGGTTTTGGTGTATTGCTCAAAACAACAATAATTCAGTAGAACTAATAAGTTCAAGGGGCATGAGAATCATATATGCATATAATCATATGTACTAAAGTATTACATATAAAATTGAGTTCAGTAAAGGCAAAACTGTAATGTTTCAGATTTGTTTGTTTGTTTGTTTGAATGGGGTTTTACGCCGCTTTCAACAATCTTTCAGTAATATCACGGCGGCTGGAGCACCTAACAATGGATTCCTGGTATTTCTCACACCAGTACCGCCATCACATCCTTTCCTAGCCTCCAGCTGCTATCCCACATAGGTCTTTGATTATCGACCCATTGGTGGTAGACAAATAGTTGGAAAGGATGAGTACCGCCGTCGGGGATCCAACCCGGGACCTCTAGATTGACAGTCCGACGAGCTACCAAATGCGCTATGACGGCGGCTGTAATGTTTCAGACAACAATAATACAGCAATAATACACTAAGTATTTAAGGGAGATCATTTGACAACGTATGACTGTAGGGATGTGTAAATGCACAACTTCAAATGTACACAGACATTACGAGTAAGTTTCATTGTAGTACTCATAAAACTGTAGAAGGAAAGCTCAAGACAAAATTGAGTCCATGGACAACCAAACAAACAGCCTTGGTGATTCCACTTTACCTACCTCTACTTCATTGTGGAGGATATAAATGAAAATTTTTTAACATATCTTCAAAATGTTGATTAGGTAAGAACAAGTATTTCATGATGATTTAACTGACAATTAAATGACGGATCGCTGGCTACGCCCATTGTCGCCCAAAGGAAGTTTCATATTAACCCTTGTCATGCTGAATAAATTACCTTACTGAATTGCTGTCAAATCAAAGTGCTGAAAGCACTGATAGATCTTGTTGTTCAAAAATCAATATTTCTTTTAGAAATCAACCTCATAAACAACTTGGGAAAGGAAAAATATGAGCAAGAGGTGTAGACTAAGATCAGCCTGCACAAACATGCAGTCTGATCTTTGTCTACACCTCCTGCCAAACCTGAAATATTCCGGGTTCAGCATGACAAGGGTTAAATGACGTTTTTTTTGCAAAGTTCAAGCTCAGTAGCCTGTAATAAAAAGTGAAATCATTGGTTGGCCACCTCAATATCGTAACTACAGATTGAAAATAGATATTAACAAATGTCGAAATTCAAAGTGGTCTATTGATTTTTTGATTGACAACCACACTCTGTTAACCCTTTCCTGTTTTTCGAAATTTTAGACTAGTCCAAATTGAAAGAGGTTGCAGACAACAATGAAAACCGGATCCCATTTGAAATGTAACCATCCTATGTGGTAGAAAATATTGTGGAAAAAGGAATTTCTTCTTTTTCAACAATGTTTTCTTGAGTAAAAATCACAGGAACGTAAAATCCTGTATTTGAACGGGAAAGGGTCAAATGACACTACAAACCATTGCCCTTCGTAGTAGTGGTTGGCATTCTAAACCGTTGCCCTAGGCCTTCTGCATTGAACAAAAGTTCAGTATGTCATCCCTTTCACATCAGGTCAATAACAATAAACCTATGTGGGATGAGTAGCTGGAGGCACAGACAGGATGTTGTGGTAGTACTGGTGTGAGAAATACCAAAAATCCATGGTTAGTTGCTCCAGCAGGTACACTAGCTAAGCTACAACGGTTTTTTAATTGACAGTGTGTTTTCCAGCCTAGCCCTGATGAGATCAGCGTACTTTATTTGGAACTTTTTCATATGGAGCGAAATTACAAATATGCTTTAATTAAAAAATTAGAAGAAATAATAGCATGACCTAATGAGAAGGCACTAGTCAACACTTTTCTGCTTCAAATTGAAAGAGGTTGCAGACGACAATGAAATTTAGTTGCAATTTGAAATGAAACTATCCTAGAAAATGTGGAAAAAGAAGCAATTGCTTGTAAAAAGCAATTTCTTCTTTTTCCTAAATGTTTTCTTAAGTTAAAAATCACAGTGACGTAAAATCCAAGGTTTGTACAGGAAATGGTTAATTTATAAGAACAAGCCATGTAACAGAATATGTTGGTATACCAGTCTGGTAGCTTGACTGTGTCTGAGCTGTACTGGAATATGCATCTCTTTGCGTTCCTGTCTGAGTACATGTCGAGCTTAAACCATCTTCATCAAAATTTGAATTTTCTTCTGATTGGAATAGATTTGAAGACTCCAAGTTCAGGTTTGAAAAAAAGGCCTTTCTGTCCTCTGAAAAAATAAAGGTATGCACATTTTCCATTAACCCTTGTCATGCTGTATAAATTACCTTACTGAATGGCTGTCAAATCAAAAGGCTGAAAGCACTTACAGATCTTGTTGTTCAGAAATCAACTTAATAAACAACTCTGGCAGGAAAAGTACAAGCAGGAGGTATAGACAAAGATCAGCCTGCACATAAGTGCAGTCTGATCTTAGTCTACACCTCCTCCCAAAACCGGAATATTACGGGTTTAGCATGACAAGGGTTAAATAGTAATACAAGTAACTTGTCAAGGGCCTGCATGGTCTTGACAACGGATTTTATTCAAAATACCTTAACAATTTTCCAGGTTTTTTTTTTTTTAAATTCTAGACTAGTCAAAATTGAAATAGGATTCAGACAACATTGCAATTTGAAATGAAACCATCCTATGTGATAGAAAATATTGTGGGAACAGGAGAAATTGCTTGTTACAAGCAATTCCTTTTTTTTTTTTTCGAATGTTTTATCCAGTATAGAATCACAGCAACAGGAAAGGATTAAGAGTTTGCGATTTGTATATGACATGAGAACCTAGAACTTATCACAGGAGTTGATTCAATACCCCCACTGAGAGCTTTACTTGTGTGTAAGTTTAAGGGGTGATAATTCTTCTGCCAGGGAGAGTTGAGACTTCAAAAAAGCATGTTGCAAAACTTCACCATGTGATCACTGATGGTATAAAGTGGGTTGAAAATCATCAGCATGTCAAGTTTTATCATTTTTGAAGCTTATGTGTAGGTGTTCCCAACACAAAATTACTTTCCCAGAGCCTTGCTTTTTTTCCTGTTACTTTTAATTACTATAACCCCTTCGCTTTTGACCATTTGACTCATCTCAGCCTCCACATAGTTCTATATAGATTTCGATCAAGGATCAAAAACCGTCCAAATCAATTGCAATCCACTTTTGTTTTAAAGACTAAAGATCTTGCAATATTTTCTTTAATATTTGGCTATATGATGGGTTTAAGAGCCAAAAGCTGGCTACTATTTTGATATGAGCTGTTTAAAACTCAGATATTCAACTCAGGTGTGTGGCCGCTTGTGCAACATACAAATGTTCTAAACTAAGACTGTTTTAAATTGTGTTGGTGAATAGGAGCTTTAGTCTATCCTCAGAAAGTATTAACTTAACAATTTAGCCTACATTAAATTCTAAAATTTAGAAAAGTTTGGTGAATACAGGCCCTGATAAGCCCCTATGTCCCACATCCTCACTTTTTCACAAATAAATTTCACAAACAAATTTTAAAAAGGGTTGCCTAAGGAACATTCCAGCAAAGTTTAGTCCAACTTTACCCATTGAATTAGGAGGCGAAGGTTTCTAAGGAATTATTTCATGATTTCTTTTACCCTTTTACATTCATTCCCTGGTTTTCGTGTCCCTGTGATATCATAATTGAGAAAACATTGCAGAAGAAGAAATTGCTTATTTTGCAGACAAGAATGGGCAAGTCTGAAAAGCTAAGCCTGTCACATCTACCCACACACACACATGCTCACACTCACACATGGACAGAGGTAATTTTATATGCCTGTAGCCAAAACAACGCAGGTTAATTAAAAGTTTTCATGAAGTGTGGAGTCAAACTTATTCACAAACAATGAAATATAATAACAAGTTTTCGGGATTCTAATTATTCTCTATGAAAAATAGTACAATTTATGTGACCAACCAGACAAAAAAGATCTTCCTGGAAGTTCAAAAAGTACCAACCCTGGTGTGACTGTGATGAAAACATAGGTCAACCTGGGTCAAACTTTTAACTCTTTGATGAATACATTAATCTAGAATAGCCATTTAACCTGACTTCATTACTTTCAGAATGCCACCTCTATCTCTTAAAGCTCACATCTCCTTTAACCTTTTCCATTTTTTTGTGAGTGTTAATTTTTTTTTTTTTTTAAATTTTGGACTGAAAGAAAGAATAGTTCTTAGATATGATCTGCATTTTGGATGTAAGACTTAATACATGCTCATATCTTTTAGGTGAATCTTTAAATGAACAGGTTCACTTAACAATAAACATGATGCAATACAAACATGTTTGAAACCAACTTTGAAATTTGAAGAGAAAATCAAAGTCATGATGTTATACACGCATGTCATTTTCTTTCAGTGTTTTATGCAAATAGTTAATGAAGTTTTTGTCGATGACAAATTGATTTTGAAAGTCTTACTGTATGGGAAAAGAATAAATTCAGATTATAGTTTCAATTAATAAATTGTGAAATGACTAGAAATTAATAAATTACCAATTTATTTTTTCAGTACAAATCTATGTCTAATTTCTATTTGAGGAAACTTGTGCAACATATGGGCAACCTCTCTTAAGTTTGACTTGTCAGTCTCTTTGGTGTACATTACAACTGTACACTCCTGTAGGGTAGAATTGTAGACAAAACATTTTTTTATGTCATCTGTGTGTACCATCAACATAGGAATTTGTCAGTGGCACTTCTTGAAAGAAAAACACAATAACTTTGATCTTTGTTGAACTTAATATACCTACTCTTAAAGCCAGAACTTAGGATAAATAGTGTAGGAAGAAGAGCCCTAGTTGGTGTTTTTCACAAAAAACTATAGTTATGATTATGTTACGGAAAAATGATTAAACATATTGGTAGGGTTAAAGATACAAGAAAGAAGGACCTTGGTCACATATGAAAGACTATCATCTGATTAGAGTTTACATGAAAAATGATGGCCTAGGTGTAAGAAATATAATCAAGATTAAAGTGTTTATAAATAGGTCAAAGGTCAAGGTCTCAGGGTGAAAGGTAAGGGGAAAGCATATTAGCTGGTCAGTGTATACAAGAAGTATGATGCCCCTAGGTGTAAGTCTTCAGAAAATATAAGCAAGGTTAAAGTGATTGGTTAAAGCCTTTGGTTAAATTCTTTTAATGTAGGTCAAAGTTCAATGTCACATGGTCAAATATCTTGGTCAAAGGGTGAAAGTCTTTCACCAGGTGAGTTAATATATGAAGTATGAAGGCCCTAGGTATAAGTATTCAGAAAATATAAGCACAGTTAAGTTTTTGGTTTAAGTTTTCTGGTTAAAGAATTTGGTTAAAGTGTTTTTTTTTTAAAACAGTTCAAGGTCAAGGTTACAAGGCTTCAAGGTAATAGGTGTTGGTCCTTGATGAAGGGCTATCACCTTATGAGTGCATGTGTGAAATATGAGCCACCTACCATTATTTATAATAGAGATAAAACAATAACCAAGTGACACGCTGACGCCAAGAGTACGACAATAGCTCTTCAGCTACATTCATACCAAGCAATTAACCCTTGTCATGCTGAACCTGGAATATTCCGGTTTTGGCAGGAGGTATAGACCAAGATCAACCTGCACATAAGTGCAGTCTGACCTTGGTCTACACCTCCTGCTGGTACTTTTCCTGCTAGAGTTGTTTATAAAATCGATTTCTTAAAGAAAAATTGATTATTGAACAACAAGTTCTATCAGTGCTTTCAGCCCTTTGCTTTTACTGCAATTTAGTAAGGTATTTTACACAGCATGACAAGGGTTAAAAAGGAAGTTTCAACAACACTTAAATTTATTTATATACTTTTTTCACTATACAAAATTGACTGATTAATAAACAGAAGTGCTGAAAAAGGAAAACTTGTTTGTTGGGGTTTTTCAGGGGGTGGGTGGGAGGGATTATTTATACAAGGTACTAGGGAGGGAAGTGGTTCAACCCAGAAATACTCATTTCATCCTGGGATTTTATTCCAATGTCTAGGAATTTCTTGAAAAAATTATGGCATGTCTGCTTAATACAGTGGAAAACAGTAAATGCTTGTTACTTTCAATTTCTCACTTTGTTTTCTTCATTGTTTTATCTACATCAATATGTAGTAATAGGTTAACTATAGAATTTATAACCTTTGTTTATATTCTTTGTAGCTCCTTTATTAAGAGGAATCTGTACACAAAGGTTTTCATAAAATTCCCTAGGAAATAACTCTGCTTGTCTTTTGTGTAAAATGTCTGAAAATAAAGAGATATTACACCACTCATGAATGGGTTCCTATTTAATTGACAAATCATCACTGTCAATAAAAAAAATGATTGACAAAATACAATAGAACAATGCTAGTCCTAAACATTCACGCAAGTCATGTGCTAAATAACTCAAAACCAGATGGCACAATTCTAGACTGGTCCAAACTGAATGGTCTTGCACAGGACAATTTGATGCTTATGGGTTTGTTTTTTTTCAACATTCTGCTCAGAAAACATCATGGAAAATGAAGAAATTGCTTGTTGAAACAAGATATTAAAAGGTTTCATCAAATATCCAATTTTCTCTTGCCCATTGAACATTTCTGCCAAATTCCAGTTTGATAAGCTTATCTGTATGGAAGAATGAGATTTTTAAAGAAATTGTGGACAGACAGACAGACAATGACCCTTTATAGTTTGCTCAGTTGAGCTAATATTGATTTAGACCTATGAGAGTGTAACTTCTCCCCATGGGTAACTTATGACCAGGAGCATTGGGAGTATCAAACAGTTTTAACCCTTTCCCGTTTTTGGAAATTTTAGACTAGTCCAAATTGAGAGAGGTTGCAGACGACAATGAAAACTGGATGCTATTTGAAATGAAACTATCCTATATAGTAGAAAATATTGTGGAAAAAGGAGAAATTGCTTGTTACAAGCAATTTCTTCTTTTTCCACGATGTTTTCTCCAGTATAAAATCACAGGAACATAAAATCCCATATTTGAATTGGAAAGGGTTAAGAAAATTATGAATAGATGGTTTTGATTAAAAACAACATTTGATAAAGGGGAACAGGTTACCCTGTGGTAGTTTGCCCAAAAGAACACAGTCTGGTTACCCTAACTGGGTAACATGCTTCTCTCCAAGCAGAAATATAAGTATTATGTTGGGAGTTTCTATCATATTATCAAATATGTTATCAATAATTAACTTATCGTTTGAGAAATACCTGGAAACAAGAGGGTCAAAATGGCCCTAGATTGCTCATTTGGGTTCCTTATTGAACAATTTTTTGGTGTTTTCCAATGGATTTGTCCCATTTTCAATAGGATTCATCCTTATTACCAGAAAAACAATCAAACAAATTTCACCAAAATTGTGGGCCCTAGAGTGTAATCAAAGAGATTATTATTAAGGCCCCTTTTCTTGTGTTTTCAGAGGGAACCTTCACATTTTCAGTAGACTTCATCAGTATGACATAACCATCATTCTAACCAAGGTTCATTAATATTGTGCAAAAAATTAATCCCCAAGACTATAAGCAAAGAAATTATTATTTTGTCTCTTTTTTCTGGTGTTTTCCAACTGAACCTTACCATTGGGTTCACCCTTATGACCAATGCTTCTGACTATGCTTCATCAAAATCTATAACGCCAAAATTGTGGCCATTGTCATTAAGGCCCCTTTTCTAGTGTTTCCTAATAGAATGCTCCAGTTTTCAAAAGGGTTCGCCCTTATGACCTAACAATTATTCTGACCATGTTTTTATTCAAGATAGGATCAAAAGTGTGGCCAAAAGACAGTAAACAAAGAATTTGTCATTAAGGCCCTAAACTAAAACATCAAATTATTCTCTTCATTTCTCAAATAAATTCATAATTATACTCTTAGTACTGACCAGTTGCTTCTTCCCTCCAAAGTTCAATACTAGAATTTGATGAAATATTCTCAGGCTCTTCAACACAGCTTTGTAACCAGCAGTTCACTTTTTCTATAGCACTGATATTTACAAGACTTTCTGAAATAGATAAACATAATAACAAAGACGAAAACTGATGAAACATTTCCTAACCAACTCTTCCCTTCTGCTGTAGCACTAATACTTATTGGACTTCCTGCAATAGATTAACATATTTACATTGACACTAAAATTTGACAATAAAATCAGAAAATCTTTGTAAAAACTTTTCCAAAACTTGATAAAATGGATTTCTGCTAATCACAATGTCAATTTGTCAACACTTTTGTTGCAATATAAATGTTACTATTGAAAGAAGCAATTTGTTCTTTAAATCCAATGTTCATGCATAAGGTCAATTTCCATTAAGCAGTGATTTGCTATTATCAGGTTTGCAATAAAGAGGATTCCATTGTACGAGATTAAGATCAGATTCCCAGATTCTCTACTTTAATCCGTACCAAAGATTTGACTTCAAGAGACTTCGTGCAAGAGACAAACATTTCACAATACACCTTTTCAACACAGCTTTTCCTATACAAACTTTCTCATCTATCAAATAACTAGATTGTTGAGACAAGTTTTGTTTAAATTTCTATGGTTCCATTCTATTAGTGGTGGGCTTCATTAATAATATGATTTGGTATAAGTCATCAAAATATCATTTGCAAATTCAAAAAGAGTAGTTTTGTTATTGGTTGATTTTCAAAGAAATATTTATTCCATTTACACAAAATCCAGCTATTTTAAGCCTGTAAAGAAAAAACTATTGAAAACACTTTGGACTTAATATTCAAATTTGTCAATAGATGATTTGTTAATAGATGTGTTATCAAGATGAGGATGTATGGATACACAAACAGACAGACAGAGAAGATGATACCAATATAAGTCCAACTTGGGCAACTATAAAATCAATCAGTAATTGTAAGAATATTCCTTCAGACACACAATATTCATCCATCTATCTGCGGGAGATAAAAAGCAACAAATGATCAAAAATATGCATAAAGTTATCTCCTTTTTATAGTTTGTTTCTTTATTGAAATCCAACAACTTTTGAGTTTGTCATTCCTCAAAAGCAAATATAAACACCTGTACCAAAAACATAAGGGTGATAGCAATCTGTTTATATCTTGTTCCAAAATAGTCAAGCTAACTAGTGATTACAATGGTCCTGTAAAATAATTTTTCTTCTTGAGCTCTGCCCTATTTACACTGTACAGAATCGTTATATGATTTGAACCTTTCTTGTTCAATCCCTGGTCTTTACCTCCCTGTGATTTTATAATGAAGAAAACATTTCTTTGAATTGAAAGTGCTTAGAATTTTGTCACTTGTTAACCAAGTGGCCATCCACTGACTCGGTAGGTCCCATGGGAAGTTTCTTGATTTCAAACAGGGTTACTCTGCAAAATTATAGCAAGTAGCATGTAACAAAAAAGTAAAATGGTTGGTTTGGGACTTAAATGTTGTAACTACAGCTTGAATAGTTATGATGCTAAAGTTGCCAAACAACAAAAATGGCGGCCAATGTTGCAGTTAAAAGATCGATTAGAGGCTGATAGAATGATTTGATTGATCATTTGATTCCTTAATTGACAGGGTATTGAATATTCAATCACCTTGAAATATATGTCTATGCTTTCTTTCAATTTTGATTTGTTTCAGATTTAGTCATCTGTTGATGGGTTGAACTAACCTGTTTCGCCTGGAAGTTCTCGTACCTCACTTGACTTGTTTTGTACTTTAGGTTTATGTGCAGTGTGTGCACTCTCTTTTTTTGATGCTGTAGCTTTCTTTTGTCCTTTAATCTGTTGATTTATAATAACCATATATGAACCAATGTCATGCTGAATAAGAAATCCCCTGTAAAACTGTATTACAGTCAAAGGGCTGAAAGTACTGGAAGAACTAATTGTTGGTTAATATTTCTTTTGAAAATCTATGTTTAAAAAAACTATGGCTTAAAAGGGAAAAGCAGGTGGTGTAGACTAAGATCAGATTGCTTTCATGTGTAGGCTGATCTTTGTCTATACCTCCTGTCAAAGTATTTGTCTCCCACCAATGGGTGGATAATCGTAGACCTATGTGGGATAGCAGCTGGAGGCTAGGAAAGGATGTGATGGCGGTACTGGTGTGAGAAATACCTGGAATCCATTGTTAGGTGCTCCAGCCGCGATATAACTGAAAGATTGTTGAAAGCGGCGTAAAACCCCATTCAAAACAAAACAAATACTACCCAGGTATTGCTCATCCTAAAAATCAGCCAATTAAACTCATTATCACAGGCTCTCAAATTTTGCAAGATATTCTTTTGGGGTTTTCTTTAAAAAACGAAACTCCTCAAAAAGGTTGAGTTTAATAGTGAGGTTAACCAATTTCCAGGCAGTAGATATTTCAAATTGAGATCACATCGGAAAATAAGTGCCAAATAGGGTAGAAAACATTGTAAGAAAAGGAGAAATGGCTTGTACAGTTACTTGTAGATATTCATCAAGATTAAAGTAAAACACAATTTCTGAATCTAAATGACAGAATTAAGGTAACAGCTTTCTAAACTGCAAGGGCTAAAGGGCCTGTATTCATTGGTACAGTAAAACTTCCTTGGCCCATTTCCACACAACAACATTTTTGGACGCACCTCAAGAAACCAGTTGGGAAAATAATCTGTGAAATGAAGAAATTGTTCGCAACAAGCAATTTCTTCATTTCACACACCTTCTACACAGAAAGTTGAATAATCTAAAAATATGTAAACTTTAAATAGTCATTTGCAACTCCTTTCAATTTGGAGAAGTCTGGTAATGTGTTAAATTGCAACTAGAAATTTCTTTATTTTACAAAATGTGTTCTACCCAGAAAGTTACAAAAACCTAAAGTTTCATAAACTTTAAATCTGTCTGGCCCTGTCTGCAACTCCTTTCAATTTAGACTCATGTAAAATTTTCCCATCTGGTAATGGGTTAAATACCATTTTAACCCATTCCAACACAGTGACGCTTTCTGACACACCCCCCACCCCCACCCCAGTTGAAAAAACTATTTGGAAAACATTGTGTTAAATTAAGAAATTGCTTGTAACAAACAATTTCTTCATTTTACACAATGTTTTCTAGTTTTCTATCCTGAAAGTTGAACAAATTTCAAAATATTTCAATTGTCATCTGCAACTCCTTAAAATTCGGATATGTCTAAAATTTTGCCGTCTGGTAATGGGTTAATGTACCTGCAAAGCCATATTTTGTCAGATCAATATTTCATAAAGGAATCTTGAAAAGGGTTAGCTATTGATTATCCCAGTATAAATTTGGTTAAAATCCACCCAATAGTTCAGAGCAGAAAAAGGTCCATTTTTAGGGCTATACTACATTATATGAGAATAAACTCTAAACAACATATGCCAGGGCTATGGAATTCCAATGCTCAACTTATATGTCATGGGTTTTTCAACTTGCTGATGAGTACATTTTCAAGACCTCTTGTTCTGGGACAAGTAAATACCAGGGCAATTTTCAGAATTTTATAAAATAGTTCTCAACAAGAACGAATTATGAATTGGAAATTATCATGATACTTTCACATAATGGTAGGAAAGATTGTTGTTAATGAACAAGAGGGCCGTTGGCCCTGGGGCGCTCACCTGAGATAAAGGCTCTTTTTCTTTCAATAGTCTAATTTCATGTTTAAGGTTAGGATTATGATACAAGTGGGCCATACTTTATACAAATATAGACTATTTACCAGGGGATCCAAAAGTCTAAATCACAAATTCAAAGGCTTTAGGGCAAAAGTGAAAGAAGTAGAAAACTTTTTCCTCCCTCTGGATCTATGGGTTATGATTTCATATACCCCCCCCCCCCCCCCCCCGCCAGGCACTCTGCCCCTGGGGACCTGAGGATCATGATCTTTGCTATTTTGAAAGAAGCCAATATACTGATGCATCATGCAAAATATCCAATGCCTTCTTGGTCAGGAGGAAAAGATTTTTAAAGATTATTTTAAAATTTCACTACATTGCCAAGGCAACCAGAGTTTTTAACAGATTCCAATTCTTTTACCTATTTTTAGAGGGGGCCACCTAAGGAACATTTCTGCCAAATTTGGTTCAAATTGACCCAGTGGTTTTGGAGGAGATGCCGTTTAAAAATTGTTATTTATTTCTTTATAAACCCCTACCCCCCCCCCCTTGGGCTAAGCCCCTGGGGACCTGAAGATCATGATTTTACTTATTTTGAAAGAAGTCAATATACTGATGCTTCATGCGAAATATCAGGGTTCTATGCTATCTGGGTCAGGAGAAGAAAATTTTAAAAGATTATTCCAAAATGTCAATTTTGTTGCCAAAGCAACCAGAGTTTTAAACAGATTTCAATTCTTTTAGCTATTTTTAGAGGGGACCACCTAAGGAACATTTCTGCATAATTTGGTTTAAATTGGCCCAGTGGTTTTGGAGGAGATGTCTTTTAAAGAAATTGTTGACGGATGACAGGCATAGGATGGACAACAGACAAAAGGTGATCACAATAACTTACGTGAGCACTTCATGCTCAGGTTAGCTAAAAATGCTGGGTTCTTCATTAACGTTTTTCTCAAAATTTATCTCTTTTTCTTTTTTTATGGACAAGCTCAATTCAATTCCGGACAAGTAGAAAATCATGTTTTAATTGTTCCAGGACAGGTGGTGAAAAATCTGTATTTCCTCACCATTGTTGAAGCCATGATTCAACCTGTCAATCTAAACTTCTTTAAAACATTCTGATAAAGGGTTTAGAAGGAATTTTATTTGAATCCACTGAACAGTTTCTGAGGAGAGAACTTATGAAGTTTTAACATTATATTGAATTTTAGATTAAACCTTACCTAGTTATTATTTTTAAACCAGTGTTTCCTTCATTTTACACAGTGTTTTCCCAATTGTTTTACTAGTTTGGTTGAAATCCAGATATTAGTTTCTTATAAGTAGATTTTGAATTTTTTCATTATCAAATAGATTTTAGCCTCTACTATAAAAGCCATGTTTTTCATCCATCACAATTCTTGAAGGAATCTGATAAAGTGTGACTAAAGAATTTTTCTTTTCATATTTGATTACCATTGAGCTGTTTCTTAGGAGATTTTAAAAGTTTTCAATAATTACCATATGGAAATTGACACTGCCCATAAAAGCCATGACTTTCTTCCCATCTAAATTTCTTGAGGGAATCTGATAAGGTTACTCAAGGATCAGCCCTGTGAAATTTTGTTGAATTTCATCCATTAGTTCTCTAAGGAGAAGATGTTTGTAAGAAAAATGTTACAGAAGGATGGATGGGACACACATGGAAGGAATCATAACAGACACAGCACTGTCATCATGACAATAGTCCCAGTGGCCTTGACCAATAGAGCTAAATCTACATCGAGACAGACAAGCACAAAACAGCATTGGCCATCAATTCCATTACAATGGCTAACCTATTGCCAGTGGAGTTAAAAATGGACAAATTTTGAAATACATACATTGCTGACTGGTATATGATCTGCATTCTGTTTCTTCTTTTTCTCTGTTGAGCAATTCAAATCTTTCTTCTGCACACTGTAAAGCAAATACTTTGAAAATAAGATAACACTTAACCCATTACCAGACAACAAAATCAATTTGGTGACAAAATAAGTTAGTGACTCTTCTCTTATAGAATTGACAGTCTGGTTATCTGTAATTTGTTTACCAGATTCATGAATTTTGGCAATGCAATGACAAATGAACATTATCGGATTTATCCCCTTGTTTGCATTGCAAATATACTGACCAGACATAACATCATTAAAATTTTAATTAACTAATTTTAGACAGTCACACTTGATTTGCTCTTGTTAATAACAACCAGTTTCATTATAATTCCATACAATCACAGAAAATCCTCTTTCTTCATACAACTAATTAGGATATTTCCTAGGTAATTTACCAATTACCACACAGTCAAAGAGGTTATCCAAAATTTACTTTTACTAATACTACACAATCCAACTTTTGATACGCTGAAGAAAATAGCAATTATAAACATTATGGGAAAAACACAAAACTGCATATTAAAAGTAATTTCATTTTTCTCAAAATGAATTTACCCTATTTAGCACTTTGATTTCAACTTTAAGGCACTTTGAATTGCAGTCTTTAACTTCTTTATATGTGGACCAGACAAAAATTTTGTTTGTTCTGTAATGGCTTTATCCTTATCATGCTGAATATATCTGATAGAGTGAACTAATCTCAGACCCATCACACTCATGCATGAAAAGCACAGTGGAAAAAGAAGAAATTACATGTTAAAAGAAATTCCATCTTTTTCCAGCAACATTTTTGCCAGGGGTCAACACAAACACGAGTCCTTGGGCCCCAAGGTCTTTGATACATAGGGAGGACTAGCAGAATTCAAAAGCTCTGGATCCTTTGGGCCTGTAGCTTTTCTTATTCAAATCAAATCCATATAATTCTCAACCTTTTGTCCTTACCTTCTCTTTAACTGGTTTTCATGAAACATATATATGTAATTAGGGAAATAGAGAGGGAAAAGAAGAAATTACTTCTAACAATCAATTTCTTCTTTTCCCACTGTTTTTAACACTACCAGATGACCAAATTTTAGACTTGCCCAAATTGAAAGAAGCTGCAGATGACAATTAACCCTTGTCATGCTGTATAAATTACCTTACTGAACTACTGTCAAATCAAAGGGCTGAAAGCACTGATAGAACTTGTTGTTCAAAAATCAATATTTCTTTAAGAAATCAACTTCATAAACAACTCTGACAGGAAAAGTACAAGCAGGAGGTGCAGACTAAGATCAGCCTGCACATAAGTGCAGTCTGATCTTAGTCAACACCTCCTGCCAAAACCGGAATATTCCGGGTTCAGCATGACAAGGGTTAAAAGTTGATGGAATTTTGTTTTGTCTCAAATTTTTATTTACAAAACATTGTGGAAAATGAAGAAATTGCTTGTACATTGTTTTCCAAAGCTTTTTTCCTTGGGGGCGTCTAAAGGCGTCTCTGAGTGGGAATGGGTTAACCATTATTTTGCTTTCAATCATGTGCACTGCATACTATTAACGTCATAACACATGTACTTTTATATTGCATAAAATTCCCATAGATATTGTGGACCTTCAACCGTAAAGGAGGACCTGTATGATTTAAAGAATTGGAACCATAAAGGCCTGTGGCAAAATTCTGTTAGTACCAAACCATGTTGGCTATTTCATTATATCATGGCGATGAAAACCAGCATTTGTTAAATCAACTGACCTATATATTTGTTAAATTTACTAACTGCTATGAAGTTCCTATACTAAAAAAAATACAGACTCAAAGGATCACCAATGTAAGAGCTACTACTAGTTCTAACCCAAAAATTACAGACCCAATGATAAATGTCTGTGTTGACCCTTGTCCCAAATTATAGGACAATCTTTTCTTATGCTGCCTCAGCTGACTGAGATCATAATAATTATTACTGCATTTAATAACATTCATATTTCTTATTATTTACCCATCTGTTTTCTTCAATCTTTGAAAGAAAAAAATGACATTGATTCTAATTGGTAATCACAAAGAAATTAGAAAATTGTATTAACTCATTCCAGAAGACAAAACTTTAGGCTAATCCAAATTCAATTAAATTGTAGGAAATAATTTAAAGCTGATGGAATTTTAAATTTTTTGTCTTTGAAGGAAGAACACTGTGGAAAATGAAGAAATTGCCTGGAACAAGCCATTTCTTCATCTTTAATGTTTTCCAAAGCTTCTTTTCTTGAGGACCAACAGACAGCCATAGCTACATGCATCACATGCCATATTGAATAGAATTTGTTGAAAGCACAGCATAAAACCTCTTTCTGTCAAGCGATAGAGATGCATACCTCTTGCTTTCTGATGGTCTTAGTCTTGCATTTGTAACTTTCTTCTTCTTTGGCATTTTGTTAATTCATCACATAAAGTCAGCCAGAAATAATTATCACTCCTTAACCACTTTATAGCCTTCCAATAATGGTCTTAAACTTTGTCATATCCTGGTTAGATAAATAAAAAAGAAATAAGTGAATAAATGAAAAAAAGAAATCAGTTACTGTAAGATTTATATATGTATTCTATGACAATTTAAGCAAATATAAGTCATCTTGAATTGTATTGCAAGGGAGCCAAGATGGCCCTAAATCACTGTTCTGAATCAAGTTCTTATTTATGCGACACATTTACTCAATTTATTTTACTCAAATATAGCCACCATCATGAATAATCTAGTTTCAGAAAGATTCAGTGATAAAGTTGTGATCCGTAGATTGGCAACAAGAATATTGTCACAAAGGCCCCTTTTTCCCTGGAAATGAGATGGAATCATGTTGAAATTTCATTTGGGTTCTTCCTGCTGTCCATGCATACATTTTAAGCAAGTTAAAGAAAGACTGTGCCAAACCGTATCAAACCTGCTGAATGGTAATTAGGACATTTTTGTGGGGTAATTACTTTTTTGATTGATACTCAACAACCAATAGGGTCATATCTAATGACAACCAATTCCAGCAAGTTTGAGTCAATAGTGTGACCTCTGGATAAGCAATTTGTCAAACTTCAGAGTTCTTGAGTGATAGCAAGGAAATTGTCAATAATACCTTTTAGCCTTATATTTAACTTAAAGTATCCTTAGTCTGTGACCATAAAAACACTCTCAGTGAAGTTTAGAAAAATGAAACCAAAATAGCGACCTTTTTGGTAACAGTATGCTCAGTAACCGTATTACCAGAGCCTTTTAGTACGAAATATTCGGTGTACGAATCATTGCTGCCCGGAATGTCTCTGTAGTTTAAATTTTTGTTACGATGACAATAATCGCAATCTTTAATGAAAATGGGTTATTCTAATCGTATTGAACAAAAGGCAAAATATATCCGGCAACCTTTTTTGTCTGTCGAACTGGGAGGTCTGAGGTTCAAGGGCGAAAACTCTTTCAAGTTCTGTCAATATCACGTGACGTCGGTAGCAGACGTACTGGCGAGATTTTTAAGCCCTTTATATGTAATAGCAGAGGACTGTTTACGTATACTAACGCTATTAGGCAAGTGTCTTGGTCATTTTCATTTAAAATAACAAAGTGCATTCAAACGATATTCGATTTTCGAACTTTTCCCTCTTCGAATTATACAAACCCCTCCATAATGAAGATCGAATAAGAACTACAACTCTGTAAATCTATTTCTCTGTCAAAAAGGTACAATCACGATATCGGCTTTTGATTAAACTCAGTCTATAAGGACTGCATGACCGCGAAGAGTAGAAAATTTTTCCTGTTATAAGTGTAATCATTGAATTAGACCTTACCAGGCTTCTAATTTCCACTTTGCCTACGATGTAGGGTTTAAGCCTTTTAGAAACTCATGTAGGGTAGTATGTTATTTTAATTAACAACTGTGAATGGAAAAGTGAAAGGCTTTCTACCTTATATAAACCTACCTTATATAACGTCGGCTGGAGTCTAAAGTCAGTAAAAAAAGATAAAAAAAACTATATGTATGTTTTATACCGGATACAGAGTGAAACATTTGAACGATTTAAATCAAACTTCACATGAATTATCAATAAGGACCACCACCCAATGCCATCAGGGCATTTCAAATGACAAATGTTATATATAATTAAAGTAATATATAATTAAAGTATACTGTTTGTAGGGATATTTTCCGCATATGTAAAAGTATGTAGGCCTACTATCTATTTGTCGAAAATGTTCTACCTGATTTCAAGATTCCGACCATATTTTTCAGAGCTGACCATTTTGGTGACTTTTTATTTTAATCTTTCATTTGTTGATAAAAGATGTGGCTTTGTGAGTTATGAAAATTAGCATCACAGTTCAATTTTTTTCCTGAAACTACTTATACTTAAAGGAGAACAATACAAACAAAGCAAAGAATTTCTATGCGACAATTCCTCAGTCTAGAAAAGTTACAATGAAATCAGCTGGTATTCAACATAGCTATCCACCCCTGCTGCTGCATTTATTATCTCCCGGCGTTAATAAATCTTACACAATTAGGCCAGCGGAGTCCAGAAATGTTTTTCTTGTCTAACTAAAGGTCACCATAGTAACATTCACCTAGAACTTAGTGGATATCAACTTGAAATTTTCCCAGGACACGACCTTCAAAGAGCCAAATATCATCATAGCCATGTTTTTCACCCGTTTATTTATTCAAGATAAATGACTAAAGGCAGACCCCTGATTATTCCTGCTGTTTTGGTTATAACTCAGCCAGCAATCACTGGCAGACACTTTTTTTAAGTTTTCACCACTTGCGACAATGAAATTAGGCCAGTCCGTAAAGGCCATGTTTTTCACCGGATAAAATTTCTTGGGAGAATCTAATAACGTTTCATCCAAGGATTGGCCCTTTGAATATTTATTGCATTCTAACCAGTCATGGTTTCTTTGGAGATTTTCTAAAAGAAGACATTTAAGGATGGACTGACATAACGTCATAACAATAGTGCTCCGGCAATAGGCCAGTGCAGCTTAAATTTGACAACCGCAAAACTCATAAACTAAACAATATCAAACTTCAAATGAGCAGACTTGAATAAAGCAGAAGCAAACCAGGTTGCAGGTCATTCCATGTTGTTACAAGTATTGATTGGCAGTGTAGACATGGCTCAATTTACACGTGCAGTCGTAGCACACTAGTGCTTTATGCCAATTTAAACTCATTAATTAACTTTTTATGCCGTATTTTTGCTCTCAAGAAATATAGCTACGGATAACATTGAGCGAAAAGGAGAAGTTGCTTACAGACTTTTCAGCTTTTCTCGCAATGTTTTATATCCCACGTGATTACTTGATCTTTCCGACAAACAAACCGTTTTGAATTATGGTCTTCAATATTTTCGAAAGTGGAATATTCTTAATTTTTGTCACCTGGTAAAGGATTACAATGGTTTTTGAAAAGGAATTTTCATTATTATTATTAGTTACTTTGGAAAAAAAAAATCAAGAAAATGGATTCCCCATTCCAAGAGGTCCCCGGAACCCCATTACTCGACCGAACACGAAGCAACCAGTCTCCAGTCGCAGTGGTTCCGGTGGGGATTCGGGGCAGACCTGCTGGTAAGAAAATCACGATTTCTATTCCCGAATCCTTGAAGTATGTTGATGCTTTTGTAGACAGCTTAGACAAAGAATAAGCCCGCTAATCATTATTTAAGCTTTAAAATTTTCAATTTATTCACGAGGAGTCCTTTTTATAGAAATGGTAGTCCAGTAAGGCTTATTTCCAATAGTTCAAATGTATTTGAACCCATTCCCACACAGTGACGCTTTTAAACACCGCTCAATATGAAAGCGTAGGAAACATTGTGGACAATGAAGAAATTGCTTGTTACAAGCAATTTCTTCATTATCCACAATGTTTTCTACTAAAAAACACAAATATTTTATCAACTTAAAATTGTCGTCTGCAACTTCTTTGATTTTGGACTGGCCTAACATTTCATCATGTGGGAATAGGTTAAGTCTTTAAGAAACACAGTTCTAGACTCGTTCTAGATGAAAGATGTTTTAGAAGACATTTGCTTTAATATAGATGAATATTATACAGGGAAGTAAACTTTGTCAGAAAAGGAG
Source organism: Fragum fragum (assembly GCA_946902895.1). Taxonomy (NCBI): domain Eukaryota; kingdom Metazoa; phylum Mollusca; class Bivalvia; order Cardiida; family Cardiidae; genus Fragum; species Fragum fragum. The sequence goes on from OX336380.1 coordinate 20,416,952, forward strand.
AATTTCCTCAAGTCCAGCAGTTTTCCTATACATTATTTTTCATCAAGTAAATTGTTGTATCGGATAAAAGGTACAATGCTAGACATTTTCTCCTGTTAATTTTTAGACTATCATTTGTACGTGCACCTAACGACTCAATTAGTATTGTGTTTGAGAGAGAGCCTGTGTGAGCGTCAAAGAAATTGGCAAATAACAGAAAAGCAAGAAGAACGTATCCGCGGATGAAATTGAAACATGAATCGTGACGATGGCCGTTGTCAGTAAAAAAAGTCGATGAACAAATCAATTTATTCATTTAGACCGGAAGTGAATGCCCCCCCCCCTTGACTATGCTTTCAATACGGAATTTAGCTCCACCCATTAAAGCCACGGTTTAATCGGATTTTCTCTCTATACCACATCTAGCAGTTAGACCCGCTCATAGGAATCGTATTTTTCAGCGATTAAAATATTCTAAAATGTCATCATAGGACCATTCTTGTGAAATTTGTATGAAATCCATTAACTGGTGACCGAGAGGATGATTTTTTCCCAATAAGCTTCGCCCATTTAAGCCATGTTTGATTTACCAGAAAAAAATATTTCAGGGAAATTCATAACGAATAACCAAAGGATCATTCATGTAAAATTCGGGTGAAACCTGTAGAAAGCTTTCTGAGAAGTTTTTTCATGTAAATATTCACGGACGCACGCACAGACGCACGCCGAACACAAATCAATGACAATGGCTCGCAAGCTTTTACTCAATAGAGCTAAAAAAGTGAATCATTTTGGGGCGATCTAAATGCGTCATCATGAACTACAGCTTGAATACGACAAAAGAATACGACTTAACCCTTGCCATGCTGAGCCCGGAATATTCCGGTTTTGGCAGGAGGTGTAGACTAAGATCAGACTGCACTTATGTGCAGGCTGATCTTAGTCTATACCTCCTGCTTGTACTTTTCCTGCCAGAGTTGATTGTGAAATTGATTTCTAAAAAAAATATTGAATTTTGAACAACAAGTTATATCAGTGCTTTCAGCCCTTTGATTTGACAGCAATTCAGTATGGTAATTTATACAGCATGACAAGGGTTAAGTATCAGAGGTCAAACCCTACACTTCCGAAGTAAATAAAATGACAACTGATTGGTCAATCAATGGATTGGCGGTGGCGATACGTCAATTGCTTAAGCTGTCTGCTTTGAAAAAAAATCTTTTAAAAATCTAGAATTTAAGGCGTCTATTCAACTCTATTCGCGCCCAATGAAGAAAAACGACTTAAGAATAATTGACTTGAAATCTTCTTTAAATCATTTGACGACTTTATTTTGAAAGAGCTTGATTGATTGAATTCGGTTTAACGCCGCTTTTAACAGTAATTCAGTAATATCGCGGCGGCTGGAGCACCTAACAATGGATTCCTGGTATTTCTCGAAACCAGTACTACAACTACATCCTTTCCTAGCCTCCAGCTGCTATCCCACTTAGGTTTACGATTATCCACACATCGGTGAGAGACAAATGTCGGAAAGAATATGTGCCGCCGCCGGGGATCGAACCCATGACATCCCATGATAGAAGATTAGGAGTCTGTCACGCTACTGACTGCGATATGACGGCGACTGCCCAACTTGAAATTTATCCACAATAAACGTCACTCGTCTTTCTATTTCTGTAGTTTCAGAACCTTTGCGTAGTGTTTCCAGGTTTATCAGAACTTCACGTAGTGTTGCCTCACCTTTCGTAGTTCCAAACGTAATGTCCCCGATAACGCCACGTCAGATGGTAGAAGGTACGCCAAGGTCACTGATAGTCAGTCCGGTCAACCGACAGACGCCAAATGGTGCGTCACAGAGGTATGCTCTGAACAGAACGTCTCGACGACGCCAAATTCACGGTACGCCACTACAGGAGATTAAAGGTACACCAATACGACAGACACACCAAGCCATACCAAGACAGATACTTAGATCGTCAGGGATTGCGTCAAAATTACCTGGTACGTGTCTAATCATATACATCGCAGATATGCGGGGAAAGGTTAGTAGTAACGTCCATTATGAGTAACGTTTCACTCTTTTACGATCTTTTGGATCCAGACCGATTATTCTACCTTACTGTATAATTCTCGGAATGTGAACTCTGCCGGACCAATTCTCTTTTACGTTTTTGTTTAGCGCAACACGCAAAAGTACCCCTTTCTCTTGCTTGGTCACAAAAATTAGTGAACAGCACATTGTACGCGTGGCGATTTACGTCTCATTTATCCGATTACCAAACGACAGGGGTTTTTTTTGGTCCAAATTGAAAGGAGTTGCAGGTAACAATTTAAAGCGGATGAATTTTTTTCAAAATTATGAATGGAAAATATTGTGTAAAATGAAGAAATTGCTTGTTACAAGCAAATTCTTCATTTTACGCAATGTTTTCCCAATGTTTTTCCCTTTTGACGTCAGAAGCGTCACTGTATGGGAATGGGTTTACAACAGGAATTCCTATACAGACGGGGCCTCGTCATAAAGCCTCACGCATAGGAATAGAGAAACGGGATGCCTTGAATACGGAAATACTCAAGTAACCAGCAGCTCTGTTCCAGGGTCAAATTTCGGGACCCGGGACAACACAACGGGCAAAACGCTTTACGTAAAATGAAGCAAATATTCTGAAATAAACTTGTGCGATGAGTTAGTTTGAGCATGAATCGAGACGCAAGCAAAATGGCACGTGGCAGAATGATAAAATTCATGATAAGTTTCGTTTTATCACACCGACGTCGAACTAAGTATATGTACACTCTTGACACATTAATAGAATTTTCCTAATTGCATTGGATGAGAAGACATGAATAAATTGATTTCGTGAAATTTACAAGTACCCTTTCAGCACGTCTCATTAACGATTTTGCTTGTCATGATCCCTGGTTCCACGTCTGTTTCTGTCTGCAATTTGTGCGATTCTACCATAATCTGTGAGGTAAAGCTACGGCCCCCCCCATTAACTAGTACAACACATGGAGTCCATGGCGATCTCTTTATACGGGTTTTTGATCCAGCCGTTATGTGACGATGATAAAGACTTGGTTCATATTCTGTCATCCCCATTGCGTTGATAACGTTCTCGCTTCTTGTCTGAGCGTACAAAGACATGGGGTTGAATGCTAATTACCGCGATGTTGTGCTTATTAAAACTGTGGTAAACTTGTTGAAGACGTAGATCATCATTTTTTTCTATGTACCAACTATGCTGAACCCAGAATGAGAATGTTTACAGAATTACGTCATTTTCATCCTGTATGGCTAAATCTTCTTTTGAGTTTGAAAACCTTAATTTTGATGAGATATACTAATTACTCGAAACTGTTAAACTATTCATTGAAGAATCAAAATGCTTTGATAAATAATGTTTGCTGTAACAATATTCCACTTTTCTGACACTCACAAAATTTGGATAATGCTCGCTTTTCTTTTATTTGAATTCTTTGATGGACTAACACCCTTCCATCCTATTTATTATCGTAATCATAATGTCTACTCTATAACTGGAACAAAATGTCTTATATAATACATATAGTTGATTTTCATTTGATAATGCTTTAGTACGAAGACTTCATAGTATACTCGAGGAATCGCCAAACCTAAGCTAGCAAAACTTGTGGCCAGACCCTTAAGCTAATTTTAATTTGTTCTCATTATTAACATGCACATGTATTTAAAATACGATGGTAATATAATATGTTTAAACTAAACTATTAGAACAGGTAGTTCCTTCTACACCAAAGCAACAAACAGACGAAGTATTTAGTACACCAAGGACTCGATCTCAACCAGCTTCAAAGAAAACTATATCAACAACGTGTACAGGAAACGGAAACACACCAAATGTGGAAATACACAATGAAAATCTGATAATAATGGATGCAACTGGCGATCATCATGTTGGTTCAAACATGGAACAAACTGGCAAGATGAAGACGAAAGTTAGCAGGCAACGGCGGATACTAATACCCAGAGAAAAGTCACAAATCCGGGCAACTTCCGATATACTGGATAACATAGAGTGAAAACTGTTAAGTTTTACTCTTGAAAAAAAATCATTCAACTTTTTCATGTATACTCGTCCATATTGTCGTTGGGTGAGCAAAATGTTAAATTTAAAAACAGCTTGAATACGATATTTTGTACGCCAACCGGCCATATGTTCACTCTGCAAACGAGTCATAATGGAAAGTCCAGTTGAAGGATTAACCCATTACCACGTGGCAAAATTTTAGACTGGTCCAAATCGAAAGAAGTTGCAGACGTCAATATAAACTTAATATAATTTTACATTTTTTCAACTTGCTTGTAACGGGCAATTTCATCATTTTCCACAATGTTTTTCCCAAACTTTTTTTCTTGGGGGCGTCTAGAAGCATTACTGAGTGGGAAAGGATTAACATTACAAAGGGTTTTCTTGTATTAGTTTCCTATTATAATTTCCTCAAGTAGGCTCTTATAAAATAGGTTTATTTTTATTTGTTATCTGTTTTAGACACTTCAATACTCTCTCTTTTAACAGTTTTTCATCAGTTTAACCCACAAACAGATGACAATTTTTAAGACTGGTCAAATGCAATTATGCTGAAAATTATATGTCATAATAGGTATCGCAGAAAACACTGTGAACAAATGTAAACTACTCAAAACAATGTTGCAATGTTTTCCTAAATATAGTTCCTTTAGGGCATAGAAAGTTAGTACATTGTATTGTTTGGTAATGGTTTCATATTCCTTTGCCTTCTGTGGTTCAAAAACATGAAACTATTTATGAGTTTTTAAGCCTCTTTCATTGATTACCGAAATATCCCTCATCTTTTTGCTTAGAATTGTAATTGTTTAAGAATAATTGTTGGAAAAGGTTCAATTTCTTGTTACTCGCAAAGTCCCCTTGCTATTGACCCTATATGGTTATTTTTCAATAAATACTAATTTAGAAATGATGTCTGCAATCACTTTCATTTTGTACCAGTATTAAACTATCTGGAAATAGTTTAACCCATTCCCTCAGAGTGACGCTTTTTGGCACCCTCAAGATAAAAAGCTTTGGAAAACATTGTCAAAAATAAGAAAATTGCTTATTACAAGCAATTTTTTCAATATCCACCGTCTTTTCTAACCAAAAGGCAAAAAAAACTAACATTCCATCCACAAAAAATTGTTGTCTGCAAGATCTTTGAATTTGGACCAGCCTAAATTTTGTCAACATGTAATGGGTTAAGTAGGATAGGGTTCTAAAACAGTGACAAACTATGCACCATTGGACTTTGACTTATCTTCATTCACAAGTATTTTCCAATACTGACCACTGAGGACGAATTTTAACAGTACTGGAATGGTTGCCAAAGGAAAACTGATCCAGTCCACAAACTAATTACCTTCGATTGTGACCTTGTACCTATTCATACAATTGCTTCAAATGGCATAATATATACTCAAAATGGAGACTGATTTGATGGCTTAGTGCAATACTGTACTGAGTGTTTTCACTAAGTGAATAATTTTGCCAATTTCTTTTGAAATTCCTCCATAAATAGCGGCAGAATAATCTGTAAAACAAACAAACACATGGACATCCTAACTCAAACAGTATACATCGAATGTCACTATGACAACATTGTCTGGCACTGAAATACCAACTGGATACAAACTAGCTTAGGTCTAGGTAAGAGGGGGGATATCTCCCACCTTAAATCGTTATTTCTCTATGAAATTCTCTGTTGTGGGTATTTGAAACATCTTCATGAGAAGATACTAAAAAAGTACCAACTACAAACAGTTTAACTACATGTATTACTGTTAAAGCCCTGGTTTTTATGTCCCCGTGTTTTTATACTTGGGAAATCATTGTGGAAAAATGAGAAATTGCTGGTTACAAGCAATTTCTTCTTTTTCCACAATATTTTCTACCCACTGAGTAATTATTGTTGAAGAAAAATTGAATTTAACAAAACAAATAAATTAAGACAGCTCTAAAAATGTTCAATACAGTAAAAGGTTATTGTCAAAATATCTAAAATCCATATCACCCTCTTATCTATCACTGTACTCATTTTGAGAAATGGACAAATATATAAACACATGAAGGAAAACTTTAACCAACAACAGTCTCATTAAAATTTATAGTAAAAATAAACAGTTTCACAACAATGCAATAAATAATAAAAGTTCATAAATTGATCACAAAAAAGCAAATGGAAGCTGAAAGTATAAAAAACAATTCAGTTAACCCATCCCACACACAATGATGCTTTTGAACGCCCCTCAAGAACAAGAGGGCCGTTGGCTCTGGGGCGCTCACCTGAGATAAAGGCTCTTTTTCTTTCAACAGTCTAATTTCATGTTAAGGTTAGGATTATGAAACAAGTGGGCCACAATTAAATATAAAGACTATTAACCTGGGGATCTTAAAGTCTAAATTACAAATTCCAAGGCTTTAGTGCTGATTTGAAAGAAGGAAAAAACTTTTTCCGTGGGTTATGATTTCAGAAATAAGAAATAAGTCTGTGAACTGATGCTTCATGCCTATACCCCCCCCCCCCGGGTCTGCCCCTGGAAACCCTAGGATCATGATTTTAGCTATTTTGTAAGAGATCAATATACTGATGCTTCATACAAAATATTAAGGCTCTATGCCTTCTGGGTCAGGAGGAGAAGATTCTTAAAGATTATTTTGAAATTTCATTTTTGTTGCCATGGCAACCTGAGTTTTTAACGGATTTCATTTCTTTTAGCTATTTTGAAGGGACCACCTAAGGAACATTTCTGCCAAATTTGGTTCAAATCGGCCCAGTGGTTTGAGAGGAGATGTCATTTAAAAAATCGTTCTTTATTTCTATATAAACCCCACCCCCCTGGGGCTCCGCCCCTGGGGACCCGAGGATCATGATTTTAGCTATTTTGAAAGAGGTCAATATACTGATGCTTCATGCAAAATATCAAGGCTCTACGCCTTCCAGGTCCGGAGAAGAAGATTTTTAAAGATTATTATAAAATTTCACTTTTGTTGCCATGGCAACCAGAGTTTTTAACAGATTTCAATTCTTTTAGCTATTTTCGAAGGGGACCACCTAAGGAACATTTCTGCCAAATTTGGTTCAAATTGGCCCTGTGGTTTAGGAGGAGATGTCGTTTAAAGAAATTGTTGACTCACGACGCACGGCGGCCGGACGCCGGACAAAAGGGGATCACAATAGCTCACTTGAGCACTACGTGCTCAGGTGAGCTAAACAAGAGGGCCAGAATGGCCCTAAAATTGCTCACCTGACTAATGTAAGATGATTCAAAATTGAAATTGGCCCAATGGTTACTGAGGAGAAGATGTTTAAAGATTTCAAAGTCAAAAACTGCCCTACCCTTCCAAGCCCTTATTTGGTCATCAATCAAAATTCTAGAACAACTTTTGAAAAGGGTCACTCAAGGAACATTCATACCAAATTTGGTTGAAATTGGCCCAATAGTTACTGAGGAGAAGATGTTTAAAGATTTCAAAGTCAAAAAAGTGCCTGACCCTGCCACGCCCATATTTGGGCATAAATCAAAATTCCAGGAACAACTTTTGAAAAGGGTCACCAAAGGAACATTCATGCAAAGTTTGGTTGAAATTGACCCAACTGTTACTGAGGATAAGATGTTTAAAGATTTCAAAGTTAAAAAAACTGCCACGCCCATATTTGGGCATAAATCAAAATTCTGTGAACAACTTTTGAAAAGGGTGACCCAAGGAACATTCATACCAAATTTGGTTGTAATTGGCCCAACTGTTACTGAGGAGAAGATTTTTTAAGATTTCAAAGTCAAAAACTGCCACGCCCATATTTGGGCGTGAAACGAAATTCTGCCGAACAACTTTTGAAAAGGGTCACCCAAGGAACATTCCTACCAAGTTTGGTTGAAATTGGCCCAATGGTTCCTGAGGTGTAGATGTTTAAAGATTTCAAAGTCAAAAACTGCCACGCCCTGCCACGCCCATATTTGGGCATAAATCAAAATTCTGCGAACAACTTTTAAAAAGGGTCATCCAAGGAACATTCATGTCAAGTTTGGATGAAATTGGCCCAATGGTTACTGAGGAGAAGATGTTTAAAGATTTCTAAGCTAAAAACTGCCACGCCCTGCCACGCCCATATTTGGGCATAAATCAAAATTCCAGGAACAACTTTTGGAAAGGGTCACCCAAGGAACATTCATGCCAAGTTTGGTTGAAATTGGCCCAATGGTTACTGAGGAGAAGATTTTTAAAGATTTCTAAGTCAAAAACTGCCACGCCCTGCCACGCCCATATTTGGGCGTAAATCAAAATTCCACGAACAACTTTTGAAAAGGGTCACCAAAGGAACATTCATGCCAAATTTGGTTGAAATTGGCCCAATGGTTACTGAGGAGAAGATGTTTAAAGATTCCTAAGTCAAAAACTACCACGCCCTGCCACGCCCATATTTGGGCATAAATCAAAATTCCACGAACAACTTTTGAAAAGGGTGACCCAAGGAACATTCATACCAAATTTAGTTGAAATTGGCCCAATGGTTACTGAGGAGAAGATGTTTAAAGATTTCTAAGTTAAAAACTGCCACGCCCATATTTGGGGGTCAATCAAAAATCCGCGAACAACTTTTGAGAAGGGTCACCCAAGGAACATTCCTACCAAGTTTGGTTGAATTCCGCCCAGTGGTTACTGAGGAGAAGATGTTTAAAGAATTGTTGACGACTTCCGACGCACGACGGACAAAAGGTGATACCAAAAGCTCACCTTGAGCACGTTGTGCTCAGGTGAGCTAAAAAAGGCAAACATTGTGAACAAGTGGCCCATAGGGCCTTATCGGTTACCTGAGTCCAAAGAGCACAAAAATAGATAAAAGTCCACCAGATTACGCTACATACCAAATATCAAATCTTTAAGGCTTTTTGTTTTAGAGAAGATTTTTTAAAAGTTTTCACTAAACAAGCATATGTTAAACTTGTGACGTCTTGGAACAGACTTATTTTTACCATGGGGCCATAATTCAAACTATCTTGATAAAGGTCCACCAAATGATGTTGTATACCAAATATCAAAACTCTAGGCCCTCCTGTCTGGGAGAAGGAGAGTTTCGAAATTTTCACTATGTAAGCCCTATTCAAAACTTGTGACGTCTTGGAATGGGTTAATTATGATCCTGGGGCCATGATTTATACAATCTTGATAAAGATCCATCAGATGATGTTACATACCAAATATCAAAATTCTAGGCCCTCCTGTTTTGGAGAAGAAGATTTTTAAAATTTTCAGTATACAAGCCCTTTGTAAAACTTGTGATGTCCGGGGATGGGCTAATTATGAACCTTGGGCCAAAATCTATACAATCTTCACTGAAGTTCACAAGATGATGCTACATAACAAAATATGAAGCTCTAGGCATTCTCATTTGGGAGAAAATTTCTGAAAAAAAATTCACTATATTACCCTATGTTATGCTTATGACATCCAGAGATTTGGGAGAAGATTTTCAAAATTTTCATGGTATAAGCCTATGTTAAACTTGTGACGTTTCGGAATGAGCTAATTTTAACCCAGTGGTTATAATTTATACAATATTGATAAAGGTCCACTAGATGATGCCACATACCAAAATATCAGAGCTGTAGGTCTTTGGTATGACAGAAAAAGATTTTCAAAAATGTCACTATGTAAGCTTATGATTCCCCGACCTCCCCCCACCCCCAGCAAGGCCATTTCTCAGCAATTTTTTTTCTGGTACAAACTTGATAGTCCTTGCCCTAAAGACTATAAACACCAAATATGAATCCAATCCAACTGCAGGTTCATGACAAGAAGATTTTAAAGATGTACCCTTTTTTGCCCCCGTATGGGCCCCAAAGGGAGATAACTCCATGAGGAGAACAAATCTGAAGCCCCTTCCCATGAGGATACTTCCTGCCAAGTTTGGTTGAAATCCGTCCAAGGGTTTTTAAGAAGAAGTTGAAAATGTAAAAAGTTAATGTGTGACGACTGTTGAAACACGATTGCAATAGGTCACCATGACGACCTAAAAATGTAGAAATTGTTTGCAACAAACAATTTCTTCATTTTTCAAAATGTTTCTTACCAAGACAATCGAAAAAATCATAAATTTAAAAAGAATTAAATTGTTAAATGACTACTCAATCAATCCCTATTTTTCATGCACCTGCCCATAAAATGAGGTTTTTCTTCCTCTCAAAATTTCAGGAAGGAATCTGGTAAAGGGTCACCCAATTATCATTTCTTTGAATTTTGGTTGAAATCAAGTCAATAGTTTCTGCAAACAAAATTCTCAAAGTTATCAATATATACCATGATTATTTGGAAATCAGCTCCCTCAAAAAATCTATGTTTTACATCCGATCAAAATTCTTTGAAGGAATTTTATAAAGGAGTATCCAAGGCTGATTCCTGTGGAATTTGGTTGAGACCTCGCCATAAGTTTCTGAGGTGAAGATTTTTAAAGAAAAAGTTTATCAACAGACTTACTCATGATCCTACACACAACAGGCACAACACCTTGACAAAAGCCAAAAAGGGACTAAAATATTTCAATTAACCCATTCCCATGCCATAAAATTTTAGACCAGTCCGAATTCAAAAAAGTTGCAGACGACAATTTAAAGTTGATGAAATCTTTAAAATCTCTATCTAATGTGGTAGAAAACATTGTGGAGAATGAAGAAATTGCTTGTGACAAGCAATTTTTCATTTTCAACAATGTTTTCCAACTCTTTTTTTTTGAGAGGCGTTTAAAAGGGTCACTGTGTGGGAATGGGTTAATCCTGTTACTAGAGGACAAAATTTTACACTTGTCGAAATTAAAAGAAGCTGCAGACAACAATTGAAAATGTATCTGAATTTCACTGGTAGTAGATAGGGAAGAAAATATTGTAATAATGGTAGGAATTGATTGTTACACACAATTTCTCCTTTTCCCAAAATACAGTGGTTACTTTTTAGTGTTTAAAAATGTGGGATTGTATGGTAATAGATTAATTGTACTAGAAGAAACTGGTAACACTAGAACAGCATTTCTCCTTTATTCACCATGTTTTGAAAGTGTTCTAGTAAGTAATTCCAAGTCATCTAAGGGAAACTTTGCTCGAACTTAACCAGTTTAAAATTTTGTTGTATATCAAAGTGTTACCTACTGATGCTCATTTAGTTTTACAGCTAAAAGACTAGAGGAAGGACTGTAAGAAATCTAAACACTTTATCAGAGTTTATAAGGGGCATTCTATGATTATTTCAATAAGACCCTGAGACAATATCATACAACTGTTTTCACATTTCTTTTTTCCCTACAATTGGTAGAGTGTAATTTGGTAATGGGTTATGCCTTATGGGATTCAAAAGGCGAAATTAATTAGTTGTTAAGAATAACATTACAAAACCAAATGTACGAAAAAAAGAAATATGAAACAAGAGGACCAAGATGGTCCTAAATTGCTCACCTTAGGCATCTGCAAATTACAGTACTTTTTAGTATAAAAAAGACACAACTTGAGCAAAATAAATAAAACAAATCGATGGGTCAGCGCGAAACAGTTGTAACTGCCTATATGTTTATAGGCATTTACAACTGTTTCATGCTGACCCATCGAAATATAAGATTTTGGGCTTTGTACAAAACAATCTAGTAATGCCTTACAATAAGAATGAATTCCTTTGGCTTTATAGTTTAATCCATTACCAAACTATCCGAGAATTTGTAACCCTCAGGTTTGAAAAAAACAAGAAACTCTACTTGTTATCAAGTTTTCTGTTAAAGAAATCTCATATTTAAGGAAGTTAATTGCTCAAAGAAGAATGCATAAAGAAAAAAAAAGGGCTTTATCCCCTTTATCATTTTAAGCAACAATCCTCAAGGCCCCTTTTCCCATGTTTCATGACGGATCCACTCCATTTCCTAAAGAAAGTTACCTTATGACCCTACAATCATTCTGTGAATATTTCATCAGAATCTGACAACAATTGTGGACTTTATCACATAAACAGGATTAGTTTGAATGAAAATCAATAAGGCCCCTTTTCCTGTGTTTTCTGATTTCATTCCAAAAGGAACTTTCCTTACAACCCGACAATTGTCCTGTGAAATTTAAAAGACAATTTGATAATGATTGTGATCTTCATCACATACACAAGAATGTTTTGAATGATAATCTGTAAGGCCCCTTTTCCTGTGTTTTGAATGCCGCAATTATTCCATGCATCTTTGAAGAGAATCCAATAAAATTGTTGACTTTATTGTATTAACAAAGATATTAAATTCAAGTTCTCATAAGGCCCCTTTTCCCATGATATTTTACTGTTGGTTTTATCATTCTGTGAAAGTTAAAAGTGAATCTGATGAAATATTGGGACTTCATTATGTTTACTAGAATATTTAAAAAAAAAATCATATGGCCCCTTTTTACATGATACTTGATGGATTGTACCCAGTTCTGAAAAGAACCATTTAAGTATTTGTACAGTCATTCTGTGAAATTTTGAAGTGAATCCGGTGAAATCAAGGGACATCATTGTGTTAACCAGAACATTTAAGAGAGTTTTTCATAAGGCCCCTTTTTATGTGACACTTGCCATAGTCAGATCCACTGTCAAAATCAACAATTGGAATGATGGTACAATCAATCTGTTTAATCTGTGGAATTTATTGTGTTAATGAGTTTATAGTGAAATCTTCAGAGGGCCCCTTTTCTCATGATACTTTACAGAACAAACCAAATTTCAAAAGGAAAAATTCTAATGAAGGTAGAATCATTCTTTAAAAGTTAAAGAGAATCAATGAAAACAGTGGACTGAATTGTGTCAAGAATTTTTGTAACAAAATTTTCATAAGGCCCCTTTTTCCGTGAAACTTAACAAATCAGACCCAATGTACAAAGGAACAATCCTAATGATAGTTTAAAGAAAATGATGAATACTGAGGACTTTATTGTAATAATGATGTTTTGTAATAAAATTTTTATAAGGTCCCTTTTCTTGTGTCACTTAACCAATCAGACCTAATTTACAATGGAACAATCCAAATGATGGTACACTCATTCTATTAAAGTTTGAAGAGATTCTGATAAAGACTGAGGGCATTGTTGTGTTTATGAGGATTTGGTAATAAATTTTCATACAGCCCCTTTTCCTATGATACTAGACAGATCAGGCCCAATTTGGAAAGAAACAATCCTTATGATGGTACAAACATTCTGTGAAAGTTTGAACAGAATCTGATGAAAACTGCAGACTTTATCTTAGTGTAAAATTTTTAAAATAAAATTTTCATAAGGCTCCTTTTCCTGTGATACTTGAAGGATCAGGTCTCATGTTAGCATCAACAATCATGATTATTGTACAATGATTCTGTGAAGGTTTGAATAAAATCCAATGAAAGCTCTGGACTTGGTTACAAGGATTATAGATAAAATTCTCAAAAGGCCCCTTTTCCCATGATACTAGACAGATCACGCCTAATTTGAAAAGAAAGAATCCTCATGATGGAATAATCATTCTGTGAAAGTTTTAACAGAATCTGATGAAAGCTGTTGACTTTATTGTGGTACAATGATTTTAAAATTAAATTTCATAATGCTCCTTTTCCTGTGATACTTGACGGATCAGGTCTAATGCAAACATCAACAATCATTATTATTGTACTATTATTCTGTGAATGTTTGAAGAAAATCCGATGAAAGCTCTGGACTTGGTAACAAGGATTTATAAATGAAATTTTCATAAGGCCCCTTTTCCTGTGTTTCTTGACAGTTCAAACCCTGTTATGAAAAGAATGATAGTTAAGACCTTGAAGAGAATTTGTTGAAAACTATGGACTCGATTGTGTTTACGGGACTTTTTCAATCCAGTTATCTGGCCCCTTTTTCCCATGGTCCTTGACTGATCATACCAAATTTTGAAAGGAACAATTCTTATGATGGTACAATCATTCTGTGAAAGTTTGAAGTCACTCAGATGAATACTGTGGACTCTAGAGTGTTAACAAAGATCTTTGAATTAAGTTTTAATAAGGCCCCTTAACGAGGATTTTTAATGGAATTTTTAATTAAATTTTCATTAGGCCCTTTTTCCCATGTTTCTTGAGGAATCATATCCGATTCCGAAAGGAACAATCCTTATGATGGTACAATCATTCTGTGAAAGTTTGAAGAGAATCCGTTGAAAATTGTTGGCTCTAGATTATTAATGAGAATTTTTTATTAAAATTTTCAATGATGGTACAATCATTCTGAGAAAGTTTGAAGAGAATCCGATAAGAACTTTGGACTCTATCGCGTAAACAAGGATTTTTAATGGAATTTTTTATTCAATTTTCATAAGGCCCCTATTCCCATGTTTCTTGACGGATCATACCCAATTTCGAAAGGAACGATCCTTATGTTGGTACAATCATTATGTGAAAGTTTAAATACAATCTAATGAAAACTGTGGACTCTTGAGTGTTAACGAGGATTTTTTAATTAAGTTTTAATTAGGCCCCTTTTCCCGTTTTTCTTGACGGATCTGACCCAATTTAGAAAGGAACGATCCTTATGATGGTACAATCATTCTGTGAAAGTTTGAAGGGAATCTGATGTAAACTGTGGACTCTATCGTGTAAACAAGGAAAAGCTTAACGGACGGAGGACGGACGGACTCACGGACGCCGGACGGGAAAAAGCTATCGCTATAGCTCTAGTGGCCCTCGGCCAGTAGAGCTAAAAACCATAGTGCGAAAGGGAGTGACAAGCAATTTCCATTTCTCACAGTGTTTTCTACCTGAAATTCTTTGTATTTAGATTTCAATCAAACTCTAATTACTGTCTACAACTTCAATGGGTGTAATTTTAGCAACCTTGGTAGAGAACAATCTGGATGTACTATAAATCAAAATATGAATGCATTACAACTTATACATGAGGAGTAAAAGATATTTGAACATGCTCTTATTGAGCGTTTTTCATATCTTTGGATGCCTTGGGAACGGCCATGTTTGTCCAAAGGATATAAACATGGTAGATAACAATAATGTTATCTTATGTTTTTAATGTAAATGCCCTAGAACCTATATTTAAGAAGAAGAATTCTTTCAATGCGATTTGCGCAATTTTCGACCCCAGAAGCAGAGACATTTTTTAACCTAAGAGTATATTTTACTGTTACATAGTACAAAATTATTTAGTCATGCTACATACCAAATATGTATGCCTACCACCTTATATTTCAGAAGGAGAAGACTTTTGATGTTGCACTAATTGGGTGTTTTCCAGAATTTTTGACCTCTGGGGCAGTGACATGTTTTATCCCAGGGCTAAGATTTTAGCTAACATGGTAGAGAACCATCTGGATATGCTATATACAAAATATGAATGCCTTAGACTTTGTAGATTGGGAGGAAAAGACTATTGAACAAGGTCTAATTGAGCATTTTTCAAACTTTGGACACCCAGGAAAGGGGTGTTTATTAATCTACATGCATAATTTAATCAAAACTGATAGATAACAGTCAGGCTATGCTACACTCAAAATATAAATGCCCTCCTCCTTAAAATGAAGAAATTTTCTTTTAGCATACTCAAATTTTGCATTTTTCCCAATTTTGGACCCCTAGTGCAGAGCCATTTTTGACCCGAGGAAGACAACTTTTGGTGATATAGTACAAAACCATCTAGTTATGCTACATACCAAATATGAATATCCTAGACCTTATAGTTTGAGAGAAGAAGTCTTTTGAAATTGCTCAAATTAAGCATTTCCCAAACTTCGGACCTTAGGGGCGGGGCCATTTTTGACCCCAGAGATTAATTAATTAAAAACTTGGTAGAGAATGTATGATTAAGTTCTATGTAAAATATAAATGCCTTTGGCCTTGTAGTCTGTGAAAAAAAAGACAACAAAGATTTTCTAAAATTTCATATGCCACGGTTGCAAGAGTTTTTCACGGAATTAAATTCTTTTAACAACTTTTGTAGAACTTCACCTAAGGAACATCCCTGCAAAGTATCAGCTTGATTGGTCTACTGGTTTAGGAGAAGAAGATTTTTAAAGATTTACTTAAGATTCCCATTTTCAAATGCCGCGGCAACCAGAGTTTTTTGACGGAATTAAATTCTTTTAACAACTTTTGTAGAACTTCACCCAAGGAACATCCCTGCAAAGTTTCAGCTTAATTGGCCTACTGGTTTAGGAGGAGAAGATTTTTTAAAGAAATTGTTGACGGACGGACAGACGGACAGATGGAAGACGACCAATCACAATAGGTCACATTGCACTTTGTGCTCAGGTGAGCAAAAAAGCTGTAGACTACTTTTCCAAGAAATTTTGAAATAATCAGTAACATGCGTCATAGAAAGACCCTTATGAATTCTATCAAAAGTTGGAAATTATATAATACTAGGACTATGCTTCATACTCCTCAGGTATTATAAATTTTACATCAAATATTTGAATTGGTCTTTCTACAACTGTCCTTGTGCCTTGCCTGTCTACATAGAATATCTCTCTATCTGAGTTATGAGCATTAGGTATTGGTCCTTGTCCAAATTGAGGTATAAAAGTTGTCCTTTCAATTGATAAAGATTGTTCTAAAGCTCTTAATGTGTCATCAGCAGTTTGAGAGGTAAATTGATTGTCACCAGCATTGTCATCAAATTCATCAAGATTAGAATTCACCTCTTCAAGATTTTCTGTACTTCTGCTCTTAGATGTCTTGTTTTCTGATTTAGTATACACTTTTCTTGAAGATGTGGAACCTACCACTAAAGTTGTTTCTCTTTGTTCGATTTTCATTGCACTGGCTCCCCCTCTTTTCTTAGTAATATTAGGATGGTCTCCCTTTGATAACTCTTCATTCTCCTTTGAAACATGTGTTACAGCTTTAGAATTTCCTGTCTTCACAACACTTTTACCTTTCTTAGCCCCAGTTGGTAGATTAGTTGTATGAGTTCTTGTCTGTGGCTTCTTCATTGTAGTTTTATTTTTTCTCTCCTGTGTATAACTTGATGGTGATGGAGATTTATTTTTCGTGTCAGCAACCTTGAGTCCAAAATGTTGGTCAAAATACTCTTTTAATGTCATACCAGAATTGCTGGAAACTTTCTGAAACAGATTTTAAGTGTTTTTATTTTCAGTTGGACACTATATTTTCTTTAAGGCCATGGAGAGAACTTCTTCACCAGCAATCAAAGCTTTTGTACAGTGGATAGAATTGATTTAAATCCACTCTAAACAATCTTTCAGGTATAACCTTACAAAGTTTGCTTATTCTTATTCTTCCATTTTTAGACTGGGGCACTAAAATGCTGTGCCCAAGTATATTCGGTGTTTAAGTTTATGTACTTAAAGATAATTTAAGAAGAAAAACTAAGGTTCACAAACACATGAAGATGTGTTTGGGAACACCATACCCCTGTTTTATTTAAAAGTATCCTTGATAAGTAACCTTGACCTTGATGGATGTCCTTGACATTACAACACTGTTTGAATAACAGCAAAATATTAATTCTATGTGTTAAGCTGACATTGATAAGTGACCTTGACCTTACAACTAACTGAGCCATGCATCTTGAACACTGTGTGCATAAGAGAACAAGATGTGTTTGTGAAACACCATGCCCCCGATACAGGAATTCTTTAGAAACGGGTGATTTTTATGGTTTTTTTCTTTGTTTTAGGGAAGAGGGTTAAATGTTAACCTTGATCTTGATGAAATAACCTTCCCCAGTTGCGCCTTGTTGAGACCTATCTACATACCAAATATTAGCATTGTAACTTAATTAGGGATGAAGTTAAAGAAAAATGTTTAGTTGGCAGGTAAAGTTTTTGAGTAACATTTTTGGGAAAAGGGTTAAAATTTTGACCTTGACCTTGAAGAAATGACCTTCCCAAGTTGCGCCTTGTTAAGACCTATCTACATACCAAATATTAGCATTATAACTTAATTAGGGATGAAGTTAAAGAAAAATGTTTAGTTGGCAGGTTAAGTTTTTGAGTAACATTTTTGGGAAAAGGGTTAAATCTTGACCCTGAAGAAATGAACTTCCCATATTGCGCCTTGTTGACACCTATCTACATACCAAATGATAGCATTGTAACATAATTAGGGTTGAAGTAATAGGAAATTTGTTTCGTTGGCAGGTTAAGTTTTTGATTAATGTTTTAGGGAAAAGGGTTATAATTTTGACCTTGACCTTGAAGAAATGACCTTCCACAGTTATGCCTTGTTGAGACCTATCTTCATACCAAATATTAGCATTGTAACTTAATTAGGGATTAAGTTAAAGGAAAATGTTTAGTTGGCAGGTAAATTTTTGAGTAAAGTTTTAGGGAGAAGGGTTAAAATTTTGACCTAGACCTTGATGAAATAACCTTCCCCAGTTGTGCCTTGTTGAGACCTATCTACATACCAAATATTAGCATTGTAACTTAATTAGGGATGAAGTCAGAGAAAAATGTTTAGTTGGCAGGTTTAGTTTTTTAGTAAAGTTTTAGGGTAAAGGGTTAAAATTTTGACCTTGACCTTGATGAAATGACCTTCCCGAGTTGCGCCTTGTTGAGTCCTATCTACATACCAAATATTAGCATTGTAACTAAATCAGGGTTGGCGTTATAGGAAAATTGGCAGGTTAACTTTTGCAGACAGACAGACAGACGGACAGACGGACACAGGTAAAACAATATGTCCCCGATCTATTGATGCGGGGGCATAAAAATGTTAAGTTTTTGCATTAGGTTTACAAAATTTATGATGTTGATACATGACTTTGACCTTGATGTGTTACCCTAATCTTACAACCAACGATGCCTTTATATGCAAGGACCATTTGTCCCAAATATGAGCCATGTTTCTTGAATGGTGTTTAATTAAGAGCAAAATGTGAAGTTTTTGCATTAAATTTACTGCTAGCAGACAGATGGACAGACAGACATTGGTAATACGCTACTCCCCATTCTTATCAATGTTGGATGTCCCATATCTACAGATGCATTCTGAGCAATTTCTTTATTTTCACAATGATTTTTTATCCATATATTTGACTTTTTTCAAATATAAACTTGAAATTCTAATCTGCAACTTTTCCAAATTTGACCATTTAATGTCTGGTAATGGGTTAAGAATGCAGACTTCTAAAAGCAAAATTTATTTCGGAATGCATGCACAAATGCATTATGATCTGAACAAGCTTTTTTGAACATTTGACCTATTTGGTAGGGAATCATATGGTTATACTACTAGCAAATTTCAAAGTCTTCCTGTTTTGCAAAATTTAGACCAGTCCAAATTCAAAGGTTTTTCAGAAGAAAATTCAAAGTGGATTAGTTTGAAAAGGTAATCATTTAGTAGAGTAGAAAATATTGTGGAAAAAGAAGAAATTGCTTGTTACAAGCAATTTCTTCTTTTTTAACAATGTTTTCTCAATTATAAAATTACAGGGGCGTAAAAAAACAGGGATTGAACAGGAAAAGGTTATTCCTATTTAAAACCAAATATATCACAACAAAGGGCTAATTTCAGATTACTTCTTTGTAGTAATTTGAAGAGAGTCATTAGGTGATGAAAATAATTTATAAGATATTAAAGATCTAGGCCTTCCGATTTGAGAAGAAAAAGTATTTCACTTGGTTACCATGACAACAAGGTTTTTCATAGATTTTTAATTCTTTGAAGTATTTTGAGAGTCATTACCTAAGATTATTCTTTTTAAAGTTCTCTTGAAATCCTAGGGTTAGCGGGTAGGATATTTTCATAGATAGACATTTGGACCCCAGACGATGACCAATCACAATAGCTCAACCTGAGCACTTTGTGCTCTGGTGAGCTAATATTGCAACAAAGAATATTGGAATCCCTGCACTCCAAAGCTATATATATTTGGAACTTAAATTCAACAAGCAATCTCCTGTGCACCACTGACTTTAAGAGTTATGTCAATTAATGTGAGAAGAAGAAAAAGAGCACCACATGCAGATGCCAATGTTTGGCAGTTCAAGTGCTTGATAGTGGATAAAGCTTCCAAGTTGAAAAGAGACATGATTTAATGTAAATTTACTTAGAGGTATGCACCTTGTTGGTATAGATTGTTCTTTTAATAGTTTATTTATATATTTCAAGTGAATGTGCTCAGTAATACCGAGATAGTGCAAATTTCTAGAATTTTTGGATGGTGATGCTGACGACAACCTAGCTAGAGCAATATCCTACATTTTCTCCAAACACATAAAATCTAACAAGTATAGATGACCAAGGACATCCTGCAAAAAAATGACCTAAAAATATGACCTCATAAAACTTTGACTTTGCACTTTGACCTTGCATCTACCTGATCTAATGCTTCAAACAAACCATCTAATTATGATAGAGAACAATCCTGCCAAATTTTATTATGATCTACTAAGGGGACTGTTGCTGGTCCAAAAAAAATCTCTGAAGGGATTATATTCCAAAGAAAACTTTGACCTTGATGTATGACATTTAATTATCCAAAAACATTATTTTAAACAGCTCATGTATTAATGATGGAGACTTATTATCATCTGCATTTCTTTCAAATAAGACCATTTTGAAAAACGGAAAATGTTTAAAGAAAGTTTAAGATTCTTTTACATTAACGGTCTATTAAAATACTCAGCAGAAATTTTTTTACCAAAATAATGAAAAAATTCTACTCTAATTTTTAATCATCACCTTGAAAGGACAAACAAAACTGGCATACCCTTTTCTTTGAAACTTTCTTCAGCTATAATTCAAGATCATTGTGGATAAATTTACTGAGAAGTTCTATGTACTTTAACCTATTAGCAACATTTTGATGGATAAGATTTAGAGAACATTGTGTAAAGGAAACACTGCTTGTTCTTTCAATATGCACTTTGAAGTGCCATCTCAGAAGTTTTTCGCCTTGTTGACAGGACAGAAAATAGATAACAAGAGGCCCATGAGGGCCTGAGACGCTCTACTGGTTATCAAGTTTTCTGTTAAAGAAATCTGATATTTAAGGAAGTTAATTGCTCAAAGAAGAATGCATAAAGAAAAAAAAAGGGGGCTTTATCCCCTTTATCATATTAAGCAACAATCCTCAAGGCCCCTTTTCCCATTTTTCATGACAAATCCACTCCATTTCCAAAAGAAAGTTACCTTATGACCCTACAATCATTCTGTGAATATTTCATCAGAATCTGACAATAATTGTGGACTTTATCACATAAACAGGATTGTTTTGAATGAAAATCAATAAGGCCCCTTTTCCTGTGTTTTCTGATGGATCAATTTCATTCCAAAGGAACTTTCCTTACAACCCGACAATTGTCCTGTGAAATTAAAAGACAACTTGATAATGATTGTGATCTTCATCACATACACAAGAATGTTTTGAATGATAATCTGTAAGGCCCCTTTTCCTGTGTTTCGAATGCCACAATTATTCCATGTATCTTTGAAGAGAATCCAATAAAACTGTTGACTTTATTGTGTTAACAAAGATATTAAATTCAAGTTCTCATAAGGCCCCTTTTCCTGTGATATTTTACTGTTGGTTTTATCATTCTGTGAAAGTTAAAAGTGAATCTAGAATATTTAAAAAAAAAAATCATATGGCCCCTTTTTACATGATACTTGATGGATTGTACCCAGTTCTGAAAAGAACCATTTAAGTATTTGTACAATCATTCTGTGAAATTTTGAAGTGAATCCGGTGAAATCAAGGGACATCATTGTGTTAACCAGAATATTTAAGAGAGTTTTTCATAAGGCCCTTTTTTATGTGACCCTTGCCATAGTCAGATCCACTGTCAAAATCAACAGTTGGAAGGATGGTACAATCAATCTGTTTAATCTGTGGAATTTATTGTGTTAATGAGGAACAATTCTAATGAAGGTACAATCATTCTTTAAAAGTTAAAGAGAATCAATGAAAACAGTGGACTGAATTGTGTCAAGAATTTTTGTAACTAAATTTTCATAAGGCCCCTTTTTCTGTGAAACTTAACAAATCAGACCCAATGTACATAGGAACAATCCTAATGATAGTTTAAAGAAAATGATAAAGACTGAGGACTTTATTGTAATAATGATGTTTTGTAATAAAATTTTTATAAGGTCCCTTTTCTTGTGTCACTTAAGCAATCAGACCTAATTTACAAAGGAACAATCCAAATGATGGTACAATCATTCTATTAAAGTTTGAAGAGATTCTGATAAAGACTGAGGGCATTGTTGTGTTTATGAGGATTTGGTAATAATTTTTCATACAGCCCCTTTTCCTATGATACTAGACAGATCAGGCCCAATTTGGAAAGAAACAATCCTTATGATGGTACAAACATTCTGTGAAAGTTTGAACAGAATCTGATGAAAACTGCAGACTTTATCTTGGTGTAAAAATTTAAAAGGCTCCTTTTCCTGTGATACTTGAAGGATCAGGTCTCATGTCAGCATCAACAATTGTGTTTATTGTACAATGATTCTGTGAAGGTTTGAATAAAATCCAATGAAAGCTCTGGACTTGGTTACAAGGATTACAGATAAAATTCTCAAAAGGCCCCTTTTTCCCATGATACTAGACAGATCACGCCTAATTTGAAAAGAAAGAATCCTCATGATGGAATATCATTCTGTGAAAGTTTTAACAGAATCTGATGAAAACTGTTGATTTTATTGTGGTACAATGATTTTAAAATTAAATTTCATAATGCTCCTTTTCCTGTGATACTTGACAGATCAGGTCTAATGCAAACATCAACAATCATTATTATTGTACAATTGTTCTGTGAATGTTTGAAGAAAATCCGATGAAAGCTCTGGACTTGGAAACAAGGATTTATAAATGAAATCTTCATAAAGCCCCTTTTTCTGTGTTTCTTGACAGTTCAAACCCTGTTATGAAAAGAATGATAGTTATGACCTTCCAGTCATTCTGTGAAAGTTTCAACAAAATCTGATCAAGGCTGTGGGCTTCATTGTGCTAACAGGGTTTTATTAATTGAATTTTCATATAGCCCCTTTTCCCATGTTACTTGATGGATCTGAACCAATTCCAAAGGGAACTCTTCTTACAAAAGTATAATTATTTTGTTTGAGTATAAAGACAACCCCATCTCATCTGTGGACTTACAAGCATTAATTAAGATTTTTTTAATTGAATTTACCTAAGGCCCCTTTTCCTATGTTTCTCAATGGATCAGACCCAATTTGAAAGGAACAATCCTTATGATGGTACAATCATTATGTGAAAGTTTGAAGTCAATCAGGTGAAATCAAGGGCCATGATTTGTTAACTAAGATTTTTTTATTAAATTTTCATAGGCCCCCTTTTCCCATGAAACTTGATGGATTAAACCTACTACTGAAAGGAACAATCCATTTAATGAATTAATCATTCTGGGAATGTTTGAAGAGAATTTGTTGAAAACTATGGACTCTATTGTGTTTACAAGGACTTTTTCAATCCAGTTTTTATCGGCCCCTTTTTCCCGTGGTCCTTGACTGATCATACCAAATTTTGAAAGGAACAATTCTTTTGATGGTACAATCATTCTGTGAAAGTTTGAAGTCAATCGGATGAAAACTGTGGACTCTAGAGTGTTAACAAAGATTTTTCGATTAAATTTTCATAAGGCCACTTTTCCTACGTTTCTTGGGGAATGATTTCCGATTCCGAAAGGAACAATCCTTATGATGGTACAATCATTCGATTAAATTTTCATAAGGCCCCTTTTCCTGTGTTTCCAGATGGATCTAACCAAATTCCAAAAGGACAATCCTTATGATGGTACAATCATTCTGTGAAAGTTTAAATACAATCTGATGAAAACTGTGGACTCTAGAGTATTAACCAGGATCTTTTAATTGAATTTTCATAAGGCCCCTTTTCCCATGTTTCCTGACAGATCAGACCCATTTTCGAAAGTAATGTTCCTTATGATGGTACAATCATTCTGTGAAAGTTTGAAGAAAATCCAATGAAAACTGTGGACTCTATCGCGTAAATGAGGATTTTTTAATTAAGTTTTAATAAGACCCCTTTTCCAATGTTTCTTGACAGATCTGACCCATTTTCGAAAGGAACGATCCTTATGTTGGTACAATCATTCTGTGAAAATTTGAATTGAATCTGATGTAAACTCTGGACTATATCGCGTTAACGAGGATTTTAAATTAAATTTTCACAAGGCCCCTTTTCCGGTGTTTCTAGACGGATCATACCCATTTTAGAAAGAAACAATCCTTATGATGGTACAATCATTCAGAGAAAGATTGAAGAGAATCCGATGAGAACTGTGGACTCTATTGCGTAAACGAGGATTTTAAACGGAATTTTTAATTAAATTTTCATAAGGCCCCTTTTCCCATGTTTCTTGACGGATCATACCCATTTTGGAAATAAACGATCCTTATGATGGTAAAATCATTCTGAGTAAGTTTGAAGAGAATCCAATGAAAACTGTGGACTCTATCACGTAAACGAGGATTCTTAATTGAATTTTTAATTAAATTTTCAAAAGGCCCCTTTTCTCGTGTTTCTTGACGGATCTGACCCATTTTCGAAAGGAACGATCCTTATGATGGTACAATCATTCTGTGAAAGTTTGAAGAGAATCTGATGAAAACTGTGGACTCTATCGCGTAAACGAGGATTTTTTATTGCATTTTCATAAGGCCCCTTTTCCCGTGTTTCTTGACAGATCATACCAATTTTCGAAATGAACGATCCTTATGATGATACAATCATTCTGAGAAAGTTTGAAGAGAATCCGATGAGACTGTGGACTCTATCGCGTAAAGAGAATTTCTTAATTGATTTTTTATTACGTTTTCACAAGGCCCCTTTTCCCGTGTTTCTTGACGGATCATACCCATTTTCGAAAGGAACAATCCTTATGATAGTACAATCATTCTGTGAAAGTTTGAAGAGAATCAAATGAAAACTGTGGACTCTATCGCGTAAACGAGGATTTTTTAATTAAGTTTTAATTCGGCCCCTTTTCCAGTGTTTCTGGATGGATCTGACCCATTTTCAAAAGGAACGATCCTTATGTTGGTACAATCATATCAATAATATCATTATTGTGGAAAAAAAGAAATTGCTTGTCAAAAGCAATTTCTTATTTTCACAAAATATTTTCTTAAGTATAAAGCCATAGGGACGTAAAAACCAGGATTGAACAGGAAAGGGTTGAAGCATTTGTTATGCCATCTGCACCCTAATTCAATTTGGGCCAGTCGAAAATTTTTTGTCTTGCAATGTGTTGTGAAGAAAAATTGAAATCTCAATTAACATCAAGGATAGACAAGAGGAGCATGATGGTCCTAGATGGCTCACCTGAATTGTCTAACTACTAACACCCTTAACACAGTCACCACTAACCCCCATGACTACAAAAATGTCAGACAGACTGAAGTTTTGTGAAATTAAAAATGCAACTACAGACAAATAACTATAACCAGTTTCATGAAGATTGAGGCAAAACTGACTTCTATATTGTAAACAAAGAAATTGTCATTATGGCCCCTTTTCCTGTGTTATCCATAGAACCTTCCCGTAATCTATAAGGATCATCTTTATGACCTAACAAGTATCCTGACCAAGTTTCATGACGATTGAGCCAAAATTATGACCTCTAGAGCGTTAACAAAGAAATTGTCATTAAGGCCCCTTTTCCTGTGTTTACGGAAAGATCCTTCCATTAATCAATAGGGTTCATCTATATGACCAAATAATTATTCTGGCAAAGTTTCATGAAGATAGAGCCATATTTGTGGCCTCTAGTGTGTAAACAGAGAAATTGTCATTAAGGCCCCTTTTCCTGTGTTTTCAATTAGAACACTCCCATAATCAATAGGCTTCATCCTCATGACCTAACAATTATTCTGACCAAGTTTTATGAAGATTGGGTCAAAACTGTGGCCTCTAGAGTGTAAACACTTCAACTGTTGACACTGCACGCCACATGACGCATGACAGACGACAGACATTCAACAATCACAAAAGCTCATCATGAGCACTTTGTGCTCAGGTGAGCTAAAAAGACAAAAATTAACATACAAAACTTTATGAATTGGCAATAATTTCAATTTAGTTGTATCTAGCACAGTTTCTGCTTTCTGATTGGCTATTTAAGTGCTTGATAGTTGGTAAAACTTCTAATTCCAAAAAGGGGCATAATTTGTTAAAAATGCATTTAGAGTTACAACCTTTTTTGTATAGATTGCTCTTTTAATAGCGAACATACAGAAAATGTCTTCATTCATGCAAAATATCTAAGTCCTTGGACAACAACTCTGATACAAACAACATCAGGGCTGTAGCAATACACCCGAGCTAAAATTAAGTATGGAACTGTTTTCTAAGCTTGCACTCAAAGTAGTTTGATAAAAATAGACTTTCTCAAACTAGTTATTCAAGTATTTATTTAAGTATCTTTAACCCATTACCAGACAATCTTTTTTAGACTTGATCAAATTCAAAGAACTTGCAGAGGACAATTTCTAGTTGATGAGTTTTTTTTTAAAAATCTTGTCTGCCAGAAAATGCTTTTAACAAGGAATTTCTTCATTTTCATAACTTTTTTCCAAACTCATACTTTGAGGATCAGGAATGTTCTGGAATGGATTAATAGAAAATTATAAGACATGTAGAGAATATTTTCATTGAGGTATGTAACTAAAATTTTATTTAACCCATTCCCACACTACAAATTTTTAGAATAGTCCAAATTGAAAGAAGTTGCAGATTGTAATTCAAATTTAATCCAATTTTAGATTTTTTCAAAAGTCTGGGTAGAAGACATTGTGTAAAATGAAGAAATTGCTTGTTACAAGCAATTTCTTCATTTTACACAATGTTTTCCAAAATTATTTTTGTTCAGGGGGCGTCCAAAAGCGTCATTGTGTGGGAATGGGTTAATGTTTGTATAAATCTTTGTCATGGCTTTGAACACTGTTATTAGATTTTTGGCTTCACACCTAAATAAAGACAGAAAGTATTCACTTTGTCTCTAAAATGAAATGAAGTACCTTCAGCATACTGGTCAACTTTGGACGCGCCATTCTACCTTTATTTGGACTGTCTATACACACATAATTGGCCTCTGTTGGAGAGAAAAATGTGACAGCTAAAGGTAACTGTAATATGTGTAGTTTTTTTTTTATTGTAAAGTAAACTTCAGTCATAACCATGCCATTTTATACAATATATTGTTTAATATTCCATAAATCAAACTTGTTTTTTTTTTAAGAAGGGTCATCCATTATAGTGATATTTGCTCATAACCATACCACTCTATATATTGCTTAATATTCAAAGAATCAAGCAGGGTCTTTTTTAAGAAGGGTCATCCATTATAGTGATGTTTGGATATAACAATATATATTCAGGGTTTTTAATGATGCAAAATTCGCGCGTCATTGTCACTATTTCAAACGAATTTCCTGTAAAATTTTTTACCTGTGCGTCATAAATGTCACAAGTTTTAAAACCTAATTCTTTTTTAATAGAATTGTGGGTAAACACCAAAATCCTTTAGAAGTCTGAGCTACGACAATCAATCAAGTTAGCGACTGTCTGTAATTTGTGTTTCCAACATTTATTTATAGCAATATTCTGTTATATTTTTAGTTGACAGATAAAAATTGTGAACGAGTTTTAGTGATTTTTATCAAATTCAGACTAGATTTCTGGTGATAAAACATATCGTTTACCCTACTACTAGAAAATGTAAAAATGTCGCTTCAAACGAAGATGTCGAAATTCCTCTCGTCTGCATCAGGCAGTCATAGTGATCAGACTACCAAAGAGAGCTCTGGTAGCGAGTCTGATGGTGAAATCCAAGGTCCGTCTTCGAAAAAGACCCGGAGGTCTTTCAGTCAGAAATGGTTTAAAACCCTCAGTTGGCTTAAATTTGCTCATGGTGAAATGCTGTGTGACCCAAGTATTAAAACGAAAAAAACTAGTCCTTTTCACTACTGGCTGTACGAACTTTCGTCTTTCATGTCTCCTTTGTTATTTTTTAAATTCCTGTAGTCTCTAGCAGTCTTTTAGATTTGACCCCCTAAATTGGAGAAAAGACCCCCAGTTCTGAAGGCATAGGGGTCACAATGACCCCCAAATTCTTATGCAAATGGAAAACCCTATATATTCTCAATCCCTAAGTATTGCTTTAATTGTTGTTTACTGTATAACAATCTATACAAGGAAAAGCAGCAAACTATAATGAAATATCAAAATAGTTTCTTGAAAAAGCAATATATCCCTAGGAATTATGAATAACTCAATGAAGCAACAGATACACCATTTTAGAACAATTTATCTAATTCACAATTTATCTAATTCAAAAACAACTTATTTCTGCAACTTCTTTGAAACTGAACCAGTCTAAAATATTGTACATATATAAGTTAAAGATAGATTATAAAGAGCAATTGTGGCACTTTTCAAAAAGTTTTCTTTTTCATTAGAGCCCCATGACAAACCAGTGAGTACCAGTTATAGGTCAATATTTCTTTTGAAATTTATGTTATAAACTACTGATAAAATGGTAGTGTAGACTAATATCAGACTGCACAAATGAGCAGGCTGATCTTGTCCATACTAAAAATATTACTTGTCGAGCATGACAAGGGTTAACTGTCCTCAAAATTTTGGATAGAAGACTAGGTTAGATTCATTCACATTCACCAAAACTTACAACACTTACAAGCTGTTAACATAATGGACTTCATTTATTCCAAAATGTAAATCAAAACAATGTTACTTGATTCCTTTTTGTTCAACATTTCAAAGTTTCTCTATTCAACATTACAGTAAAAGCCCTCTAATATGACCACTTGCGGTACTTTCAGATAGTGGTCGTAATAGCTGGGTGGTCGTAATACTGAGGTTTGGTCGTTTGTTGTCAAGTAATTCATGTTTATTTTATCTTCAATATTTCAATATATTAATACTATATGTAAAAAAAAGAAAACTATAAAAACATGTATTACAGCGGAATCTTAATTATGTATTTTCAAATTTACAATCTTTGATTAGTTTTACTTTCTCTCATCTCCATTTTGATCTGATTCAGAAGTCCGACCTCCGATTATCTATACATAAGTATAATTTCAAAGTGTCAAACTGTTTATATCATATCTTCTTTAATGCGAATAAAAAACACAAATTAAGTTGAAATCAAAATTTAATTGCTAATTATCTGTTTCGAACGCCGTAAACAAACTAATCGTAACTTCTCGGATACTTTTTCACTTTCGACGTTATTAGGGTCTTGAGTCAAAACCTGTTACATATTCAAATAACAATTAAAAATAATACAAGGTATTATTTCTAGGAGTGATCGGCCAGTTTAATCTTTTAATAGAAATAATGCCTATTAGAATAAAGGTTTGATATCACCTAATGAAAAATCTGATAATGTATTGACAATGCATTTGT
Source organism: Fragum fragum (assembly GCA_946902895.1). NCBI lineage: Eukaryota > Metazoa > Mollusca > Bivalvia > Cardiida > Cardiidae > Fragum > Fragum fragum. The sequence continues at coordinate 20,446,389 of OX336380.1, forward strand.
ACCCAATTAGTCTCGCTCTTATCTAGTGTGAAATTTGGGTGGTCAGTCTCAACAAGTGAAGTTACTGGTCGTTTTAGTGGGGTTCAAGATAGTGTATCAGTTATAGTTTGTACTGAATTTAGTGGTCGTAATTCGGAATAGCGGGGTGCCCGTTTTAGAGGGGTTTGCGACCATTGAAATAAAGAACTAAAAATTCTGCTCTGTAATAATTTGGTGGTAATAGAGGGGTGCCCGTATTTCCGGGATGTTCGTAAGGAGGGGTTTTACTGTATGTGCTATTTGGTACATGACAATACACAGAATCAGATGTCCATTGCAATTTCGTACACATTATCTACATGAAACTATGTTATCTACTGACACACTATTTACATGAAATCATGTTTTCTACTGTACATATTATCTACATGTAATCCTGTTATCTTATGTAAAAATTATTTACATGACATTCTGTTAACTGATTTTGATTGTTTACCTTCCATGATTTCTTTCTGACTTTCCTTTGATAAGTATGTCCATTCTACAGTATGTGCTGCTTGGTGTATATATAAACATAAATGTTCTTTACATTTCTTGAATAGGAACTCTACAAACTGGGTGAACTCCTGTAACAAAGAGGCAAAATTTTACTTAAGCCCCTGTATTGATCAACCAGCCATAACTTACTATTCAACCCATTACAAAATGACAAAATTTAAACTGGTCCAAATTGAAAAAAAGTTGCAGAAGACAAAACGAAGCTTATTTGAACAGAAATGAGGTAGAAAACATTATGAGAACAGAAGAAATTGCTTGTTACAAGCCATTTCTCCTTCCCTCATAAAGCTTTTCATGACTATATTTCTTCCCCATGTAGAATACGAAATTGTGTGGTAATGGATTAACCCTAGAATGAGGGTGAAATGGGACCATATATAATCAGTTTTATTAACAATAAGATTGCATCAATATATTGATCAATCTTCAATATCACCTGCATACTATCAATAATATTGTCAATTACTGATAAACTACAAACTTTTCAGTTAACCCTTTCCTGGTTTTTGAAATTTTAGACTTGTCCAAATTGAAAGAGGATGCAGACAACAATGAAAATTGGATGCAATTCCAAACAAAACCATCCTATGTGGTAGAAAACACTGTGGGAAAAGGAGAAATTGCTTATTATAAGCAATTTCTCCTATTTCCACAATGTTTACTCCAGTATAAAATCAGAGTGACGTAAAAACCCGGGTTTATCCAGGAAAGGGTTAAGTATCAAGAGGGATGAGTAAAAAGGTTGGTCCATTAGATGTTTACCGATTGATTGAACAGGGTTATATGTACTACCCAGTAATTTAGGACATCTGCAAATCAGGCTTCATTTTAAAGTCTTATCCAAAGCAATAGAGAGACAGGTCTGTAGGATGTGAAAAGTGAACCTCAAATCAATAAATGACAAAGAATAAAGTGGAACAGTGCCTTCTTTATTACGTATAATCATGTTATATAATTTTCTTAGATAGAGATATACATAGTGACAAGCAATTACCTCCTTTTCTACAATGTTTTTACAAGTTTTTTTCTTGAGGAGTTAAATAGGCCAGAAATGTGTTAAATACATGTATTATGATTACCTCAGAATAAAGTGGTAAAGTCTCCTCTTCCCTAGCTTTAAACATGGAATACCATTTCTCTAAAGAGAGGTAAGCCTGACAAGAATTCTCAGGTGAGAGGGCCATTATTACCATACCAAATATATCTTCAAGTGGTTGTTTGTTGAAAGCTATTCCTTGCTGAAATACACACAAAACAATAAGTATTTGCTGACATATAAATGGTGGAAATTGAAAAGCAAAAGGGTCGTTGGCCCTGGGGTGCTCACTGGAGATAAAGGCTCTATTTCTTTCAACATTCCATTTTCATGTTAAGGTTATAATTATGAAATAAGTGGTCCATACTTTACAAATCAATATATAAAGGCTCTGTCCCTTGGAATCCCAAAGACTTAATGACAAATTCCAAAGCTTTAGGGCTAATATGAAAGGAGGAGAACATTTTTTCTTACCTCTGGATCCATGGGTTATAATTTCAGAAACAAGAAAGAAGCCAATGAACTGATACTTCATGCAAAATATCAAGGCTATTCACCTTGTGGGTCAGGAGGAGATTATTTCAAAATTTCAATTTTGTTGCCATGGCAACCAGAATTTTGAGCAGATTTCAATTCTTTTAGCTATTTTTAAAGGGGGCCATCATATGAACATTTCTACCAAATTTGATTTGAATTGGCCCAATGGTTAAGGAGATATTTAAAAATCATTCTTTATTTCTACATAACCCCTGGGGTTCCATCCTCGGGGATTTGAGGCTATTTTTAAAGAGGTCAATATACTGAGTTTTTAATGGCTACTTTTAAAGGGGACCACTTAATGAACATTTCTACCAATTTTAGTTAAAATTGGCCCAATGGTTCTGGAGGAGATGTCATTTAAAAATCATTCTTAAATTCTTTATATATCCCACCCCCTGGGGCTCTGCCTCTGGGCCCCTAAGGACCCAAGTGTCATGATTTACACTGTTTTGAAAGATGTCAAAATACTTATATTTCATGCAAAATATCAAGACTTCTAGGTAAGAAAGAGAAGATTTTTAAAGATTTTTTTTTTTTAATTTTCACTTATATTGCCATAGCAACCAGAGTTTTAAACAGATTTATATTCTTTTAGCTATTTGTAAAGGGGACCACCTAAGGAACATTTCTGCAAATTTAATTCAAATTGGCCCAGTGATTTGGGAGATGTAGTTTAGAGAATTTGTTGACGGACGACGGACGGATGCCAGACAAAGGGTGATCAAAATAGCTCACTTGAGCACCTTGTGCTCAGGTGAGCTAATAAGTCACATATGTTGCAAAATAATGCTGTGAATGAAGAAATTTAATTTCTCTTAACCCTTTACCAATTGACAATTGTCTGTTTGTAATATAACATCACTTTCAACAGTATTTCCTTTATATCACAATAGCTGGTAAAACCACAATATCACAGTAGCTGGTAAAACTACAAAATTCAACCCAAGCAACCAGCTGATCATCCAATGCAGACACACAAGATTTCATTTGCTCATTGGTGTAGCCTGGGTTTCAACTCAAAAACCCATGATTGAGAGCCTAGCACCTGAAGGAGATATATCAAGTCTTAAATGATGAAACCTGTCTATAAACAAATTCAAGCAAACAATATTTCAAAGAAAACTACAATGGATTGATTTCCCGAAGTTACCTACCTTATCAATATTTCTGAATGTTTTACTTCCAACAATATTCACAAACTTTTGACTAGCAAACTCAATAGCCGCATCCATCATCCTTGTAGTCATATCTAGAATACACTCAGACCACTTTAATCGTGGAATCTTCTCATTTAGCTGACGACATTCTACCATAGTGTCAATTACATTGTCCATGGCCTGTAAAAGAGCATACAAATATTTAATCTTCAACAACATTTTGAACACCACACACTTATTGAAGTCACTTGAAACAAGGAATTTCTATTTTTGTTGATGTTTACAACAAGAACTGGTTCTTTATACTTTAATTAGGAAAAATACAGTTATTAGGATTTGACTTAAACCCATTCCCACACAGTGGCGCTTTTGGACGCTCTTCCAAGAAAACCAACTGAGAAAACATTGTGTAAAATGAAGAAATTGCTTGTCACAAGCAATTTCTTAATTTTACAAGATGTTTTCTACCCAGAAAGTTAAAAAGAATCTAAAATTTCATAAAGTTTTATATGTTGTCTGCAACTCCTTCCAATTTGGACCAGTCTAAAATTTTGCTGTCTGGAAATGGGTTAAACCATGGTCCTGTCTTCATATGACCTCATATTTTGAGTGGGATGTAAAACCCCATACATTAATAATAATCACAGCACATGTATGTATTTTCATTTCCATCTGAGCAATTTCCCTAAGTGCATAGATCAAATCACTGCAAGTGTTTTATTATCAAATGATAAAATTTAGGACCAACAATTGTGAAAAAAGCAATTAAAACATCTAATTTACTAACAAAAATATCCACTGATATTTATGGGAGTGCTGCAGTTTGATAACTCAATCATTAAATTGATTATTTCTACCACATTACAAACCAATCAGCCCCTTTCATTAACCAATTATCACATGACAAAATTTAGACTGGTCCAAATTGAAGGGAAATGCATACAGCAAGTTTAGGTTAATGAATTTCTAAAAATCTTTGTCCTTTGTGGTAGAAAACATTGTAGACATTGAAGAAATTCCTTGAAATAAGCCACAATGTTTTCCAAAGCTTTTTTCTTGATGGGTGTTAAAAAGGATGTGTGAGAATGGGTAAATTATTAACAATTAGCACAAATTGGGTTTGAAAACGCGAAAGTCAAAGTAAATGGCAAATTGTGACACTTTCGGGTAGTTCTTGATAGGATACATCACACTTATGAATTAAGGTAGGAGTTTGTGTTGTTAATCTATCTTCTGGGACTTGAAAAGGGCTACAAACCATGATTCATGGACGTTAGAATTAGAATGTTTTTTTACCAAGATATAGAAGGGAAAAGTTGGGACCATAGAAAGTATATAAACAAACACATATCTATGAACTAGTGATATTTCAAACTACATGTAATAAGATTACTTTATTTAAGTGAACAATTTATTTCAATTACATAAGATATACCGTAGGTCATTTGTTCATAATTTCACCCGCAGGTTTCTTTATAGGAAAATGAATTACAAATGTAATTTAACACATACCAAATCTTTACTGGCTGAAGCCACACAGAAGTCCAGTACTTCTTGAGGTAGATGTGCAAACTGTTTAGTTGGCCAAACTTTCCCAAAGTTTTTATTGATCCATTTGACACATTTTTCACGCATAGCATCCATGTTGTATATCATAGTCAAGGTTAAGGCGTCTGGAACACCAACAATACACGTGGAACATGGCTGTAACAATATTCAAGCTTCAATAAACTTCATTGAAAGGGTCTTACTGTCATTAGCAGAGAAGTTATAAAGATATGCTCATCCGATTAAGGCATCACAGCGATTTGTGCCTATGGTATGAACCCCTCTTAACCCTTGTCATGCTGAATTTTAAATCCTCTACAGATTTTCATTTAGATCAAAGGACTGAAAGCACTGAAAGCACCAATTGTAGGCAAACATTTCCTTTGAAAATTTATCTTATAAACAATTCTGGTATAAAGAGACATGCAGGTGGTGTAGACTAAGATCAGACTGCACATATATCCTGTCCTTTTCATCTCCACAGAAACGGTTTGAAAATATAAAGATATTGCTTCTTTCAAAGGATTTCTTCATTATCCCCAATATCTTTGACATCTTAAGACAAATAAATCCTGTCCTTTACACCTCTCAAGAAACCATAGTTAGAATTGAAGAAATTGATTCTTAAAAGCAATTTCTTCATCATCCATAATGTTTACAACATCAAAAGACAAAAAAAATTAAATTTCATTGACTTAAAAGTCAGCGCATGCAACTTTTTTGAATATGGATCAGCTTAAAGTTTTGTTGTCTGGTAAATGATTAAACCATAAAACAATTATAGGCACTTTGCACTCCAACATTGCTTGACTTTTATGTGAAGCCTTTTTGTTTGTTTTACGACTTACACACTGTAACCATAGCTTTCAAGCAGTAGTTACTACATTTAGGTCGCCAACAAACCATTTTGATCTTTTGTAACAAGCTACTAGCCATAGATTTTACAAAATAACGTTGTTTAATATGTAAGTTGAACATCTATCACAATGCACTTAACATTCTCCCAAGAAGAGTAAATGACTAAAATGTAAGGTTACCCATACCTAACCCATTCCCACACAGTGACACTTTTAAATGCCTCCCCAATATAAAGCTTTGGAAAACATTGTGGAAAATGAAGAAATTGCTTGTTGGAAACAATTTCTTCATTATCCACAAAGTTTTCTATCCAAAAAGACGAAAGAATTTAAGATTCCAACAACTTGAAATTGTCGTCTGCAACTTCTTTGAATTTGGACCAGTCTAAAATTTTGTCGTGTAGGAATGGGTTAAAACTGGATGAAGGAAACCTCAAGACAATTCAACCAAATACCACATGACAAAATTTTAGACTTATCCTATTTCTAGAGTTGCAATTGACAGTCTCAAGTTGACAGAATTTTAGGTACCAAGACAGAAATACAAGGTTGAAAATGAAGAAATTGCTTTTAAAAACGCAATTCCTTTATTTTCAACCTTGTTTTCCTACAGCCTTTCCTTGAGGGGCATAAAAAAATGGGATTGTGTTGGAATGGGATAAATTGAAAGTATCTATAGATGTAATAAAGACTGTACTTAGTATAAAATATGTTAAGAAATATTTGCCATTCTTTCTTAATTTGCAAAAACTATGAAAATTTTCCCAATGCAAACATTTCAACTTGTATAGTATTTCTTTTACTAATTCAATAGGTTATATCTAATACTCCATGTTAACTGAATAAAAAATTCTTGTCTTATTTCTATCTTTGATACAGTAAAAAAGACATACTCTATGAAAGAAATGACAATAATCTTTGTTCAGGTTAAAAGCCACGACTTCTTTAAGCCCCTCCATGGTGTACATGTCTGACATCATGACCAGACCTCCAAGAGAGCATGTCGGGTCGACCTCGACCACCCCGCCATATAAGTACAGCAAGGTTTGTTGCATGGTGGCTTGGTCTATACTGTAAGATACAATACGCATTTGAACCTTTGTGTGACATTTTAAATAATTATACACATTCACAGATTACAGACATTAAGAAACCTAAACATCCACACAGAGCACAAATCCATTTCCAGACGACAAACTTTTAAACTGGTTAGTATTGAAAGAAGCTTCGCAGGATATTCTAAAAATAAGTGCTGAGATTGGGAAATAAGTGCCTAATTAGGTAGAAAGCTTATTAAGTCTAGAAATGTCATTGACACAGATGTCCCCGCATGTCTTGACCTTGGTAGCATCCAAACAGACTTTACTAGTGGCACTAGTACTTTTCAAGGACCTACTGTGCCAAGTTATTTTTAAATAAATCAAGAAGATGCTCAGGACAAGAATTGGACACAAACACACATGCAGAGGTAACTCTATAGGGTTCAGATGGACTGACAGACACAGATGCGGTTATTTATTTGATATATTCCAGACATGCTAAATTTTAACATACATCTTTGAGCTGTGACCTTGACCTTGGAGTTATCTGATTTTTTTGAGTAGAATATCTACTCACAATAGAGAACAATTCTGCAAAGTTATTTTGAAATCAATCCATAATTTTAGGAGCTATGCTCCAGAGTGCTTAATTTTAATGTTTGACCTTAAGCTGAAACCTTGACCTTTGAGCTAATTTTTCAAATTGCACAGCTACTCATGACTGAGAACAATTGTGACAAGTTATATTGAAATCCATCTTTAATTGAAGGAATTATGCTCTGGACATTCTTTATTTTAATCTTTGGCCTTGAGCTGTGACATGTACCTTAGAATAGATTTTTCAAATGACACATCTACTCATGACAGACAACAGTTGTGTAAAGGCGTTTTGAAATCCATCCAGCATTGAAGGGTCTATGTTCTGGAAATGCTAAATTTTCACGTTCAACCTCCAGCTGTGACCTTGACCTTGGAGTTAGCTGATGAATTGTTTTAAATTGCACTTCTACCACAGTTTTCACTAGTACCCATAAGTATAGAGTCATTGATCCAGCCAAAATTTCAAGAGTCAAAATGCCATATCCCCCCCATAGAAATTTTGAAAAAAATAATAGTTCATTAAGAAATATAATTTTTAAAAGTGTTTATAATTTTTTAGCAATGATGCCTGAGAATAAACTCTGTCTCAAACTGGAACATTTCTCCAATCTGACAGTACTATATTTTCAATGTAGGATAAATTTTAGGGAAAGTTTAGTATTCATGCATATATTATGAGTTTGAATCTGTTCTAGAAAATCTCAAGAATACTAAGAGGATCAAATTGTTCTTATTTTTCATGAAAAGATGTGCCTATTTTATCCACAAAAATCCATGATATTTCTTAAGCAGCATTTTATTTTATTTCACTTTACTTCATGATAATATTTAATGAAGTTTTTGATAAAAGTATTAGCAAATAGGTAAATTTCAGTACAATTAGAACTCTTAGGAAGTGCTTAAAACATTAATTACACAGATGTCAAGTACCTGTGTATACTACGATTGCCAATGTGTGTCCTTCATTTGAGAGTGTTAATTACCAATCAAGCTAGGTGTTATCAATGATTAGTTTGTATATTTTCATAATCATTTAACCATTTTCAATTAATTTGACACATTTATGATGACCCTTGATGCATGGCTGCAAATTTCCAAGAGTCAATTTGACAAACTTTGACAAATTTTTGAGCGTCAAAAATGCTTCTTTTTTAATTTCTGTGCGTCAAAACCCGAGGTCTAGGGTCAAGCAAAAACCCTGTCTACTGATGATAGAGAGCAACTGTATAAAGTTATTTGAATACAATCCATAATTTTAGAAGCTATGCTCAAGACATGGACATTTTCAATATTTGACCTTGACCTTAGATCTATCCAATTTTTTCCCAAATGGCACAAGTGTGCCAGGTTATATTGAAATCCTTCTATAACTGAAGGAGCTATGCTCTGAACATGTTTAATTTCATCTTTGACCTTAGGATGTGACCTTGACCATGGACCTATCTGAAGATTTGTTTCAATTGCACACCTACTCATACTAGAAGATAATTGTGTAAACCCATCCATAATGGAACGAGCTATACTCTGGAGATGCTTATTTTCAACATATGTCCTTGAAAATTGACCTTGACCTTTGAGCTATTTGATTTTTTCAAATGGTACATCTATTCATGATAAAGAACGATTGTGCCCAGTTATTTTGAAATCCATCCATAATTGAAGGAGCTATGCTGTGAACAAGGTCAAATTTGACCTTTGACCTTGAACTGTGACCTTGACCTTGGAGCTATTAAAAAGTTCCTCTGTGAAATATCATAAGGAATTCACATGTGAAGTTTCATCCAATTCGGCCCAAGGGTTGTGGAGTTATTTGGGCAGACGGACCGACAGACAGAAAATGGAAGGACGGACAGATGAAGCGCTGGCTAAAGTGCATAATAAAAAAGATATAGCAAAATATCAAAGTTCTTGTACACAGGCCCAAACACATACAACACCAAGGCTATTGCAATATTGAAGATTTTCTGAAAAATAACAAGCTAAAAATTGTCTAGTTTTACCTGTTAACCCTAAGCAGTGGGTTCTTCATTAAATTTATTTCTGAAACCTCTTTCAATTTGGACCTTTCTAATTTTTTTTCATTTTTTGTAAGGATTAAAGAAACACCTACCCTTCCAATATAATTTGTTCTTGTTCACTTTCCCTCCATGAACCTCCCAACATAGCACTAAAATACATGGAGCGACAGGATAAAATACACCTGGAAAAATTCAAACAAGTACTCTCAGAGCTAGAGATAAGAGGGGGTGATAACAATGTAAATCTGTTGTTTAGACCGTATGTTTTGGGTCCTCATTGGAGTAATCTTGAAAAAGACTATTTCCAACAAGTACCCACTATACAGGGTTTGACACATAATAATGATTTTACACTGTAACATTGAAATTGCTCTATCTGTTAGGAACTCTGTGCTCTTATAATTTTCTTATTACCAACTCCCAAATTGACAGATCGTGGCTGTCAATCAAAGAGTTAATTGGCCAATCAAATCTTCATTTAGGCAGGAAGTGAACTTTGAACTCCAAGATTGGCTGACATTTATGTGAAGCATTTTGTTTGTTTGGCGACATAAACTTCATGACTACAGCTTATTCAAGCTGTGCTTTCAATATTTAGGTCACCAACCAGCCATATTACTGTTTTGTTACATATTACTGACCATAAATTTCACAAAATAATGCCCTTTAATATCTCAGTTGAATTTCTTGTCTAGATGTGTGGCTAGAGGTGTGTCATTTGGTTCACTTGCTATTAGAATGGTCCCTTTAACGGTATCTTACCAAGCAGTCAACAACACCAAAGATTCTTATCCATTCTACAAAATGGAAACTTACTTATGTACTGGAAAACTTTTACTATTTATCAAGATTTGAGCATCACAATCAGTCTCTGTCAACCATAATCTTAACAAATCTTCACCAAGTTGCCCACTAGGGGTCATTGCTGTCTGAAGATGACACTTCCTCTCCAGTAATACATGTATTGAGTCTGAACTTTCGTCCCTCATTGATTTAAATTTTTCTGTGTAGTTATCACAGATATTTTCAGAACTTGATTGTCTTTCTCCACAAATTAAACTCTCACTATTAATTTCATTAAAATTCTTAGTATGATTGTTTGTATCTCTTATCTCATTGTCAAATTTGTCTTCACCATTTTCACCATTAAACACAATACTGGTTAGTTCACCATTTATAAACTGTTCAGAACCACTTGAAACTTTTAGGGCATTTATCACAACTTTATTGACTATGTCATTTGCCATTTCATAAAGTTTCTCATCACAATCTTCATTTGTTAGAAAATCTTGATCATTATAACCTAAATCCTGCTGTCCATGTAGTCCATTAACAATGGTTCTTTCTCCATCAATTCCTATTTGCTTGTTAAACTCAGTATTCATTGACTCATATGTTTCCTCATTACAGTAAGAAATGTTTTCACTCTCGAAGATTTCGGCAAAGTCTTGCAAACATTTTGTGATGTCATTTTCAGTATACAACATCCTAAAATGAAACAAGTAAGGATGGTCTTTAACTCATTAACACATATTCCTACAATTTCATGCGATCAAGAAAATCTTTTTTGAAAACAATATGATACATTGCTGCTGTCATTCAAAAAACTCAATTGACAAATCAAATCATTCATTTTTGGACCAGAAGTTAACTTTGACCTCAGACATTTGTGTCAAGCATTTTTGTTGGTTTGGCAACTGAAGTTATAGTTATGACATTTAGATTGCCAACTAACCATTTCATTTTTTCCTAAAATCTTACCAACCATAAATTTTACAAAATTTCACTGTTGATATCTAAGTTGAACTTCCTGTGCAAGGCATTGACCAGCAGTGAACTTTAAACTAAGACATTAGTGTCAAGCATTTTTGTTTGTTTGGTTACAACTTAACCCATCCCCACACAATCCCTCCTTTTTACGCACTTCAAGAAAATAGTTCTGGAAAACAATTTGAAAAATTAAGAAATTGCTCGTTACAAGGCAGCATGACATGGGATGAGTAAATACTTGAAAAAAATTCGAAAAGCATTCATCTGTGGCATTTGCTATATGACCTTAAACCTACAGAGTACCAGTGATCATGTTTCAAGGCCGCAAATCAATTAGCATTAGAATTACATCAATCACTTGGAGGTATAGAATAATTTTGAAGTTCTCAAAACAAATGCAGAAGTGTCATCTCTCTGAGGGGACCTCTATCAAATTGTTCATATGAAGCCCCTTGCGTCATATTTTTTGTCATAAAACTTGCAGCTGCACAATTTCATATGTACACAAACATTATGTATACATAGAAGTACTTGCAACACTGCAAGAGAAAAGCTTTGAATAAAATTGTGTCTTCGGACAGACAGCCCTGAAATTCCAGTATGTCCACTGCACTTCATGGTGGGGATATAATAAAATGGTTTATCATTTTTTTTGCCATAGGTCTGCAGTTTTCTATTCTTGCAGGTCCTCATTGGTAATTAACCTTGTCATGCTGAACCCAGAATTTTCCTGCATTGGCAGGAAGTACAGACAAAGATCAGCCTGCACTTGTGTGCAATGTGATCTTCGTCTCCACCACCTGCTTATCTCTTTTAAACCAGAGTTGTTTATAAGACAAATTTCAAAAGAAATAATAAACTACAATTTGAACTTCAACTGCTTTCAGGACTTTGATGTTGAGGAAAATCTGTAAAGGATTTATAATTCAGCGCGGCAAGTGTTAGGGTATTCTAAAACTAGTTACAATCATGAGATTTACAATAATTCATGTATTACTAATTCTTTTGTTATAGAGTGGAAAAAAGTCAGAAGTTCAAATATTGGTTTATAAAACAGTGTTGAAAAGAACAAATCATTACAAGCAATTTCTTCTCTCTTTTTTTCCAAACAAATAACCACCAGGGATCATACCCTGGACCTCATGATCAAGAGTCCGGCCTACAAGATGAGAGTTACTGACAGTAATCCCCAAAAATCATGGGTCTCCAGTCCAATGTCTGGTGATAGTGTTGTCTGTCAGAAATTTTAAATTTTTGAAAAAGTCCTTGTTATTAGTGAATCCATTCATCTGTTTATCTAACAGCAAGTGTATAGCCTTTCTAGACAAAGCAAATATTACCTGAACAGCTCTTCTATCTTTTGACCGCATGTTTTGTCTTTCATGGAAACAGTTTTATTTTCTGAACAACTTTTAGGCAAAGAGAATAAAGTGCTGTATAAATTTTGGCTCCTGTAAATTGAAAAATAATTTTGTTAGACTACTTTTTGCAAATTTCTATCCAATGTCACTTGTTGTTTGCAATAAATATATTTTTTTTATTTCTAACAGGACCCTTTCTCAAAATATTTCTACCACAATATGTTTTCTTTTATATTTATTACGGCCGCCGTCATAGCACAGTTGGTAGTGCGTCGGGCTGTCAGTCTAGAGGTCCAGGGTTCGATCCCCGACGGCGGCACTAATCCTTTCCGGCTATTTGTCTCTCACCAATGGGTCGATAATCGTAGACCTATGTGGGATAGCAGCTGGAGGCTAGGATAGGATGTAATGGTAGTACTGGTGTGAGAAATACCAGGATTCCATTGTTAGGTGCTCCAGCCGCCGCGATATAACTGAAAGATTGTTGAAAGCGGCGTAAAACCCCATTCAAACAAAAATTTATATTTATTACAACAACTTCACAATCTGCCCTCTTTTTATGTCTAGCAAAATCTTAACAAGAGGACCATGATGGTCCTAAATCACTCACCTGAGGCATCTCCAAATTACAGTACTTTTTAGTATAAAAAAGACACAACTTGAGCAAAATAAATAAAAGATATATAAGATTTTGGGCTTTGTACAAAACAATCCAGTAATGCTTTACAATAATAATGAATGCCTTTGGCTTTATAGTTTAATCCATTACCAAACTATCCCAGAATTTGTCACCCTCAGGGAAAACAGGTTTGAAAAATACTTAGTGAGAAAGGGAGTGACAAGCAATTTATCCATTTCTCACAGTGTTTTCTACCTGAAATTCTTTGTATTTAGATTTCAATCAAACTCTAATTACTGTCTGCAACTTCAATGGGTGTAATTTTAGCAACCTTGGTAGAGAACAATCTGGATGTACTATAAATCAAAATATGAATGCATTACAACTTATACATGAGGAGTGGAAAATATTTGAACATGCTCTTTATGTGCGTTTTTCATATCCTTGGATGCCTTGGGAAGGGCCATGTTTGTCAAAAGGATATAAACATGGTAGATAACAATAATGTTATCCTTTGTTTTTAATGTAAATGCTCTAGAGCCTATATTTAAGAAGAATTCTTTCAATGCAATTTACACAATTTTCAACCCCAGGAACAGAGACATTTTTTATCCTAAGAGCATATTTTCCTGTTACGTCGTACAAAATTATCTAGTCATGCTACATACCAAATATATATGCCCTTCACCTTATTTTTTAGAAGGAGAAGACTTTTGATGTTGCTCTAATTGGGCGTTTTCAAAAAAATTTTACCTCTGCGGCAGTGCCATGTTTTATCCCAGGGCTAAGATTTTAGCTAACATGGTAGGGAACCATCTGGATATGCTATATACAAAATATGAATGCCTTAGACTTTTTAGATTGGGAGGAAAAGACTATTGAACATGGTCTAATTGAGCATTTTTACTAACTTTGGACACCCAGGGAAGGGGTGTTTATTAACCTACAAGCATAATTTGATCAAAACAGATAGATAACAGCCAGGCTATGCTACACTCAAAATATAAATACCCTCCTCCTTAAAATGAAGATTTTTTTTAACATATTCAAATTTTGCGTTTTTCCAAATTTTGGACCCCTAGTGCAGAGCTTTTTTTGACCTGAAGAAGACAACTTTTAGTGATATGGTACAAAACCATCTAGTTATGCCCCATACCAAATATGAATATCCTAGACCTTATAGTTTAAGAGGAGAAGTCTTTTGAAATTGCTCTAATTAAGCATTTTTCCAAACTTCGGACCTCAGGGGCGGGGACATTTTTGACCCCAGAGATTAAATATTTAAAAAAACTTGGTTGAGAACAATATGATTAAGCTCTATATAAAATTTAAATGCCTTTGGCCTTGTAGTCTGTTAAAAAAAAGACAACAAAGATTTTCTAAAATTTCCCATTTTCACATGCCGCAGTTACAAGAGTTCACGGAATTAAATTCTTTTAACAACTTTTGAAGAGCTTCACCTAAAAAACATCCCTGCAAAGTTTTAGATTGATTAGCCCAATGGTTGAGGAGGAGAAAATTTTTAAAGATTTTTACAGATTTACTAAAGATTCCCATTTTCACATGCCGCAGTTACAAGAGTTCACGGAATTAAATTCTTTTAACAACTTTTGAAGAGCTTCACCTAAAAAACATCCCTGCAAAGTTTTAGATTGATTAGCCCAATGGTTGAGGAGGAGAAAATTTTTAAAGATTTTTACAGATTTACTAAAGATTCCCATTTTCACATGCCGCAGCAACCAGAGTTTTTGACGGAATTAAATTCTTTTAACAACTTTTGTAGAACTTCACCCAAAGAACATCCCTGCTAAGTTTCAGCTTGATTGGCCTACTTGTTTAGGAGGAGAAAATTTTTAAAGATTTTTACAGAATTACTTAAGATTCCCATTTTCTCATGCCGCGGCAACCAGAGTTTTTGACGGAATTAAATTCTTTTAACAACTTTTGTAGAACTTCACCCAAGGAACATCCCTGCTAAGTTTCAGCTTGATTGGCCTACTTGTTTAGGAGGAGAAAATTTTTAAAGATTTTTACAGAATTACTTAAGATTCCCATTTTCACATGCCGCGGCAACCGGAGTTTTTGACGGAATTAAATTCTTTTAACAACTTTTGTAGAACTTCACCCAAAGAACATCTCTGCAAAAGTTCAGCTTGATTGGCCTACTGGTTTAGAAGGAGAAGATTTTTAAAGATTTTTACAGATTTACTAAAGATTCCCATTTTCACATGCCGCGGCAACCAGAGTTTTTGACGGAATTAAATTCTTTTAACAACTTTTGTAGAACTACACCCAAGGAACATCCCTGCAAAGTTTCAGCTTGATTGGCCAACTGGTTTAGGAGGAGAAGATTTTGAAAGATTTTTACAGATTTATTTAAGATTCCCTTTTTCACATGCCGCGGCAACCAAAGTTTTTGACGGAATTTAATTCTTTTAACAACTTTTGTAGAACTTCACCCAAAGAACATCTCTGCAAAGTTTCAGCTTGATTGGCCCACTGGTTTAGGAGGAGAAGATTTTTAAAGATTTTTACAGATTTACTAAAGATTCCCATTTTCACATGCTGCAGCAACCAGAGTTTTTGACGGAATTAAATTCTTTTAACAACTTTTGTAGAACTTCACCCAAGGAACATCCCTGCAAAGTTTCAGCTTGATTGGCCTACTGGTTTAGGAGGAGAAGATTTTAAAGAAATTGTGGACGGACGGACAGACGGACGGAGGACGGACGACGGACAACGATCGATCACAATAGCTCACCTCACACTTTGTGCTCAGGTGAGCTAAAAAAGGAAAATCAATTTAAACTGTACTTCACATCCAGAAAAATCCATTAGTTTTTTCATATAAGCCAAAATAAATTGTTGGTAGGCAAAATAAGCATGGTATCTTTGTTTGAATAAGTTGTGGTTGTAACCTTTTCCCATGACAAATTTCTTGACTTGTCCAAATTGAAAGAAGATGCAGACGACAATTTAAGGTTGATGAAATTCTAAAATTCTTTGTCTTTTTGGGTAGAAAACATTGTGCACATTGAAGAAATTGCTTGAAATTCGCCTTATGTTGACAATGTTTTTCAAAGCCCTTTCCTGGTAAATAAAAAGGAGGGAATTTGCTGTTTTGCAAAATTTTAGAACTGTCGAAATTCAAAGGTTTAACAGACGACAATATAAATCTGTTTTATTTGAAAAATAATAATTCAATAGGGTAGAAAATATTGTCAAAAAAGAAGACATTGCCTGTTCAAAGCAATTTCTTCTTTTTGCACAAGGTTTTCTCAAGTTTTAAAACACAGGGGTGTAAAAACAAGGGATTGAACAGGAAAGGGTAAAGTCACAAAACCAACAAGGTTTACCTTTTTAACAACTTACTAAAACAAATCAATCGATCCATACCTTGCTTTGATCACACAGCTATGTAGATTTAGAATTGAATGTTGTAACTCAATGGTCATATCAGAATGCAAGCCCTCATCAAACAACCTGTGAAAATTGAAAAATACCAGAACTACATAGTTTACTAATCAAAACTCTTACATTGGGTTTTGATAAATTGCTGATCTCGGCCATGGCAGTTCAACTCAGCAAATCATTGGTTGGTAACATAAACATTGTAACTAAAGGTTAAATAAACACAAACATACAACAAGGGGGCTAAAATGGCCCTAGATCACTCACCTCAGAATAATTTGAACTAAACCCTACCTGCCATAATGATGATGTTTCACCCTTTCCCTTTTCTTGAAATTTTACACTGGTCCTAATTCAAAGAAGTTGCAGACGACAATAAAAATTGGATGTAATTTAAAATGAAACCATCTTATATGGTAGAAAATATTGTGGAAAAAGGAGAAATTGCTTGTTACAAGCAATTTCTTCTTTTTCCATAATATTTCCTCAAGTATAACATCGCAGCAATGTAAAATCCATGGTTTGTACAGGAAAGGGTTAAAGAAAAATTTCCATTTCTCTCTGTCTGATAAGCCAAGCCCTGTCAAGCCCACATTTTTTTGCGGATCAAAATTTCACTAACAGGTTTTGAAAAGGGTAACTTAACCCATTCCTTCTCAACAAAATTTTAAAGACTGGTCCAAATTAAAAGAAGCTGCAGACATTTCTAAAGCTTTTTTCTTTGAGGGGGGGGGGGAATTTCAGAAAATTTTTCAGAGAATTATTCAACAATTTCTCAAAGTCTTATACGCCCGGCCAAGTCAGGCCCACTTTTTTTTCTGCAAATCAAAATTTCATGAGCAAATTTTGAAAAGGGTGACCCAAGGAACATTTATTCCAAGTTTGGTCCAAATTGGCCAAATTATTTATGAGAAGATTTTTAAAGAATTATTTCATGACATGTTTCAAGTCTGATAAGCCTGGCCTTGCCACACCAACATTTTTTGCGAATCAAAATTTCATGAACAAGTATTGAAAAGAGTTACCCAAGGAAGATTCCAGCAAAATTTAGTCCAAATTGGCCCAGTGGTTTAGCAGAAGATATTCAAAGAATTATTTCAAGATTTCTCAGTCTGATAAGCCCAGCCCTGCCACACCCACATTTTTTAAAAAATTAAAATTTAAGGAACAAGTTTAGACAAGGGTCACCTTATGAACATTCCTTCAAAATTAGGTTAAAATCGTCCATATGGTTAAGAAAGAGAAGATTTTGAAAGAATTATTCATTGATTTCTTTAAGTCTGATAAGCCCGGCCTTGCAACACCAACATTTTTTCATGGATCAAAATTTCACGAACAAGTTTTGAAAAGGGTCACCCAAGGAACATTCCTGCCAAGTTTGGAACAAATTGGCCCAGTTGTTTAGGAGAAGATTTTTTAAAAAATCGTTGACGACAGACGATGCCTATGTAGGATTGACAACGGACTGAGGGATCCAAAAAGCTCCCCTTTAGCATTGCGCACTCAGGTGAGCTAAAAATGCTCCATACAAATGTCTGAGGTAAACATTCAATTCTGTTGAAACGAAGTTGTTTAAATTCAAAGACTTAACAGATTTCAGGATAAAACAGGAATATCTTTATTCTTAGCTGGTATAATGCAAATCAGTACAAAATAATGTGTACTTTTCCTTTCTTGTCAAAATCATTGTTCCATAAGGCCCTGTAAATGATTTACCTATTCATATCAGTTGTCAATTGCTGTGCTTGGAACCTTCGCAGTTTGTCTGCAGCTGCATCACTTTTCTGCTTAAATGCTTGACTGATTGTCGGATCTTTTGGCCTTGCCATATTTTTTTGTTACAGTTGATATTCTGGTGGTTTAATGCTCTAAAAGAAAAACCAAAGCAGAAATAATAAAGTATATTTTATCATAATTCAAAGCTACTAATAGAGAGGGAAATTTTCACACTACCGACAACCCTCTACTTTGGGTAATCATTGAAAATGTCATGTCCAATTTGATCAAATGAATACCCACAACACAGTCTTATTGAGGACAACAATTCAGAGTTACAATGACCTCTTTTCTCTTCACTTCTGATATACCTTGATACCTCGTTCCGGTAGACTTCTTGAGAACTGCTTAAGTCTCATCTTCTAAATCAAGCTGTAGTAAAGTTGGTCAGCTTCCGGTATATATTTAATAGAATGTTTTTTGTTAAAAGATGCTTAAACAAGAGGCCCATGAGGGCCTGAGACGCTCTACTGGTTATCAAGTTTTCCGTTAGAGAAATCTGATATTTAAGGAAGTTAATTGCTCAAAGAAGAATGCATAAAGAAACAAAGGGGGCTTTATCCCCTTTATCATTTTAAGCAACAATCCTCAAGGCCCCTTTTCCCATGTTTCATGACGAATCCACTCCATTTCCAAAAGAAAGTTACCTTATGACCCTACAATCATTCTGTGAATATTTCATCAGAATCTGACAATAATTGTGGAATTAATCACATAAACAGGATTGTTTTGAATGAAAATCAATAAGGCCCCTTTTCCTGTGTTTTCTGATGGATCAATTTCATTTCAAAAGGAACTTTCCTTACAGCCCGACAATTGTCCTGTGAAATTTAAAAGACAACTTGATAATGATTGTGATCTTCATCACATACACAAGAATGTTTTGAATGATAATCTGTAAGGCCCCTTTTCCTGTGTTTAGAATGCCACAATTATTCCATGCATCTTTGAAGAGAATCCAATAAAACTGTTGACTTTATTGTGTTAACAAAGATATTAAATTCAAGTTCTCATAAGGCCCCTTTTCCCGTGATATTTTACTGTTGGTTTTATTGTTCAATGAAAGTTAAAAGTGAATCCGATGAAATATTGGAAATTCATTATGTTTACTAGAATATCTAAAAAAATTAAAAATCATATGGCCCCTTTTTACATGATACTTGATGGATTGTACCCAGTTCTGAAAAGAACCATCTAAGTATTTGTACAATCATTCTGTGAAATTTTGAAGTGAATCCGGTGAAATCAAGGGACATCATTGTGTTAACCAGAATATTTCAGAGAGTTTTTCATAAGGCCCCTTTTTATGTGACCCTTGCTATAGTCAGATCCACTGTCAAAATCAACAGTTGGAATGATGGTACAATCAATCTGTTTAATCTGTGGAATTTATTGTGTTAATGAGTTTATAGTGAAATATTCATAGGGCCCCTTTTCTCATGATACTTTACAGAACAAACAAAATTTCAAAAGGAACAATTCTAATGAAGGTAGAATCATTCTTTAAAAGTTAAAGAGAATCAATGAAAACAGTGGACTGAATTGTGTCAAGAATTTTTGTAACTAAATTTTCATAAGGCCCCCTTTTTCTGTGAAACTTAACAAATCAGACCCAATGTACAAAGGAGCAATCCCAATGATAGTTTGAAGAAAATGATAAAGACTGAGGACTTTATTGTAATGATGATGTTTTGTAATAAAATTTTTATAAGGTCCCTTTTCTTGTGTTACTTAACAAATCAGACCTTATTTACAAAGGAACAATCCAAATGATGGTACAATCATTCTATTAAAGTTTGAAGAGATTCTGATAAAGACTGAGGGCATTGTTGTGTTTATGAGGATTTGGTAATACTTTTTCATACAGCCCCTTTTCCTATGATACTAGACAGATCAGGCCCAATTTGGAAAGAAACAATCCTTATGATGGTACAAACATTCCGTGAAAGTTTAAATCTGATGAAAACTGCAGATTTTATCTTGGTGTCAAATTTTTAAAATAAAATTTCATAAGGCTACCTTTCCCGTGATACTTGAAGGATCAGGTCTCACGTCAGCATCAACAATCGTGATTATTGTACAATGAATCTGTGAAGGTTTGAATAAAATCCAATGAAAGCTCTGGACTTGGTTACAAGGATTATAAATAAAATTCTCTAAAGGCCCCATTTCCCATGATACTAGACAGATCATGCCTAATTTGAAAAGAAAGAATCCTCATGATGGAATAATCATTTTGTGAAAGTTTTAACAGAATCTGATGAAAACTGTTGACTTTATTGTGGTACAATGATTTTAAAATTAAATTTCATAATGCTCCTTTTCCTGTGATACTTGACGGATCAGGTCTAATGCAAACATCAACAATCATTATTATTGTGCAATTATTCTGTGAATGTTTGAAGAAAATCCGATGAAAGCTCTGGACTTGGTAACAAGGATTTATAAATGAAATTTTCATAAGGCCCCTTTTCCTGTGCTTCTTGACAGTTCAAACCCTGTTATGAAAAGAATGATAGATATGACCTTCCAATCATTCTGTGAAAGTTTCAACAAAATCTGATCAAAGCTGTGGGCTCTATTGTGTTAACAGGGTTTTATTAATTGAATTTTCATATAGCCCCTTTTCCCATGTTACTTGATGGATCTGAACCAATTCCAAAGGGAACTTTTCTTACTAAAGTATAATTATTCTGTTTGAGTATAAAGACAACCCCATCTCATCTGTGGACTTACAAGCATTAATTAAGATTTTTTTAATTGAATTTTCCTAAGGCCCCTTTTCCTATGTTTCTCAACGGATCAGACCCAATTTGAAAGGAACAATCCTTATGATGATACAATCATTATGTGAAAGTTTGAAGTCAATCAGGTGAAATCTAGGGCCATTACATGTTAACTAAGATTTTTTTTTATTAAATTTTCATTGGGCCCCTTTTCCCATGAAACTTGATGGATCAAACCTACTTCCGAAAGGAACAATCCATTTAATGCAATAATCATTCTGGGAATGTTTGAAGAGAATTTGTTGAAAACTATGGACTCTATTGTGTTTACGAGGACTCTTTCAATCCAGTTTTAATCGGGCCCCTTTTTCCCGTGATCCTTGACTGATCATACCAAATTTTGAAAGGAACAATTCTTATGATGGTACAATCATTCTGTGAAAGTTTGAAGTCAATCAGATGAAAACTGTGTTAAAAAAGATCTTTGAATTAAATTTTAATAAGGCCCCTTTTCCTATGTTTCTTGAGGAATCATATCCGATTCCAAAAGGTACAATCCTTATGATGGAACAATCATTCTGTGAAAGTTTGAAGAGAATCCGTTGTAAATTGTTGGCTCTAGATTATTAATGAGAATTTTTAATTAAACATTTCATAAGGCCCCTTTTTCCTGTGTTTCTTGAAGGATCACACCAAATTTCAAAAGGAATAATCCTTATGATAGTACAATCATTCTGTCAAAGTTTGAAGGGAATCCAATGAAAACTATTGACTCCAGAGTGATAACAAGAATTTTTTAATTAAATTTTCATAATGCCCCTTTTCCCCTGTTTCATGACAGATCAGACCCATTTTCTAAAGGAACAATCCTTATGTTGGTACAATCATTCTATGAAAGTTTGAAGAGAATCTGATGAAAACTGTGGACTCTATCGCGTAAACGAGGATTTTTAATTGAACTTTTGATTAAATTTTCATAGGGCCCCTTTTCCCGTGTTTCTTGACGGATCATACCCATTTTCGAAAGGATTGATCCTTATGATGGTACAATCATTCTGAGAAAGTTTGAAGAGAATCCAATGAAAACTGTGGACTTTATCGCGTAAACGAGGATATTTAATTAAATTTTTAATTAAATTTCCATAAGGCCCCTTTTCCCGTGTTTCTTGATGGATCATACCCGTTTTCGAAAGGAACGATCCTTATGTTGGTACAATCATTCTGAAAAAGTTTGAAGAGAATCTGATGAAAACTGTGGACTTTATCGTGTAAACGAAGATTTTTTAATTAAGTTTTAATTAGGCCCCTTTTCCCGTGTTTCTTGACGGATCTGACCCAATTTCGAAAGGAACGAACCTTATGATGGTATAATCATTCTGTGAAAGTTTGAAGAGAATCTGATGAAAACTGTGGACTTTATCGCGTAAACAAGGAAAAGTTTAACGGACAGACGGACACCGGACGGGAAAAAGCCATCGCTATAGCTCTAGTGGCCTTCGGCCAGTAGAGCTAAAAATGGCTGTTATAGGCTGTTTAAGACTGGAATAGTACTTATCATATAGGGTTTTAAAGCTGAGTACAGAAGTATTCATACACATTGTTTACGAAAGAAGCCTTTGGTGTGCTTGATTTGTTTACCCAGTCAGCATTCCTTTACAGGGTTTTCAATAAGTATTGGGACAACAGATATAATTTGGAAACCAACAGATTGGCCGGGTGTCAAGGGGGCCCCCTTGTAGGTCCAGGGTAATGCCCTGGTAGGGGGCCCAGGGGGCAAAGCCCCCGGCCGAAAAAGAATTAAGGTATTTCTCAATCCATTCGGAGAGCTCTCCTTAGTAATTTAAATTGCAGATTTTCTTATATATCATAATTCTTCAGGGTTTTCCATGACGCAAAATTCGCGCATCATTGTCGCAATTTCAAAACAAATGACCCGTAAAAATTTTACCTGTGTGTCATAAATGACACAAGTTTTAAAACCTAATTCTTTGTGAATAGAATCGTTGGTAAAGGCCAAAATGTTGAAATAAATCCTTTAGAAGTCTGAGTTATGACAATCAATCAAATTAGCGACTGTCGGTAAGTTGGGTTTCCAACATTTATTTATAGAAATATCCCGTTCTATTTTTAGTTGACAGATAAAATATGTAGACGGGTTATAGTGATTTTTATTCAGACTCGGTTTCCGGTGATAAAACATATCGTTTACCCGACTACCTGAAAATGTAAAAATGTCGTGTCAAACAAAGATGTCAAAATTCGTCTGGTCTGCATCGGGCAGTCATGGTGCTTAGACTACCAAAGAGAGCTCTGGTAGCGAGTCTGATGGTGAAACCCTGGGTCCGTCTTCGAAAAAGACCCGGAGGTCTTTCAGTCAGAAATGGTTAAAAAACCTTCAGTTGGCTTAAATTCAGCGATGGTGAAATGCTGTGTGACCCATGTATTAAAACGAAAAAAACTGGCTGTACGAACTTTCGTCTTTCATGTCTCCTTTGTTATTTTTTGAATTATTGTAGTCTCTGGCAGTCTTACAGATTTGACCCCTAAATTGGAAAAAAGACCCCCAGTTCTGATGGTATAGGGGTCACAATGACCCCCAAATTCCTATGCCAATGGAAAACCCTGATTCTTAGAGTATGTTTTAGTTTTGTACAAATGAAGCAGTATAACCTTACAATGTTTATCTTTATTTTTTTCAGAATACATTATTTTATGTTTTTATTATTATTATATCGAATTATTGCTTGAATATGTGCAATTTGAATGACTGTTAAATTTCAATTTATTTTTAAATCTGCCGCTGATGCATACTTAAATTTCCTCACAAATGAATAATTTTGAATAATTTTGTATTTGTAATAATTATACTTAATAAATAATCAATATTAAATTGATTTTATAAAATTGGGGCCGAGATATATCGTGGTTTAACTAGTTTTCAATACTCTAACGGATGGGAGTAATTAGTGGCAAAATAAAGAGATGGACCTACAAAATCGGACATAAACCATGAATTCTTACCTTTTTTGTCTCCAAAAATCTTATATTTGATGATTTTGATCAAAAGAGTTCTAGAATACAAAAGCTTTTTCACACAGAGTAAAAAAGGTCACTGTTTGTAAAATTGACCTGTTTTCGTGACCCTTTATTATTTTCTGGAAAAAGAGTAAACATGGGACAAGACCCGCACTGTAATGTGAAGTTTTAAAAACAATCAAATATGCCTGTCCTCTCCTCAGCTGACAAATCTTCTTTTTAGGTCCTTTTTTGGTATTTTTCACAATTTCTGTGAATCCATTAAAAATTGTTTAAAAAAAGTCCATTAAAAGGTCCAGAAATAAAAGATGAGCAATTGCTATCTTGTTTTGATGCATTTTGTGAAATTTTGAGTAAGTGAAGATTTTACGACCAACTAATTGGTAAGATGTAAACAGAGACAGCCAGGTCACAGTGCGCATGCTCAAAGATCAGGGTCTCGAATTCAGGTACGTACCGAAAACAGGTTGACTAACGATACGTTGGGCTGACTTTCCAATGGGTCAAGTTGACCGGTCACCGTCTATAAGACACATTAATTGACCCAAATTACACTAAAACGCAAAACTATACGCTTAAAAGCTCATATATAACTATATATCAAATTATTCTTATCGAAATCAGTGTCTTGCAAAGTCGAAGAAACCATGATTGTCTTCAGTCTAGACTTTTTTTCTTTTTAGTTTGGCGTCCATGTTTACCAACATGTGAAATCAATTTCGTATCGTTGTATATGATTGGATGACTGGTTTAAAGTATCCAATGATAGGCCTTGCAACATGGATACGTCAATTAGACGGGTTTCGCGGTAAATAAACCGGTGGTGGGGTAAAATCTCATCGGTGTCGCGGTAAAACTTCTATGGTATTAAAGCTTTATTTTGTAAACAAAACGTGACTGACATTTCTTAATTCCGGCCAAAACAACCGATCAAAAGTTGATTTCACCCGATGTTTTAGATCGGCAATCGGTTATTAATGAAAATCCTGCCTTTAATATTTATGTTTAACCATTTATCAATACTTGAAGTGAAATAAAGTTAATGAACATATGTATAGTCATGCTGGGTGTATTTACCCATATTTGGATTTTTGTGAAAAGTTGATTAGTGTGGTGATTTCAAGATTGTTACAAGCGTAGTTGGGATTTATTACTTTGAATTGTCATCTGTAACGTCTGAAATTTTATCTGAATATGAGTTGAAAGAACTACCTTACATAACCTAAACATCTAAATGTTTATTAGAATTTTTTTATTGGGGCAGCTCAAGATGATAATGAAATTGAAAAAAGGTCCAACAGACCCGGAGCGTACGGGAATTAAGGCGAACAGGCCCAGGGCGAACGGGATTTAGGGCGAAAGTAATTTGAGCGAAAGTGTTTTAGGGCGAACGGACCCGGATTCTATTTATTTTGTCCATTTGTGCGATTCTTCAATTCACTTGTATGCCTTTTGTGCATTGTTGCGTGTCATACATGATTAAAATGAGAAAAATAAACAAAAAATACGAATAATAAACGTCGAAATATCAAATGTTGGTGATTAGACGGGTGATTAGATACCAAGTGGTTACGAAGCAGCAGAGGTACGGCGGTGTGATAAATCATTTTCAAAATCGTTTATAGGTATTTTTTATTCAATACCAGATATTTTCTTAATCATTGGTGGTAATAAAAAGGTGAGTAATACTTTTCAAATCAAATCAGCTCAAAAATTACTCACCGTGTTCCTGTCAAATTCGGTAAATCTTGCTTTATCTCCCTTAGATCTTTTAAATCAAAGCACTTCAGATACTGATGCGCGCCACCGTTTCAGGGAAAGTTGGTTTTAAAAGCAAACACGTAAAAAAAAAAAAAAAAAAAAAACATTCTAGTGAAATTTTGATTTAAAAAGTGTCGAAATCAAATTATTGTTTAAACGAGAGCTCTCATAGTACAGTAAGACTAGACTATTCTTAGTACTGGATAGTAAAAAAAGTGAAAGTCGAACATATGGCAACAAGAGTGCCATAGTCACGACACTAATTGTAGACAGTACTTATTTTGACAAAACCAAATTCAAAACATTTGCAGACTACCTTTGTTAAATTGTCAGGTTGAAACTGTTCGTTATGATTGAATGATTGAATGGGCCTAGAGATTAAGTGTTAAGGGGCATAACTCTTGCAAAAATCAATGAACCACAAAATCCTTGATCCATGTACACCTACAAATTATGGTGATGACATTGACCAAGTTTCATTCAAATCAAGACAAAAAGTTAAGAGGAGTTGTGTTCACAAGGGTGCAATTTCAAAAAGCCCAAGAGACTAAGTTTTAAGGGGGCATAATTCAGGGAAATTAATGAACAATAAAACCCTTGTTCCATATACATCTACAAATTTTGGTGATGACAGTGACCAAGGTTTCATTTAAATCAAGACAAAAAGTTAGGAGGGGTTGCATTAACAAGGCTGCAATTTCAATAAGCCCCAGAGACTAAGTTTCAAGGGGGCATAATTCAGGGAAAAATTAATGAACCGTAAAATCCTTAGTTCATGCACATCTACCAATTTAGGTTATAACATCCACTAAGTTTCATTTAGATCCAGCCAGAAACTTAGGAGGAGTTGCATTCACAAGGCTGCAATTTCAATAAGCCCCAGAGACTAAGTTTTAAGGGGGCATAACTGAGGCAAAAATCAATGAACCATAAAATCCTTAGTTCATGCACATCTACCAATTTAGATTATAACATCCACTAAGTTTCATTTAGATCCAGCCAGAAACTTTGGAGGAGTTGTGCTCACAAGAAAAGTGGACGGATGGATGGATGGAGGGACAGACGGAGAAGATGACGCCAATATACGACAGCCCCTGACAGCGTATAAAAAAACTACATTGTATCATGAAATCCTTTTATGCAATGATATGACTGCAAACAGACAGAAAGACACAGGGTTTTCAATCATCTTTCAAAATTAAGAGTCATTTGTCAAATTATTACCCCTTTCAAAGATGATATAGAAGGCTGTCCAATCAATTTTAATGGGGTCATTCCTAAACAAGAGGACCATGATGGTCCTTTATCACTCTCCTTAATTTGATGGCTCAAGGCTTAATAATATATACAAACAAGAGGGCCAGAATGGCCCTAAAATCGCTCACCTGACTAATGTAAGATGATTCAAAATTGAAATTGGCCCAATGGTTACATAGGAGAAGATGTTTAAAGATTTCAAAATCAAAAACTGCCCTACTCTTCCAAGCCCTTATTTGGTCATCAATCAAAATTCTAGAACAACTTTTGAAAAGGGTCACTCAAGGAACATTCATACCAAATTTGGTTGAAATTGGCCCAATAGTAACTGAGGAGAAGATGTTTAAAGATTTCAAAGTCAAAAACTGCCACGCCCATATTTGGGCGTGAAACCAAATTCTGTAAACATCTTTTGAAAAGGGTCACACAAAGAACATTCATGCCAAGTTTGGTTGAAATTGATTCAATGCTTACTGAGGATAAGATGTTTAAAGATTTCAAAGTCAAAAAAGTGCCTGACCCTGCCACGCCCATATTTGGGCATAAATCAAAATTCCAGGAACAACTTTTGAAAAGGGTCATCAAAGGAACATTCATGCAAAGTTTGGTAGAAATTGACCCAACTGTTACTGAGGAGAAGATGTTTAAAGATTTCAAAGTTAAAAAAAACTGCCACGCCCATATTTGGGCATAAATCAAAATTCTGCGAAGAACTTTTGAAAAGGGTCACCCAAGGAACATTCATACCAAATTTGGTTGTAATTGGTCCAATAGTTACTGAGGAGAAGATGTTTAAAGATTTCAAAGTCAAAAACTGCCACGCCCATATTTGGGCGTGAAACGAAATTCTAGAACAACTTTTGAAAAGGGTCACCCAAGGAACATTCATACCAAGTTTGGTTGAAATTGGCCCAATGGTTCCTGAGGTGAAGATGTTTAAAGATTTCAAAGTCAAAAACTGCCACGCCCGGCCACGCCCATATTTGGGCGTGAAACGAAATTCTGCGAACAACTTTAAAAAGGGTCACCCAAGGAACATTCATGCCAAGTTTGGATGAAATTGGCCCAATGGTTACTGAGGAGAAGATGTTTAAAGATTTCTAAGTCAAAAACTGCAATGCCCTGCCACGCCCATATTTGGGCATAAATCAAAATTCCACGGACAACTTTTGAAAAGGGTCACCCAAGGAACATTCATGCCAAGTTTGGTTGAAATTGGCCCAATGGTTACTGAGGAGAAGATGTTTAAAGATTCCTAAGTCAAAAACTGCCACGCCCTGCCACGCCCATATTTGGGCATAAATCAAAATTCCACGAACAACTTTTGAAAAGGGTAACCCAAGGAACATTCATACCAAATTTGGTTGAAATTGGCCCAATGGTTACTGAGGAGAAGATGTTTAAAGATTTCTAAGTGAAAAACTGCCACGCCCTGCCACACCCATATTTGGGGGTCAATCAAAAATCCGTGAACAACTTTTGAGAAGGGTCACCCAAGGAACATTCCTACCAAGTTTGGTTGAATTCTGCCCAGTGGTTACTGAGGAGAAGATGTTTAAAGAATTGTTGACGACTTCCGACGCACGACGGACAAAAGGTGATACCAAAAGCTCACCTTGAGCACGTTGTGCTCAGGTGAGCTAAAAAAAGCCCTACACCTATTCATATTGGAGAAGATGATTTTCTTCTTTAATCCTAGGTATATTAACCCTTGTCATGCTGAACCCGGAATATTCCGGTTTTGGCAGGAGTTGTAGACTAAGATCAGACTGCACTTATGTGCAGGCTGATCTTAGTCTACACCTCCTGCTTGTACTTTTCCTGACAGAGTTGTTTATGAAGTTGATTTCTAAAATATAAATATTGATTTGTTAACAAGTTCTATCAGTGCTTTCAGCCCTTTCATTGGATAGAAATTCAGTAAGTTATTTATACAGCATGACAAGGGTTAAAGATCCAACCATATATAGCGCTTATTCTCAGAGTTGGTAATTCTTTGATAGAGGGTCAATAGGCATTGATATATACCAAATATTAAAGTTCTAGGCATAAAAGTTTAGGAGGAGAGGATTTTCAAAGATACCCTTTATTCCTTTCTACATCAGGTATTGCACAGAAAAGGGCTTATTTTCAGAATAAAGTAATTCTATGTAGTAGTTTGGTGAAGGGTCAATAGTTATTGATACACACCAAATATTAAAGCTCTAGCTTTTCTGGTTTAAAACAATTAAGAAGATTTTCAAAGATTTCCTTCTTCATTCATATAAATAGAATAAGGGATCACTCAGAAAAGGGCTTAGAAGGGAGAAGAAGTATTTCAAAGATTTTCTTCTTTACTTCTATGTAAAATCAAGTATCGCGCAGAAAAGGGCTAATTTTCAAGATACAGTAATTCTTTGAAGCATTTTGGTAGAGGGTTAATAGATGTTTCATATATAATATTAAACCTTGGGCCTTATGGTTTGGGAGGAGAAGATTTTTAAGTTGTTTTACTCGGTTGCCATGGCAACCAAAGTTCTTCGTGGATTTCAGTTCTTTGAAGTATCTTAGCTGAAATTCTATAGTTCGTTTAGGAGGAGAAGGACTATTTTTGTAATTTTGAATAGATTGATGGACAGACGGACCCAGGACGAGTACCGATCATATAATCTCACCCAGAGCACTTTGTGAGCAAAAAATGAGTCCAAATTCAAAGAAACAGGTGGTCATTGAAAACCCTGCAGGTGGACAATAATAAGACATTGTAAGACAATTATATGACCCAGATCTTTTAAATGTCGAGTATGAATAGAATATAATTCTTTGGTTTTGTGTATGAGTACAGATATTATGACTGTTGCACCTCGGAAAAGGGTTAAAATTCCACTAAAATGTAATGAATCTTTGTTTAAAGGATGGCATGATCGTAACAAAGGTATGCGCAAACATTTAAAGCAATAGCTCCATTAGAAAGATAGTTATTAAAGATATATGGCAGTTGCACATACGGTTTAAAATTCTAAGAATTTCAAAGTCTGAAAAGGGTTAAAATTCCATTAAAGTAAATGTAATTGAATGGAATGTTTGCCAGGAAAAAGTTGAATGTCCAAATAATGAATCTTTGTCAAAGCAATAGCATTGGTAGAAAGAGAGTTATTAAAGATATGTGACAGTTGTATGCTAATTTTTTCACCAAGAATTTTTGAGTCCAAAAAGGGTTAAAATTTCACTGAAATGAATGTTAGAGTAATGAATCTTTGTCTAGAACTGATATTTCTGTCTAAAAATATGTGCAAAGTTTCAAAGCAAAAGCATTGGTTGAAAGAGAGTTATTAAAGATATATGAAAGTTGCACATACTTCAAGATATATGAAAGTTGCACATAAGTTCTAACCATGATTAAAAGCATGTGCAAGGTTTCAGAGCAATAGCACTTGAAGAAACTGAGATATGGCACTTGCATGAAAGGTTTTACCAAAGCATTATGCCAATGCCGACGCCTGGCCCACCCTATTCTTCAAGTGGTCAAGCTAAAAATTTGAAGGGGGTAGGGCTAGAGGAGCAAGAAAGACAAAATACTATTTTATGATTTTAAATTTACAATGTTGGAAAAGTTTTGAAAGAAGAAATGTCATTCTATCTTATCACATTGAATATAAAATTATGGTAGAGTCTACATGATCTATGCTGGATCCGGTCACTTTTCATAAATCTAATTAACCTATGACCTGGCATCAAAAGTTTTGACTGGTCAAAATTCAAAGAAGATTCGGATGGAAAGTTAAAGTTTATGAAATTTTAAAAGTCTTTTCCCTTGTGTATAAAGAAATAATGAAATTGCTTGTCACAAGCAATTTCCTCAATTTTCCTGATGTTTTCCCAAGTATTTTCTTGAGGGGCCTAAAAACCTGTATTGTGCGGAAATGAATTAACAAACTTTTTTTTGGAAGACAGGTCATATATAATTATACATATTTAACCCAATACTAAACAAAAATTTAGATTGATCAAAAATACAGACAACAACTGTCAGTGTTTTTAGACTTGTGCTTTTGAAAAGGATTAATCATATCTTGTCTTTAACCAGACATTTTTTTTTTTTTGTAAAGGTCCAAATTGCAAGCTGATGCAGACAAATATTCAAATTTTTTCTTTTACATTGAAAGTTACTGTACTATATGGTAAAACATTGTGAAAAAGCAGAAATTCATTGTAACAATTAATTTCTCATTTTCTTATAATGTTTTATTTATTTTTTCTTTTTTAGGTCACCTGACCAAAGGTCATGGTGACCTATTGCGATCGTGTTTTGTCCGTCGTCGTGCGTCGTGCATTAACTTTTTACATTTTCCATTTCTTCTAAAGAACCCATGAATGGATTTCAACCCAACTTGGCAGGAAGCATCCTTATGGGAAGGCGCTTCAGATTTGTACAGGTCATGGAGTTATCTCCCCTAGGTGCTCCATAATGGGCCAAAAAGGGGCTAAAAAGGGTACATCTTTAAAAATCTTCTTGTCATGAACCGGCTGTCAGATTAGATTCACATTTGGTATTTAGAGTCTTTAGTACAAGGACTATCAAGTTTGAACAAGAAAAAAAAATCTGTCAAGAAATGGCCATGCTGGGGGGGGGGGGGCAAAGGTGGGGGGGTACATAAGCTTACATAGTGACAACTTCGAAAATCTTTTTCTACCAAACCAAAACACCTACAGCTCTGATATTTGGTATGTGGCATGATCTAGTGGACCTCTAACAATATTGTATAAATTATAATCCCAGAGTCAAAATTAGCCAGTTCCCAGACGTCACAAGTTTAACATAGGCTTATATAGTGAAGATTTCAAAAATCTTCTTCTCCCAACTAGAGGGCCTAGAGCTTTGATATTTGGTATGTAGCATCATCTGCTGAATTTCTATCAAAATTGAATAAATCATGGCCCAGAGACAGAATTAGCCCATTCCCTGATGTCATAAGTTTCACAAAGGGCCTATATGGTGAAATTTGTAAAAATCTCACTCTCCCAAACAAGGGCCTAGAACTTTGATATTTGGTATACAGCATCATCTGGTTGACCTCTATCAAGATTGTAAAAATTATTGCCTCAGGATTAAAATTAAGCCATTCCCAGATGTCACAAATTTAACATAGGCATATATAGTGAAATTAGTAAAAATCTTCTTCTCCCAAACAGGATGGCCTAGAACTTTGATATTTGGTATACAGCATCGTCTTGTGGGCCTCTAAAAAATTGTAAAAATTATTGCCTCAGGATTATAATTAGCCCATTCCCAGATGTCACAAATTTAACATAGGCATATATAGTGTAATTTGTAAAAATCTTCTTCTCCAAAACAGGAGGGCCTAGAACTTTGATATTTGGTATACAGCATCGTCTTGTGGGCCTCTAAAAAATTGTAAAAATTATTGCCTCAGGATTAAAATCAGCCCTTTCCCAGATGTCACAAATGTAACACAAGCTTATATAGTGAAAACTTTAAAAATCTTCTTCGCTCAAACAGTTATGCCTTGAGCTTTGATATTTGGTATGTAGCATTATCTGGTGGATCTCTGTCAATATGGTATTATGGTGTTAGGGTAATAATTAGCCCATTCCCAAACATCAATAATTTTACATATGGCTTATATAATGAAAATTTACAACTCTTCTTCTCCAAAACTAAAAGGCTTAGAGCTTTGATACTTAGTATGTAGCATTATCTGGTGGACTTTTATTTATTTTTGTGCTCTTTGGACTCAGGTGACCGATAAGGCCCTATGGGCCTCTTGTTTTTTCATCTACTTGTCCAAATGTGGGATCATGGTAAATGAAAGTATATGTAGTTGCTTGATAGAAGACCATATACAAATGTACAACTTGCTAACCTAAATTCGGTAAGTACTATGTAGGACCCCTAGTTGACCCTGAGTTTCAAGTGGATGCTATTTAACCTATTACCAGAGGGCAATAATTCAGACTGGTCCAAATTGAAAGGAGTTGCAGACGACGATGTAAAGTTTATGAAATTTTAGATTTCATCTTTCTGGGTAGACAACTTTGTTGAAAATGAAGAAATTGCTTGTAACAACAATGAAGATCCCTGCAAAGTTTCAGCTTGATTGGCCAACTGGTTTAGGAGGAGAAGATTTATGAAGATATTCAAAGAATTACTATATATTCCTATATTCAAATGCCGCGGCAACAAGAGTTTTTGACGGATTGGCCTACTGGTTTAGGAGGAGAAGATTTTTTAAGATATTTGAAGAATAACTAAAGATCTCTATTTTCAAATGCCGCGGCAACCGGAGTTTTTGACGGAATTAGATTCTTTTAACAACTTTTGTAGATATTCATCCAAAGAACATCCCTGCAAAGTTTCAGCTTGATTAGCCTACTTGAGAAGATTTTTAAACAAATTTGGGATGGACAGACAGATGGACGGACGACAGACAACGACTTATCACAAAAGCTCACCTTGCACTTTGTGCTCAGGTGAGCTAAAACGGGGGATTGTGTGGGAATGGGTTATAGTGGTTGCTGATAATAATTGGATGAAAAATTTAAAATAGTTGGTGACAGATAGATTCAAGCAAGGAAGGACAAAGGTACCCCATTCTTCTTCCAAGTTCTTTCAAACTTGGAAGACCAAGGCTGATTTTATCTTACTACCAAAGAATGGCAAGAATCAAACTGAGTAAACAGCGCCAGGCAATTTCAAAATTAACTGTCATCCGAGTTTAGCAAATTCCTTGTGCTAAATGACCCATTCAAACAAAATAATACTTTTAGATGCCCTTAACCCTTTCCTGTTTTTTGAAATTTTAGAATGGTCCAAACTGAAATAGGTTGCAGATGATGATGCAATTTGAAATGAAACCATCCTATGTGGTAGAAAATATTGTGCAGAGCCCAAATATGTCCAAAGGGTAAACACATGAACAACCTTTTAGAGGTTCACTAGGAGGTTCTACATACCAAATATCAATACTCTAGGCTTTCTCATTTCTAAGAAGAATTTTTTTCCTTCTTTGTTTCTACGTTTTACATTGGGTGCTGCTGGGCGGATCCCAAATGTAACCCAAAGGGTAACCCATAAACAAAATCTGTTCAGATTGACTTGAAGATTCTAGATACCAAATACCAATACTCTAAGCTTTCTGGTTTCAGGGAAGATGATTTTTAAACTTTTCCTTCATTGTTTCTTTGTTCAAATAGGATGAGCCCAATATGACGCAAGGGGCATCATATGATCAAACATGAAAGAGGTCCCCTACTAAATGCTGCATACCAAAATTTCATGCTCTAGGCTTTCTGGTTTCAGAGAAGAAGATTTTTAAGGTTTTCCTACTTTGCTTCAAAGTAAAATGGGGTGTGTGCTGGCAGAGCCTAAATATAACCCCAGAGGCATAATTTGAACAAACTTGATAGAGGTCCCCTAGGAGGTGCTGTATACAAGATATCAAAGCTCTCCATCTTCTGGTTTCAGAGAAGATGATTTTTAAAGTTTGTCCTTTTTGGTTTCATGCAAACTTGGGTGCAGTTTCCTTATTTTCCCCTTTTTTGTTGCCATGGCAACCAGAGTTAAGGGTAGATTTCAATTATACATTTTTGGAAGAGATTCACCAAAGGAACATCCCTGCCAAGTTTAGTCAAGATTGGCTCATTGGTTCAGCAAAAGATGTTCAAAGAAATTGTTGACAGACGCACAATGATGACGACAACAACTGACTCCAGACATTAGGCAATAACAATAGCTCACCCTCAGCAATTTTTGCTCAGGTGAGCTAACAAGCTAAATGCAAAATCATCTATTTTCCTTTTAATAACGATAGATTAATGGATCAATTAAGGGACATTAAATTAATTTCTAAATGTAAACGATGGTCCTATATCGCTTCCCTGAGTATGATAAAGCTCAAGGCTTTATGATATATTTTTGTGGAGAAGAGTTTAAATATTTTCTCCAATGATATAACACTATTGTAAGTGTATGGAGTAGATT
Organism: Fragum fragum; assembly: GCA_946902895.1. Lineage (NCBI taxonomy): Eukaryota > Metazoa > Mollusca > Bivalvia > Cardiida > Cardiidae > Fragum > Fragum fragum. The sequence goes on from OX336380.1 coordinate 20,481,420, forward strand.
TCCTTCTTTATTCCTATGTAAAATCAGGCATTTCTAGAGTACAGTAATTCTTTGAAGTATATGGTAGGGTGTCAATAGATGATGATAATACTCATATCAAATCTCTAGGCCTTATGGTTTAGAAGAAGATATGTAAAGTTTTTTCACTTGGTTGCCATAGTTTAGGAGAAGATATTTTTGTAGTTCTGAATGGATTGGTGGATGGATGGACGAATGCAAGACAATGACTGATTACAATTGCTCAACCAGAGGACTTCATGCTCAGGTGTGCTAAGAAACAGTCACAGTGCAACCTTGATTATAGGAAATCACTCTCTAATTGTAAATGCTATTATACTCAAAAATAAGATAGGTATGGTATCCAACACCACTTTCAACAGTATTTCAATTATATAGCTGTAGCAAGGACACCTAATAATGGCTTCCTGTCATGCCCCAAACCAGTACAATGACAACTTTCAATCTTAGCTGCCTGCTGCTCTTATTGGCCAATTGTTGAGAGACAAATAACTCGAGTAGCCATGACAGAGACATGACCTCTTATATCCATCACAAAGTGTGAAAGGATCTTGAATAATTTCATCTCAACCAATTTTCTGCCCGACATATAGCATACATTTATTTTTAAAAGCTTTGATTAGAAAAACAATACTTATTCACCATCACCCAATATTTACTTATGACATCCCTGAACAAAGTGCCAAATTGTCACAAGATACGCCCGTCACACTGCTTAATATTAACTGGGGGTTTGAATAGAACTGAGGTTATTTTGAATGAATATTTTTTGTCAAACAAAGTATGAAAAACAACAAAGGGCAATAACTCAAAAAATAGGCTAGGTACAGTTATGGTTATTGAGCACTGCACTCCGTATTGATGAGAAGAATATAACTGCCAAGTTTAAAGTCAATCGGACTTACGGTGACAGAGTTATGCTCCTGACAAAGAAGTGGACACCCCTGGACAACCGGATGCCCGGTTGCCACGGGTGATCCCATAATTAACCCTTTTATGTTTCATTTTTTTTTTAATTTTAGACTGGTCGAAGTTGAAAGAGGTTGCAGAGGACAATGAAAATTGGATGCAGTTTGAAATGAAACCATCCAATGTGGTAGAAAATATTGTAAGAATAAGAGTGCCTAATTCAATAGTGGGCTAGTCTAAACAGAGAAAATTTGAGGGATGACAATCATTAGAATGTGTCAAAAACATTATATGGCAGAAATTAGTGTAGGTAAAGAAAAAAAGTTTTTAGAGAATACATTGTTATCTTTAGTTTTTAAATCTCAGGGTCAAAAGTAGTTGGAAATATTTTAGATTTAAAAGATTGATTGAATGGGGTTGAACACCACTTTAACCATATTTCAGTCATATCGCAGCGACTGAACCATGGATACCTGGTATTTCTCATACCAGCACTACCACTACATCCTTTCCGAGCCTCCAGTTTATGATCATTCACCCATTGGTGGTAGACTAAAGTCGGAAGGATATTTGCTGAGGCCAGGGCTGGAAACCGTGACCCAATGACTAGGAGTCCTATTTGCTACCACTACGCTTTGGCCAAGGCCTACAGATTTAAAAAATACATAGTATACAGTAAATAATACAAAGAATGGAAAACAAGGTGGCATTCTCTTCTTTTAATTTTGATTTTTAAACTTCTTTTTTTCTTTGTAAATTTAAATTGCTTGAAAAATTCGTAACAAGCAATTTCTCCTTTTCTCACAATATTTTCTACCCTAATTAGCATTTGTTTTCCAATTTTAGGGCAAATTGAAATGTCGTCTGCAGCTTTTTTCCATTTGGATCAGCCTAATTTTTTGTTTTCTGGTAATGGGTTAAATGGCCATATTTGGATAGGACAAATAGGATAATATTGTACAGCTGACCTTGATACTTTGTCTATCTGTAAAGTTTCAATAGAACTATCCAGAAGTTCATGAAAAATTGGCTGATAAAAGACAAAAGACAGACTGACAGACAGACAAAGTGAATCCTCAATGTTTTGGGGTGGAGGAGTCGGGCGATGAAAGGATGAATACGGATTGTTTTGTTAAAATCTTTCATAAGAAGTACTTTATCTGAGGCTTTGTTGTACATGCCATAAGGTAATAATATGTAACTTGATCATTTTTGTATATTTCACAGATATATCAAATCAATACAAATGATATCAAATCCTTTAGTATGATATACCTCAAGGCTCAACCCATTCCTACATATTTCTACTTTTTTACAATTTGGAAAAACATTGTGGAAAATGGAGAAATTGCTTGTTCACCCATTATCAGATTTGTTTGTTTGAATGGGGTTTTACGCCGCTTTCAACAATATTTCAGTTATATTGCAGCGGCTGGAGCACCTAACAATGGAATCCTGGTATTTCTCACACAGGTACTACCATTACATCCTTTCCTAGCCTCCAGCTGCTATCCCACACCCCATTATCAGATGATAAAATTTTAGACTGGTTAAAATTTAAAAAAAGTCCGAGACAATTTTTAGTAGATGGAATATAAATAATCTTTGTCTCTTTGTGTAGGAAACATCATGAATAATGAATCATGAAATTCCTTGTTACCTGAAAAATTTCTTCATTTTCTACAATGTGTTCAAATTAATTTTTTCTTTGGGGACGTCAAAAAGCATGATGGTGTTGAAATGGTTTATTTACAAATTCAGCATTATCTAAAATGTTTTATAACCAAAAAACACAATAAAAAAATACAAGTTGTCTTAACAGCCTTTTTCTGAAAAGTGGCCTTTAAAAGTGACATTGACCTTGCAACATTGTCTAAAACTTGGTCAGTTAGATCTATAATCATGCCAATATGAGAATCTATGTTGAAAAGGCTTAAAGTTATTGTAAATGTTATGTTTATTGGTGAAGTTTTGTAGAAGTTTGACCTTGACAAATGACAAGACCTTGTCACATGACCTAAACCTTTGTATCTGAAGTTGCAATCATTGAGATCTATCATTATGCTGAATAAGAGCAATGTTACTTGACTAAGTCAAAGTGAAATTTTATACTGGTCCATAGTGAAAGAAACTGCAGACGACAATTTCAAATTGTTAGAATTTTAAAATCTTTGTTTCTCTTGTTTGAAAACAATGCTGTGTTTTCTTGAGGGGAGGAAAAAGGAGGATTTGTGTGGGAATGAGTAAAAGTAATTATATATGTTAAGTTTTTTGGTTTAGTTTTGAAGAAGTTTGACCTTGACAAATGACTTTCACCTTGTAACCTGACCTTCACCTATCTGCAGAAAGGTATAGATGAGAAAATAATCTGACCAAATATGAGCATTGTACGAATGTTGAATACGCTTAAACAAATTGCAAATGTTAAGTATTTTGCAGACAGAACGACAGATGGACAAAAGTAAAACAATTTGCTCCTGACCTTTTAATACAGGAAATAATTAAAATAAAGCTTGATCAACTAAAATTTGTTGTCCTTAATCCTATGAATTTGGACCAGTCTAAAAAAATTCATCTGTTAATGGGTTAAAAAGGTTGTGCACAAATAAATTGATTATCCCTGATTATTGTCCGTAATCCTACGAATTTGGACCAGTCTAAAAATTTTCATCTGTTCATGGGTTAAAAGGGTTTGTCCACAAATATATTAATCATCCCTTGCCAATATATGATGTGAAAGTTTAAAAAATACACAAAGAAAATAAATCTATGTTTCGTAAACGTTTGATTTCATCTAATTTTTATGATAAACAAGATGTGTTTGTGAAACACTAATACCTCAATGGTAAAGGTCATACTTCCTAAAATATGACATTAATATTTCATATTGACTTTGCATGATTTCCTTTACCTTGGTATAAGCAAATGGGTATCATTGAATAGTATTCTACAAATGATTATTGGAACTTTGTTTCATAACTCTTTCCAGTTCAATCCCTGGTTTTTACGTCCCTGTGATTTGATAATTGAGAAAATATTGTAGAAAAAGAAGAAATTGCTTGTGACAAGCAATTTCTCCTTTTTTCACAATATTTTCTACCCTACTGAATGTTTATTTTTTCGAATTCAAATCACATCAAATTTTCTTCTGCAAAAGCTTTGAATTTGGATTGGTCTAAATTTTGCAAAACAGGCAAGGGTTAAAAGTCATCTTATGTTTGACATTTTGACACACATTACGGAGCTTGTAAATGGCTGGGCAGGCAGACAGACATACAAACAATAGTAAACAATTAGGTGTAATCTTTTTGGCTTAAAAGTCATTTAACCCCTTGAAATCCAACTTTGATATGCTTGTCCAGAAAAAAGCTGTTGAAAATATTGTTTATAATGAATAAATTGCTTGTTTCAAGCATTTTTAGAATTTCAGCGAGTAAAAGTTATTGTCTCCAATTTTCTGGTCTATTAATTTAGTCATCTAGTAATGGAATTAACTGCTAAGAACCACTTTCACTGTCTGTTTCACTAGCTGCTGTTTCTTTTCTCCTTCCAGATTTTATTGATGCACTCAGTCTGAATATTTTGTAAATCTCATCCTTTAAAACTTCTGTAATGTCAAGTTTGTCAATTTTATTTGAAGGCACATATCTTTTTATTGCACGTAAACAACAGTCTTGAAGGCTATACACTGAAAAGATAAATAGAATACATTTCTTTAACCCATTCCCACAGGATGACATTTTAGACTGGACTAAATTGAAAGGAGCTGCAGACAACAATTTAAAGTTTAAGAAATTCTAAAAATTTTCAAGTTTCCAGGTAGAAAACATTGTGGAGAATGAAGAAATTGCTTTTTCATTCTCCACAATTATTTCCAAAGCTTTCATATTGAGGGCCATTTAAAAGCACCATTGTGTGGGAATGGGTTAACTCATCCCACACAAGGACACTTCTTCACACTCCTCAAGAACAACAAATAGAAAAACATGGTGAAAATGAAGAATTTGCTGGTATCAAGCAATTTCTTCATTTCATACAATGTTTTTCCAGTTGTTGTTCTTTAGGGGCATCAAATAGCCTCAATGTGTAGGAATGGGTTAAAACCTATTACCAGTCGATAAAATTTTAGACCAGTCAAATTGAATGAAGAGTGCAGACAATATATCAATCTGCCTTTAAATTTAAAAGTAATTGTCAAAACCGGATCAAAACATTGTGAGGAAAGGAGATATTGCGTGTTGCCACAGCTTTTATTTTCAGTTCATTCAAATGTGTAATAAAGAGTTAAAATTAATGTGCACTTTAACTCATTCCAACTGATCCCGCTTTTTTATGAACCTATGGAAAAGTTCAGAAAGGTTGAAAATGCTAAAAAGATAGTGTTATTCATAGCTATATCAATTTGAAATTGTTGTCTTTAACTTTACCCTTTCCTGTTTCTGGAAATTTTAGACTGCTCCAATTTGAAAGAAGTTGCAGACAACAATTAAAATTGGGTGCAATTTGAAAAGTAACCAACCTTCAGGTTAGAAAATATTATGGGAAAAGAAGAAATTTCTTGTTACACGCAATTTCTTCTTTTCCGACAATCTTCTCTCAAGTATTAAATCACTGGGACATAACTAGATGGTTGTCCCAGGACAACTGCTCTCGAGCCCACAACATTTTGTAGGTATCATGCTCCAGATAAGCACAATTTTAGTGTTTGACCTTGAGCTTTGACCTTGAACTTGAAGCTATCCAAACAATTCTTTCAAATGGCACATCTACTCATGATAGAGAACAATTGTGCCAATTTATTTTGAAATCCATCCATAACTGTAGGAATGCTCTGAACAAGCACAATTTTAGTGTTTGACCTTGAGCTGTGACCTTGAACTTGAAGCTATCCAAAAAGTTCTTTCAAATGGCACATCTACTCATGATGGAGAATAATTGTGCCAAGTTATTTTTAAATCCATCCATAATTGTAGGAGAAATGCTCCGGACAAGCACAAATTTAGTGTTTAACCTTGAGCTGTGACCTTGAACTTGAAGCTATCTAAAAAATTCTTTCAAATGGCACATTTACTCATGATGGAGAATGATTGTGCCAGGTTATTATGAAATCCATCCATAAATATAGGAGTGAATGTACGGACAAATTTGGACGAACAGACTAACTAACACACTAACGCACATACATTGACTTGTTATAGTGACAACTATATCTAGCTCAAGGCTCGACAAAAACCAGGGATCAAACAGGAAAGGATGTCTGTAGTGACTAGTACTCTGGTGATCTGTCAAGATTTTTTAACCAAGGGGACAATAAGCCCATGGGCTAAAAAAGATGGATTACACTAACAATTTAGCTAGGAAGGTCAAGGGGACAGAGTCCCAATGATCAGGGCTCTGCAGAGTGGGCGACTTAGGTGAAAAGTCGCCTGGTTTCATAAAACTTCGCCTGATTTGCTGATCAAAGCGAAGTCGAAGTCGCCCGGAATTTTCGGGAAGTCGCCTGGATACGATAGGTGATCCCAAATCTGGCCCAGTGGCTATCAAAGTAGGGGACAGTGTGCAATTATACAACTGTCGGTCGGAAGCCCTTTGATCGTAATTCAAGCGTGTATCGATAGTCGCTAGGCCAGCAGATCATCAGAAAGAGGGTTATGTTCTGGCAGCTAATAGTCAACATGCTTGCTTTATTCACACCTAGGCTGATTGGTTTCGGCAATGCTTTGTATACTATCGGCACTAGAAATCTTTATTTAAAATCCTTTCCCTTCTTAAGTTTTAATTATTTCTGTAAATTAATTTATCATCAGTCTACGAGATTTATTGCTTACTTTCACATAATGAGAATAATGGCCGACATTTACGGACGCCGTGTCATTTACCAGAAGTCAAATTTTTGTTAAAAAATTTGAAATCTTGATGAAAAATAATTCTGCCGAAAATCTATGTAGATTAAATTCATTTTTCATTAGAGTCCTTCAATTTGAATTATCTACTTTAATTGTAACAAGTGAAGAAAATTATGGCAAACAATTTAAAGGCTGCTACGATCTTTTCCTGAGTTTCTTGTTATGATACATTCTTCCCAAAACTAAATTCTACTTACTTGTGTTGTAAATAATTCCTTTAAATAACATGTAATCCTATAAAATGGAGCAAATTATCCTGTGTTAACTTTAAACCTCTGCATGTACACAGTCTGGTTTTTTGTACTCAGCAGTAACCCTTACCCTTTACACATTATAACTGACTCAATCACAGAGGACCTTTTTTGACTAATTATTGACAATTTTAGGCCCTATATGATATCAGGTAAAGTGGACAGTCTTTAACTCATTACCACAAAATCCTCAATTTTGACATCTTGAAATGTTTTTATGGGAAACTGTGGAAAAAGGAGGAAATTATTGCAGCAAGCAATTTATCCTTTCCCCACATGTTTATACCCTCTTTGGCACATTCTTTCTTATTTAAGCTCAGTTTGAAATGTCTTATTTAGCTTCTTTCAATTTGTATCAGTCTGAATTTTTTCTTCTGGTAATGGTTTGATTAAATACATGTTGTTACAATAAAATCTTTTCTCATTTTCTGCTTCAAATAGGAACACTACTAATTTCATTCAGACTGCCTATACACTTTTTCCATTTTTTTTATTAGTTGACTTTCTTATCATATATGAATCTATTATGAAATATTAAAAAAAAAAAAATCAGAAAAAAACTCTTGAATTCTCAAACCTAAAAAAAGTAAAATAAAGGATTTGTTCACAGGAATAAGATCTTTATTGAGGACTGAAAGAATAAGCAGTATTTTCTATGTTTATTGCATAATACATAATATAAAATGCAACTACTTGGTTGTAAAGCTATTTTATTTTCTGATAGAAATGAGGAATATGCGCAAAAACTTAATTTTTAACGCGATCCACTTCTCCTGAAAGTCTCACCACTTCTCCCCATTTTGAAAAACTTCTCCCAATTCTCAGACTAGTGAGAAGTGACTTCTCCCCAAATTCTGGGAGTCTGCAGAGCCCTGATGATCATAAAAAAGTGAGGACATTTATGATGTTTAGGAGACAACAGTGTAAAACGCAGCCTTGGCAGACCACTGCACTCATATGAATTACTACAAAATATGTTGAGCAAACCTGGAATTGTAATGTTGATAACTTTCCGCTTAGGAGGCCATTTTCTTGATTCGCTATTCCATGCAGTTGGTTGAAAGACATCTTTTAATTGTGCAACCATTCGTTCTCCTGTTTCTGAGTCACAAAATATCCAGGGATGTCCAACAAATGTATTAACATCCATGAATTCACCAGATTTCATTGATTTGTATTTCACACGACGTCCTTCATAGTTGAGCCAAATGATGTCCACATCACGGTTTGTGACATTGTAAAATCGGACAAAAGAATAGTAGATTGACTTTTTCGATTTCAAAGCTGGTCCTTCCCCTTCCTCCGGTCTACCTCCATCATCCATTTTTCTGTTACAATGAAAAAATAGGTGTGTGCATGATATTTTCCACAATTTCACATATACATGTACATGAGGCACTGACATTGAGGGTCTCACTGTCGTGTAATTAAATTCATTCCTGAATTTGCAACCTCTAGTTGTGAATCCTTATTTATTGTGAAAATTAATTTCATGAACAACACTGGCTTGAAGGGGCCAAACAGGCTGTGTAGACTAAGACAAGACTGAACATGTGTACAGGAAAAGTCTATTAAAATCCCAAAGTTTTTTAAGATCTTGACAGGTAAATATATAATCTACACAGTAAAACAACATTTTTGAGCAACAGTAATATCAATTTTGAATGACAGCAAATTGATGTCATTTTTTTCATAAGTCAGACAAAACTGTGCACATTGACCTCTTAACCTTTATATTAGTATCAATTTTATTGCATACAATGGCGCACAGGGGTCGACAATAACTTTGCTTCAGTGGGATCCCACAGGGATCTCTACCTTTTACTTCAGGGTTTCCTCCAGATAATCAGGGATCCCTCCTATAAATTAACTCATTCACATGCAATCCTGCCCTTCTAAGCCAAACTTGAAAAAAAAGCTTAGGAAAACATTGTGGAAAATGAAGTAATTGCTTGTTACAAGCAATTTCTTCATTATCCACCATGTTTTCTACCAAAACAAGCAAACAAAAAATCTGGAGCATTAGCTGATACATTGAGATCTATTGTACTGGAGAAATATCGAGGGTTCCTGACAGGATCCCAGGACACTGTTAGTGCCGACCCCTGGCGTAGTTTGGAATGTTCTACCAAATTAATTTTCACCAATCGAGCATGACCTGCATGTCTTCTTTCACCTGTAACGAAAGTGTGAAATATTTGTGACTTTGGATTAGTACCTTCCTACAACCTCTATAATATTGAGCCGTGCTCCCTCCATTATTTATATTCTAGGCAATATGTTACTGTAATTGCTTATTAAATGAATATGCTAAGAGCAAGTGGGGTGAAGAAGGTCCATGTTACATAAGATTGGAAGGTGACATTTGGCCCTACAACGTAAATGCTACCCCATATGCAGCTGTGCAGTTTTGTCTGACTAACGAAAATACCCTAAATTTGCAAGACAATTCAGTTTGTTTTTAGAGCCGCTGTCATAGCCCAGCCAGTAGCACGTCAGACTCCTAATCTTCAATCATGGGGTGTCGTGGGTGTCGTGGGTGCTCTAGTCGCTGCGAAATGACTGAAATACTGTTGAAAGTTGCATTAAACCCAATCAATCAATCAATTCAGAATTTATATCAAAGTTGCTCAAAAATGCTTAATTTCATGTAGATAATTCATTTACCTTTACATATATACATAATTCCATACAGAATGTCTGAAAGGTTACTTCATTCATACGAAGTCCAGTTGAATTTTTTTCATGTTAAACCAAATGTTTAAAATATTAATATTAAGTTCAAACCTGACAAGTCCCTGTGCACAGAAGGACTATCTTATTACGAGTTACATCTAATTTGTATCTAAATTTCTACTTTTCTTGTTGTTTGTTTTCTTTTCACCATTCTTAAATCATAACTAGTGAGTTTTAGGATATAAAGATATAATAACAAATGATTTACCAAGCCACTGCGAGACAAGATTCAACAAGATTTTTTTTTTTTTACAACTTCTTAATTTGACAGCTTGTTGTTGTTGTTGGCACGCTAGCTTATTCGAGAAATCTGATAAAGTCGATAGTCGGTTTGTTCTACACTTGTTTAAGTAAGGACATGCAATTTCTGTGGTCAAATCAGTGTATGACATATTTAAGATTGTTTCTTTATCGTAAATCTCAGTACTTAAATGACCAGAAAAGTAGGTGTGCAGCCGACCACTACTTCAAAATTTTGACTCGAATTTATATCGAAAAAAATCGCGAATTTCACGCCAACTGAGGTTCGCTACTTCCGGTTTCAATACCTACAATTTTGACAGTTCAAAGGAAATGACAGTAACATTTAATCTGATAGTTCATCTTGTTTGTAGTGGATCTTTAATGGTCAAAGGAATTAAAAATACAGACTTGCCTTCCAGAAATCTCGAATCTTGTCTCTCAGATTCAAAGGAATCTGACTGTGCCACGAAAGATTGTGGTTGTGATGCTAATATGGACAGCATTCATTCACATCAGATAGACACTGTTCATTACATTCCTATAGATATTCTTATCAGACCAATTCCTCCTGTTTTGAATGAAGAGAAAGTGACATCACTTATGGAAACAATTCAGGTTATCTTTTTTTTTTTTTTTTTTTAAATAATAGAACAAACTCATCCAATTCACAAAAATGGGGGGAAAATTTCAATATCTGACAAAGTTGAAACTTTTTTATTATTATTATTATTGCATTGAGAAAATGGTAGTCTGCGCCACATTTAAAGAAGTTGCAGAGGACAATTTAAAGACATATCTTCCCTCCAAGGATGGAAAATCAATTGAAAAAAATCTATCATTTATTTGGTCACTAAAGCAAACAAGGGCCTTCTTAATATCTTTATACAAAAGGAGGGTATGAGTGATGTTGTCAAGAAACAGTATTTTGTGTTTTTCTTATTGATTTCAACTCATGTCTGTTTACATTTTGAGATCGATACGATTGTACCTGATTTTTTTTGGAAAAGTTTGCTTATCTTCGGTATTGACTGTTATATGCAGATGACTGAACTTAACATACAGTTTCATAAATCTCCATGACTAGGGATGCTAAGTTGTCATCCCTGACGTCATAATTTTATGAAAACAAAGCATAAATTGTGGTCACAATTTAAAATATCAACACTTCTTTCACGAATTGTAGGCTCATCATATAGAATATTTTTTATCGAATAATTTCAATTGTCATATTTATTCATGCTTTTTAACCCTTTCCTGTACAATCCCTGGTTTTTACGTCCATGCAATTTTATACTTAAGAAAATATTGTGAAAAAAGAAGAAATTGCTTGTATCAAGCAATTTCTTCTTTTATCCCAATATTTTCTCCCACATAGAATTGTTTCATTTCAAATTACACTCACTTTTCATTGTCGTCTGCATTATCTTTCATATTGGGCTAGTCTAAAATTTCAAGAAACAGGAAAGGGTTAACCCTTGTCATGCTGAACCTGGAATATTCCGGTTTTGGCAGGAGGTGTAGACTAAGATCAGACTGCACTTATGTGCAGGCTGATCTTAGTCTACACCTCCTGTTTGTACTTTTCCTGCCAGATATATTCATGAAGTTGATTTCTAAAAGAAATATTGATTTTTGAACAAGTTCTATCAGTGCTTTCAGTCCTTTGATTTGACAGCAATTCGGTGTGGTAATTTATACAGCATGACAAGGGTTAACCTTGTTTATGGTTTCCTTATTGGTTTTGCAATGTATTTTTGGGAAGATGTGGCTTTAGGCTGCTGATTTTTTTTTTAGAAAATGTAATTTTGGGTAGAAAACATTGTTGACAAAATGATGAAATTGCTTGTAACAACCAATTCATTCGTTTTCCAAAATGTTTTCCAAAGCCTTTTTCTTGAAGGATGTAGCAATAAATTGACAAATGTGATATCAATAAAACAATGGGATTTTCTAAACATCATTTAGGAATGTTTTCTAGGATAACAAATGAAATATGTATATCTGCAGTTTACTCTCTCTTAATACAGCAAGTAGTGGTGCCTATTCATTGTCTAGTGTCATTTGCTGTCGACCTTTTTAAATTTCAAGTTCAACTTAAATGCATTACTTGTCAGTGACAGAAGTGGTGTGTTCATGCAAACAATTCAGGGTATAACATGCTTCTAGTCAACCAAAATTGCATAAACTTTTTAATTTGTTTTGAATTTGAGGCTTCAATATTCACACTTTAATATGGACACCTTCTACGCAAAAAATGACTTTGTAATAGTAGTAGTTTCCTGATTAATTGTAAGGCAGTGTATCTTCAGTTTTATTTTACGCTTTCCACAGCATTGTTTAAACCCATTACCACCTTTTGATGCTCCTCAAGAAAAACAACTGAAAACATGTGAAATGAAGAAATTGCTTGCAACAAGCAATTTCTTTATTTTACACAGTGTTTTCTAGCAAGAAAGTTGATAAAAGCTAGAATTTTACCAACTTTAAATTGTCATCTGCAACTTCTTTCAATTTTGACCCGTCTCAAATTTTGTCAACTTGGAATGGCTTAATGCAAGATTTTAATTCAGCATGATAAAGAATATTTTCAAAATGTGAAACTGATGAATATTTTTGTTTAAATCTATAACCCTCTAACTGCTGCACCTCTATTGTCAAGTTGTAGTTATAATAAGATTTTAGAATTGACCCATTGGCAGAACATTTTAGACTTGTTCAAATGTAACATAGCTGTAAGTGTGACTGAATTGAAAAGTAAGTGCCAAATAAGGTAGAAAACATTGTGAGAAAAACAGGAATTGTTTGTAACAGACAATTTCTCCTTTTCCCACAAAGTTGTCCATGATCATATTTCTACACAGTGTCAGACATCGTCATTGCATGGTAATGAATTAGCCCTTTCCTGTTACATCCCTGTTTTTTACATCCCTTTGTTTTTATACTTGAGAAAACATTGTGGAAAAAGAAGAAATTACTTATAACAAGCAATTTCTTTTTTTTTTTTTTTTTTTCAACAATATTATAAACCCTACTGAATGATTATTTTTCAAATAAGTTAAACTTGAAATTGGCATCTGCAAAACCTTTGAATTTGGACCAGTCTAAAATTACTAAAAACAGGTAAGAGTTAAGTTGATGATATCAGTTTTGTCTTTACAATAGGAAGAAGATGAGAAGGGGACAGTTCCTCCTATTGACGTAATGTGGGTTACAGGCAGGCAAGGTGGGGACTACTATTATTCCTTTGGTGGTTGTCATAGATACGAAGCCTACAAGCGGTTGAAAAGACAGACAATTCCTTGCAAACTTATAAAATCAACAATTCATGATTTACGGACATATTTGGGTGCATCAACACCAAATTTGTTATGATAATAAATGTGATTTTTACCACCTGAGCAGCCGGAGGCTGCTAGGTAGTACTGGGGTGAGAAATACCAGGAATCCATAGTGAGGTGCTCCAGATGCCAATATGACTGAAATACTGTTAAAGTGGAGTTAAACCATTCAATCAAAATTTTTTACTACTGTTTTGTTGTTGGATGTGAGCAACTGCACAAGACTTCCCCCAAAAGTCTATATATTCAGACTTTAAATAGTCATTCTCAAGCTCTCAGAGGTCTAGATAAGATTGTAAATTCCTTATTTCTCAAAGAAACTCTGCTCTGTGGGTACTCATTTGAATGGTCTCGCTGAGACGATTCAAATTAGTACCTACAACATAGAGTTTGTGACCAGTATTGGTGAAATATTTTAATCTAAAATACGAGATACTCCCTCTATCTGCAGCTCTGAGCCCTCAACTGAATATTGCTGGCAGTTGGACTGTTCAACAGAGATATTAACCTTTGTCATGCTGAATCTAGAATATTCCTGTTAGAGCAGGATGTATAGACATATGTGCAATCTGATCTTAGTCTACACCACCTGTTTCATCCTTTCAAGCCAGAATTGTTCATAAAATCAGTTTTCAAATCAAATAATGATGTACAACTAGTGCCTTAAGTGATTTCAGTCCTTTGAATTTGGTACATTTCTAAACAGGATTTTTATTCAGCATGATAAGGTTTAAATGATGTAAGTTTACATAATTTACGGACAGGAACTTAGAAAAAAAATATTGGTTGATGACAACACAGTATTTACAGCTTGAATAAGCCGTAGTTACTGTGTTTAAGTCACTAGACCAACAAAATGCTTGAATTAGTTATCTAAATGGATCATTTGAATGGTCAGTTGATTTTTATACGCCTGTCGAAGACGGGAGGTATTATGGGATCACCCGTGGCATCCGGGCATCCGGTTGTCCGGCGGTGTCCACTTCTTTAACTCTGTCACCATAAGTCGGATTGACTTTAAACTTGGCAGTTATATTCTTCTCATCAATACAGAGTGCAGTGCTCAATAACCATAACTACCTGGCCTATTTTTTTAGTTATTGCCCTTTGTTGTTTTTCATACTTGAATCTTGTCCAGAGTATATCTCTAAAAGTATAATAGCTAGAATCATGAAATTTCATGGATGGATAGAGCTCACCAAGTAGGAGTGCAGTGTACAAGAACCATATCTCTACCTAGCCTATTTTTTGAGTTATTGCCCTTTGTTGTTTTTCATACTTGAATCTTGTCCAGAGTATATCTCAAAAAGTATTATAGCTAGGATCATGAAACTTCATGGGTGTATAGATCTCACCAAGGGGGAGTGCAGTGCACAAGAACCATAACTCTACCTAGCCTATTTTTTGAGTTATTGCCCTTTGTTGTTTTTCATTCTTGAATCTTGTCCAGAGTATATCTCTAAAAGTATAATACATATAGCTTGAATCATGAAATTTCATGGATGGATAGAGCTCTCCAAGTGGGAGTACATCTCTAAAAGTATTATAGCTAGGATCATGAAACTTCATGGGTGTATAGATCTCACCAAGGGGGAGTGCAGTGCACAAGAACCATAACTTTACCAGGCCTATTTTTTTAGTTATTGCCCTTTGTTGTTTTTCATACTTGAATCTTGTCCGGAGTATATCTCTTAAAGTATAATAGCTAGAATCATGAGAATTCATGGATGGATAGAGCTCACCAAGTAGGAGTGCAGTGTACAAGAACCATAACTCTACCTGGCCTATTTTTGAGTTATTGCCCTTTGTTGTTTTTCATACTTTGTTTGACAAAAAATATTCATTCAAAATAACCTCAGTTCTATTCAAACCCCCAGTTAATATTAAGCAGTGTGACGGGCGTATCTTGTGACAATTTGGCACCTTGTTCATTATGGACTGCCAAAATCTTTCAATTCGTTTCTGGCTGCTCTGTTTTGGAAGAAAGTCACAAGTATTGAAATAGCCTGAGTGTTGTGAGCCATGCCATTCTCAAAACATACATGCATTATTGTTAATTGTTAGTAAACTTAGACATTTTTTAACCCTTGTCATGCTGTATAAATTACCTTTCTGAATTGCTGTCAAATCAAAGGGCTGAAAGCACTGATAGAACTTGTTGTTCAAAAATCAATATTTTTTTTAGAAATCAACTTCATAAGCAACTCTGGCAGGAAAAGTACAAGCAGGAGGTATAGACTAAGACCTGCACATAAGTGCAGTCTGATCTTAGTCTACACCTCCTGCCAAAACCGGAATATTCCGGGTTCAGCATGACAAGGGTTAATATCTTGCAGGGCTTGTGCTAGTCTTTGAAATCTAGTGATCATCGACTCCTTCACCATGAAATTCTAGGGATCAAAACCGTTATTTGATGAAATCAAAAACAAATGTTTCGTTTTTCTGTTTTGAAGGAAGTGAAAATGACAGTACTTGTTACTTTCAAATTGCCCTTTTACCACATTATTTTCACAGAACTGTATAAACCTGTAGTTTTCAAGGAAAAATCAACCTAAGGGCATTCATCTTCAATCTTCTTTTTTTCCATACAAACTTTTGTTGTGTTGATTTTTTTCTTCAGACTGCTTTACTCTAGCATCCTACAGTTTGTATCAGTAACATCAAGCAGGCCTGAACAAAAGAAAACAATTCACAAATATTGTTTGATTTTTAATTGTTACTTCAAAACAATTCTTATATCACAATTCAAACAGGCTGATATGTATACCATATATATCACATACAAAATTGTAATACATGTATGTTAACCAATTACCACACAATCACACATTTTTATGCACCCCTGAAAGTTGGCTGGAGGGGAAACATTGTGAGAAAAGAAGACTAGAGGCCCTTGAGGGCCTGATTCACTCTGACGGCCTGAGTTTACTCATAATTCCTTAGAAATTTTGTTAAAAACCAAACACCAATTTGCATGGACAAGATTTTCCAAATTTTTTACTATTTACCATATATAGACATACGCAACCCCCCCCCCCCCAAAAAAAAACCCCATGATTTTTAACTGAGCCAAATTCTATTAAGAATCTGAAAAAAAGTCATACAAGGATCATTCCAATGAAATTGGTTAGAATCCATTCATTGGTTTCTGCAAAGAAGATTTTCAAAGTTCTCACCATAATTATATCATGTTGTATAATGGAAATTAGCCCTACCCATTAAAGCCATATTTTTCATCCGATTGAAATTCTTTGAAGGAATCTGGTAAAGGGTCACCTAAGGATCATTCCTGTAATATTTGGTTGAATTCTGTTTAGTACTTTCTGAGCAGAAGATTTTTAAATGACACAGGCACAGTTTATGGACACATACACAGACAGACACAGCAACATGACAATAGCTTGCTGGCTTTCAATCAGTGGTGCTAACAATGCTAGTAGAAAGCAATTTCTTCTTTTCAAGCAATGTTTGGTCCCTAACAACTAAATTGCAACCTCTCAATTTTGACCAGTTTAACCCTTGTCATGCTGAACCCAGAATATTCCGGTTTTGCCAGGAGATGTAGACCAAGATCAGCCTGCATATAAGTGCAGTCTGATCTTTGTCTACACCTCCTGCTTGTATTTTTCCTGCCAGACTCATTTCTAAAAGAAATAATGATTTCTGAACAACAAGTTCTACCAGTGCTTTCAGCCCTTTGATTTGACGGCAATTCAGTGAGGTAATTTATACAGCATCACAAGGGTTAACATCTTGTAATCTTGTAATGGGTTAATAAGTACTGTAGTAAATGAAAGAAATAACAAACACAAAATTCCTTTTTCATTGATATTTACGGCCAAAAACAGGCAATTTCATTATTAAACCTTGTCATACTTAACCCCGAATATTCCGGTTTTGGCAGTAGATGTAGACCAAGATCAGCCTGCACATAAGTGCAGTCTGATCTTGGTCTACACCTTCTGTTATACTTTTCCTGCAAGAGTTTTGAAATTGATTTCTTACAGAAATATTGATTTTTGAACAACAAGTTCTATCAGTGCTTTCAGCCCTTTGATTTTACAGCAATTCAGTAAGGTAATTTATACAGCATGACAAGGGTTAAAGGCTTATTTTAATTTCTTTTTCTATTGTGATCTGTCCAGTGATATTGGACCATCTTGGAAGAGCAAAAAGTACATGTAACTACCCTGTTCAGACTCTGCATGGTTTAACCTATTACCAGACAACAAAATCTTAGACTAGTCCAAATTGAAAGGAGTTGTAGACAACAATTTTAAGTGTATGAAATTATACTTTTTTTTTCAACTTTGTGAGTAAAAAACATTGTGTAAAATGAAGAAATTACCTGGATCAAGCAATTTCTTCATTTTTATACAATGCTTTCCCAATTGTTTATTTTGTGGGGGCATTCATAAGCGTCATTGTGTTGGAATGGATTAACAAGCTTCTTTATAAAAGATTGGTCTGTCATAAGAGGGGACAAGAGGGTCATCCTTTTTTTACTCATTCCTCTTTATCGTTGTATGTGACTGTCTGTATTGTTCTAAATGTTTCATCTTAATTCTTATCTAAAATTCACACATGCAAAATGATCACAGCTATTTTTGTGCCAAAAATACCAATTTTTTATACTCTTCAAGCAAAAAAGCTTAAAAACAATATTTGAAAATGAAAAAATTGATTGTGACAAAAAAAGTTCTTTGTTTCCCACAATGTTTTCTACCCAGAAAGACAAATATATTTAAGTTTTCATGAACTTATAATTGTCATCTGCATCTTTTTTAAATCACGTCTGGTAATGGTTAATCAATTAACCCTGCTTTACTTCTCTCTTTTCAAGTCTTTGTTATACAGAAATCCTGGATGGACTATTTCAAGTGAAGTGTGAAATTTGTCCCAAAGAAGTCCTTTTCTTTAACCCTTTCTTATCAAATTTTTAGACTAGTCCAAATTGAAAGAAGTTGTAGACAACAACTAAAAGTGAGTGTAAATTGAAAAGTAATTGGCCAACAGTGCAGAAAATATTGTGGGAAAAGAAGAAATTGTTACAAGCAATTTCTTCTTTTCCCACAATGTTTTCTCAAGTATAAAATCACAAGGATGTAAAAAACCAGTGATTGTACAGGAAAGGGTTAATAGGCTTGTTGAATGAATGAAATTGTTAAATTGATAAAACAGATAAATCAAGTGATTCCTATAAATTCAACTTAACGATTTTGACATATTTTCTGCTTAATAAAATTTAATTACTATTTATCATTTATTTTTGACCTATAACTTCTGACGTGCCTCTCCTGATTGACCCGTCCCTTTTTCAGATATTTTGCACAGAATGTCAGAATTGACCCCTATTTCAATACAGGTCTTTATCCATTACCAGTCGACAAAATTTCACACTGGTCTAAGTTCAAAGAGACAACATATAATGATTGATGAAATTTTGAAAATCTTTTTCTGTCGAGTTAGAAACTTGAGGATATGGAAGAAGTTTTTTGTATCAAGCAAATTCTTCATTTTTCCACAAGTTTTACATAAGCTTTTTTCGAGGGGCATAAAAAAAACCCAGATAATACGGGAATGGGTTAAGGTTCTTCAAAGACTAGCAATCGACAGATCAATTGCCACACCTACTGACACGGCATTTCGACTGAGATATATAAGACCTTAATTTGGATAAATTGTGGTCATAAACACACAAAAAATTGAAAGTTGTTGGTTGGCAACTTGAGTAAGCTGTAGATAAAATTTTAAGTTTGCCAAACCAATATAAACACAAAACATAAATGTCAGTGTTAAAGTTCTCTTGATTGGTCAATCTATTTTTGATGGACAGGAGCAAACCAGCCAATTAGGTAATACTCTCTGGATCTATTAATGCCCCGACATGAAAGTTCTATGTCATTAAAGCAAAATTAATATATGATCACATTGTATCATGTTATCAATATGTAACAAGAGGACCATGATGGTCCTAAATTGCTCATCTGAATCATTTGCTGTTAAAAAAATGCAATTGGAGCCAAATAATGTAAACAAAAAAATTATCATAATGGCCTCTTTTCCTTCCAATAAAACCTTCCCATAATCAAAAGGGTTCATCCTTATGAACTAACAATTATTCCGGCCAAGATTCAAGAAAACTGAGCCAAAATTGTGGCCTCTAGAGTGTAGTCAAAGTAATTGTCATTAAGGCCCCTTTTCCTGTGGTTCCGATAGAACCTTTCCATAATCAATAAGATTCATCCTTATGACCTAACAATTATTCTGGCCAAATATCCTGAAACTAAATTTAATAAAAAACAACAAGATGTGTTGATGAAACATTAATGGCCTAGTAATGGCAAGTTTTCAGACATTTTACCTTAACAGATAACCTTGACCTTTGTATCGGCAAGCACATATAAATGACAGCTTTAATTCTGTCAAATATAAGCATTGTAACTTGAATCGTATGGAAATGATAGGAAAATGGAAAGTTCACTGGTTAAGTTTTCAAAGGACAAACAAACAAAGAGATAGACAAGCGAAAAAGTGGATGGGAGCATACTTTTTCGCTTGTCTATCTCTTTGTTTGTTTGTCCTCTGTGACAAGCAATATCTTCATTTTCCACATTTTTTCTCAAACATTTTTCTTGGGGGATCATTAAAAAGGGACTGTTTGGGAACAGGGTAAATATAAAATTACAAATATTTGTCACTATCACAATGTTGGATTTAAAGAAAACAAGAGGGCCATTGGCCCTGAACCAATTACCACATGGCAAAATTTTAGGCTGGTCCAAAATGAAAGCAGTTTCTGACAACAATTTAAAGTTAATGATATCTTATTTTTTTCAATTTTCTGGAAAGAAAACATTGTGTAGAAGGTAGAAATCGCTTGTAACAAGCGATTTCATCATTTTACACAATGTTTTCCCAATTGTGGGGCATCCAAAAGCGTCACTGTGTGGTAATGGGTTAAGCTGAGTCAATGAGTGAAGAGGTAAAAAAGCCAAGAAGAATAATTTTGTCCAAAAGTGACCTGTTAAAAAATTTTGTCTAAGAAATCACGCACAAGCTTTCTTAAAAAGTTTCAAGGTTTTTGTGCAAGAAAAGTAGCATGTACATTGCAAAAAAGGTTTCTTTAGATTAGACTTTAGTAACCTTATTTTTGACCCCCATGTGACCAGATATCAAACTTGACTGAGTTCTAATGGCAATAAACATTCAGGTTAAATATCCATGTTTTTGAGCCAAAAATGAGTGAACTAAATGTTTTCAAGGATTTGACCTAATAACCTAGATTTTTACCGGAACAGACCCTAATATGAGCTTCGCCTAAATATTATGGAGACAATCATTCTGACCAGATATGAAGTCATTTACATAAAAAAGGTGACCTCTTAACTCATTCCCACACAATGATGCTTTTGGAAGCCACTCAAGAAAACAAGTGGGAAACTATTGTTGAAAATGAAGAAATTTCTTGTAACAAGCAATTTCTTCATATTTAACATTGTTTTCTACCCAGAAAATTGAGCTAAAAATGTTGCCTCTAGACTGCAATAAGGTGAACAGAGTAAAAACAAGGTATTTCTAAGATTTGAACCAGACTTAGTTTTTTACCCAATTGGCCCCACATTTAGAATTCACAAAGAAATTTTGGGAGACAAAGATTCTGACAAAATCTGAAGATATTTCAGAAAAAAATGTGGCCTCTAAGAGTGCACTCAAGATGTTGATACATGAGGGACAACTGACACAGCATGATCACAAAAGCTCACCTTTAGCACTTGCTCAGGTGAGCTAAAAATATACAGAAGACACTCCTTATCTTGATTTTTGTTGGCCATCTCGAAAAAGCTTGTCATACCAAAGTTTGCGGTTAAAATTTGGCTGTCAAACCAAAAGTTTTTGTTGGAATTTGGGGTTTGAGAAAAAGGCTGCGAACATTCCAGCCTGTATTTATCATGGTTTGTGTTATCTGCCCAGAAAACCAATAGTTTTAGAGTGACATGATGTAATTTCAGGTTTTTATTACCCCAGACAAATATTAACTATCAGTTTAACCAAATACGTACCAAAAAATTGCACCTGTCAAACTGAACTTGTTCAGAACAGGTAATTTCTATGTGAAAATTGAAATTCGGTTCGAAAAAACAACTTAACATAACAGAACTGCAGATTTTACTTGTTCAAGATAAACATTCACATTCTTATTGAATAAAAATGAGATAAAGTTTGGACTTGAACTTTATCTCTACCCATCCAGAAATTGAAATAACGAGTGTCGACTGCACATAATCTATATGAGACTCTTTACAGTAAATGCAATAACAAACTTCAAGGAAACAGACAAAATACATCACAAAGCAATAACAAGATTTTAAATTCTTAAATATCTAGATAACAATGTATTTGTGAGCAAAGTAAAAACGTTTATAAAAAGCCCCAGACAATTTGTAAGAGACCTAAATCCTCCCAAGATATATTACAATACTTATTTCATATCCCTTATTTTTCTTATAAACTCAATGTATGGGAATTTATGTAATAGAAATAAGAGTAATTCGAAAGAGAACAACAACTTAAATCAACAATAGAGAATGAAAGGCATTTTCAAATTCTAGATAAAAAATATTTCCTCTGCATGAAATCTTAGTAAACTCTCCAACCCATTTATACATCACCGCAATTTCTTCATCAAATGCTTTGATTTTAGACTAATCTAAAAGATTTTACTCTTGTAATTTTCTTACTGAGATGATGTTTACCAATCCAACAAAATCCCACATTTTTATGTGTAAGAAATGTCTTAAGAAGCACAGTCAAAAAATGAAGAAATTTCTTTATTTTCCACAATTTTTATACTCCCCTAAGACACAGGAAAGATTTAAATTTCCTGTACTTAAAATTGGAATCTGAAACTTATTTGAATTTGGACCAGACTTGAATTTTGTAGTGTGCTAAGTTTTAAGCACTGGTTTAAGTAATGTATGAACCAACATATAGACAGAGAAAATGCAAGAAAACAGCGCTACTACTATAATCAGATTTGTTAACATCTACTTAAAGATTTGTTTAACCCTTTCCTGTTCAATCCCTGGCTTTTATGAGACATCCCTTTGCCTTTATCATTGCCAAAACATTGTGTAAAAAGAAGGAATTACTTGTAACAAGCATTTTCTTCTATTTTAACAATATTTTCAACCCTACTGAATGTTTTTTTTTCATCTTGAATCTACCTTAAATTTTGTCTGCATAACCTTTGAATTTAGACAGGTCTAAAATTTTATGAAAGCGGAAAGGGTTAAAATCTAGACTTTTGTCGTAAAGTTTTGTTTGTTATAGATAGACTCAGCTCATGTATTCCTTCATTGAAGCTGGACACACATAGCCTGAAATGACAGATAATGATTAAAAACCTTTAAATTTCACATTGACTGAAGATAGATGTGTTCACTTCACCCATTCCCACACAATCCCTTCTTTTTACGCCCCTCAAGAAAAAGGCTTTAGAAAACATGGTGGAAAATGAAGAAATTGCAATTTCTTCATTTTTCACCATGTTTTCTATTCCAAAGGACGAAAACATTAAAAAAATTCCATCAACTTTAAATTGTTGTCAGCAGCTTCTTTCAATTTGGACTGGTCTAAAATTCCTCTGTGTTGGAATGGGTTAAATGTCAACTCATCTTAACCCATATCATGCTGATCCCAGAATATTACTGCTTTGGTAGTAAGTATAGGCAAAGATCAGCCAGCTCTTATGTGCAGTCTGATCTTATCTACACCTTCTGCTTGTCTCTTTTAACCCATTACCAGACGGCAAAATTTTAGACTGGAATTAATCAAAAGAAGTTGCAGACAACAAATTAAAGTTTATGAAATTTTAGATGTTTCATCTTTATTGGTAGCAAACATGAAAAATGGAGAAATAGCTTGTCACAAGCAATTTCCTCATTTTCCCCAATGTCTTCCTGATTGTTTTTCTTCAGGGTCTTAAAAAGTGTCATTGTGTGGGAATAGGTTAAGTAAGAGTTGTAGGTGACATAAATATTCAAATTAATTATCAACTCACAATAATTGCACCCAGTACCATCAACACTTTGATTTCAATGCAATTCTCAAGAGGATTTTAATTCAGCATGACAAGACTTAAGAATCTAAGAAACAACCCATTCCCATTCAATCCTGCCTTGTCATGTAGTGAGGAAATATTGTATTGGAAAACATTGTGAGAAAGGAAAAGTTCTTTCCTGTTTTTTTTTTTCGTTTTTTTACATTTTAGACTGGTCCAAATTGAAAGAGTTAGCAGACAGCAATGAATATTGGATGCAATTTCAAATGAAACCATCCTATGTGGTAGAAAATATTGTGGGAAAGGAGATATTGCTTGTTACAATCAATTTTGTCTCTTTTTCCACATGTGTTCTTGCCTATATCACACCAATGCAAAATCCCGGATTGTATAGGAAAGACTTAGAAAGCGATTTTTCATCTTCCCACATATTTTCAACCCTATTTGATAGCTTTTTTTTTAAATCTAAATGTACTTTGAAATTGGTTAAAAGATCAAGAAAGGTTTTGAAAAATTGACCACCTTTTCAATTGCTGACTATACAAACATTACTTTTGATATTTTGTTGTGGCTTTTAACCCATTACAATAAAATCCCTCCTTTTAACTCCATGATCACCTTCTCAATTGCTAACTATAGGAAACATTACTTTTGATATTTTGTTGTGGCTTTTAACCCATTACAATAAAATCCCTCCTTTAAACTCCATGATCACCTTCTCAATTACTGACTATAGGAAACATTACTTTTGATACTTTATTGACTTGACTGAAGACAATCAGGGTTTATTTGACTTTGAATTTGAAAAGGCCAAAAAGGACGATGATTTTGATAAGTTTAATTTGACATATAATCATTCATGAACTTCGAAGTGTATAGTTTTGCCTTATAGTGTAATTTGGGTCAAAAGCGTCTTATAGACTTGGTATTTTCACCCTCGAAACTTTACAGTCCCTTACTTAATTGCTATCACATTTCAACATGATAAAAAAGACCATAACTTGTAAACGGTATATTGAAAGAATTATTTAATCATGAATGTCCTGTAGTTTGAGAATTTTCTTGACTAGAACTAGGCAGTAATAAAAATTATTATCTTTTTAATACAAAAATCCAATTAAATGAGTTAAAAATGTAAGAAAATCTGCAATGTAAAACACTAAGGAGAGCTCTCCAACTGGATTGAGAAATGCCTCAATTCTTTTTCGGCTGGAGGACATTGCCCCCCCTGGTACCTCTGGTTTGCCTAATATGATGTGGTTCAAGTTATGTAAAAAATTTAGAAGAGAAGAAAAAATAACATATGTGTAGGGATTATCACATAATCCTTCATTTCCAACAATAATTCTGAAAGAACCCTTTATATATAATGAGTCACATGATTTAAATACTTACGTTGAATCTTCATAAGCTATAAGTGATGTGAGTGGTCCAGAACAGCTTATGGCACACATAGCTATAGTTTCTGAAAGACGGACAAAATTTAGTAGAAAACAAAAGATGAGCTATCATTCATAGTAATAGCCAATGTTAACCCTTGTCAAGCTGTATAAATTATCTTACTGAATTGCTGCAAAATCAAAGGGCTAAAAGCACTGGTAGAACTTGTTGTTAAAAAATCAATATATCTTTTAGAAAACAATTTCACAAACAACTCTGGCAGGAAAAGTACAAGCAGGAGATGTAGACCAAGATCAGAATGCACATATGTGCAGGCTGATCTTGGTCTATACCTCCTGCCAAAACTGGAATATTCCGGGTTCAGCATGACAAGGGTTAACATACAACAAGACTAAGTAAAAGCTGGATTGTGTGATAATGGTTAGAAACAAAGAAATCCTATTAGAAAACAAGAAGCCCATTATGGCCTGAGACGCTCTATCAATTTTTGTGAATTTATCAATTTCATCAAAGAAATCTGATATTTAAGGAAGTTATTTGCTTAAAGAAGAATGCATAATGGATAAGAATTGGACTTTATCTCCTTTATTATTTTGAGCAACAATCCTCAAGACCCCTTTTCCCATGTTTCATGACAGATCCACTCAATTTCCAAAAGGAAATTTCCTTATGATCCCCACAATCATCCTGTGAAATTTTCATCAGAATCCAATAATAATTGTGGACTTTCTCACAGAAACCGGATTGTTTTGAGTGAAATACATAAGGCCATTTTTCCTGTGTTTTCTGGTGGATCCACTTCATTTCTGAATTAAACTTTCCTTACGGACCTACAATTGCCTTGTGAAATTTTACAGACAATCTGATAATAACTGTTAACTTCATCATATAAAGAAGAATGTTTAGAATGATAATCTGTAAGGCCCCTTTTCCTCTGTTTCCAATGCCACAATTATTCCATGCATCTTTGGAAGAATCTGATAAAAAGTGCTGACTTTATTGTGTTAAAAAAGATATTTCAATCAAGTTCTCATAAGACTCCTTTTCCTGTGATACTTTACTTCTTGTTTAATGATTCTGTGAAAATTTAAAGTGAATCCAATGAAATGTAGGGACTTCCAGTATGTTAACTAGAATAATTAAAAAAAAATTCACATGATACTTGACAGATTCTATCCAATTCTGAAAAGAACAATCCATATGATTGTACAATTATTCTGTGAAATTTTGACACAGAAGTGAAGTGAATCCGGTGAAATCTGGGGACATCATTGTATTAACTAGAATATTCAAGAAAGTTTTTCATAAGGCCCCTTTTTATGTGATACTTGCCATATTAGATCCACTATCAGAATCAACAATTGTAATGATGGTACAATCAATCTGTGCAATATGTGGAATTTATTGTGTTAATGAGTTTATAGTGAAATTTTCATAGGGCCCCTTTTCCCATGATACTTTACAGAACAAATCAAATTTCAAAAGGATCAATTCTAATGAAGGTGCAATCATTCTGTAAAAGTTAAAAGAGAATCAATGAAAACAGTGGACTAGAATTAGAATGCAAACAAGGTAATTCTTAGATTTGATCAGGTGACGTAGTTATAGACACCATGAGACAAAATATTAATCTGTTTTAAAAAATCAATGCGCCAAACATTCTGACCAAATAAAAAGCTATTTGAGCCAAAATGGAGGTCTCAACAGTGAACATCAGATATTTCTATAATTTGGCCTAGTGACCTACTTATTGAACCCATGTGATACAATGTCAAGGCTGTTTAAGATATGATTAACCCCAGTGTTGCATCCAGGATTTCTTCCAAGAGGGGGAGCTCCCCCACTGAATTACTGAAATGGGGGGAGTGACAAATGCTAAGGGGGGGTCAAAACCCCTAAGCAATAAGTTGATTCGTTGATAAATCTTTCATAAAGATATGACGTAAACAACGAATCTAATAAGTTTTCACCACAATTCAAGATATATCACTGAAAAATTGAGGCAAAAAACTAAGCTCTTGATGTATACGTTGAAACATTTTCACCCACTTTTAAATCCTTCAAGTCTAACCCACTCTATTCTTGTAGAGCCAACATTTCAGAAGGCTTTATCTTTCTTAGTCATATAATAAGCAGTTCTCATAGCACAAGTTATTCTTTAACTGAAGTTTATCATGTATATTGGAGGTAGCTCTGACAAACTCACTTTGATGCACACTGTCCTTAGTAAATCTGGTCTGACTAAATGTTTAAATGTGTGCAAGTATTGAAATTTGTGCATCCGGCAGTAAATGGATAATTCTTACCCGAGGTTTATCACAAGACAAATAACAGTCATCCCAGATTTCATTTTCTCCTCGTGTTTCTAACTCTTATAATTGTTCAACCACGATTTCTGCAATTTTGCGTCTGGATGAAACAGGAGTCCGTTTATTTTTCGCCCCGAAAGCTGACAAGATTGGCTTTCGAGGTCTTTCTTCTAGTCTGTCGATTACGATGATAAAGCGCCGATATCGAGGCCCATAAAAAAGTCGATGGTGCCTGATGGTGGTATTCAGATTGATTTAAATCAACTCTTTTTGTCAAGTTTGACATGATTGTCTTTAGCCGGAAACGGAAGGATTCTTCTGCGCATGCTCCACTGTTGGGTTCCCTGACTATTTTATACACATTGATTCGAATTCGGGTACCAGTTTAATTACGATGTGTCGTAATGGTTATAAATAGCGGCTATTTTTATCAGTACGATATTGTCAACAGTTTATCGTCATTAGTCTTTTTTCATTTTTTTTTATACCGCCCCTTTGGTTATGGATTCTGCGGGAGTCAGAACATTGATGCGCGATTACTCCCCCATCAAATTAGTGAGGTTGCGGGAGTGATTAAAAAACACGGGGGAATCCCGCAATCGCGCGGCCTGGATGCAACTCTGTAACCCATTCCCACTCAATGACGCTTTTAGACGCCCCCCATGAAATAAAGCTTTGGAAAACAAAGTGGAAAATGAAGAAATTGCTTGTTACAAGCAATTTCTTCATTTTCCACAATGTTTTCTATTCAGGGAGTTGAAAAAAATCCAACTTTCATAAACTTCAAATTGTCATATGCAACTCCTTTCAATTTGGACAGGTCTAAAATTTTGTTGAATGGTAATGGGTTAAAATAAAAATTCTGATACATTTTTATGGAAAAATGTGCACTCTACCAAGACATTCAAGGCCAATTATGTGCTCTCTAGAGTTCACACTAGGTATTTCTAAGATTTGCCCTAGTAGGAAAGTGTTTGACCCCACATGACCTCTAAACTGCACACAAGGTAATCTTGAATTGACCTAGTGACTTACTTTTTTACCCAAAATCAAATTGTCCGAGATATCATTGAGACAAACACTCTGACCAAATATCGGGACATTTGAACAACAAGATGTGTTTGTGAAACACTATGCCCCTGAAACAGGAATTCTTTAGAAACTGGAAAAGGATTAAAATTTTTACCTTGACCATGATGAAATGACCTTCCCCATGTGTGCCTTGTTGAGACCTATCTACATACCAAATATTAGCATTGTAACTTAATAAGGGTTGAAGTTCTAGGAAAATGTTTAGTTGGCAGGTTAAGTTTTGCAGACAGACAGACAGACGGACACCGGTAAAACAATATGCCCCCGATCTTATCGATGCTAGGGCATAAAAATAAATTGGCCTTTAGAGTACACACAGACATTTCCAAGTTTTGACTTAGTGACCATGTGAAAAGGGGCATGGTTCCTGGAAGAAAACATTAAGCGTCAACAACGAAAACACTACAGACAATGACAAGGTGATAGCAAAACCTCATGTTTTCTCTTGTAACAGCCATAATAATAGTTGAGTCTACCTTAACCCTTGTCATACTGAACCCGGAATATTCTGGTTTTGGCAGGAGGTGTAGACTAAGATCAGACTGCACTTATGTGCAGGCTGATCTTAGTCTACACCCCCTGCTTGTAATTTTCCTTCCAGAGTTGTTTATCAATTTGATTTCTAAAAGAAATATTGATTTTTGAACAACAAGTTCTATCAGTGCTTTCAGTGCTTTGATTTTACAGCAAGTCAGTCAGGTAATTTATACAGCATAACAAGGGTTAAAATGACAGAACTGTGGAATATAGTGAGAAGTAAGTGAAAACATTTTTTTTTCGATTTTCTGCAATGTTTTCAACATATTGGTCTTTCGAAGAAAAGGTTAAGTTAACAATAAGGTACCTTTGGTATTCTGATCCCAGACTCTAACAGTGCTATCTCTTGATGATGTAGCTATCAACTGGTGATCGTTGTGCGGCAAGAAAATACATGACTCAACAGCCTCTGTGTGACCTTTATACTCTTGTATGATACTTAATGATCGTAAATCCCATAACTAAAATATACATGAAACGTACATACATTTATACTCTTGTATCTTACACAATGAGCTTGATGATTATTATGCAGTCTAATGCAACTTTCAGGTTTATGAGTGTTAATTGCAATACAGTTCTAAGTGTCCATATGATATTCCAATGACACAAAGTATTCCAAGCGGTAGGGGTGGCTAATGCCTTCTTCAGAATAGACAGTATATTTTAATATCAACATTTAAAATTTTGAATGTTGATGTCTACGAAAATGGATGTTACACAGTGTTAAAATATATTGTCTATTCTGAAGAAAGCATTAGCTCAATATTAATTAAAAGAGTTGAATTGAACATTGTTGTCCATATAATGTACAGACATAACAGTCTTGCAGTATACACTTGATTTATTTCTGTCATATTGTGGTGGCGAGTGCATTTGACTATGAGTTCCCAGTATTTCTTACACAAAACAAGTATTCTCTTTGTTACTAGCAATTTCTTCATTATCCACAATGTTTTCCAATCAAATTTACAATTATTTTCTACCAACTTGAAATTGTTGTCTACAACTTCCTTCAAATTGGACCAGTCTAAAATTTCGATGTTTGGTAATGGGTCAAAATACTCACTGTTGCTTCACATCCATTCCCACCAAACCCATTACTACATGTGAGACAGAAATACCCATCAGGACTAACATCACAACACATCTGTATATATTGTTTACGCGGAAAATTGTGTGATATGGCCATTGTCCTTGTGTCGAATAATCTGAAATCAGATTTAAAATTTAATGACACGCCGCTGTTCTTGTATGAATTATCTAAAATCAAAATGTGAAATTGTGTGATATGGCCTTTTTTCAGGACTAACATCACAACACATCTGTATATATTGTTTACGCGGAAAATTATGTGATATGGCCATTGTTCTTGTGTCAAATAATCTGGAATCAAATGTAAAATTGTGTGATATGGCCATTATTCTTCTGTCAAATAGTCTGGAATCAGATGTAAAATTGTGTGATGTGGACACTGTTTTAGTGTCAAAAATCTGAAATCAGACATAAAATTGTGTGACATTGCATTTGTTCTAGTGTCCAGTAATCTGAAATTAGAACAAAAATTGTGTGATATGGCCATTGTCCTTGTGTCGAATAATCTGAAATCAGATTTAAAATTTAATGGTATCGCCATTGTTCTTGTGTTGAATTATCTAAAATCAAAATGTGAAATTGTGTGATATGGCCATTGTTCTTGTGTCAAATAATCTGAAATCAGAAGTTATTTACTGATCATCTAGTTTGCATAGCAGAAACATAAAACAAAAGGCAATTTTTTTGGTTGGTCATATGAACAGAATATCTACAGTTTCAATAGCCTGCAGTTATGGAGTTCAAGTCACCAAACAAATAAAATAACTCATCAAAAATATCGGAGGTCAAAGATCACTTCTTGTCTTTATGAATAAATGTGATGTGTCAGTTGATTATTTACTGACAACTGCAACCTGTCAATTTGACATATAGGGAATAATATAAAGCAAAATAATTCACAATGTATTTTTATTTTTATTAACCCTTTCCTGGTTTTTGAAATTTTTGACTTGTCCAAATTTAAAGAGGATGCAGCTGACAATAAAAACTGGATGCAATTCCAAATAAAACCATCCTTTGTGGTAGAAAATATTGTGGAAAAAGAAAAAATTGCTTGTTACAAGCAAATTTCTTCTTTTTCAACAATGTTTTCTCAAGTATAAAATCATAGTGACGTAAAATCCCGGGTTTGTACAGGAAAGGGTAATCAAAAGCTTGAATGAATGAATCATTTATAAGCCATCCCTGTTTTTTTCCTTCAATTTACCAATTACTATACAGTCCAGAATTTTGATGCATGTTAGAAAGATACTTTTGGAAAACAATGAGCAAAAAAAATATTTTTGTAATTATTCCCTATCAATGGCCCTTACTTTTCAATCTAAGTGCAACTTGCAATTTGGGGGACAAGTCCAAAAATTTGTTGTCTAGTAATGGCTTAAACTAGACAATCTTTTACATAAAAGTTGATGGATTGCCACTATAATTTAAAACCTTTATGGACTAATCAAATCATCCCTTTCTTTGACATTCAACACTCATTGAAAACTATTTTTCAACAAATATCCAAAATATCATACTACCATACTACCCTAGTACAAAGATTAAAACAAGAGCACTGCCTACGGGTACCAAGGCTTGGCTGCAGGTGCTGGATAATGCAAAAATTCTAAGTCGTAAAAGGGGCATAACTCTTACAAAAACTCTTTTATAGTTACCCCCCTTGATAGTCTAGATAGCTCTTGTGATGGTCAATACACATGCCAAGTTTCATGAGGATATCTTTAATAACAACAGAGATATGACCTAGGTTAAAGTTTGTCACTCCAAAACCAACACCAATGCCGACGCCGACACAAACAACACCAAAGTGATCACAATACCTCGAACAGCCGAGCTAAAAAATTACTAGAAATTAACAACTGCAACTTCTTGCAGTTTGGACCAGTCTTAATATGTATCAACTGATAATGGGTTAAGCATGAAATGAGCATACATACCTGACTTCCTTATCCTCCCCGGTCTGTACTAGAAGATTTGAATCAGCTACAAATTTTACATCTGTTACCTAAATAAAGACAAATCCATTGCCTTTATAAAATCAAAGGATTGACAGCCATTCTAGACTTACAAAACTTCCCCTCTAATCATCCTTTTTGAAGAACAGAAATGATCAATAACCATACAATAAAATTATAGACTGGTCCAAATTTAAAGAAATTGCAGAAATCACTAATCACCCAGTGATTAAGAGTAGAGTGCATATTGTACATAAGGGGCTAAATCTATCCAAACAGTGTGTTAATCATTTCAATAATTATTTACTGGTTTATCAGTGTTACCTCAAAATTTTGATTACTAATCAACAAAATTTGACAGAAAGATCACAGGACATTATAACCAACAGACAGAAAAGATGATACCAATGTACACCCACCTTTGTGGGCAAATAAAAATCATTTAAGAATAACAATGAAAAAAGACTTTGTTATTCCCATTTTTTCTAAATATTAGACTGGACAAAATTGAAATAAGTTACATACGACAATTAAAATAGGATGCAATTAGATGTGAAATGATCTTATGTGGTAGAAAATATTGTGGGAAAAGAAGAAATTGCTTGTTACAAGCAATTTTTTCTTTTTCCACGTTACTGTCTCAAATGTAAAATAAAAGTAATGTGAAATCCTGGGGTTTGTACAGGAAAGGGTTAAACAGGCAATGCAGCTGGTTTAACCCAGTGCTTCCCTGTGTACATCTATAATAGAAGGCTATTTCAGTTTTTGAAACCTTTCAACTGCAATAGCCTATTTTAACAATTTGTACAATCTTACCAGATTTCTAGATGTTTTATTTTCTCTAAGGCAAGCACCAGTTTCAATGTCCCACAATTTTAGAGTATTATCTCTAGAACCACTACATAACCAGGAATTGTCTAAAAAGGAATATGTTACATAATACTTATGAGCCTGCACCTAAGATTTCTATTGAATTGTGTTAACCCTTTCCTGGTTTTTGAAATTTTAGACTGGTCCAAATTGAAAGAGGTTGCAGATGACAATGAAAATTGGATGCAATTCCAAATAAAACCATCCTATGTGGTAGAAAACATTGTGGGAAAAGGAGAAATTGCTTGAGACAAGCAATTTCTCCTTTTTCCACAATGTTTTCTCAAGTATAAAATCAGAGTGACGTAAAATCCCGGGTTTATCCAGGAAAGGGTTAAAGAAACAAATAAAATGCATTCATTTAGTTATTTTTTTATCAGACAATAAATCTTAATACAAGAAGGAGAGAACATTGTGTAAAATGAAGAAATTGCTTGAAAAAAGGAAATTCTCAATTTTACACAATGTTTTCCCAATTGTTTTGCTTCAGAGGCATCAAAAAGCGTCACTGTGTGCGGATAGGATAAATACTT
Source organism: Fragum fragum (assembly GCA_946902895.1). Taxonomy (NCBI): domain Eukaryota; kingdom Metazoa; phylum Mollusca; class Bivalvia; order Cardiida; family Cardiidae; genus Fragum; species Fragum fragum. Next base: position 20,514,679 of record OX336380.1, read on the forward strand.
ACAGAGATGATATGATGCACAGAATTGCACATAAAAAATGAACCAAATCTTTTAGTAAAACAAGAGGCCCATGAGGGCCTGAGACGCTCTACTGGTTATCAAGTTTTCCGTTAAAGAAATCTGATATTTAAGGAAGTTAATTGCTCTAAGAAGAATGCATAAAGAAAAAAAAGGGGCTTTATCCCCTTTATCATTTTAAGCAACAATCCTCAAGGCCCCTTTTCCCATGTTTCATGACGGATCCACTCCATTTCCAAAAGAAAGTTACCTTATGACCCTACAATCATTCTGTGAATATTTCATCAGAATCTGACAATAATTGTAGACTTAATCACATAAACAGGATTGTTTTGAATGAAAATCAATAAGGCCCCTTTTCTTGTGTTTTCTGATGGGTCAATTTCATTCCAAAAGGAACTTTCCTTACAACCCGACAATTGTCCTGTGAAATTTAAAAGACAACTTGATAATGATTGTGATCTTCATCACATACACAAGAATGTTTTGAATGATAATCTGTAAGGCCCCTTTTCCTGTGTTTCGAATGCCACAATTATTCCATGCATCTTTGAAGGGAATCCAATAAAACTGTTGACATTATTGTGTTAACAAAGATATTAAATTCAAGTTCTCATAAGGCCCCTTTTCCGGTGATATTTTACTGTTGGTTTTATCATTCTATGAAATTTAAAAGTGAATCCGATGAAATATTGGGAATTCATTATGTTTACTAGAATATTAAAAAAAAATTCATATGTCCCCTTTTTACATGATACTTGATGGTTTGTACCCAGTTCTGAAAAGAACCATCTAAGTATTTGAACAATCATTCTGTGAAATTTTGAAGTGAATCCGGTGAAATCAAGGGACATCATTGTGTTAACCAGAATATTGAAGAGAGTTTTTCATAAGGCCCCTTTTTTATGTGACCCTTGCTATAGTCAGATCCACTGTCAAAATCAACAATTGGAATGATGGTACAATCAATCTGTTTAATCTGTGGAATTTATTGTGTTAATGAATTATAGTGAAATATTCATAGGGCCCCTTTTCTCATGATACTTTACAGAACAAACCAAATTTCAAAAGGAACAATTCTAATGAAGGTAGAATCATTCTTTAAAAGTTAAAGAGAATCAATGAAAACAGTGGACTGAATTGTGTCAAGAATTTTTGTAACTAAATTTTCATGAGGCCCCTTTTCCTGTGAAACTTTACAAATCAGACCCAATGTACAAAGGAACAATCCTAATGATAGTTTGAAGAAAATGATAAAGACTGAGGACTTTATTGTAATAATGATGTTTTGTAATAAAATTTTTATGAGGTCCCTTTTCTTGTGTCACTTAACCAATCAGACCTAATTTACAAAGGAACAATCCAAATGATGGTACAATCATTCTATTAAAGTTTGAAGAGATTCTGATAAAGACTGAGGGCATTGTTGTGTTTATGAGGATTTGGTAATAATTTTTCATACAGCCCCTTTTCCTATGATACTAGACAGATCAGGCCCAATTTGGAAAGAAACAATCCTTATGATGGTACAAAAATTCTGTGAAAGTTTGAACAGAATCTGATGAAAACTGCAGACTTTATCTTGGTGTCAAATTTTTAAAATAAAATTTTCATAAGGCTCCTTTTCCTGTGATACTTAAAGGATCAGGTCTCATGTCAGCCTCAACAATCGTGATTATTGTACAATGATTCTGTGAAGGTTTGAATAAAATCCAATGAAAGCTCTGGACTTGGTTACAAGGATTATAGATAAAATTCTCTAAAGGCCCCTTTTCCCATGATACTAGACAGATCACGCCTAATTTGAAAAGAAAGAATCCTCATGATGGAATAATCATTCTGTGAAAGTTTTAACAGAATCTGATGAAAACTGTTGACTTTATTGTGGTACAATGATTTTAAAATTAAATTTCATAATGCTCCTTTTCCTGTGATACTTGACGGATCAGGTCTAATGCAAACATCAACAATCATTATTATTGTACAATTATTCTGTGAATGTTTGAAGAAAATCCGATGAAAGCTCTGGACTTTGTAACAAGGATTTATAAATGAAATTTTCATAAGGCCCCTTTTCCTGTGCTTTTTGACAGTTCAAACCCTGTTATGAAAAGAATGATAGTTATGACCTTCCAATCATTCTGTGAAAGTTTCAACAAAATCTGATCAAAGCTGTGGGCTTTATTGTGTTAACAGGGTTTTATTAATTGAATTTTCATATAGCCCCTTTTCCCATGTTACTTGATGGATCTGACCAAATTTCCAAAGGAACAATCCTTATGATGGTACAATCATTCTGTGAAAGTTTAAATACAATCTGATGAAAACTGTGGACTCTAGAGTGTTAACAAGATTTTTTTATTAAATTTTAATAAAGGCCCCTTTCCCCCTGTTTCATAACAGATCAGACCCATTTTCGAAAGGAACGATCCTTATGCTTGTACAATCATTCTGAGAAAGTTTGAAGAGAATCCGATGAAAACTGTGGACTCTATCGTGTAAACGAGGATTTTTAATGGAGTTTTTAATTGAATTTTCATAAGGCCCCTTTTCCCATGTTTCTTGACGGATCATACCCAATTTCGAAAGGAACGATCCTTATGTTGGTACAATCATTCTGTGAAAGTTTGAAGAGAATCCAATGAAGACTGTGGACTCTATCGCGTAAACAAGGATTTTTAATTGAATTTTGATTAAATTTTCATAAGGCCCCTTTACCCATGTTTCTTGACGGATCACACCCATTTTGGAAAGGAACAATTCTTATGTTGGTACAATCATTCTGTGAAATTTTGAAGAGAATCTGATGAAAACTGTGGATTCTATCTCGTAAACGAGGATTTTTTAATTAAATTTTCATAAGGCCCCTTTTCCTGTGTTTCTTGACGGATCATACCCATTTTCGAAAGGAATGATCCTTATGTTGGTACAATCATTCTGTGAAAGTTTGAAGAGAATCCAATGAAAACTGTGGACTCTATCGCGTGAACGAGGATTTTTAATTGAATTTTTAATGAATTTTCATAAGGCCCCTTTTCCCATGTTACTTGACGGATCATACCCATTTTCCAAAGGAACGATCCTTATGTTGGTACAATCATTCTGTGAAAGTTTTAAGAGAATCTGATGAGAACTGTGGACTCTATCGCGTAAACGAGGATTTTTTAATTAAATTTTCATAAGGCCCCTTTTCCCGTGTTTCTTGACGGATCATACCCATTTTCGAAAGGAACGATCCTTATGATGGTACAATCATTCTGAGAAAGTTTGAAGAGAATCCGATGAAAACTTTGGACTTTATCGCGTAAACAAGGATTTTCAATTGAATTTTTAATTAAATTTTCATAAGGCCCCTTTTCCCGTGTTTCTTGACGGATCATACCCATTTTCGAAAGGAACGATCCTTATGATGGTACAATCATTCTGAGAAAGTTTGAAGAGAATCTGATGAAAACTGTGGACTTTTTCGCGTAAACGAGGATTTTTTAATTAAATTTTCATAAGGCCCCTTTTCCCGTGTTTCTAGACGGATCTGACCCAATTTCGAAAGGAACGATCCTTATGATGGTACAATCATTCTGTGAAAGTTTGAAGAGAATCCGATGAAAACTGTGGACTCTATCGCGTAAACAAGGAAAAGTTTAACGGACTGACGATGGACGGACGGACGCCGGACAGGAAAAAGCCATCGCTATAGCTCTAGTGGCCTTCGGCCAGTAGAGCTAAAAAAATCAATTCCACTCCATGAATGTCAGAGTTTTTGCCTAAGAGGTTGTATTGTGGTCACAAACACATGTGCACTACCCTGATGCCAACATCTGAGTGACTAGAATAATCACCCATTCCCCCCCCCCCCCTCCATTTCTAATAAAAGTCAAGCTAAAAATGAGAAATACCAAAGTCTTCTTAGTTTTTACATATTCATTTTAGTATGGCTGCAATAGAAGCTTTTGGCTTTTACAGTCAGTTTCTAAAGAGAGAGAGGCATGGCTTAAACCCACTCATTTTAGAGGTACATAGACTGGGATTGGCTATCAACCCATTACCAGACAAATTTTAGACTGTTCCAAATTGAAAGAAGTTGCAGATGACAATCTAAAATTAATGAAATTCAAATTATTTTTGTATTTCAGGGAAGAAGACATTTTGGACAATGTTTTAGGGGTTTAAAAAAGTGAGATTGTTTGGTAAGGGAATTAGTGCCTTGCCCATAAACATATTGTGTGACAGAGGCCGGGCCTGAGCAAGATCACTTATCAAGCTTTACTACATTGGATGGAATGCTCAATGCTAAGGACCACTTCACAGATCTTGATTATTATATCTGAGCTTACCTTTATTCACATGGATAGCAGAAACAACTAAATCATGACCATTGAATTCCCTAACAGCATGTGAATTTCCACGATGCCACAGTTTGACTGATTTGTCTCTAGAAGCGCTGAATATACCACGACAATAACTTCCGTAACACACCTGTAACAAAAGCAAATTAATCTATTCCCACACAATCACACTTATCTACACCCCTCAAGAAAAGACTTATTGTTAAGAGCAATTTCTTCTTTTTTAACCTTTTTTTTCTACCCCACAAAGAAACCTTTTGTTCTACCCCACAAAGACGTACATACTGAAAATTCTCTTTTAATTTTAAATTGTTGTCTGCAATCCATAATTAAAACAAATTTCAAGAGCCTAAGACAAAATATATTCTATAGTAAAATAAAATGAAAAAGGGCTATGCATTAACCCATTAACAGGGACAAAACTTTTAGGCAGGTCCAAACTTGAAGAAGCTGCTGACTACAGTCGAAAGTTGATAAAATTTGAATATATTTGCCTTACAGGTAAGAAAACATTACGGGTAGTAATAATATTGCATGTTTTGAGGTAAACACCAGTTCTGTGAATGGTGTTAACTCCCTCTTATTTAGATATTACCTTAGTTATCTCTCTTTCATGCCCTGTCCATCTGTCTTCTATTTTGTGATTGTTGTAGTCATATAGGACTATAGTCTATAAAACAAAATAGATAAATCAATAAGTAGTCAAATTTATAGAGATCTGAAGTGAACTTCAAACTCCAACATTGATTAACTTTCATGTAAAGATTTCTGTTTATTTGGCAACTTAACCCATTCCCACACAACAGCACTTTCTGACCCCCCTCAAGAAAAACAATTGGGTAAGCATTGTGCAAAATGAAGACTGCTTACAACAAGCAATTTTCTCTTTAACACAATGTTTTCTACCAAGAAAGTTAAAAAGATTTTAAAGCTCATAAATTCTAAATCGTTGCCTGCAACTCATTCAATTTGGACTAGTCTAAAGTTTTGTCATTTGGTAAAGGGTTAAACATCGTATTTACAGCTTATTCACACTTAAGTTATTATATTTAAAGGTAATAACCAAATATTTTGCTTTCTTATAACTTGTTACTGACTACAAATTTAGAAAATTTATCACCATTAAAATCAAAATCCAAACTTCCCTTTGGTGGTAAGTGGGCAGAGCCAGCAATACATCATTTATCTTGATACAGAATATTTATCTTGAACATTGGCTTAACCCATTCCCACACAATGACACTTTTTGACAACCCTCAAGAAAAGCACTTGGGAAAACATTGTGAAAAAAGAAGAAATTGCTTGTAATAAGCAATTTCTTCATTTTCTACAATATTTCATACCCAGAAAATTAAAAAAAATCTAAATTTTCAATAATTTTAAATTGTCTGCAAATCCTTTCAACTTGGACCAGTCTAAAATTTTGGCATGTGAGAATGGCTCAAGGTATCAGTGATAGGAAGATAGTTGCATTTTCAGTCTATTTTAACCCTGTAAAGTAAAATCCATGGACTTAATGTCTCTTTGATTTTAAGATTTTTGAATTTAAGAAAACATTGCAGGAAAAAAAGAAATTGCTTATAACAAGAAGACAAGTGATTTCTTCTTTTCCATTGAATGTCTTCTCTCCTATTTGATGGTTATTTTCTGAATTGTTGTCATTTCAAATTGTCGCCTTCAGTTTCTTTCAATTTGGACCAATCAACAAGTCTTTGTATTAAGTCTTATGATGATTGTACCATTGAAATTCGTTCTTCGATAGATAACAATTAACAGCTGATGGCTGTTTTGTTTATCCTTCATTGGTACAATTGGCTTGTAACGTGTTCCTTAGCCAGTTACAACACAGTGACTCTTTTTGATGTCCCTTATGAAAAGAAATTGGGAAAAACATTAAGTAAAATGAAGAAATTGCATGTAAAAAGCAATTTCTTCATTTTACACAATGTTTTCTATCCTGACACCTGAAAAAGTCTAATATTTCATTAACTTTAAATTGTCGTCTGCAACTCCTTTCAATTTAGACCAGTCTAAAATTTGTTCGTTAAGTAATGGGTTAACAATCATGACACAAGTAATGGTCTCCTGTAATTGCTCAATCAGCATTAGAACTAAAAGAGACTTAACCCATTCCCACACAACAAAGTTTTAGACTGGTCCAAATTGAAAGAAGCTGCAGACGACAATTTAAAGTTGATGGAATTTTGAATTTTTTCGTCTTTTTGGATAGAGAACATTGTGGATAATGAAGAAATTGCTTGATACAAGCAATTTCTTCATTTTCAACAATGTTTTCCAAGGCTTTTTTCTCGAGGGGCGTAAAAAGGAGGGATTGAGTTGGAAGGGTTAAAGCAATTGTAAATCCAACCAATAAAACATCATACTTTATCTTTGCTGCCCGATATACACAGGCCAGGTTGTATTTTGGCAAGACTGACCACAGCATCTGAATGTACTGGTGTATGTCCATTGATAGAGACCTGCTGAGTGTTGTTGCCATAGTGATTCATTGTCTTGTCCGGCCTGGACTGGCCTGCTCCGTCAATACTGTCAAATCCACCTGGTGCACTGTAAACATAAAAACTAGGATTTTCATACATAAGAGGCTCAAGAGGGCCTATGTCCTTTTACTGGCTGATATACGTCCATCCAGAAAATAATGATCATTTTCAATGATGTTCTATGCCAATTAAGACTAACATTTTTGAAATTTCATAAACTTGAAATTGCTAATTAATTATAAAATTTTGTTGTCTAATGATGGGTTAAATACACTCTTCCCTGTTTTTGGTTCAAAGTTCCTACAGTTTTTTGTAAACAACCATCAACTTAAATCATTATCCCCAGCATTTTGATTTGGACTAGTCTAAAATTTTGTTGTTTGACAATGGTTTAACCCATTCCCACACAGTGATGCTTTGTTACCCTCTCAAGAAAAACATTGGGAAAACATTGTGTAAAATGAAGAAATTGCTTGTAGCAAGCAATGTCTTCATTTAACACAATGTTTTCTACCAAGAAAGTTGAAAAATCTAAAATAAAATACGCTTTAATTTGTTGTCTCAATTCAATTTGGACCAGTCTAAAATTTTGCCGTCCTGTAATGGGTTAAATACTATTTTTTTTACAATCTACAATCTATCATCTATGCAAGTCAATACAAACAACAAGTCCTTTTTCCTATTAAGATGTAGTATACACAGGAGATAATTCACAAATAATATGTGTTGTATGGGAATAGGTTAACACATTCCCACACCATTAAATTTTAGACTGGTCCAAATTACAAGAAGCTGCAGATGACAATTTTAAGTTGATGGAATTTTAATATTTCTCATCTTTTTGGTTAGAAAACATGGTGGAAAATGAAGAAATTGCTTGTATCCATGTTTTCAAAAGCATTTTTCCCTGGGGCGTTTAAAAGCATCACTGAGTGGGAATAAGTATATCATACAATGGTAGATATAGAAGGAGTTACGGTTACCACAACACCACCATAGCTTAGTTACAAATGCATTATTTTTCCGTATCAAGATAATTTCAAATTACAATCACAACTTTTGACAAAACGACACAACTGACTTACAATACACCATGATAATACATGTATCTGTTATCAACTCATTCAAACAGAAGTTTTTGGATAAGATTGTTGACAACAAAAAAATGCTTATGACAAGTGATTTTTTCAATGTCCAAAATATTTTCTATCCTTAAAATTAAGGACAAAGATTCTCAAAATTTATATTGATTTTCACTTGGTTTGCGGACAATTTCACTTGAATTCTGGACAAGCAGAAAATAATGTCTTACTTGTCTGGGACAAGCGAAGAAAATCTGTATTTTCATACCCCTGCTTGGGTACAATAATAAAATCAAAGGCCTGAACAGCCTAAAATGCAGTCAGGACTGTATATCAACAGTTTGTTTAATTGAAGCCATCCTCTAAATTGTCTGCTAAGTTTTTCTTATTATAAAATCACATCTGAGGACTTCTTTCTTTTCCTCCAAGAGAGAATCCCCACCATGTTTCACCGCCCATAACTGACTTGATCAAAGCGGTAATTGTCACTTTTGGACAAAATTCACGAAGGATAGTTTAAATTTTTAGGAGTACCCCCCTCCGGTATTTCGAAAGATACAAAAGATTTCAAATGAATAGTGGTTTCCGAGTAGATTTTTTGCTTTGTATTTCAACAAAGTTTAGAAGCCTTTAATTTCACAATATTTTTTTACGGGAATTATTGATTGTTGGAATCTGAAAGGCAGGAAACCAATGAATGTGTCAGGTTCCGGACTTTTTCAAATGGGAGTAACAGCGGACCTCGAAAATTATCCCCCTGAGATCTGAGTAGATCGGCTTTCACTGTCTTTCCTCTTGTCTGTCAATTACGATGATATAGTGTTGGATGCAACACTGTCAAAGATGGTAAAAATAAAAGCATCTTTAGAGGTTGGACCTTTATCACAGCGCACATCAGTAATTCAGCTTATTGTGGTCATTTTCTATGAATTCACTTACATTTTCACTTGTTACTACAAGGAGTTTTGAATCAATTCATGGGCAAGGATAAAAATTTTCACATGGTCGTCAGTTTCCTAGAAGCAAAGAGCAATTTTGAGCAGTATCCTGACTGCAAGAAAACAAGCAAAACTATGGATGAAACAGTTATGACTCAAAATGACTGTAAACGATTCAATCATACCAAATATGAACGCTGTAACTTGTATAGTATTATGTTTGAACCTGTGACTTCAGATAGACCTGGTAAAAGACACACTGCTCTATTTCAAAAGACACAGGATAAAAAAGATCTGAATGTCATGAGAAAGTAACAAATAAGAGCTACAAGAACGATCACATAATGATATTATTCCCTAAACAGTCATACATTTACTTTTAAGATTTACTTTTAAGATTTGCTAAAAATATCAAACAAAGTCATATGAGTCATTGGGTTTGTCAACTTTTATAAAACGCACGTTCACAAACCAAAGAAACAGCTGACTAGTGCACGTGCAAAAAAATAAATGGTTATCAAAACAGTTCGAAAAACAACGCAAAAATGTAGGTTTACCTGTATGATGGCGATTTTTTCTTGCTGAACAGTTTTCCCATCTCAAAGAATGACCTCTTAACAGATTTAACGCATGGTTGATTGATTATGTATTGTCTCAAAAGTCGCAAACAAGGCTAGACGAAAGAATGAATCATTCATCGACCGACGGTGTAAATGTAAACAATGAAATGTCATGCATTTGAAACGCCGTTTTTGTAAGAAATACACTAATTCGGGGGGGGCAATGACATTACGACAACAGGCTATTCTAACCTAGATTTATTAAGAGGGTTGAAATTTTCTCAGATTCTCTATATCCATTCATTTGCTTTTCTATGAAAATCATATTCAAGGTGTTTCTTTCGCAAGCACTGTGATCCTATTAAAGTAGAACTTTCTAAACTCTCTGAATACGGCATTAACACTTCCCTGTACAAACCCGGAAATTTACGTTGCTGTGATTACTTATACTTGAGAAAACATTGGGGAAAACATTTTTAACAATATTTTCTACCACATAGGATCGTTTCGTTTCAAATTACATCCAATTTTCATTGTCACCTGCTACTTCTTTCAGTATGGCCCTGTCTAAAATAAAAAAAATGGGAAAGGGTTATGAGAAACACAGAACTTGGGAAGCATACATACATACTAAAACAATAAAGTGATGTATATAATAAGTATGAAAGAGCCGACAATCTATGTACTTAAAAAATAGAAAATATGACTTTAATAGGTCGTCGGTTCCAAACATGAATAATGACGCAAAAATACTACATTTGTATATATGAAAAGCCAGACTAATTCAAATAGCGATATGTATGACTTGTGAAAAGTAAAGGAAAATATTTTATGTCAACTTGTTATTGATACTAGTTATTCCTCATGTTTAATATCTTTCACGTGCAAACTTAATTATGTTAAATTAGTAGTGAAAATTATATTCTTATGTCAACTATGTTGATTTAGAATGAATAAAATGTTGAACTTTAACTTGAACTTGTTGTGGAAAAGCTGACCTTTTGAACACTTTCTTTGCTTCAGTCTTTATTAAAGAGCCAAAAGAGCTATTACCAACCTTTGATTAGTGTCGTCGTGGTGACAGCCCAGTTACTGCTGTTGAGGTTAACAAAGATTTGTTGCATAAAAAAATCTCTGTACGTTAAATGTTCATAAATCTATGGGGCCTGGCATGTGTCATCCAAGAGGTTTAAAAGAGGCAGCGGGTATTTTATATGGTCCGTTGAGTGACATAATGAATAAGTCCCTACCTACTGGCGAAGTCCCTAGGAAATGGTTGATTGATTAAATGGATTTAACGCCGCTTTTAACAGTATTTCAGTCATATCGCGGCGGCTGGAGCACCTAACAATGGATTCCTGGTATTTCTCCCACCAGTACTACCACTACATCCTTTCCTAGCCTCCAGCTGCTATCCCACTTAGGTTTACGATTATCCACCCATTGGTCAGAGACAAATGTTGGAAAGAATATGTGCCGCCGCCAGGGAGCGAATCCATGACATCCCATAATTGAAGATTAGGAGTCTGGCGCGCTACCGACTGAGCTATGACGGCGGCTCAAGAAATGGAAAGAAGCAGGTGTTACTGCACTATATAAAAACAAAGGTGATGAATCCGACCCATCAAATTGACTTCAATACCCAGTAAAATCTGAGAGAAAGTAGTGAGAAAAGCTATTATGAATCTCATGTCACCAAATAACGTGTTTAACGAAGCACAGTTCGGTGGCTTAGTGCAAAAACATCATAAGTGTCTATACAAAGCATAGACACTTATGATGTTTTTACACTAAGCTGACGAGTTTGGTTTCCGGATCAAAAGAAGTTGTGTTATATAGCTATACTCACTGTTCTTGGTTATTGGACATATGCTTATGATAACAATAAACCAATTGCTACTATATACTTGGATATACATAAACAAAGTTAAAGAGTTATGGTGTAGACAGGCCTCTTTTGAAATGGATAGTCAACTTTCTCTAAGACCGTGTACACTGTACAACGTGTCCGTATATTAATGACTCTTTCTCGATTTTGACTATAATTACATCTGTAATCCACAAGGATTAGTGAATGGACCGTTCTTATTTATCATATATATTAATGACTTACTAGATGTTATAAAAGTCAGTATGTAAAATCTTTGTGGATGATACTGAATTTCACAGAGAAATCGCATATTGCAAAGATGGTTCAGCCCTTCAATAGGATCTAAGTTATGTTTGTAAATGGAGTTCTGACTGGCTTCTTCAGTTTTCTATTCAAAAGTACAAGACTGTGCATGCTGCGTATATTCAGATTGATTGATGAATTGAATTGGGTTTAACTTCACTTTTAACAGCATTTCAGTCATATCGCGGCGGCTGCACTTAACAATGGATTCCTGGTATTTCTCAAACCAGTAGTACCATTACATTCTTTTCCAGCCTCCAACTGCTATCCCACTTAGGTATAAGATTATCCACACATTGCTGAGAGACAAATGTCGGAAAGGATATGTGCCGCCGCCGGGGATCGAACACATGACATACCATGACCAAAGATTGGGAGTCTGATGCAATATTGACTGCGCTATGACGCCGGCCAGGTATATTCAGATTGATGATGAATATCGTATGAAGGACTCAACAGATCGATCAATTTCACTTCCTGACGTTGAAGAGGAAAACGGCCTAGGTATTACTTTCGAAAGTTTCTTGAAGTTCAACAATCACATTCTAGAAGTTACCAGCCGATCAAAGCGTCTTCCTTCCTGGTTTAATGAAACGTACAATTTCTCTTATGATCTCTCATATGTTTTGACTCCAAGCTTAATTAGATCCATTTTGACTATGGTATAACGGCCTGGTATCAAACAATCACAAAAATATACAATTAATCAAAATATTCTCCGTAGAGCGACTAGAATTGTTCCAGAACTCTAGGGGCTATCATACACAGATCGACAAAGATCGCTCAGCCCCCCTACTCTACTGTACCGGCGTCAACACTGGTCTGATACGAGAGTTCAAAATCATTCATTCATTCTTTGAAGACATTGACCCTAGTATTTTCTTCTCTTTTACTGACAACACTACAAGAGGGCACATCTTCAAACTCATAAAACCTACGGTAACAAAATCGATATGGCAAAACACTTTTCCTTAACCCATTCCAACACAGTGACGCGTTTAGACACCTCTAAAAAAAAGCTTTGGATTATCTACACTGTTTTCCATCCCAGAATAATCCAGAATTTCGCAAACTTGAAATTGTCGTCTGCAACTCTTTCCAATTTTGACCAGTCTAAAGCTGTATTGTCTGGTAATGGTTTAAAGGGCCATTAACAATTGGAATGATCTACCAGAGGAAATTGTTGATAGCGATGGCGTAAAAACGTTTAAATCCAAATTAGACAAGCACTGGAATGACAAACGTTTCAATGTTGAGTATATCTACTAGTAGTATTTACTTATAACCGGAACCAGACAATAAGCTATCGTCGAGGTGGAGCTAACAGACCATAATGGCTTTCATAGCTCCGAAGAGGACAGGTAAAAGGTAACAGGTTAAGCTCAAGTTTAACATCGATTAAGAAACAAGCTCTCCCAACTTAGACAAATACCTCTCGATCTGTTTCCTGGAGAATGTACAGGTACTAGCGCCGATCATGTGTGCCAATTACTGAACCAATATCGATGGTCGCTCCCGGCAATCGAACTCGGGACCCCTTGACCAGGAACTCCCGGCCGAAGCTCTACCTCCCTACCTACGGATACCACTCCTACGTTCATTGCTCAGTCCATCTATGATGGGGTCATGCATTGGTGTTTTCCCCGTGACATGGCTATTGTGTATACCTAATTATACTTCCGTGACATGGTTATTGTGTAAACCTAATTATACTTCCGTGACATGGTTATTGTGTATACCTAATTATACTTCCGTGACATGGTTTTTGTGTATACCTAATTATACTTCCGTGACATAGTTATTGTGTATACCTAATTATATTTCCGTGACATGGTTTTTGTGTATACCTAATTATACCTCCGTGACATGGTTTTTGTGTATACCTTATTATACTCCCGTGACATGGTTATTCTGTATACCAAATTATACCTCCGTGGCATCGTTATTCTGTATAGCACATTATACTTCCTGGCATGGTTATTCTGTATACCGTATTATACTTCCTGACATGGTTATTGTGTATACCTAATTATACTTGCGTGGCATCGTTATTCTGTATACCACATTATACTTCCTGACATGGTTATTCTGTATACCTATAATTATACTTCCGTGACATGGTTATTGAGTATACCAAATTATTCAACCGTGACATCGTTATTGTGTATCAAAATTATACTTCCGTGAGATAGTTATATTGTATAATTTACTTCCGTGAGATAGTTATTCTGTATACCAAATTATACCTCCGAAACTGCTTATCTATAATCATATTCAATAAGTTCTAATTATGCGGCGAATATCCTTTCCTACATTTGCCTCCCTACGACGGTTGGATAATCGTAAACCTGAGTGGGATAGTAGCTGGAGGCTAGGAAAGGATGTAGTGGTAGTACTGGTGTGAGAAATACCAGGAATCCATGGTTAGGTGGTCCAGCCGCCGCCATTTGACTGAAATACTGTTAAGAGTAGCGTTAAACCCGATTCAACCAATCAACCTTAAAGAAAAGTTAAGAATAGCGGAACACCAATCTTTTAACCCGTTCCTGTTTTGCAAAATTTTAGTCCTGTCTAAAATCAAAGGTTTTGCAGACGTAAATTTAAAGTGGATTGAATTTGAACAATAACCATTCACTAGGGTAGAAAAATATTGTAGAAAAAGAATAAATTGCTTGTTACAAGCAATTTATTCTTTATCTACAATGTTTTCTCAATCATAAAATCACAGGGACGTAAAAAACAGTGATCAAACAGGAAAGGGTTAATGTACACCAGCTGCTAATTTCTTCTCAAATTGACTCAAGGCACTAACTTTATCAAAACCTGACCCCACCAGTTGGATTTTCATTTCAATTAAAGACCTTATAATTTCTTTCAGTCTTCGAATTAGTGAATAGAATTTTTTCAGAATATGTATATCCTAGAAGAAATTAAATCATAATACAAAAATACATTATTTGCAATGTAAAGAAAAAGAAAAACACACAACTGAATAAATAATATGAACCCATTACCAGACGAAAGAATCTACCTGACTAGACTGTTTAAAATTATGTTGCAGAAAACTTTTAGTCAGTGAAATCATTTTTGGATAAAAAATGTGAAAAACGAAGAAATTGCTTTAACAAGCGATTTCCTAATTTTCCAGCTTGAGTGCTACCTGCAGGTATTTATCACACATGCGATTGTCAGGTAATGGGTTGATATTGGTCAAAAGGTTGAACCAAGTGTTGAAAAATAAGTAAATCGGCATCGGGCGTGCAAAATGTCGTAACTACAGCTTTATTCAATCTGTAGTTAAGACATTTTATACACCCAACGAAGAAATCAAGGATAATCGGCAGATATACCAAAAGAGAACCAGCTCAGTGGAGTAAAGTATTAACTAATATTTTTATAAATAAATAATATACCCTCAACAACGCCATCATTGAATCGAAAATATAAACTCAAATGAATGGAAAACCTTTTCATACAATTTATTTTCGGCTTTTTATACAATTTATTGATATGAATGCAATTGAATGTATTAGAACCCTTCTCACAGATATGTATAAACGTCGCACTGCAAAATGAAGATCTTTGAAACTTTTGTTCATCTTAACCCTTGTCAACCTGAATTAAAATCCTCTACCGAATTGCTTTAAAATCAAAGGGCTGAAAGCATTAGAAGGTCTTAACGCGGGTCAATATTTCTTTTGAAAATTGATTATTTAAACAACTCTAGCTGAAAAGGGATACGCAGGTGGTGTGGACCAAGATCAGACTGCACTTATGTGCAGGCTGATCTTTGTCTATACCGCCTGCCAAAACAGGATTATTCCGGGTTCAGCAAGATAAGGGTTAATATGTTATCACGCACCTGTCTCGTATTACAGACTTCGCAATTTTTCCAGGGTCCACAGATCTAGTTTTCTCGTTAATCATTTTCGAAGTGCGAGTCGTATATAAACAAGTTTTGATCGCAAATAAAAGGAGAAGGGTCATGAATTTATCTTTTGAATTTTGACTTAATAGGCCTACTCATCGATCAGTTTTGTGCGATAATCTGGAATCGATAGGTGAGCGTCTTGATTTGAACGATTTTCAATTCTATCTAATTTATTTTTGTATTATTCGTGTATTTTTCCTTCGCGTATTCATACATAGGTGTGATTAGGTTTTTCGGTTCATACCTCCATGAAAACAAAAAAATATTCTCTTCATTTCTTATAATTTAATAGCATCGAGCGAAAAGAACAAAAAATTAACAAATTTTGATACCTTTTTATATAGGACTTTTTTTGTGAGGAAGCACACAAAATTGCTGCGCGCTCAAAATTTTGTTCATGGAGTTATGAATTGTTTTTCGACCAATCAGAACGCCTGTTTCTGCCAGACAAAACTAAATATTAAAATATAAAGTATGAAACTAAAAACCTAAAAACATGAATGATACAGTACTGAAGCGACCATTGTAATTAGGTTTTAAGCTTAATACCTCCACGAAAACAAAAACTATCATCTTCGTTTCTTGTAATTTAATATCAAGTTGTTTATAATTAAAGATATGTGAAACAAGCAAGGTATTTAACGAATTTGAAACATTGTTATGGAACTACTTTTTTTCGCAAACATACAAGCTAGTTTCGTACTCATTTTTTCATGAGTGTATAAGATGAATTTTGATCAAAATAGAATGAAAGAATTTTGATAACGAAACTAAAATTTAACTATAATAGAATATTCGGTGTTCATGTAAAGAAGCTGGGAGCGGCTATCGATCTTTGGTCTGTCTTTGGCCCTATTAATCGTACTACTGATTCTCAAGGAAGCAGAATCGAGAGTACTTGTTTCCCAACAGATGTAAAATAAACAGCCATCAGAAATCTCTTCTAGGTCCCTGCCTAAAAGTAGGCCACTCAGACAGCAACTAAATTAGAACCTCTTTATTTAACCCTGTCCTGTTTTGCAAAATGTTAGACCAGTCCAAATTCAAAGGTTTTGGCCGACGAAAATTTGAATTAGATTTAATCAGAAAAATAACCATTCAGTAGGGAAGAAAACATTGCGGAAAAAGAAGAAATTGCTTGTCACAAGCAATTTCTTCTTTTTCTACAATGTGTTCGCAACAATCAAATCACAGGGACGTAAAAACCAGGGATTGTACAGGGATTGTACAGGAAAGGGTTAACCAAAATATGACTAACGTTTGTTCTAAGTCAGGGCACCAAATTCACTTTACAGTAAGAAAGAAAGAAAAAACCACAACCGGACCCGTACAAAAAGGCTATCACAATTTGGACAAGAATTGCTAACGGCACATTAATTACTGATTTGCACTTACTCATTAAGACATCTCCCATTCATACTCCCCCATTTTGAATTGATTCAAATGGACCCAAAAAGAAAACAGTAGCACAAAAATCTGACGGATTGATGGCCAACTGTCTGAGTTCAAAGTTCACCCCTTCATTCGACTCCTTATTTGCAGCGATGGTCTGTCATTTATGTTACAGACTAAAATGTGAGTAAAAGGACAATAAAGCAGTTGGGTGCCGCTGCAAAGCATGTAACTGACACGCTGACCCCGCCCACTTAGTCTTTTGGCCACGCCCACTGACAACAGGATGTCCCGCTTCGATTTTAACGTCGTTATTGTGCAAATTTTCTGGCCAGTAGCATGTAATAAATGATTGGCGACCTAGCGTCGTGACTACAGCTTGAATAAGCTTTAGTTACGACGTTTAAGTCGACAAACCAACAGAAATAGTTAACAAAAATGGCGGCCAATGCTGAAGGTCAAAACTCATTCCGGTCTCAATGAATGATTTCATTTTTGACTGACAGACGCGATTAGTCAATTATAAATGTATATATTAATCCATTCCCATCACGCCGAATTTCTAGACTGATCCAAATTGAAAATGGTTGTAGATTTCAATTTAATCTTATACTGTTCAATTCGTGGTTTTAACGTCCCTGTGGGTTTATGCTTGTAACGAGCAATTTCTTCTTATTCCAAAATATTTTTTACCCCACTGAATGATTGTTTACCAATAATGTTTTCCATTATTGCAAAACCTTTGAATTTGAACAGGTCTACAATTGTGTAGTACAGTAAAGGGTTAAAGCGCTTTTAAAAATTTTGAAAATGTGTAGGTACTTAAAAGGTAGGAAACTTTGTTACAAACCACCTCTTCTTTTCTCTCATGGCTTTCGGCCACACCGGCTAAGCATAAAATGAGAGTTCAATGTTCATTTCCGGTCTAAAAGAATTATTTGATTGGTCAGTTTATTTTTTCTATCACAGCGGAGATCTGTCAACCTTCAATATGTTGAGAAAATAAGAAACATATATCTTTTCAGTATCGTTTAAAATGAGTACACCTGGTTACAAGTTCAAAGAGGAGACGATCAAATGTCAACTGTGTTCGAAGTTCTACAACAACCCTCGCTTGTTACCTTGCCTTCATTCATTCTGTAAGGACTGTCTTACCAGATATATAACTGATTATCTAATCAAAGGTCAAGGTCAGAAACCAGGCCAAGGCACGATTAATGGCAAAGAGGTCAAATTTGACGAAGGGGAGATCAGAGATAACTTAAAGCCACCGAAGAGAGATGGACCGGCTAGAACACAATTCAACAGAGCAGGACGGCAGGCAACGGCTGCAAAACAGCCCCCGGGAGCGGCGGCAAAACAACCAACAAAGCAGCCACAGACGGGAGTCTCGAAGACGCTACCTCCTAAACCAAAGGCTGGAGAAACAGAACCAACAGTGCCTACCGGTGCCAAAGGCTTTCCATGCCCAATATGTCGGAAATTCGCGACTACTGCCGCTCTTCCTCTAACGACACCCTACAAATGGGCTGAAATATTTCCGGAGAATAACCTTCTGGTGGAAATGGTTGAAATGTATTCACTCAAACTTGGTACACGGATGTGCGATCCTTGTAAGCGAAACAAAGCTTCATCTCGGGTAATGACCTACTGCAAGATTTGCCGTGACGCGCTTTGTGAACAATGCACGAAAACTCACAACGCTCTACGAAGCTGTAGAAACCACAAAGCGATTCCAGTTGCACAACTCATTGCTGCATTGGAAAATATGAAAGCTGGCGACCAATTCTGTAAACTACATGACGAAAGAGTGATGGAATATTTCTGTTTTATTCACGTGACCCCATGCTGTTCAGTTTGTGTAAAGGATACGCACAAGAGTTGTGATAAAATTAATGCGATTTCTGAAGCAGTTACAAAGAAAAAAGAGATTAAAGAATTAGAAACATTGGAAAATGCTCTAGTTAAATACAATGACCACATTCAAGCTGTTTTAAGAGAGAGGTCGACACAGCAGAAAAAGCTCGACAGCAAGAAATCTAAACTAATGGATGAATTTCTTTCGGTGAAGCAACACATAATTTCACAATTGGAAAAGATGGAAAAGGATTTAAAAGTTATACTAGATTCAACGCATAGACAGGAGAGCAAGAAAATTAAGTTAGACACGACCAGGTGTAAGGAGATCCAGTCGGGTGTCCTAAATGCAAGAGAGTTGCTGAATATTGTAGACCGTCACGGTGGCGACTCCCACCATGTGGAATTTGTCGAGCGTGTCCGGACAGAATGCGAGTACTACGAGGAAAGTTTGGGCATCTTATGTTCGAGAATTCGCGCAGTTGATTATGAAGTCACCCTCGATGAGTCTTTACAACAGGTGATAAAGAGACTAAACCAGTTTGGTCGAATTGATGTAAAAACTTCTCAACCAAACTTACCCGCAGCGCCAAGTATTACATCAGAAGGGTCGCTTGGTGGCCAAGCTCGAAGTTCTTCCCCTATAAAAGCCAAGACAACTAAACCGACCTTTACACTTACAGGTCAACATGCGAATGAGACTGGGGAGTTTTGTGGTCGATCAAATGATGATGCCAATGACTGTTGGTTTACTGGCGCCGTATTCCTGTCAGATGGCAGAGTTATATTAACCGATCGAACAAATAGAAAATTGAAAATGTTCACGAGCGATTTTCGACCAGTTTCGGAAATACCGTTGTCTTCAAAACCTTGGGACATTACTGTGATATCTAACAAAGAAGTTGCATACACGCTGCCAGCAGAATGTAGAATTCAGTTTATCACAGTCGGTGAATCTTCGATGACCATTACTAGATCAATATCAACTGATGAACCGTGTTTCGGCGTTCATTACGTCAACGGAAAGATCTTTACGGTTACGTACGACGGCGATCCACCAAATCTAAAAGTATTAACGCCAGCAGGACAGGAACTGACATACGTGTGTATTGATGACGACGGACTGCCGCTCTTCTCTAAGCCAGTTTACGTTACGTGCAACAGTGACGGAACGCAAATTTACGTTTCGGATGAAAGACTCTGCTGTATAATAGGCCTTAAGGAAACCGGAGAATTGAACTACACATATTCGACGTTAGATCTTGGACACGTGGCTGGGATGGTTCTAGATAAAGAGGGAAATATCTATGCATGCGGTAACACGTCACATAGTGTTCACGTTTTAAACCCATCGGGGGACCACGTAAAGGTCTTAGTGGGTGGGGACGAAATCTCGTATCCCAGGGCAATGGCGTATGAACCACGTGGAAATAAATTGCTTGTCACACAAGGTGACCAAGACGTAGTAAAGGTCTACAATCTTGGAAATTAAACTACCGTAAATGGATAACTTTCATTTTAACAACCTTACGCGTAGTAGTGGATAACTGTAGGAACAGGGATGGGGCCCAATAATTTTGAAAATAATGGGAAACGATATACATGCATAACATTGATCTGATTTGCATATGCGCACTAAAGAAATCTCAAGAATTCTAATTAAGCTTCCACCCCATTAGAGTTTGAAATGTTCCTTTTTGTGATGATGCCATGGTAAATAATAACTTGTGAATGACGTCGACATTTTCCGGCCTCCCTTATTGCTACCCCTTATTGACGCCGTTATCTTATTATTACTGGGAGTGTGTCTCAGCGGAGATTTTTGAATTTGGTGTAAATAAGAAGTCGCACTAGTTATCATTTTTGGTACTTATACATTATTCTAAAATGGGAAAAAACTAGAACTGTTTACATTAGTCTGAAAATCCTTCTATTTTTTCACCAAACCATATGTTGTACTCATTAGAATCGCCAGTCTCTGTGTTTGATGAGCATTATATTAAACTGGAACCAACTTCTATTTATTTTCATCACTGCCCGTTTTATCCCCTCTCACATTCTTACACAAATCATGAATTGAAGAACGAAGTACATGGACTTTGAATTTGTCTCTCACCAATGGGTGGATAATTGTAAACCTAAGTGGGATGGCAGCTGGAGGTTAGGAAACGATGTAATGGTGGTACTCGAGCGAGATATACCAGGAATCCATTGTTTGGTGCTCCAGCCGCCGCGATATGACTGAAAAATTGCTAAAAGCAGCGTTAAACCCAATCAAACATACAAACAAAACCATGCACTTTGATAGTGCTATGAATTAACGTTGGATATTGTCAGAACAGTATCTTTTAACCCTTTCCTGTTTTTCAAAATTTCAGACTTTACCAAATTTAAAGGTTTTGAAGACGACAATTCAAAGCCGATTTATTTGAAAAATAATCATTCTGTAGGGAAGAAAAATTTGTGGAAAAAGAAGAAATTGCTTGTTACAAGCAATTTCTTCTCTTTCCACAATGTTTTCTCAAGAGTAAAACACAGGGATGTAAGAAGCTGGGACTGAACAGGAAAGGGTCAAACGTAGACAAGACAAGAAATATGAGACAAGTCACTAGGCCTGCTACATGCAATATAAGAAAGTTTGAGAAATGCCCCTGCACACATAAGCAAATTTTTCAATCTGACAGAATTTCTTTGAAGAAATTTGATAAAGGGTCAGCCAAACAACATGAAATTTAGTTGCAATCTAGGAGAAGATTTTTAAAGTAAATGTTTGCAGACATACACACTCATGCATGGACAGAAGCATGATGAACACAATACCATGACAACAGCTCGCTAACTTTCAACCAGTGGAGCTATAAACAACAAGCTCACTGTAAAGGACTGATTTCTTTTGTACAATAATTCTATTAATTTTACTAAAGAGCCATTAGCCTATGCAACAAGCCAATGATGTTTTAGTTCTAGATCTTGCATTTTTGGGAGGAGAAAATTCTTATGAATTCTAATCAAAGAATAGATTGAGGAATCAAAATTGCTATCCTAAATTTAATATTGAAACCTCTCCAAGCCCAATGGGTTCAGAGATTTTTTTTCACTTTGATGTTATGGCAACAAAAGTTTAATCTGTATTCAAACTCTTAAACATTACTAGAAAGCTAAATTTAGGGGCCATGTCCCTGAAGTTTGGATGAAAGCGTTTTGGCTGCTTTAGGAGAAGACTACATGTACGCTGTAATTATTTACCCATTACCACCCTGCAAAATTCTAGAATGGTCCAAATTGAAATAAGTTGCATACCACAATTCAAAACTTATGAAATTTTGGATTTATTTTACTTTTAGGGTATAAAAAATTGTGGCTAATAAAGAAATTGCTTGTCACAAGCAATTTCTTCATTTTGCACAATGTTTTCTACACCTTTTTTTCTCGGGGGGGGGGGGGCATCTTAAAGTGTCATTGATTGGGAATGGGTTAATAAACACAGATGGTCGGATGGACACCAGACAACCAAAACAGCTGAGGTACTTGGGTAAGCCAAAGAAAAAAATATCAAACAGATCTTGATAGAAACTAGATATATTCCATAAAATACGAGAACGATTGAATAACATCCAATATCTCACATATAGCACATCAACAGTAATTAACAAAACAAGTTTAGACGCAAGGGTACCTTTCAGGTCTGTATAACTTCTCTGGCTTTAGATTTAAGTTTCTGATAACGTTTTTTCTAGCAATTTCTACTGGACAATCACAAACAAAATGCATTTCTTTTCCAATTTTTTTTGCAGAATGAACAATATTTGTGGAGCCTGCACGTACTGAATGAGACACAGTTTTCAAAAGGACACTTTGGTGTTTTGTGTGTGTCAGTGCACAAATCTGTCAGCATTTTGTCAAGAACTTAACTACTATAATAATTATAGATGGATTAAACAAGAGGGCCATTGGCCCTGGGGCGCTCACCTAAGAAAAAGGCTCTTTTACTTTTAACAGTCTAATTTCATGTTAAGGTTAGGATTATGATACAAGTGGGCCATACTCTATACATATATAGGCTCTGTACCTGGGGACCCAAACGTCTAAATTAAAAATTTCAAAGCCTATAGGGCAAATTTGAAAGAATTTTTTTCCGCCCTCTGGATCCATGGGTTATAGTTTCAGAAATAAGAAAGAAGTCAGTGAACTGATACTTCATGTATTTACCCCCCCCCCCCCTTGGGCTCTGCTCCTGAGGATCCAAGGGTCATGGTTTTGGCTCTATGCCGTCTGGGTCAGGAGGAGATGGAAACAGAGTTTTTAACAGATTTCAATTCTTTCAGCTATTTTTGAGGGCGATCACCTTAGGAACATTTCTGCCAAATTTGGTTCAAATTGGCCTGGTGGTTCGGGAGGAGATGTCATTTAAAAACCGCTCTTTATCTCTATATAACCCCCTCCCCCTATCCTGGGGCTCCACCCCTGGGGACCAGAGAATCATGATTTTAGCTATTTTGAAAAAGGTCAATATACTGATGCTTTATGCAAAATATCAAGGCTCTACACCTTCTGGGTCTAGAGAGGAAGATTTTTAAAGATTATTTTAAAATTTCATTTTTGTAAGCATGGTAACAAGAGTTTTAAACAGATTTCAATTCTTTTAGCTATTTTTAAAGGGGACAACCTAAGGAACATTTCTGCCAAATTGGCCTGGTGGTTTGGGAGGAGTTGTCATTTAAAAATCATTCTTTATTTCTATATAAACACCACCCCCAGGTGCTCCGCCCCTGGTGATCCAAAGATCATGCTTCAAGCTATTTTGAAAGAGGTCAATATACTGATGCTTCAAGCAAAATATCAAGGCTCTACACTCTCTGGGTCAGGATGAGAACATTTTTAAAGATTATTCTAAAATTTCACTTTTGTTGCCATGGCAATCAGAGTTTTTTTTACGGATTTTAATTCTATTAGCTATTTTTAAAGGGGACCACCTAAGGAACATTTCTGCCAAATTTGATGCAAATTCGCCCATTGGTTTGGGAGGAGATGTTGTTTAAAGAACTTGTTGACGGACGCCGGATGATGCACGACCGCCAGACAAAAGGGGATCACAATAGCTCACTTGAGCACTAAGTGCTCAAGTGAACTAAAAATTTTTTGACACAAATACCTCCATTGAAATTAGATTTGAAATTAGATACTTTTTTCAGGTAGTTAAAGTGGAAAATTTTCCAAATTGAGGTCATTTTTCCCTTACCATTACTCCTATATTCATATGAGCTTTTATATAAATTATAACAATTGTTCTCTGCTTTGAATAGGAGCACATTTCTGCAAAATTCATTAAAATTTGAGATTAACTAAGGTCATGCTTTAAGGTCAAACATAATGAAGATGCCACAAGTTGTTGGCCACAAAAAAAAATCTAGTTTTTTTTTTTATATAAACATTTAGATCATCTTAGATTGATAAAATTCAAGTGAAAGTCTGGTCAGTTAGTTCCTTTAACCCATTAACAAATGATTTATTTTAGACTGGTCCAAATTGAAAGAAGTTGTTGACAATTGAAACTTTGGGGGTATAAAACATAATGATAAATGAAGACATGGCTTGTAACAAGCATTTTTTTCATTTTCCACAATGTTTTCCAAACACACATTTCCTAATCCATGTCAAAAGCAGGATTGTATGGGAATGGGTTAAACCCATGATCCATGATTTGACCAGATATTCAGCTAGACTGGTACCACTGTCAACTTTAACAAAGCCATCAGGTATACACAGATATTTCAGTACATACATGGGAAACATGGTCCCTTAGGAATTTCGCCTTACTTAAATAGAAAACAAGGCTTATGCAGCTAATTTTGTTGACAAATTTGGACACTCCACAGGATTTCCATTGAATATGATAAAAATCTTACTTTTGTAGCTGTTTAGTACTCAGTTTTGATGTAAAAACATTTGTAACGTCAACAATCGAAATTTTGTTCTAGAAAAACCTTGGAATTTCATCCTTTTCATGTAAAATATATGAGTAACTCCAGTCCTGTTTACGCCATATTATTAAACAATCAATCAGTCAATCAGATTCAATGTTTAGGTATACATCATTAAATGTCCATCAGTCAATCTCATGATGCAGTTGTTCTGGATCTACCTGTCGGATTTGTTAAAGTCGACGGCAGTACGGGTCTAATACTCAGCTATCTACTTTAACCTTTTCAAATACAGATAGCTGGCTATGCCAGGTAGTTTCATAAAACTTTTGATCAGGGACAGAAAACTAAAGATAAATGATTGGTGGGTCAAATAGATATTGTGTCAACCACTTGGTTAAGTTAGAAGATTTAAGTCACAAAATAAATGTTTCAAATTTATTGAATTAATACAAAAGGGCTAAAATGGCACTAAATCACTCACCTGATAATTATTTCATGATTTCTTTAAGTCTGATATGCCAGATTAATCCTTCAAAATTTGGTCCAAATAGGCTAAGTGGTTTAGGAGGAGGTGATGTTTAACCCATTCCCAAACAATGACCCTTTTGGACACTCATCAAGAAAAACAAATTGGAAAACCTTGAATGTGTAAAATGAAGAAATTGCTTGTTTGTAACAAGCAATTTCTTCATTTTACACAATGTTTTCTAACAAGAAAGTCGAAAAAATCTGAAATTTCATAGACTTCAAATTGTTGTCTGCAACTCCTTTCATTTTGAACCAGTCTAAAATTTTGCTATCTGGTAATGGGTTAAATAAAATGTGAATGACAGACAATGGACAGTGAGTGATCCTAAAAACTCCCTTTGAACACATGCTCAGGTGAGCTAAAAAGTTGCAATGTTTTCCCCAATACAAAACCTATGAGTCGTGATAACAAGTGATTGTACTGGAAAGGGTTAAACAGGTTGTTTTTTCGAAAGGATTGACAGAACAAAAGCTTTGAAATAAAATTGACCAGTTATCCAGGAAAACCTGCCTATATGACATAAAATATTATTATCATCATTTTTTTTCCATTTTTTTTCTAAAAATTTTCTCATTCACAACAACTGTTTACAATAAGTGATTACTTCATTTTATTACAATGTGTTCAAAAACTTTTTTCTTGAGGGGCATATTAGTTAGCAGGCTATTGTGATGTCATCAAAGCGTAAGAATTTTCAAACATCATAATTTAGTAATGTCATTTCAACCATAACCACACGATAAGATTTTTGACTGGTCCAAATTGAAAGGAGTTGCAGACAACGAATTATGGTTGATTAAATTTTAGTGTGTTTTTCTAAGTTTCTAGATAGAAAATATTATGTAAAATAAAGAAACTGCTTGTCACAAGAAATTTCTTTATTTTACACAATGTTTTTTCATTTGCTTTTCTTCAGGGGCGTCCAAAAGCCTCACTGTGTGGGAATGGGTTAATCCATTCGGACACAATGATGTTTTTCATGCCCCCCTAAGTAAAAGGGCACTGAAAAAAATGTGGACAATGAGTAAATTGCTTGTAACAAGCAATTTCTTCAAGGTCCACAAAGTTTTCTACCCTAAAAGGTGAATATTTCCTAATTCTACCAACTAAAATTTGTTGTCTGCAGCTTCTTTCAATTTGGATTAGTCTAAGATTTTGAAATCTAATAATGGCTGATGCAGTTTTCCCTGGTAGTCAGATAAAAAATTACCTGCTTTGCATGGAATGGTTCAGTAACAGACATAACAAAATAAGAATAAAATGTTCATACAACAGCCCCAAATAACAAGAATAAATATTTAATATTATAAAACTTAAACTCATTCCCTCACAGTCCTAGCCCTAAACAACTTAACAAAACAAGAAGACCAAGATGGCCCTAGATCGCTCACCAGGTTTCTTTAACCCTTTCCTGTTCAAGCCCTGTTTTTTACGTCCCTAAGATTTTATACTTGAGAAAACATTGTGGGAAAAGAAGAAATTGCTTGTAACAATTTCATACTTGAAAAAAACATTGTGCAATTTCTTCTTTTCCCACAATATTTTCTAACCTGTAGATTGGTTACTTTTCAAATTGCACCCAATTTTAATTGTCGTCTGCAACATCTTTCAAATTGGAGCAGTCAAAATTTTGAGAAATAGGAAAGGGTTAATGAGTAAAAGAAATATGAAAATGAATCATATTTGTGAAGAGTCAAGCAGTAAACAAGGCTAATGTAACGTTAGTAAGTATTAATCAAATTGTAGTTATCCTTTTACCAAACAAAATACTTATTAACTGGTCGAATTCAAAGATGTTTGTAGATGACAACTTTAACTGGTAGTTGCTGAGTATCAAAAATTCTTTGTCTTTTGGGATAGAAAACATTGGGGATAAAGAAAAATTTGTTTGTGACAAGCAATTTCTTCATTTTCCACATTATTTTCAAAAGCATTTTTCTTAAGATGCATAAAAAAGCTGGATTGTGTGGAAATAGGTTAAGGCCCCATTTCCTGTGTTTACCACTGGGCACTCCCTGTTTCAAATGGGTTCATTCCTGTGGCATAACAATTATTCTCACAAACTTTCATCGAAATTGGGCCAAAATTGTGACCTATGTGACCTCAACAGCTTAAACATACTGCTTGACAATAGATGACAGACATTCAAGGATCAAAACCTCCCCATGAGCATGTTGTGCTCAGGTGAGCTTAAAACTAAGAAAGAAGTAATTTCTTGAAACAAGCTTCTTTTCTCACAATTTCAAACTTTTTTTCATATTCTTTCCTAGAAAGGATAACATTGAATTAACATCTCCTATAACCTTTTCCCACAAAATGACGCTTTTAGACACACTAAGGGAAAACATTGTGTAAAATGAAGAAATTGCTTGCAAAAAGAAATTTCTTCATTTTCCATAATGTATTCTACTAGGAAACTTAAATTTTAATAAAACTTTATTAATTTGAAATTTTTGTTTGCAAATCCTTTCAATTTAGGCCAGTTTTAATTTGTGCCTTGTGTCAAAAATTGTCATTTGGTAATGGGCTACTACCACAATTTACCAACTATTTCTGAAGCAATTTATTTACTTGATAAAATTTTGAAATTCATCAGACAACACGATTTTAGACTGTTCCAGATGGAGAGAAGCATTAGATGGCATTTCAGAGTGAGTAAAAATTCGAAAATGTACAATAACAAACAGAAAATATTTAAAAAAGCCAAAGAAAAGTTATTTCTCCCTTTCACACAATGTTTCCCTGAACCCATTCCCAAAGGACAAATTTAGATTAGATCAATTTGAAAGAATTTGCAGACTGCAAAAACAGGTTTATGAAATTTCAAAAACCCTTGTCTTTAAATCATTTGTTGGAAATGATGAAATTGCTTATCATTAGCAATTTCATTATATCCCATGTTTTCTTAAGCTGTTTTCTAGTGGGGCATCAAAAAGTGGGATTGTGAGAAAATGTGCTAATATCCTTCTTCACTAGCACTAAATGTTTTGATTTGATTTTGTTTTAAAGCCACTTTTAACAGTATTTCAGTCATATCCAGGGCACCTCACCATGCATTCCTGGTATTTCTCACACCAGTACTATTACTACTTCCTTTCCTAGCCTCCGACTACCTATCTCACTTAGATTTACAACTATCCACCCATTGCTGGGAGACAAATGTCTGAAAAGATATTTGCCATGACCAGGGATTGAATCCTTGACCTCATGATTGAGTCTGACAGGCTACCAACTGAACCATAATGGGTGAATCAAATGCCACACAATCTTACTTTTTTACAATCATCAATAAAAAAATCTTGGAAACAAGCAAATTTTCTTCATTTCCAACTTATTTTAATCCAAAATTAAATGAGAATACCCTCTATGACTTATTTTGATTAAGACCTGTCTAAAAAAACAATTTTCTTAGAAATGGATTATATTGACAGTTATATTACCGGTATTATCATCCAGAGCATTACTGTACTCACAAATTCACAATATCAATAAAAAACATTTTATGCACTACTCACCGTTTCAAATAAATTCACAGAATTAAACAAAACATAAACAATATCATGTCATGACAGAAAGAACAAGAGTTCTGCATGCTGTATTGATAGTGAACATATATTCCAAGTTTCAAATGAATGTATTCAGTAAAAACAGAAATATTGCAAAATATTACTTTTTTCAACCAATGCTGACAAAGACGACCTGGCTTATGCAATACCTTATGTATTCTATGAAACAGCGGAGCTAAAATTGGAATCTATAGGACATTTGCTTTTCATATACACGCTTGTTTTTGCTCATCAACTGTTATCAACCGATTAACAGCAGACAAAATTTTAAACTGGTCCAAATTGCAGACTACATTGCAAAGTGCCCTAAAATTGAACAAGGTGCCAAACTGTCACAAGATACGCCTGTCACACTGCTTAATATTAGCTGGGGGTTTGAATAGAACTGAGGTTATTTTGAATGAATATTTTTTGTCAAACAAAGTATGAAAAACAACAAAGGACAATAACTCAAAATATAAGCTAGGTAGAGTTATGGTTCTTGTACACTGCACTCCCACTTGGTGAGCTCTATCCATCCATGAAGTTTCATGATTCTAGCTATTATACTTTTAGAGATATACTCCCGACAAGATTCAAGTATGAAAAAACAACAAAAGGCAATAACTTTAAATATAAGCTAGGTAGAGTTATGGTTCTTGTACACTGCACTCCCACTTGGTGAGATCTATCCATCCATGAAATTTCATGATTCTAGCTTTTATACTTTTAGAAATATACTCCTGACAAGATTCAAGTATGAAAAACAACAAAGGGCAATAACTCAAAAAATAGGCTAGGTAGAGTTATGGTTCTTGTCCACTGCACTCTCCCTTGGTGAGATCTTTACACCCATGAAATTTCATGATTCTAGCTATTATACTTTTAGAGATATACTCCGGACAAGATTCAAGTATGAAAAACAACAAAGGGCAATAACTCAAAAAATAGGCCAGGTAGAGTTATGGTTCTTGTGCACTGCATTCCCCTTGGTGAGATCTATACACCCATGAGTTTTCATGATTCTAGCTATTATACTTTTAGAGATCTACTCCGGACATGATTCAAGTATGAAAACAACAAAGGGCAATAACTCAAAAAATAGGCTAGGTAGAGTTATGGTTCTTGTGCACTGCACTCCCCCTAGGTGAGATCTATACATCCATGAAATTTCATGATTCTAGCTATTATACTTTTAGAGATATACTCCGGACAAGATTCAAGTATGAAAAACAATAAGGGGCAATAACCCAAAAAATAGGCCAGGTAGATTTATGGTTCTTGTGCACTGCACTCCTCCTTGGTGAGATCTATAGATCCATGAAATTTCATGATTCTAGCTATTATACTTTTAGAGATATACTCCGGACAAGATTCAAGTATGAAAAACAACAAAGGGCAATAACTCAAAAAATAGACTAGGTAGAGTTATGGTTCTTGTGTACTGCACTCCCCCTTGGTGAGATCTATACACCCATGAAATTTCATGATCCTAGCTATAATACTTTTAGAGATATACTCCGGACAAGATCAAGTATGAAAAACAACAAAGGGCAATAGCTCAAAAAATAGGCCAGGTAGAGTTATGGTTATTGCGCACTGCACTCTGTATTGTTAAGAAGAATATAACTGCAAAGTTTAAAGTCAATCGGACTTAGGATGACAGAGTTATGCTCTGGACAAAGAAGTGGACACCGCCCGGACACCACGGGTGATCCCATAATACGCCCCGTCTTCGACGGGAGTATAAAAATTAAAACCCAAATATGGTAGAAAACATTAAAAAGGAGAAATTGCTTGCAACAAGAAATTTCTCAATATTCCACAAAAATTTCCATAACAGTATTCTAACATTTTCTAATGTTTTCTTATGTTTACCAAAGGAACATTTCTGATTTTGACAGGCATCATCCTGTCATTGGTTTGATCCCTGGGGGCGGTACATATCCTTTCTGCCATTTGTCTCTCACCAATGGCTGGAAAATTGTAAACCTAAGTGGGCAGGCAGCTGGAGGCTAGGAAAGGATGTAGTGGTAGAACTGGTGTGAGAAATACAAGGAATCCATTGTTAGGTGCTCCAGCTGCCCCGATACAACTGAAATACTGTTAAAAGTGATGTTAAGCCCCATTCAATCAATCCTCAGGCTTCTGGTAAACGTTCTAAACAAGTTTTATAAAGTTTTAGAAATTTTGTGGTATCTAGAGTGTAATCAAAGATATCATTGTTAAGACCCATTTGGCTTGTGCCTCCATACAGAATGCTCACATTTTCAATAAGATTCATCCATAGGATTTGACAAACACTCTGACCAAATTTCAAGAAGATTGAGCTTAAATTGGCCGCTCTGTAAACAGTGAATTTGTCATTAAGGCATCTTTTCCTGTGCTTTCCAATAAATCAGTTCAATTTCAAGTGGGTTCATTCTTTTGACATAACATATTTTCTCACCGAATTTCATGAAAATTAATTTAGTAAAAAATGTGGCTTTAAAGTGAATTAAAGAAATATTCATTTAGGTCATTTTTTCAGTGATGCCCAACAGAAACTGTTGAACCCATTACCAGATGACAAAATTTTTGACTGATCCAAATTGATAGGAGTTGCCAACGACAATTTAAAGTTTTATGAAATTTTAGATTTGTTCAAATCTTTTGGACAGAAAAGATTGCATATAATGAAGAAATTGCTTGTCACAAGCAATTTCTTCATTTTTCACAATCTTTTCCAAAATGCTTTTCTTGGGGGGGGGGGTGTGTCCGTAAGCGTCACTGTGTGGGAATGGGTTAACAATCAGTACCAAAATATTTCCTTACATGAAACAAAATCTTCCATGCACAGTTAACCCATTCCCACACAGTCAGGCTTTTTGACACCCCTCAAAGAAAATCATTTTGAAAACATTGTAACAAGCAATTTCTTCATTTAACACAATATTTTCTACCGAGAAAGATGAAAAAATCTAAAATTTCATAAACTGTGAATGGTCGTCTGCAACTCCTTTCAACTTGGACCAGTCTAAAATTCTGTCATGTGGAAATTGGTTAAGGTACTGTTGCTGGGCCAAAGAAATATTGTAACAAAATCTATTTCAACCTGAAAAATACAATATCTTAGTCAAACATATCATTTAGACTTTAATGATTTTAGATTTCCAGGTAGTTTGTACTCTAAAATAAGTATGCAGATTTTTGGGGGACAAATTTGCAATATCTCCTAAATCCTCTGCACAAACATGTCCACTTTTACAGTATTTCAATAGCACACAATGTTCATTTGATTTTTTTCACAGAAAATGTCACTTTTTGTTGTTTATATCCGTCATCTTGGCTGTTTATGGGTGGCTCCAATTGAGTCTACTGTTAAGGCTTGTACAATCCATGGGTCACATTTTGATCCCTCTCTGAATTCATCTTTTGACAGCATTCCATCTCTATTCTAAAATACATGTTAAACCTTGTTATGCTGAGTCCTGATTATTTGTTTTGGCAGGAGGTGTTTTGGCAGGAGGTGTAGACAAAGATCAGCTTTGTCATAAGTGAAGCATGATCTTAGTCTACACCACCTATTTGTGCCATTCAAGCTATAAAAGTTGTTATGAAGTTCATATTCAAAACAGATATAAATTCACAATTTAGGCTTTGTATGCTTTCTGTATTTTAACCCATGTCTTGCTGAATAAAATTGTATGAAAATCAAAGGGGTGATGACACTCTAGGTCTGGTTCTTAGGGTCAATATTTTTTTTTGAAATTGATCTTATGAGACAATCTGGACAAGCAGGTGGTGTGGACTAATATCAGACTGCATATATGTGCTAGCTTATCTTTGTCTATACCTCCTGCCACTGCAGCAATATTCTGGGAGCAGCATGACAATGGTTAAGATAATTATGAATTTTTTTTTTCAGAATTAGGATATAAATTACACATCAATTAAATACATGTTCATCACCAGATAAGGCAAGAGGCCAAAGAGGGCCTGTGTTGCTCCACTAGCTGAAATATGTCCATCCACATGATGCAGTTCATTTTCATGATGTTCTTTATAAATGAAACGAACATTTTCAAATTTCATAAACTTGAAATTGCATTTTGCAACACCTTTCAATTTTGAAAATTCAATTATCTGTTGATTGATTAAATAAGCTCTTCCCCATTTTTGTTATGGACCATGTATACTTCAATCTTTTGTAATCAACCAACTCTGCATATGAACAACAAGTCTTATTACCAAACTTCTATCTTATTGTAAGGGACATAATCCATTTCAATGACAATTTCACCTAATTGTAAGTTGTCTATCTTACACCATAAATCAAACATAATCCCAAAACTATATGTATATGCCATAAGTGGTAAAAAAGCCCCGCCCATAAAAACCGGCATTGTCTTTCTAGTATTTTCACCAAGTCTCATCAACTTAAATCATTACCTGCAACATTTTTCCATTTTGACCAGTATAAAAAATTTTGTTGTCTTTCTTTTTTTTATTATTATTAACCAACTGTGCAAGTCAATGTATGCAACTAGATTTTTTTCTACAAAAATGTAAGATACAGGGAGATAATTTAGTTACTTGACTAATTTACAAAATATGCCTTGTCTTCCTTCCACCATTAATTGAATGCAAGATAACAACTGCAAATTTAAGCCTCTGGTATAAACTGAAAAATAGCCCCACCTATAAAGCCATATTTTATGACAAATCTAATCAATCTCAAGGAATTAAGTAGACCTTGATGAAGGAACATTTTGCAATAGAGCAATGAAATTCAAACAATTTCTTCATTTTCTACAATCTTTTTCAATTGTTTTTATTTAAGGGAGTCAAAAAGTGTCATTGTGTGGGAATGGGTTAACAAATTCTTTCCAAAAGGAGCAGACACTGCAATTTCTTTCATTGACTAACATGGAATGGTTTTCAGCAACTCCATTTGATTTGGACCAATTTACAATTTTCTGTATTGAGAACAAGTGAAACGTGTCACCCCAAACTTACCACATCCATTTGTGAGAAGATCTTGTTGACTCGTTTTTCGGGGGTATCCTCATCTTTTGGTAAATCTATAAGATTACCCACCATGCTGTATATGGCATCAATAATATCGATCATCTCTGATCGTGTGATAAAACCATCATTATCAACGTCATACAGACTAAAGGCCCCTGAAAGAGAGGAATCAAGGTACTGTGGGTATTGTAGTCAATGATATTGAGTGTCTCTATATAATGTGATGAACTCATTATTGTCAATGTCTTACATACTGAAAGCCATTTCACCCATTCCCACACAGTGATGCTTTCTAATGCCTATCAAGCAAACTATTGGGAAAACATTGTTTAACCCTTTCCTGTTCAATCCCTCGTTTTTACGTCCCTGTGTTTTTATAATTGAGAAAACATTGAAGAAAACAAAGAAATTGCTTGTCACAAGCAATTTCTTCTTTTTCTACAATGTTTTCTACTCTACCAGATGGTTGTTTTTCAAATTAAATCTGCTTTGAATTATCATCTGCAAAACCTTTGAATTTGGTCAGGTCTAAAATTTTGCCAAACAGGAAAGAGTTAAATGAAGAAACTAACATTAATTTCTTCATTTTACACAATGATTTAAATCCAGAAAATAGAAAAATCTAAAATTTCATAAGCTTTCATAAGTTAATTGTCATCTGCAACTCCTTTCAATTTGGACCTGGCTGAAAACGGGTTAATCCATTACCAAACAAGAACATTTTAGAATGGTCCAAATTAAATGTTTATTTCAAAATCATAAAAATTTTATAAATCTTTGTCTTTTTCGGCAGAACATGTAATTGATAGTGAAAAACTGCATGCAAAAAGCAATTTCTTCATTTACCACAAAGTTTTCAAAAGGCTTTTTCTTGAGGGGTGTCAAAAACAGGACTGTAAGGAAATGGGTAAAAGACATATACTTAAGTATTTTTACCTAGTTCTTATCAGAAACAAGATGATTCTTTATTGCTCTTATGTAAGTTACGAGCTTTACAGGGTTTAAGATTTTTTTTTTAAAGATTTTCATCTTTTTTGGTTTGAACAATATTGAATTCCACAACAGTTCTGGTTCCGATCCAACAGTGAAATTTTGATTAATTTTGATAGACCTACATTAGACATTTTGAAAGTAAAAGGGCTATTTCATTTGGATCCCACAACATAGGACTAATTTTAATGTCAATTACCTATACCATCATAAGAAATTCTATATGCAAAAATAGTATGGAAGCACTCTAGGTCTAATGGCCTTGAAGAAGAAGATGATGGAGAATCTTAAGTATTTCTCTTTGTTTCTTGGTCAAAGTGAAAGATCTGACAAAAGAGCTTCATTTCATTTAATTAAGAGATACAATTTGAAATAATTTGATAGAGGACCATATGGCACCGCTACATGCACAATTTCAAAGCTCTAGGTCTTTTAGTTTTGGAAAAGATTATTTTTAAAGATTGCTTTCTTCATTTCAAATTAAAATCTAGATGACTGCAATACAGGGTTAATTTTAAGAAGAGAATAGTTTATTTAAGTATTTTGGAAAAGGGTTATAAGGTGAATGTAAAAGCTCTAAAGTTCCGGAGAAGAAGATTTTCAAAGATTTTCTTCTTTATTCCTGTGTAAAACCCAGCATTGTACTACACAGGGCTAATTTTCTCCATTTTCTTAAACTTATAAAAACTTCTCATTGGTTGCCATAGCAATCCTAGATATTCATAGTTTCCTTTTCTCTGGTTCTTTGGAAGACTATCATCCAAGAATTATTCCTGTCAAAGTCCATTGGAATTCTGATGGTTAATTTAAGGAATTTAAGGGGAGATAATTTTCAAAGAATCTGTTCTTTACTTCTAACATAGGGCTAATATAAATCACATCATTTATTAAAAATGCCTTTTGGTTACCATAGCAACTAGTGTTATTCATGGTTTTAAGTTTTTAGAACGCCATTTCTATAAAGTTTCTTTGAAATCTGATTGGTAGCTCAGGGGTAAGATGATTCTTAACCAATTCCCGCTCAATCCCTCCTTTTTACCCCCTTGAAGGAAAAAAGCTCAAGCAATTATCAAGCAACTTCTTCATTATCCACAATGTTTTCTACAAAAAAAATTAAAATTCCATCAATTTGAAATTGCCATCTAAAGCTTTTCTAGATTCGAACTAGTCTAAAATTTTGTCATTTGGGAATAGGTGAAAGATTTGTTCACCGACTGATGGATGCTGAACAGCAGGCTATCACAATAGCTCTCCAGAGGACTTGTGCTCAGGTGAGCTGCAAAGGCACATGCTAACTCTTTGGATGATTTAACCTTTTCCTGTTTTTTGAAATTTTAAACTGGTCCAAATTGAAAGAGGTTGCAGACAACAATGAGAATTGTATGCAATTTGAAATTAAACCATCCTATGTGGTGGAAAAATTTGTGGGAAAAGAAGAAATTGCTTGTGACAAGCAATTTCTTCTTTTTCCACAATATTTTCTCAAGTATAAAATAGCAGTGATGTAAAATCCTGGGTTTGTACAGGAAAGGGTTAAAAAAGATACAGCTATTAATTACAATGTAGTAAACTGTTTCTTACAATTAAGCTTTTCATCTTGACTTACAAGAGAAGTTAAAGTTAACCCTTTCCCACACAATGATGCTTTTACACACCCTAAAAAGTTAAGGCTTTGGAAAATACTGTGGAAAAAGAAGGAATTACTTGTTACATATGGATAAAGATTACATGTATATAAACTCTGTTAACCTATTCCCACTCAATGATGCTTTTTGACGCCCCTCAACAAAAAAGCATTTGGAAAACACTGTGGAAAATGAAGAAATTGCTTGTCACAAGCAATTTCTTCATTTTCCTCACAGTTTTCTACCAAAAAAGTTGATAAAATATAAAATTTCATCAACTTTAAAATGTTTTCTTCTTTCAATTTGGGCCAGTCTAAAAATGGGTTAATTGTGTAAAATCATATGTCTGTTACTTACAATCCTGTTTCCCATCTAGACTTCCAGAAGATCTTATGGATAAGGCAAATAAAAACTCTTTAATTTCTGTAAAACCATATTTTTGTAACTTAAAATCCAGTTTTTTCATCTAGTGTTCCGTGGGGTGTTATGGATAAAACACATACAAACTCAATAAATTCTGTCAAACATATTTTTGTTACTTACAATCTAGTTTTTCGTCTAGGGTTCCACGGGATGTTATGGATAAAGCACATATAAACTCTTTAAATGATATAAAACCATCCTGAAAAATAAAAGAAAGGCTAGAAATTTTATTAATGGAATTTTAAATTTTAAAGTTCTTTGTCTTTAAAGGTAAAAAACATTGTTGACAATGAAGAAATTGCTCGCTACAAGTAAATCACTTCATTGTGGACAATGTTTTCTAAAGCTTTTTCTATAGGAGCTTAAGAAATGGGATTGTGTGAGAATGTGTTAACATTTATGGGCAACTTAGAGAAAATGGGTACAAGGTATATGTCACAAAAATTATGTCAAGGGGTTGAATTTAACTCCACTTTTAACAGTATTTCAGTCATATCGAGCAGATGGAGTGCCTGACAATAGATTTCTAGTAATTCTCACACCAGTACTACCACTACATCCTTTCCGAGCCTCGAGCTGCTCATCCTACTTTGGTTTATGATTATCCATTGGTGAGAGACAAATGATGGAAATGATATTTGTCGCCACCAGGGATCAAACCCAGGAGCTCATGATTTGGAGTCCGACACGCAACCAAATCACACCATGGTTGCAGCTTTACTATTCTAGAGAAAGGTTTGAGGAATTAAATTTTTGCAATATGAGGCAAATAAATCTAGTCACTGTATTATTTGAAGCAGATTCAATTTCAAAACTTTCTTGATAGTACAATAGTCAAGTCAAATCATGTGAAATTTACCAAGCCAGAAACATATGCATTACAGCTCTTTTAAGCTCCCAGTGCTTTCAACACCACCCTGTGTGTGTGTGTTTTACAAAAGAAATAGAAAATACCCTATAATACCCTAAGGGAGACCTTTAACAGAAGGTAGCATTTACCTCCCTTGCAACGATGGGGTTTCAGTCTTATTACAGGTCACCAAGGATCATTCTTGTACAATTTGCTTAAAGTCCATCTGAAGAGATGACTTTTCTCAATATCTTATATATTGAAATACATGTAAATCCACATAATCTTCAAAAATCAAACCATGTCGGGACCCTGGTTATAGGCTTTTGATAAATACAGGAACCTGACTTTAACCCCATGTCAAATTTCAGTTGACCGCAACAAATGTTCCCTGAGAAAAATGTAAAAAACCGAAACAGGAATTCTTAAGAAACGGGAAAAGGGTTAAAATTTTGACCTTGAACTTGATGAAATGACCTTCCCCAGTTGCGCCTTGTTGAGACCTATCTACATACCAAATATTAGCATTGTAACTTAATCAGGGTTGAAGTTATAGGAAAATGTTTAGTTGGCAGGTTAAGTTTTGCAGACGGACAGACGGACGGACACGGTAAAACAATATGCCCCCGATCTTATCGATGCGGGGGCATAAAAATGTGCATTTACAATAGTGAAGTCCAGAAATATAAAGAGTCATAAATAAGGAGGTAGAAAAGAAGCAGACCTGATTTTGGCAATTACAATGTAAGACACTTGCATGAAGCTCCATACAAAATTTCATTAGACTACAATTCATGGTCACTAAGAAAAATGAGACAAAAATTGCGCTAATAACACTACAAAGTTCAGTTATAAAACAGAGTCATAAAGAAGGAAGTAGATAACAAGCCAAACAAATTCCGTAAGTGCCATGTACGACCCTTAAAGCTAGAACCACACAAACTTTAAGTTTACTGTGGTACATGTTCACTGAGAACAATGTGAGGAAAAAATGACTAATTGCTGCTGTCAATCAAATAACCAATCAATCATAAAAATCATTCATTTAGACCAGAAATGAGTTTTTAACTCAGACATTGGCAGCCATTTTGTTAACCTATTGTTGGTTTGTCGACTTAATTGTTGTAACTACAGCTTATTTCAGCTGTAGTTAC
The DNA here is from genome assembly GCA_946902895.1 of Fragum fragum. Classification (NCBI taxonomy): domain Eukaryota; kingdom Metazoa; phylum Mollusca; class Bivalvia; order Cardiida; family Cardiidae; genus Fragum; species Fragum fragum. The sequence continues at coordinate 20,553,527 of OX336380.1, forward strand.
GGCATTTAGGTTGCCAATCAACTATTCTTATTTGTTGTTGCATGCTACTTGCCATAACTTCTTTAAAATAACACCTTAACCCTTGTCATGCTGAACCCGGAATATTCCGGTTTTTGCAGGAGGTGTAGACCAAGATCAGCCTGCACATAAGTGCAGTCTGATCTTAGTCTACATCCCCTGCTTGTACTTTTCCTGCCAGAGTTGTTTACGAAATTGATATTTAAAAGAAATATTGATTTTAGAACAACAAGTTCTATCAAAGCTTTCAGTCCTTTGATTTTACAGCAATTCGGTGAGGTTGTTTATACAGCATGACAAGGGTTAAAAATCAAAGTGGGACTTCCTGTCAGAGTCAGTAGACATGGCCAACGGGGTAAGTGGATGGGGCCAGAGATTGGTTAATTTTGTACTATACAAACCAAGTCTTCAAACAGGAGGTAGATAACCAGATAACCTGCTGTCTTGAATTAACCCTTTCCCACTCAGTGACGCTTTTAAACGCCCCCAAGGAAAAAAGTTTGCGAAAACATAGTGGAAATTGAAGAAATTGCTCGTTACAAGCAATTTCTTCATTTCCCACTATGTTTTCTACCCGAAAAGACAAAAGAAATAAAATTCCATCAGCTTGAAATTGTCGTCTGCAGCTTTTTTCAATTTGGACCAGTCTGAAATTTTATTGTGTGGGAATGGGTTGATAAGAACACCTACAGGAAGCGCTGTGAAAAATTTAGCTTGCACTCATGGTCTCTGAGGAATTTAGATGAAAGTATTGGTTTCGGATGTACAGACAGAAAGATGGAAAGCACACAGACAAAGGTAAAACATATATCTCCAACTTCTTTGAAGTGGATCAATTTATAATTGATGGATTTCCGCTGCCAATCAAAGAATTAATAGACCATTCAAATCATACGTTTTAACCAGAAGTTCAACTTTGAACAAAGCATGTTTGTTGGTTTTGCAACTTAACCCTTTCCTGTTTTCCAAAATTTTAGACCTGTCCAAATTCAAAGGTTTTCCAGACGAAAACTTAAAGTGGCTTTAATTTGAAAAATAATCATTCAGTACAGTAGAAAATATTGTGGGAAAAGAAGAAATTGCTTGTTACAAGCAATTTCTTCTTTTCCCACAATGTTTTCTCAAGTATAAAGTCACAGGAACGTAAAAACCAGTGATTGTACAGGAAAGGGTTAAACATCATAACTTGAGCTCAATAAAGCTCATCCTTGGATAACCGGGGTCTTCTTACTTGCTATGCTACACCGACGATGTTACCCGAGGATGAATCAAGCTCTAATTCGGATTTTTAGGTAACCAACTAACCATTTCTTTTTTTGTAACTGACGATAAACTTTGCAAAATAATGACGTTTACTTTCTAGGTCAAACTTCCTGTTGGAGGCCAGTGGGCTTGACTAAGGGATCTGTTAATTATCTAATTGTTGTCTAATTATCTAATTGATTGTATTCATGTTAGATGTCTAACCTTGTTTGTATCAAATATTTTAAACACGTAACCAGCAAACTTTTTAGGACTACCATTTGGGAAAAACTGCTGGTATATTGCCTCAAACTCCTGAAATTAGAGAGAAAAAAAATTAATACACTTTATATGTTTGCTCAACTCTTTAGAGTACAAACCTGGGATTTTACGTCACTGAGATTTTATACTTGAGAAAACATTGTGGATAAAGAATAAATTGCTTTTCCCACAATATTTTCTACCACATAGGATTGTTTCACTTTGAATTGCAGCCAATTTTTATTGTGGTTTACAACCTCTTTCTGATTTGGACAAGTTAAAATTTCAAATAAAAGTACTGAAAGTACTGTAAGCTAGCAAAGCATGGTTTTCTTTGTTACAGGTTATCATTATATCAGGAGTTAATCCATTACAACGTGACACAATCTTAGACAGGTTTGAATTGAAAGAGTTGCAGAAGACAATTTCAAATTGGAAAAATCTTTGCCATGTATGGTAAAAAACATTGTGGACATTGAAGAAATTGCTTGTTACAAGCAATTTCTTCATAGTCGACAATGTTTTCCAAAGCCATTCCTTGGGATGCTGTAAAAGCAGGATTGAAATACCCAGGACATGAAGATAGAGTCTGCAATATTCCTTATGGCATGAGCATTCACTGGATTTAGTGGTCAAGCCTACAGTGGAAGTTTGCACTCGTTGAACTCCGAGATGACCTCAAAACTTTGTCTATTAACAATTTCTTCATCATCTTCAATGTTTTCTACCCCAATATACCAAGATTTTAAAAATTTCATCAACTAAAAGATGTCGTCTGCAACTTCTTTGACTTTGGACTGGTCTAAAATTGTGTGGTTTTGTTTGGAATGGGTTAAGCTATTGCCAGCTTAAATTACAAAAGGGTGAAATATCATGACTGTTAAGACAGAACACTTGGCTCATGCAGTAAAATAGTTCTTGGCGAGTGAGTAGAGCTTTGGCAATTGACAGACTGCTGCCCATATCCACTTACCTCCGCCAAAAAAGTTCGACTTAGGTATAAACAACGTATTTTTTTAACCCAATTAAAAGGAGTTGCACACGACAATTTAAAAGTTATGAAATTTTGGATTACATTTACTTTTTGGGTAGAAAACATTGTGGATAATGAAGAAATTGCTTGTAACAAGCAATTTCTTCATTTTCCACAATGTTTTCCAAAGTTTTTTTTCTTAAGGGCGTCTGAAAGCGTTACTGAGTAGGAATGGGCTAAGCTGTAGGAGCTAACAAACATAATACATGTATACAGTTGCTGGGGAATGAACATAGCCGTAATCAAAGGGCTTAATGACTATTCACGCCCTGTTTTGTGCAATATTTACAACCAATATGCTATGAAGTACCATATTTATGTCATCTTAAAAACAATTTATTGCTGCATATCATGACAAACTTTATGATACAAAAGTGTTTATTCTTGTGCCATAGCAATGCAATTACTTCTCCTATTATCTTCTATACAGTTCTAAGTTTACATAAACTCTGTCAATGAAGATTTGTACTACAACAAAATCTCTGGAAATAAATATTCTGTTTAACCCAAGTCCAGACAACAAAATTAAAGCCCGGTCAAAATTCAAAGAGGTTGCAGCTGATAACTTAAAGTTTACAGAATTTTACAATTTTTTGACTTTTTGGGAAATGAAGAAATTGCTAAGTGTATTGAGTAATTTATTTATTTTCCACAATGTTTTCAAGATCTTTTTTTAGGAGTAAAAAAGTAGAATTTTGTGAGAACGGGTAGACTCATGTGGAAATACAACAATTGACAAATCAAAGCTGTCAACAGGAATCAACCGACCAATCAAATCATTTATTCAGCCCGGACTTGAGCTTTCAACTCTGACATTGGCTGCCGATTTTGTTAACTTTTTTGGTTGGTTTGGCGACTTAAACATCGTAACTACAGCTTATCTAAGCTGTAGTTATGGCGATTAGGTCGCCAACCAATCATTTTGGACCAGTCTAAAAGTTCAAAAAACAGGAAAGGCTTAAGACATCTGTAGCCTTACTATTGTATTGAAAATGTTTAATAACATTGGAAACATAATGAAATGTGTTAAGAAATGTTTTGAAATTGGAATTTAAAATCACATAAATAATTTTATTTTTTAGTGTCAAAAATAAATGTTGTCCATGCTATAGGCCACAGTATCTTGCTGTAATAAAAGTAGTTAACTTATTTCATTTGGTTCTAGAGGGAATTTTTTCATAGATTTCCTAATTAACCCTTGTCATGCTGAACCTGAAATATTTCGGGTTTGACAGGAGATGTAGACCGAGATCAGACTGCATATTAGTGCAATCTGATCTTGGTCTACACCCCCTGCTTGTAATTTTTCTGCCAGAGTTGTTTATGAAATTGATTTCCAAAAAAAAATATTGATTTTTGAACAACAAGTTCTATTAGTGCTTTCAGCCCTTTGATTTTATAGCAATTCAGTAGGGTAATTTATACAGCATGACAAGGGTTAAATATCTCTATGTACAATATGGGATCTCATAATTATTGAAATCACTACAACCAGATATTAGATTTGAATGCCATTGATGCTTTTTTTGTGTGTGTGGGAAACAATTGCTAGGGTTCAGTACACAGGCTCACACAACACAGCTCTGATTTCTTCAAAGTTGCAATAAGCTTTCTCTAATATTTGAGTTTACAAAGGCATATTCAGATAAGACTTTGTAAGGCTTCCATAGATAATGAAGTTGACCTGAAAAGAACAAACATCAGACCTGCTAGTCGAACAGAAGTGTTAATGAAAGTAAAAATATTTGCAATTGTATTTAGGATTTTGGTATTAATTATGTTGACTAACAAAGAAAACACTGATTGTATGTTTAAGGTTTTCAGTTCTAAGTGCAATTTATTGAGTTTGATTTGAATAAAGTAGATGTTTAGTTTTGATTGAAATTAATATTGGAATTTTGAAGTCTGAAGGTAATTTCTTTTATATTATTTTTCAATGTCAATCTTTTCTAATTGTCATTTTTTACACAATATTTTTTTCCCCAAAAAAATTACCCAAAACCTAACAACCCTTGATCAATTGCCACATGACCAAAATCAAACTTACCTAATTTGAAAAAAAAACCTTGAAAACAAGACTTCAAAATATGTATATGATGAAAATCAAGCACCATGTGAATAAAAAATAGTGCGAGAAAAAGTGAAATTGCTTGTTACAAGCAATTTCAACTTTTATCATAATGCTTTCCCAAACTTAAATCATATAGTAAGTCAAAAAGCAGAATTATGTGGTAATGTGTTAAATTTAACCCATTACCTGATGACAAATTCTAGACTAGTCCAAATTGAAAGAAGTTGCTGAAAAGATTTCAAATTGTGCTAAATTGGAAATTTAGTGCAAAATTGAGAACTAAGCATTGTGAGTAAAGGAGAAACTACTTATTACAATGCTAGTTAAAGTACAATTTTGTGGGGAAAAAAGCAACTGGAGCCAAATAATTATCACAAATTTCATGAATATCAAGCCATTAATATGTGGCCTCTAGGGTGTTAACAAAAAAATTGTCACTAATGCTCCTTTTCCTATGTTCATTATGAACAATTATTCTGACCAGGTTTCATCCATATTGAATCAAAACTGTGGCCTCTCGAGTATAAAAACTTAAATTGTTGATGGAAATTCAAGTATCACAAAAGCACACCATGAACATGATTGTTTTAAAAAAACAAAATTAAGTAAAAATCATAGGAGAAGGGAAGTTGCTTGAACCAAGCATTTTCTACATTTCTTAACCCTTGTCATGCTGAACCCGGAATATTCCGGTTTGGGCAGGATGTATAGACAAAGATCAGCCTGCACATAGGTGCAGTCTGATCTTGGTCTACACCTCCTGCTTTTACTTTTCCTGCCAGAGAAGTTCTGAAATTGATTTTCAAAAGAAATATTGATTATTGCGCAACAAGGAATTTCAGTGCTCTCAGCCCTTTGATTTTAATGCAATTCCATGAGGGATTTTTATACAGCATGACAAGGGTTAATATGCTGACTTTAGAACTAAGAATACTTATTTTTCAATTTGGAAATGCTTTGAAAAGTCCTCTTGAAACTTTGACTGGTCAAAATTTTGTCATCAGTTCTTGAGTTAGGGTGGCGTCATCACGCCTGAAAAAACAGTATTGCAAAATTTCCTGTTTAATTTCAAAACTAATGAAGCCCTTTTACATCTTCACAAAACTGTTAAATCTATTGTCAATTTCAATTTTTCACAACTTGTGACAGTACAATTAATTGCTAAAAATAAACAAGTGATCTTTGCCATCTTATTTTTCACAGATCTATTATTTTCAATGTCCAGAATAAAATTTTTCATTCTTTTTCATCGTTCATAAGGACATGGTGATATCATAAGTTAGAAGACTAAATCTATGAATTCGAGGTAAATTAATCTTTTTCTCTCTTTTTTTTCTTTTTAAACCATTCCCACACTATCACCCTTTTTGATTCCCCCCTACCCCGTAAAAAGCTTTGGATGACATTGTGGAAAATGCAGAAATTGTCTTATACAAGCAACTTCTTTATTATCCATTATGTTTTCTATCTCAAGACACGAAATTAAATATCAAAATATTTATCAACAATAAATTGTCTTAAATTGGTAGTCTGGTTATGTGTTAATAAAACTTTTTTTTCATTGCCAATATAAGTCTAATTTGTTATTTAGTTCTTGAAAATTTTGACATGTACAGTAATTGGGACTTAATTCTATGAACTTATTAAAGTCTATTTTTTAACCCATTCGCACATGGCAAAGTTTAAGACTGGTCCAAATTGAAAGAAGCTGCAGACAACAACTTAAAGTTGTTGAAATTTTAAAAATAGTTGTCTTTTAGGGTAGAAAACATTGTGGATAAAGAAGAAATTGCTTCTGACAAGCAATTTCTTAATTTTCCACAATGTTTTCTAAAGCTATTTTATTGAGAGGCATAAAAAGGAGGGATTTAGTTGGATGAGTTAATGTTTACATGCCAAACCAATTAGCATACAATTCCACATTTTAAGCACTGAAGAAAATAGCTAAAGAAAACATTTTGACAAAAAGAGACATTGCTTGTATACACTTAAAAATTTGATCAACCTTCTGTTTCTATGTATAAAACATATTCAATTTTAACAATTTTAAGGTTATTACTTCTGGTAATGGTAACAGCCATGCACCTTAACATATTACCAAGCAACAAACTGTAGACTGGTTTGAATTGAAAGAAGTTGCAGACAACAATTTTAAATAGACAGAATATTCAAATTATTTGTCTTCTAGAGTAGAAAAAGCCATCAGAGATGGATTATGCTCATGACTGAAAATAAATGTGCAAAGTTATTTTGGAATTTCTCTATAATAGAAGTAGCTATACTCTGGAAATGCTTAGTAATGTTCGACCTTGAGCTGTGACCTTTACCTTGAAGCTATCAAATTAATTTTTCCAATGGTGCAAAGAGAACAATTGTGCCTATTTAATTTGTTATCCATCCATAAATGAAGGAGCTATGCTGTGGACAAGGTCAATTTTTAGTCATAAGCCATTCACATGTGAAGTTTCATCCAATATGGCCCAAGGTTGGGGAGATATTGGGACAGACAGACAGATGGACGGACAAAAGAAAGGGAGACAGACAGACTAAGTGGTTGCTATATGCTGGTCCTACAAGGAGCATAAAAACATTAGGGACAATGAAGAAATTGCTGGGTTTACAAGCAATCTCTACATTGACCAGAATGTTATCCCCCTTTATTTGAGGTGCATAAAAAAGCGGGATTGTCTTAGAACAGGTTAAACCATTTTGAAGGTTTTGCTTTTTCCCCTTTAATCTATCATTCTTCAAAGACTCTGAGGTACTTCAACCTAATCCCAAAACATTCAAATGCTTTTTTCACTAATCCATATTGGGTTCATTTTGAATTTTATTTGCAAATATTTTACAATTTATTGATAGTCCCCATAATTTATTACTTAATATCCTCTTTTTTTTGTAAGACAGTTATGTGACTTAAGCTCAGACCGAACATAACAGAAGATGATTTTTGTTAAGCAGCTGCAAGTTTCTATGAACACTACCTTTTACCAATTACTAGGCGAAGAAATTCAAAATATAAAGCTGGTCCAAATAAAAAGAAAAGGGGGGGGGGAAATAGGGATCGTATGTGAATTAGTCAAAGTTGACCTTTAGAGCTTGCTTGTATTAGAATTTTAGAATAATCAAGATCATATTTTCTTCCATTTAACCCATTACCACAAAATCCCTTGCTATGTGCAAGCACATTGTCATCCATCAGAATGAAATGTTCACCAACAGCACCTGCATATGGGCAAATGTAAACTAAACATCCAAGATCTTGTTTACATATCTGAGAGCCGGTGTCCATGCCATGGAGGTCCATTTTCCCTGAACACTTATTCCCATCCAAATCATGACTGACCCCCCAACCAAACCAATCATGTTATACCAAGCAAACTGGGGAAACACGCTCATTTGACATTCTCCATACCCTAGCATGTCTATCTGCTAAGTCCATACAAAACCTGGACTCATCTGTAAACAGGACTTGAGCCAAGTCATTTTGAGTCCAAGTGAACTGATCTTGTGCTAATTTTTAATACATTTGCATGTGATTTTTGGTCAAATGAACCAAGATAGCAGGTCGTCCTGACCTCAGGCTAGCATCATGCAACTGATCTATGATAGTTAGGGTACTTAAGCGCACACTGGTAGAATTCTGGAAGTCTGTCATGATGTATCACTGTTGTGTTACTGAGCCTTTAACCCGTTCCCACACAATGATACCTTTAGAAGCTCCTCAATATGAAAGCTTTGGAAAACATTGTGGAAAATATAGGGTATTGCTTTTTTGTTTGTTTGTTTGAATAGGGTTTTACGCTGCATTCAACAATCTTTCAGATATATTGCGGCGGCTGGAGCACCTAACAATGGGTTCCTGGTATTTCTCACACCAGTACCACCATCACATCCTTTCCTAGCCTCCAGCTGCTATCCCACATAGGTCTATGATTGTCGACACATTTGCATGTGATTTTTGGTCAAATGAACCAAGATTGCAGGTCGTCTTGACCTCAGGCCAGCATCATGCAACTGATTTATGATAGTTTGGGTACTTAAATGCACACTGGTAGAATTCTGGAAGTCTGTCATGATGTATCGTTGTTTTGTTACTGAGCCTTTAACCCATTCCCACACAATGATGCCTTTAGACGTTCCTCAATATGAAAGCTTTGGAAAACATTGTGGAAAATAAAGGGAATTGCTTGTAAAAGCAGTATCTTCACTTTCCACATTGTTTTCTACCCAAAAGACAAAAGTTTTAAAGATTTCATCAAAATAAAATTGTTGTCTGCTTTGAATTTGGACTGGTCTAAAATTTCATTGTGTGGGAATGGGTTAAGAAATAAAAGCATTGCTGAGGCATTTATTTTGAATGAAAAGAGACATTAGCCTACATATCTGACCTTGATCTTGATATGAAGAGAAAAGTTGACCTTAGAATCTTGATGTGAAATATCAAATTAATCCATCACCATGACAACAGTGTAGACTGGTCCAAATTCAAATTCAGTTTGTGGCACATCTGACTCTTAACCCATTCCCACTCAGCAAAATTTTAGACTGGTCCAAATTGAAAGATGTTGCAGCAACAATTTAAAGTTTATGAAATTTTAGATTTTTTAAACTTTCTTGGTAGTAAACATTGTGGAAAATGAAATTGCTTGTCACAAGCAATTTCTTCATTATCCACAATGTTTTCCCAATTAGCTTTTGAGGAGTGTCAAAAAGCATCATTGTGTGGGAATGGCTTATTCATGGGGTTCCAGGTTTGATCCCCAGTTGCAGCAAACATCCATTCCCGACATTTGTCTCCCACCAATGGGTAGATAATCCTAAACCTAAGTTGGACTAGCAGCTTGAGGCAGCTAGAGGCTGGAAAAGGATATAATATTAGTCTACAGACAACATCCATTCCTGACATTTGTCTCCCACCAATGGGTAGATAATCCTAAACCTAAGTGGCACTAGCAGCTTGAGGCAGCTAGAGGCTGGAAAAGGATATAATATTAGTCTACAGACATTTCTGTTTGCTTTCAACAACGCCTGGCAACAGGTCACTGTTACCCACCAACAGTGAAAGGCAATAAAGGGATTTGGAATAAAGACACAGATTAACCTTTGATATGTTTGGTATCAATCTTTACAAAATTGTCTTTGATAAATCATCTCATATAGACTCTAGTCTTCACAGAAAAATCCTGTTCCCCTTTAGCTTTCATTTAACTTAACCCTAGTCTTCCTAAATATAATTCCTTTGCAATTTTGCATCAAAATCAAAGAACTGAAAGCACTGAAAGACCTCATTTTTGGTAAATCTTTCTTTCAAAAATCAGTACTATAATCAAGACTTTCTTCACACATTCCCACACAATGACACTTTTAGACTTCCCTCAATATGAAAGCTTTGGAAAACATTGTGGAGAATGAAGAAATTGCTTGTCACAAGCAATTTCTTCATTCTTCACAATGTTTTTTACTCTAAAAGACAAATATTTTGGAGATTTCATCAACATAAAATTGTCTTCTGCAACTAGTCTTTGAACTTGGACTGGTCTAAAATTTTATCGTGCAGGAATGGGTTAAAAGGGACAAACAGGAGGTGTAGAAGAAGATCTTTTTCAATACATCCTGCCAAGAACAGGAATATTCTGGTTTCAGCATGACAAGAGTTAACTTCTTTGCATTAAAAGACAAGGGGAAAAAAAAATTCAAATGTGCACCCAAACCTTCAACAGATGGACTTACTGATAGTTTTATTATGAGTTTAGTTCTGCTTTCAAAAAGTTTTAAACTTATTATTGGGGTATACTCAAAACACCCACCACCATGATTCCAAAATTATAGAGCCAAAAGCTGTATATAAAACAAAAAATAACGTTTTACTTTTTAACCCTTGTCATGATGAACCCGGGCTATTTCGATTTGGGAAGGATGTTTAGACTAAGATCAGCCTACACATAAGTGCAGCCTGATCTTAGTCTACACCTCCTGCTTGTACTTTTCCTACCAGAGTTGTTTATGAAATTGATTTTCAAATGAAGTATTGATTATTGAACAATAAGTACTATCAGTGCTTTCAGCCCTTTGATTTTAATGCAATTTCTCGAGGGATTTTATACAGCATGACAAGAGTTGATAGCCCATTCCCACACAGGTCCAAATTGAAAGAAGTTGCAGACAACAATTTCAAATTGTTGAAATTTTTAAGAATTGTGTCTTTTGGGTTAGAAATCAATGTGGAAAATGCGGTAATTGCTTGTGACAATCAATTTCTTCAATTTCCACAATGTTTTCCAAAACTGTTTTCTTGATGGGAGTAAAATTGTGTTAAAATGGGTTATTCAGTTGCCCATAACTGAAATATAAACAATCCCCCGTAAGAAGTTTACTTATATTGACTGAGACTTAATTGACAGACTTCACCTATGTTAACTCATTCCAACACAACTGGTCCAAATTGAAAAGAGTTGCAGACGACATTTTAAAGTTTATGAAATTGTAGATTTTCTCAACTTTCTTAATAGAAAACATTGGTAGAAAACATTGTGAGAAATAAAGAAATTGCTTGAAACTTCTTCATTTTACACATTATTTCGATGCAGAAAGTTGAAAAAAAATCTAAAATTTCATCAACATTATATTGTCATCTGCAACTCCTTTCAATTTGGACCAGTCTAAATTTTGCTGTCTTGTAATAGGTTAAATAGTCAATTTAACCATTCAAACAGTTTATGTCCTATGGATATTTCATTTATAAAATCATTTGGGGATTGAAGAATTTATTACCAAAGCAAATTATTTCAAATAAAAGATTTCTACCGCATAGATTAATTAACTTCAAGTGCCCATTTATCTTTAACCCATTACCACACAACAAAATTTTAGACTGGTCTAAATTCATAAATGTTGCAGACGACAATGTCAAGTTGAGAATATCATTTTGGATGGAAAACAAGGTTGAAAATAAAGAAATTGCTTGTTACCATTTGTTACCATTCTTTATTTTCAACATTGTTTCCTTCAAGTCTTTTCTTGGGGTTGGAGGCATTAAAAAGTGGGATTGTATGGGAATAGGTTGATAGCCTTCCACAATCCTTTGAAAGTTGGACCCGTCTACAGTTTGGACAAATTTAGTCTGTTTGCATTAGACAGGGTATTTCAAAAAATCCCTGTAAGGGCTGGATTAACAGTGATATGGTTTTCCAATTCCACTCACTCAATTTATCAAGTGAATTAATGATGTTGTCTTAAATGGATAAATGGTAACAAAATGAATTCACATGCATGGTTACATGTTCAACTTCCTGTCAGATATAGGTAATAGCGACATGCGTATTTGGACAATTCTTCCAGAAAGTAGAAACCAAGCCTATAATTAAATGAATTGGAGGGGCGTGAGTGCCATGTATTGCTCAACAAGCCTGCATGCACTGATTTAGGGAATATTGTTTTTAAGAATTCAATATAATCTGAATCATCTTTGCCAAATCTGCTAAATAAACCTACTCTATGAAAATGTTTGAGACAGCTCCAGAGAAGAATTTCCATCTTTTGATTATTTAACAATAGTCAAGTTAAGTCATGTATAAAAATCATTTTCTAAGTCACATGAAAGTGCTCTAAAACAAATAAAACAGCTCTAAAGACTATGTAGTGCTATAAACACCATCTTTGGTGCATGATTTACATAAGAGACAGAAAATAATGGAGATAAGGAATAATTTACAATGTTTTTTTATTAAAGGGACACAATTCTGCTAGAATTTTACACATGTTCAGGATACATTACATCCCCTAATTGAAGAAAAACATGTGGTCCACCCATAAAAATAATATTTTTTAACCGATCAAATTTTTAAACAGGAATCTGTTAAGCGTCATCAAAGGATAATTTCTGTGAAATTCATTAATAACCAAGCAAGTGGATTGTGGGAAGAAGATTTTTCAAAGTTTGCTCTATATAACATTTATGTAAATTAGCCCTTACCATAAAGTCATATTTTTCTTTCAATTGGATTTCTTTAGAGAATCTGATAGAGGGTTACCCAAGAATCATTCCTGAGAAATTTTGTTGAAAATTCATTAAGTAGCTTTTGAGGAGACTTTTCCTCAGACAGCCACAGCACCATAATAATAACAAACTGGCCTTAACCCATTCCAACACAGTGACACCTTTTGACACCCCCATGAAAAACAATTGGAAAAACATTGAGAAAAATGAAGAAATTGCTTGTAACAAGCAATTTCTTCAATTTCCTCAATGTTTTCTAACCTGAAAACTGATTTCATTGTGTGGGAATGGGTTAAAGGTATAACCAGCTATTAACAGACAACAAAACAGTTGACTAGACCAAATCAAGTTCAAAGAAGTTGCATACAATAATTTAAGTATTTGAAATTTTAAAGTTCTTTGTGTTTCAACTCTTTCCTATTCAATCCCTTGATTTTACGTCCCTTTGTTTTCATACTTAAGAAAATATTGTGGAAAAAGAAGAAATTGCTTGTAACAAGCAATTTCTTCCTTTCCACATTTTTTCTACCCTACAGAATGAGTTATTTTTCAAATAAAATCAATTCTGAATAGTTGAACTTTTAAATTTGGTCAGTTCTAAAACTTTGAAAAACAGTGACGGGTTATGGTAGAAAACATTATTCTCAATGAAGAAATTGCTTGTCACAAGCAATTTCTTCATTTTCCACATAGTCTTCCCGAAAATTATTCTTGAGGGACCTAAAAAGATGAAAGAGCAGGAAAGGGTTAAAAATTTATTCTCTATATAAACTGAGCAACTAAGACAATAACTAAGGTCATCACCTATTAAGTTAATATTAATTTTTTACTGAAGGTCACATTGGTCTGTCACGGCAGACAATAATAGAGTAATGATAAAATTACTGATAGACAAGCTCAATTACTGTACAATTTATCCTTCGAGTTGGCAAATAAGGTTGTGTCATTTATTTTAACCGATTCCAACCCAACAAGTTTTAGACTTGTCCAAATTGAAAGAAGCTGCAGACGACAATTTCAAGTTGATGGAATTTTAATTTTTTTCTTCTTTTGGGGTAGAAAACAATGTGGATAATGAAGAATTGCTTGAAACAAGCAATTTCTTCATTTTCCATCATGTTTTCCAAAGCTTTTTTCATGAGAGGCGTAAAAAGGAGGGCTTGTGTGGGAATGGGTTAAGACCACAAAATTCAAGTCAGGTATAAATTGAAAGAAGTTGCAAACAACATCTCATAGTTTGTAAATTAAGATAAACTCAAATAGGGCAGAAAACATTTTGAGGAAAGAAGAAATTGCCTAAAACACTAACAATTTCTCCTTTACTCTCAATTTTTCTACAACTGTTATTCACAAAAATGTAACAAGAAGGCCAAATTTAATAGCTCACATGAGAATTATTACACAATTTCTTAAGTCTGATAAGCCTTAACATGACATGCCCAATTTTTGTGTTTTTTTTTTTTTTTTTTTGCAAATGAAAATTCCATGAATAATTTTAAAAAGTGTCACTCAAAGAACATTCTTGCCAAATTTGGTCTAATTTGGCCATGTAATCTAGGAGGAAAAGAATTTTTAAAGAATTATTTCATTATTTCTAGGGATGAATTAACCCCTCAATGTCACTCTCCCCCTTTTTTAACAAATCAATTTGACTAACAGCTTTTCTAACAGGTCACACAATGAACGTTCTTGCAATGCTTGGTTCAAGTTGGAAAAGTGATTTAGGAATAAGAGATTTTAAAAGAATTATTTCATGATTTCTCTAAGTGTGATAATCCCACACTGCCACACCCCAATTTTTTCTTAAAATAAAAATATTATGAACAATTTTGAAAAGGGTCACTCAAGGAACATTCCTGCCAAGTTTGGGCAATACAGGCCATACCTCTTTCTTCATTTTTCACTATGTCTTCTCCCAAGAAAACTGAAAAATCTCAAATTTTATTGGCTTTAAATTTTGTCTGCAAATCCTTTCATTTTGGATCAGTCTAAAATGTTGCCAACCTGTATTGAGTTAAGGCATACATACTTGCAATTGAAGTCCTGTTATAGTATGAACTTATTCACACTTTGAAGTATTTGAAACTGAAAAATTTGACATTTAGGAAAAAAAAAATTAACTTAACCCATCAATAATATTTATTATATAAAAGAAAATGAAAACAACAATCTAAATTGCATCAAAACAGGATATAGATAGCAAATACTACAAAAGGAGAACATGCTTGGTTTAACCCATTCTCTCTTGGTGACACTTTTAGACACCCCGAAGGGAAAAAGCTTTGGAAAACATTATGAAAATTGAAGATAATGCTTGTTGCAAGCAATTTCTTCATTTTCCACAATGCTTTCTACACAGAAAGTTGAAAAAATCCAAAATTTCATAAACTTAAAACAGTCATCTGCAACTTCTTTCAAATTGGACCAGTCTAAAAATATGCCATCAGGTAATGTGTTATGCAACTTCTCCTTTTCATGTGGTGTTGTTTTTCTTTGGTACATCTAAACATGGGATTTTCTTGTAATCAGCTAATAAGAGATAAAGCTCCCTAAACCTATTCCCAAACAACAAGCTTTTGACTGGTCCAAATCAAGAAGTTTCTTATGACAATAATTATTATTTAAGAGATGAAGAGAATATTTTTTGTTTTCATGGAGGTATGAACCGAAAAACCTAATCACACTGTATGAATACGCGAAGCGGATTCATACATGAGTGTGATTAGGTTTTTCGGTTCATACCTCCATGAAAACAAAAAATATTCTCTTCATTTCTTATAATTTAAAAGCTTTGAGCGAAAAATGCAACAACTTTACAAATTTTGATACTTTTTTGGTTGGAACTATTTTGTGCGGAAGCATATAAAATGGCTGCGTGCTCAAAATTTTGTTCATAGAGGTATGAATTAAATTTTTCGACCAATCAGAACGCTCGTTTTTGATAGACGAAACTAACAATTAAATTATTATCTGTTTGAATTTAAAAATCTTTGTCTTTATGGGTAAAAAACATTGTGGATAATGAAGAAATCACTTGTAACAGAAAAAATCTTTCCACAATTTTTTCAAAAGCTTTCCTATTGAGGTGCATTAAAAGCAGAATGAGTGGAAATGGGTTAAATTTCTCAAAACCTGCCATACCCTTTCAAAGACACACAAAAGAGTATATCCCAATCATATTTCAATATCAAAAATTGGCAAGCGCTAGGGTTAAATATAATTGAATGTTATCTTTAATTACTCCTTGATATTATCTAATTGTAGTTCATTTCCTCCTTAAAGATTCTTCCAATAGTAAATTGTAGGAAAAATACAAAAGAAAATTCAAGAGTCAAATATTTATTCAAATCAAAGAATTATTTGAAAGTAATTATGAATTGCCCATTCAAGCAAAATACAATGCTGCAAAATGATTTTTACCTCTCCTTGTAGTTTTCACAATCTAAACAAACACTAGAAACCATCCTGTTGAATGAAATCAAAGGAAGGGTAATGTTTTAAACAATGGAATTTTGCTCATTCTAAAATTAATAAGTTAAAAAAATGACAACCTGTGCCAATTTAAATTGCATTTATGATTAACACACCTAAGTCAGTGTTCTAAGTTGAATAAAACTTAGATTTAATGGTTAAAAAAGATTAAATGAAAAATTTGTATGGAAAGCTACAAGGATTTTTTTCTTTGAAATGAAGGTAACACCTAAGGCTGTTTTAATGTCTTAAGAATGTGTGTATAAGAAAAATGCACACTCAGAATATTTCAACCATTCCAACAAAATCCCACTTTTTTACACTCCTCAAAAGAGAAGCTTTGGAAAACATTGCAGATAATGAAGAAATTACTTGTGTTTTCTACCAAAAGACTATACATATTAAAATTTGTCATCTGCAACTTCTTTCAATTTGGACCAGTCTAAATATCGCCATTTGGTAATGGGTTTAATCATTTTTAGCTCGGCTGTTTTCAGAGAAAACCCAAGGTATTGCGATAGCCTTGGTGTCGTCGTCATTGTTGTTGTTGTCGTCGTGGTGCAAAGACTTTGACATTTTGTGATATCAAAAGAGGAACCTATACTATCAAGAGGGATAACTCTAGATGCATTTTGTGTGAATTATGCTCCTTTTTTGACTTAGATTTTTTATCCAGTATCCAGCACCCAACAGCCAAGTGTAGGCATCATTAGGCGGAGCTCTTGTTTCATATTGAAACCAGCTATCTATTCTATAACTGTTTTTTAAAAAAAGCAATTTTCATTAAATAGCTTTAATCAGGGTTGCATTTAAGTGAAATCAACTGTGAAACCAACCATGCCTTCTAAGACCTGAGACATGTTACTTGATCACAAAATTTTATGTTCATCCAAATTGAAAGATATTGGAATTGATTTCAAAAGGTGCATAAAAATGG
Source organism: Fragum fragum (assembly GCA_946902895.1). Lineage (NCBI taxonomy): Eukaryota > Metazoa > Mollusca > Bivalvia > Cardiida > Cardiidae > Fragum > Fragum fragum. The sequence continues at coordinate 20,570,559 of OX336380.1, forward strand.
AAAATAAGTGCAAAATAAGGTAGACAGTATTGTAAGACAAGAGGGCTGTTGGCCCTGGGGCGCTCACCTGAGAGAAAGGCTCTTTTTCTTTCAACTGTCTAATTTCATGTTAAGGTTAGGATTATGAAAAAAGTGAGCCTCACGTACATATAAAGACTATGAACCTGGGGATCCAAAAGTCTAAATCACAAATTCCAAGGCTTTAGTGCTGATTTGAAAGAAGGGAAAAACATTTTCCTCTTTCTGGATCCATGGGTTATAATTTCAGAAATAAGAAAGAAGTCTGTGAACTGATGCTTCATGCATATACCTCCCCCCCCCCCCCCCGCTCTCGGAGACCCAAAGGGACCACCTAAGGAAAATTTTTGCCAAAATTTGGTTCCAATCGGCCTACTGGTTTAGTAGGAGATGTTGTTTAAAGAAATTGTTGACCGACGACGCACGACGGCCAGACGCCGGACGAAAGGTGATAACAATAGCTCACTTGAGCGCTTTGTGCTCAGGTGAGCTAAAAAGGGAATAATGCTTATTTAACAGACAATTTTTCCTTTTCTCACATTTCCATTGTTGTAAAAGGGACATTCAGTAAAGCATGCTTAGCATGTTTTCTTTCTTTGCTGTGTTTCTGTTCCATAAATACAGTACACATGGTCACCAAATCAAAATAGCTGTGTTAACACTTACCACAAGAATTGGGCCATAAGGATAAAAAATTCAAAAAGTGACTTTCACTTTATTCCATGAGCTTGAGCTTTTGTTGATAAGCCTGCATCAAGCACTGTGCACTCGCTCATTTTAAAATGTACAAATGTGCAAATTTATCTTATCTCTGACAATTGGATCGAAAGATAAACACATGATAAAATATTGACCTTTGTATGTGACCTTGGCCTTAAAGGTAGAAGCTTGAATGAAGTCAAGTGCACTACTTCCATTAAGTTTTACAGGCATGTAAGATATCATGAAAATTGGACTTTAAGATCAAGAGATTTAAGCATGGTAAAACAAGAGGCCCTAAATAGCTCATCTGAGTCAGAGGCAACACATGGCAAAAGAGCATGTGTGACTTAACTTTTTAAAACAAGGCGAGAGGTACCACATCAAAATTCTGTCTTTGATATTTCATGGAGAGAGAACTTTAACCCTTGTCATGCTGAATGAATTACCATACTGAATTGCTGTAAAATCAAAGGGCTGAAAGCACTGATAGAACTTGTTGTTAAAAAATCTGGCAGGAAAAGTACAGGCAGGAGTTGAAGGCCAAGATCAGACTGCACTTATGTGCAGTCTGATTTTGGTCTACACCTGTCAAAACCAGAATATTCCGGGTTCAGCATGACAAGGGTTAAGATATTTGAGCCATAAATGTAGCCTCTTAGCTGTATACAAAATTATTTAAAGGTTTGATCTACTTTTCAGAAAAATGAACCAAAATTGAACTTGTCCTAAATACCAACAAGAGATCTATGATAGTCCTATATCACTCACCTGATCAAAGATTGAGCCAAAAATGTGACCTCTAGACTAGTAAGAAGGAAATTGTCAATGAGGTATTTTTCCTTTGGATAAGTCTAAGATTGTGTATTCTTGTAATGAGTTAATCTCCAAACTTTCTTTTCAGAAAATAATTTAGATGACCTGTTAAAGATAGAGCAAAAACTGCTGATAAAAGAGGAGAAGTACTTGGAATTCAGAGACAAAAAACAGATTACAAGAAACAGAAATAGACATCATAAAGAATTCTCTTATTTAATGGTGGATCAAACAGCAGAAATCTAGTCCTTGAATTGTCAAAGAGAATCAAACTGTAACAATAGACTGGTCCTTGAATAATACAAAAAAATAGACTGGTCTGAATAATCATTATGTACAGACATCTGTTTGATCTGGAGGGTTGATTGTCTTAAAACAATAAAACCAGTCTTATTATAATCTTTATCCAAGATTACCGTCTAAACTTCACCTTAGCTACAATATGACTTTTAATACATTTTAATCCGAAAGAAGTTTAACTGGATTTAAACAAGGCAAATAAGGATTGACGATTTGACAGCACCAGGAATAATACCTTCGATATCCTTATGACATTACCAAACATTATTGTTGAATTGAAAAGAAGAAGGAAATAAAAAAAAGTCCCTTCACAGATAAAGATATCACAACCAATTAAAGCCGTAAAATCTGATACTTAGACATAGAATAGATCCTCGGCCTTGATCTACCAATACATCGATAGATTTATCTACACGAAAGAGAATTTAAAATTGAATTAAGCCTTTCAAGTAAAGAGAAAATGCAATCACCCATAAAATTGAACCCCCATGATTTCGAGTATTTAACCAAGAGTGATCGAGAGTATTTAGAGTATATCCAACAACTGTATCTGTATAATAGTGGACAATTGAAACATTTTCGTACACTTGGACCCTGGCATCAGGTCACATCAAGTGAATTAAATAATATTGTCTTTCGGGTTTCTGCTCCAGTAGTACGCCCCTGCTCAAAGGGCCATGTGAAAGGATTATGGTGCATTGAAAATCCAGATTATGTTACAGGGCCGAAGATTTTGAAATATCAATCTCCTGAACAATCATCATCTGAAGCTCCACCTACAGTACATAAAGTTCGACCTCCATCAGTGCCAAAAAATAAATATTCAGTTCCGCGGAAATATCAAGTTACACCAAAGCCTTCACCTTGGATTATCATGGAACCATCAAAAAAGAAAAACTTTATCTGCGATGATCCACCTGATCCGACTTATGATCGTCAAGTAAGATCTGCTGGTGTACAGAGAAGCAAACCTGCAGAGAAGCAACCAGTAAGGCCAGCGACGAGTGGCACGGAGAGATATGTGGCCAGCCCGTACAGCACAAGTGTAACTCCAGGTGAACTTGATGAAATAGTACAGAGGGTCCGTAAACCAACACATGCTAGCAAGGGAGGAGTTGATCTGCAGGAAAAATTCAAGTAAGTTTTTGATTTGATTTTTCCTTTCTTCAGAGATTAGGTGTTGAATATATCAATGGTGTTCTACCAAAACCTTGTAACTACAGCATGGAATAAGCTGTAGGTACAAGGTTTTCGTAGAATACTGACAATTATTCTAAATCTGCAATTTTTCATCAAAACCCTATGTTGTGGGGGGTACTCATTGAAATTGCCTTGAGAAGACAGTTCTAATGAATACAAACAATATAGGGTTAGATAGATACATGAATAATTAAATAATGAAATCTTACCTTCTATCTAGAGCTCTGATTTATTTGTTAATTCTAAAAAACTATTAATCCATTCCCACAACAAAATTTTAGACTGGTCCAATTAATTTTATTGGACAAACTTTAAAAATTCTTTATCGATTTTGGAAGAAAACATTGAAAATAATGAAGAAATTACTTGCAACAAGCAATTTCTTCATTTTATCAATGTTGTCTACCCAGAAAGTTGAAAAAAAATCATAAGCTTTAAATTGATGTCTATAATTTCTTTCAATTTGGACCAGTCTTAATTTTTCTGGGTTAAAGTAAAGGATAACATATTCAAAAGCCATTTTTTTCATTTTCCTCAATGTTTTCTCAAAGTTTTTTTCATTAGCTGCGTATAAAGGCAGGCTTGTGTGGAAATGGGTTAAAGTGAAATTGAACAATGAAATATCAAACTTGTATAATTCTAATTACCTTTATAGAACTTGCAGTTTTCATGCTATAAATACAAACAAAATTGGAAAAAATATGAGAAAAATAATACATCATATCTTTGCAATTGAAGAAAAGAAATTTTTAAAAAATAAGAAATGAAGCCTTTGGACTTCTGAATAAATACCTTTTTTTTCCAAATTGCAATAATTTAAGCAAGGGCTAAAAACACTGAAGGCTCTTATCTTTGATTAGTATATTTCATTTGTCAATTAATCTTATAATGACTCTGATTTAAGATGTCAAGCAGGCAGTGTAGATTATTTGTGCAGTCTGATCTGTGTCGATGCATCCTGACAAAAAATGAATATTTCAGGGTTTAGCATGTCAAGGGTTAATGGCATTGATTTAGGTTGCATCATTCAATTCCACCATATCATTACATTATTATGGTACTGATTTTTAATACTGTCAACCCTTGTCATGCTGAATTAAAATCCTACACAGAATCACTTTAAATTCAAAGAATTTGAGGACAGCACTGGAAAGGCTTAATGAAGGTCAATACTCCTTTTGAAAATTGGTTATTTAACCCTTTCCCGATCAAATACGAGATTTAACGTTCCTGTGATTTTTAACTCGAGAAAACATTGTGGAAAAAGAAGAAATTGCTTGTAACAAGCAATTTCTCCTTTTTTCACAATGTTTTCTACCATATAGGATGTTCATTTCAAATAGCATCCAGTTTTCATTGTCGTCTGCAACCTCTTTCAATTTGGACTAGTCTAAAATTTCCAAAAACGGGAAAGGGTTAAACAACTCTGACTGAAAGAAGACAAGCAGGAGGTGTAGACCAAGATCAGCCTGCACATATGTGTAGGCTGATCTTAGTCTATACCTCCTGCCAAAACAAGAATATTCTGGGTTTATCATGACAAGAGTTAACAATAGACAGATTAACCATTAAGTTGTCATAAAAATATTGAACTATGATTGTAAAAATAACTATTTAAATGTATAAATTACTTACAAAATGATAGAACTTTGATGTTTTGGCAAAAAAACATTCAGAATGACAAGAGTTAAGCTAATTTGCTAAGGCAAAGGCAGATATTTCCAAAACCTCAACTTGAGAGATCAAAATAATTTTTGTCTTGTCCACAACCATGTAGACATTATATGTAGATTCATTGTTGCAAGTTTCAGTTCATTCAAATTGAAACTGTAAGAGGAGTAAAATGTACATACACAACATTGCTAATGGACAGAGGAATGGACAAATGGACAGACAGACAGACAGATGGACCAGGGCTTATAATAACATAATGCAACCCTTTAGTATTTAAAATGTTCATATATGAAATTGACAGATTGATGCTAAAGATCTTGTATTATAGTGTTAAAATAATATCAATTCTATAATCAACATGAAAGTAGTACAATTATTTCTTTTTTAAAAGTTTATAATTTCAAAGTCAAAATGTAATGGTCTGTCAAATTTTCAGTGATAACCTATTACAGTGCTTATAGCACTTTGACTATAAACTTATGTTGTTTGAAACTTCTTTCAATTTGGCCCAGTCTATAATTTTGTCATCTTGTAATGCGTTAAATGACTGCAATTTTTGTTTGGACCATAAATAAGGCTTTTTTATTACTTTGGCAAAATTTTAAACTCGTCTAAATTGAAAGAAGTTGAAGACAACAATTCAAATTTCTAAAATTTCAGATTTTTGTTAACTTTCTGGGTAGAATTTAAAAATTGTAGATAAATGATAATGAAGAACTTGCTTGTAACAAGCAATTTCTTCATTTTCCACAATGTTTTCTGAAGTGCTTTTACTTGCGGGCATCAAAAATCATCATTTTGTGGGAAAAGGTTAAACCGATTTATTTCATGCTCCCCCTCACCATATGTCAAACTCTAATAATCATTTTAACTCATTTATAAATTTGTAACAGTTGTTACTTTGTATCAGTTTTGGAACAGGAATTCCTGATATTTGTAAATTATCCACTCTTAAAAGATTTTTTAAATACTTGATGACAGTAATTCTTTGCTTTATATCTTAATAGTAAGGTTGAAATACTTGAATGAAATACAATAAATCAATTCAAAAGTAGAGAACAGATTTAACTCAATATTTATACAATAAAATTTCTTTTTAAAAGCTATTTACTGTATTATATTCAAACTAGATCTGATATTGTTCATTGAAATAACTTGCAAGAAACACTTTCTTGTCAATTGAGGATTATCACTTGTTAAGCATCAAAACCTGAAAACTGAACAAAATTTTTCATTTCCAAAAGAAAACGGTGTTCATAAGTACTTATTACAGACAAGAGATTTCTAGACTGTATGTAACATTATTCAAATAATTCCATGTTACATCATTCAAAAGATTCCATTTAACATAAATCAAACAATTCTGCTTATCAAATAAATGCTTGAAGATAGGACTAGAACATATTCAACCCATCCCCACACAACAACGCGTTTAAATTCCCCTCAATATGAAAGTTATAAAACACATTGTGGGGAATGAAGAAATTGCTTGTTTCAAGCAATTTCTTCATTATCCACATTGTTTTCTACCCTAAAAGACAAAGATTTTAAAGATTACAGCAACTTGAATTCGTCGTCTGCAACTTGTTTGAACTAGGACAGTCCAAAATTTTATCGTGCGGGAATGGGTTAAGGGAGTAGAATTTCTTTCATTGTAAATATTATCTTACCATACCCACTTTATTTAACCCACTACCAGAGGGCAAATTTTTAGACTTGTCTAAATTCAAAGGAGTTGCAGTCAACAATTTAAAGTTTATGAAATTTTAGAATTGTCAACTCTCTAGGAAGGAAACACTGTGGCAAATGAAACTAGAGGCACTTGAGGGCCTTATTCACTCCATCGGCCTGATGGAAACTATCCTGCAGTTTGCAAGAATAAGATTTTCAAAATTTCACTATATACCATAAATGGACACAAGCCCCCCCCCCCAAGCCATATTTTTCATCTGAGCCATATTTGACAAAGCGACATAAAGGATCACTTTGTGAAATTTTGTTAGAAACTTTTAATTGTTTGTTATCTGAGAGGATTGTAGGTTTTCATTGTTTACCATATAAGGAAATTAGCTGAATCCATTAATGCAATGTTTACAGCCATTTTTTTTTTTTAAGAATCTAATAAGGGGTCACCACAGGATTATTTCAGTGGAAATTGGTTGAAATCCATCCAATGGTTTCTGAGAAGAAGGTTTTCAAAGTTTTCACCATATATCGAAACAAGCCCCACCCATTAAAGCCATGTTTTCTGTCCTATCAAAATTCTATGAAGGAATCTGATAAAAAGTCTCCCAAGGCTCAATCCAGTGAAAGTTTGCTGAAATCCATCCATTAGTTTTTGAGAAGAAGTTTTCACCATAATCATATGGAAATTAGCCCGTCCATTAAAGCCATGTTTTTCATCCGATCAAAATTCTTTGAAGGAATCTGATAAAGGGTCAATGAGCATTCCTATGAAATTTGGTTGAAATCCAGCGATTGATTTTCAGAAGATTTTTAAATATTTCACCATATATAGAAATTAGCCCCACCCATTAAAGTCATGTTTTCCATCCAATTAAAATTCTTTGACAGAATCTGATAAAGTATCTGCCAAGGATTATTTCTGTGAAATTTGGTTGAACAGATCAAGGGATTAAAGTAACAGTAACCTAATAATTAACCTCATAACTACTTAATCCAAAAGATCAAACTATTTTTCATTGAGGATTTAAAAAGTGCTAAAAATGGTGAAACTGTTGTATAACCTCTAAAGGGAGGTAATTCCATTATTTATGATACATTCTAAGTGTTTAACTTATATATTTATTCACAGATCTATCACAAGTTTGTTATTACCTTATTCAAACTTTAATAGAGTTACATTATTAACCCATACCAAAACGACAACATTTTGGAATTATCCAAATTGAAAGAAGTTGCAGATGGCATTTCAAAATGTGTCAAATTTGAAAAATAATAATTGAATCTGGTAGAAATCATTGTGAAATAAAGGAAAAATGGCTTTTTACATGCCATTTCTCCTTTTCTCACAATGATTTCTGTAGTGTTATTTCACAGAGGTGTCTTAAGGCTTCAGTGATTGGTAGCAATCTTGGCTAAATAGGACTTAATTAAACTAAAAAAATAGGAGACTGGGAATGATAAATAATTAGTAAATGGAGATGATTTAACTTTTCAAAAATGTTTAAGATTTTATTTACTTCTAGAATAAACCAATCAAACAGAAACAAGAAGACCAAGATGGCCTTAGTTCACTCACATAAGTTCTTGACTAAACATTATAAAACATGAAACTGAAACAAAAGCAGTACAAAAGGCCTATAAAACTTGTTAATACTGATAAAAGAAATTGACCTTGTGACCTACTTTTTTCATTTTCCAATGGTACGGTCCAACTTGAAATAGGAGTCTAATCCTAATAAAATTAAGAATAATCTAACATTGAGGTCCATAAAGGCCAAAATGTCCCTAGATTGCTCACCTGACTTTACTTTCTAAAGCTAACTTATCAACTCAAATTTGAAAAGATTAAGACATTTTTACAAAGTCAAATAGGTATAAGCCAAAAGGTTGTGATTGGAAACACAGAAATTTGATATTTTGATTAATGCCACCTTTTACTTTATATAAAATGGGATGTCATCATATTCCATGGGTTTCTTCTTTAATGACAATACACGCATTTACAGAGAGTTTGAGAAAGATTGAGCCAAAATTGTGAACTCTAAAGAGCGGGAACAAGGCAATTGTCAGTAAGGCCCCTTTTCCTGTGATATTGGTCAGAATGTCACAATATTCAATAGGGTTTTTTCCTCATTACAATTCAAACATTTGCAGCAAGTTTAAGAAAGAATGAGCCAAAATTGTGAAATTATCAATAAGACCCCTTTTTGCTTGATATTAGTCAGAATGTCACCATATTCAAAAGGGTTCTTCATTATGACTATGCAAAATTTTTCAGCAAGTTTGAGTTCAGATTGAGCCAAAAGTATGACCTGTAGAGTGGTAACACTGTATTGTTGACAACAGACAACACACAGGACAATCAAGTATCACAAAAGCTCACCATGAGCGGTTGTGCTCAGGTGAGCTAAAAATAAAATGTCCTATTTTCTTCCGTTTACCAATGGTGCCTTTTTATTTTAGACAGGTGTCATCCTTAAGACCTTACAACCAATATTACAGTTACATCAAAATTGAGCAAAATTGTGACCCTTTTGAGTGTAAGAGAAAACTTAATTTAGAACTTCCTTCTTGTGTATTCCAATGACACCTTCCTGTTTTCACTAGGGTTCATCACTATGAACTAGCATTCATTGGGATTAAGTTTCATCAAGATTTGACCAAACCATGTGGCCCCCAGAACATAAACAAAGAAATTGTTATTAAGGACCCTTTTACATATTTCCCCATGGAACCTTCCCATTTTCACCCTAATTATGACTTAACAATCATTCTGACCAAGTTTTATCAAGATTGAGGTAAAAATGTAGTCCCTAGACTGTTAACACTTAAATTATTGATGTCTGATGTCTAATGACAAATTTGGTATGAAGCAAGAGAGAAAGACATTCAAGGCTAGCAAAAGCGCACAATGAGCATGTTGTGCTCAAACAAGCTAAAATCACTTAATCTGATATGTTAAGCATAATTGCAATATATTGGTAACCAAGATGAAATAAAATGTACAAGTTAAGGTTTAAACCTTTTTATTTCCATCATACATTGATTAAGAAACTAATTCTTTCTACTTAGGTTAATTCCTCTCAATTCTGTTCCCTGGAGAATATATCAAAACTCATGCCAATTATGTAGGCCAATGATAGAATCAAGATCAATAGCCACTCCTAGGAATCAAACTCGGGACCTCTTAACCCTTGTCATGCTGTATAAGTTACCTTACTGAAATGTTGTCAAATCAAAGGGCCAAAAGCACTGATAGAACTTGTTGTTCAAAAATCAAGATTTCTTTTAGAAATCAACTTCGTAATCAACTCTGGCAAGAAAAGTACAAGCAGGAGATGTAGACTAAGATCAGCCTGCACATAAGTGCAGTCTGATCTAAGTCTACACCTCCTGCCAAAACCGGAATATTCCGGGTTCAGCATGACAAGGGTTAACCCATTCCAACTCAATCCCTCCTTTTTATGCCTTTCAAGAAAAAAGCTTTGGAAAACATTGTGGATAATTTCTTCATTATCCACAATATTTTCTATCCAAAAAGGTGAAAAAATATAAAATTCCATCAACTTGAAATTGTTGTCTGCATCTTCTATCAATTTGGACCAGTCTAAAATTTCGTCAAGTGGGAATGGGTTAATCAGGAAGCTGGTGCTCTATCTCTTGACAGTGGACACCATGTATCAAATTCATAAAGCTACCAATCACTGAAAGTTTGACTATCTGTTAACCCATTCCAACACAATGACATTTTTTGATGCCCCTCAAGTAAAGCAATTGGGAAAACATTGTGGAAAATGCAGAAATTGAAAATTAAAATTTGGTGAACATTGAATTGTCGTCTGCAGCTTCTTTCAATTTGTACCAGTTTGAAATATTGACTTCTGGTAATTCGTTAACTTTACACTTACAATTTGTTTTCAAAATACAAGTGTTAAGCTCTCAGATACTCTGTCATATTACAGAGGGATTTTTAAAAGCAGCTCTTGACATTGTAAATTTTCAGTAATTAAGAGTAAGGAATTCAAAAGATTAAGCTGGCTTAAACTTTAAAATGTGTGGGATTAAGCCATCAAGGAGCAAATTATTTGTAAACCTGTATAAATGTTTAAATAGAATGTATGAAAGAGAAAGTGTGTTAACCCTTGTCATGCTGTATAAATTACCTTACTGAATTGTTGTACAGTCAAAGTACCGAAAGCACTGATAGAACTTGTTGCTCAAAAAAGCAATATTTCTTTTAGAAATCAATTTCGTTAACAACTCAGGCTAGAAAATTACAAGCAGGAGGTGTAAACGAAGATCAGACTGCACTCATCTACACCTCCTGCCAAAACCGCAATATTCAGGGCTAAGCATGACAAGGGTTAACCTACAATGTATTCCCAAATAGAAAAATTTTAGACTGATCCGAATTCAAAGATATTGCAGACGACAAATTAATGAAATGAAATTTTGATTTCTTTTTTCTCTCGGGTAGAAAACATTTTGGATAATGAAGAAATTGCTTGTCATAAGAAACTTCTTCATTTTCAACTATGTTTTCCAAAGCGTCAAAAAGCACCATTATGTGATAATGGGTTAAAGCTAAAAGTTCACCAATAAATTTTTCAACTTCAACTGTCAAAAAGTCAACATCCTTGCAGATTCAGGCAAAATAGGTGTCAAATTTAAGTATGGAGTTTACATTTTTAAACAAATTTATCTATGACCTTGATCGTTGACCTATATCCTGATGCATGAGATCAAGCAAGTGGAAACAACAAAAGCCTGTATTAGCTTATTTGTTATTAAAAAATTTATATATGGGGTTTTAGACTGTTTTGAACAGTTATTTTTATGTATTTCCTGGTAATATCACCAATATTCCGCTATTGGATGATAGTTATCAACAAAAAGACAAACATGATGATACTAGTTCACCCCTTAAATCTCAATTAACGTATAATCCTCTTTCAGAAAAGAAATTAACCCATTACTACACAGCAAAATTTTAGACCGGCCCAAAGTCAAAGAAGTTGCTTCAAGTAACTTCAAGTTATGAGAACTTTTAGTATATCCATCTTTTGGGGTTGAAAAATATGGCTGAAAATGAGGAAACAAGCAATTTCTCCCTTTCAACCTTGTTTTCCCCCAAGACTTTTCTTGGATTGTGTGGGAATGGGATAAATTATATGCAACATTTTCTGATAAATAAAAATATGAAGTTTACCAAGATTGATATGCATGTAATTATAAAACACCAGTATACTAGTGGTTTTAATTTTCAGCGAGTATTGAATTCAGCTTGTTTTGTTGTTTTGTTTCTTTTTTCCACTATCCCATTCCCAGACAATTCCGCCTTTTCACACCCCTCGAGACAAAAAGCTCATTGTGGAAAATGTCACAAGCAATTTTTTCATTTTCCACAATGATTTCTACCTAAAAGTACAATGATTTTTGAGATTTCATCAATTCGAAACTGATGTCTACAACTCCCAGTCTAAAGTTTTGTTGTTTGACTATCAGACCGACCCTTTTTGACTGGGTTCACACTTTTTTCACTTTGTCCATCTTTTACAGAAGTAAAGACTATGTTTACGGTTCCAAGAAGTGCCAGCCTGACATTGACCATATCGCCAAACCAACGGTAGCTAGTCGAGGGGGAGTCGACATTGCAGAAAAATTCGAAAACAAGGACTATGTCTATGGATCTAAAAATGTCGAGGCTGAGAAATTGGATACAATCGTTGAGAGAGTTACACGCCCCACAACAGCAAGTACAGGGGGCGCTGGTAAAGAAAGAAATTACACAGACTTTGTTTATGGACAGCAGAAAGTGTCGAAGGATGAACTTAAGGACATTCTAGACAGAATCACAAAACCAACAGTTTCGAGTGAAGGAGGAAAAGTTTTGAAAGAAAAGAAATTTGAATATATCAAGCCGGCAAAAGTAAAAACCAATATTATTATCCCTGGTCTTGATCGACGATTTATTGGGCGTAAGAAAGTTTCGCAGGATGAGATGCAGGATTTCATAGACAGAATGACAGTGTTAACTCCTGCATATAAAGCTAAATTTGCCATTAATCCTCATGTTTGGAAAGACGATTCAGCCAGGACAGGACCTGCACATGTACGCCAACAAATGATAGCCACATAGGCTTATGAGTATATCAACAACTTTGAGCAAAAGTACTGTAAATGCTAGTGCAGGGTTTTAGTCTAATATCAACAATCGGGGTCCAAGGAACTAAACTGTGGGTGTCATATATGTTCTTGCTAAAGGATTTGGAGACCCTGATTAAACCGATTCCCACATAATGACGATTTTTAACAAAATGTTAGGAAAAAAACATTATTGACAATGAGAGTCCTTGCTATTAACCCTTGTCATGCTGAATATATTCTTTAACTGAATGCACATCAAAATCAAAGGCCTGAAAGCAGTGGAAGTACTAGTTAAGGGTCAAAAATTATTTTACAAATTGATTTATTGTTGTAAATATAACTTCAGCAAAACAGTTTATATTTCAATTGAAATACTATGTAAAATTAATGTTTGATTAGTTTTCATATATATATCCAGTATGATATAAAAGATGATTTTTTCTCTGTTGTCAGTTTCAATAATAATAGTTATTACTTTAACCCATTCCCACACAGCAAAATTTTAAACTGGCCCAAATTGAAAGAAGCTACATATGACTATTTTCAAGTTCATGGAATTTTAAATTTTTTGGTCTTTTTGGATAGAAAACATTGTGGACGATAAAGAAAGTGCTTGTTTTTTCAATTGTTTTTCTTGGAGGGGTGTGGTGGGGGGTTGCTAAAAAAAGAGTCATTATGCGGGAATGAGTCAAATAATAATTAAATAATACAGAGTACAGAGTTAACTGTAGTCTAAAATCATTTCACAGACAAACAAGAATAAACAAGGCAACAAAAACCTTGTAAACAAAAACTAGTTGTAACAAGTATTTCCTCCTTTTGTCAAAATATTCTACCTAACTGACCAATCAAGGTTGTCAAATTGTGAAATTTTAGAGTTTTTCAACTTTATGGGTAGAAAACATTGTGGAAAATGAAGAAATTGCTTGTTACAAGCAATTTCTTCATTTTACACATTGTTCTCTTAATTGTTATCATTGAGGGGTGTCCAAAAGCGTCACTGTGTGGGAATGGGTTAACTAATTAAATCATTCATTTAGACTGGCAGTAAACTTGACATTTACCACTATTTATAGGAAGCAATTTAGTTATTTTGGAGACTTAACCCTTTCCTGGTTTTTGGAATTTTAGACTAGTCCAAATTGAAAGGAAATGCAGACATAAATGAAAATTGAATGCAATTTCAAATAAAACGATCCTATGTGGTAGAAAACATTGTGGAAAAAGAAGAAATTGCTTGTGACAAGCAATTTCTTCTTTTTCCACAATGTTTTCTCAAGTAAAAAATCAAAGCGACGTAAAATCTTGGGTTTGTACAGGAAAGGGTTAAATGTCATAACTATAGCTTATTCAAGCTGTAGTTAGGACATTTAGGTCAGTCCAACGAACCATTTTACATTTTTGTTACATGTAAATGGTCATAAATTTTGGCAAAACAATGCCAATTAACCTATTCCATTTGTCAAAACCATAAACATATCAAATTTGAAAGAGGTTCAAGGCAACTAAACAGAGTTGTTGGTTTAACCCATTCCAACACAGCAAAATTTTAGACTAGTCCAAATTGAAAGAAGCTGCAGATGACAATTTCAAGTTGATGGAATTTTGAATTGTTTCGTCTCTCGGGATAGAAAACATTGTGGATAATGAAGAAATTGCTTGATACAAGCAATTTCTTCATTTTCCACAATGTTTTCCTAAGCTTTTTTCTCGAGGGGAGTATAAAAGAGGGATTGAGTTGGAATGGGTTAAATTGAAAAATAAGGGCAACATGAGGAAGAAAAAAGTGTTAGAAAAGAAAAATTGCTTGCAATGAGCAATTTATTCTTTTGCCACCATGTTATAAAAGGCTATTTTTTTGTGCCTAAAAATGCAGGATTGCGTGATAATAGGTATCAAAGTGGAACTTCCTGTCTGTTGGAAGAAGAGAAATTGCTTATAACAATTAACCAATTACCAGACTGCAAAATTTTAGACTGGGCCAAATTGACAGGAGTCTTCAACGACAATTTATAGTTTGACAAATTTTAGATTTTTTCAAGTTTAAGGGTAGAAACTATTGTGGAAAATGAAGAAATTGCTTGGTTCAAGCCATTTTTTCATTTTACACAACATTTTCCCAAATGCTTTTTTTTTAGAGGCGTCTGACTGAGTGGGAATGGGTTAACCTATTCCCACACAATGACTCTTTTTGATGCCCCTCAAGGAAAACAAATGGGAAAACATTGTGTAGAATGAAGAAATTGCTTGTAATATTTTACACAATATTTTCTACCAAGAAAGTTGAAAAAAGCTAAAATTTTGTAAACTTTAAATTGCCATCTGCAATTCTTTTAATTAGGACCAGTCTAAAATTTTGCCATTTGGTAATGGGTTGATTTGAATTCTTTCCTTTGCATATTCTTGATTCTAGCATTGCAGATTTCATAAATAACTTTTTGGGTCTAAGTATTAACCCTTGTCATGCTGTATATATTACCTTACTGAATTGCTGCAAAATCAAAGTGCTGAAAGCACTGATAGAATCTGTTGTTTAAAAATCAACATTTCTTTTAGAAATCAATTTCATGAACAACTCTGGCAGGAAAAGTTTCAGCAGGGGATGTATCCCAAGATCAGACTGCACTTATGTGCAGGCTGATCTTGGGATACACCTCCTGCCAAAACCGGAATATTCCAGGGTCAGCATGACAATGGTTAAGATAGAAAAAATGTCTAGGTATACAGGTTCTTTTCATTGACAAAGCATCTGCTGATCACAATGTCAATATGATTTCCCATGCCCAACTTGTCCAGCACAGACTTTTCTTCTTGCGGACAGAAACAATTTTTAAGACAATATCCAGACAAATCATTATTATATTGGAAAATTTAAATTTAACTGAATTATGATTAATGAAGAAAATGCTGGATTCAAACAATGCTTTCTCAAAAATTGATCTCTTCACGTTTTTTGCAGACAAGTTCATTGTAATTCTCAACAAGAAGAAAATCATGTCATACTAATGTCTCACATAGTGTATAAAGTTACAAAATCTGTATTTTCAAACCCCTGGTTAACCCTTTCCTGTTCAATCACTGGTTTTTACGTCCCTGTGATTTTATACTTGAGAAAACATTGTAGAAAAAGAAGAAATTGCTTGTGACAAGCAATTTCCTTCTTTTTCCACAATATTTTCTACCCAACTGAATGATTATTTTTCAATTTAAAATCCACTTTAAATTTTCGTCTGCAAAACCTTTGAATTTGGATCGGTCTAAAAGTTTGAAAAACAGGAAAGGGTTAAGGTGACATTAGACTTATACTCCTTCATGAAAACTTTTAAGTTCAATTTCCAGATCATTTGCTTTCAGAGAGCAAAGGTGTCTCACAAAAACATTTTGTTGTCATAATTATCATTTAAGATCAAAATAGACAGATAAGCTACTGAACTCAGGTAATTTTCGCATTGTCTTATTTTCTCGTAAACAAGACACTTAGACTTAGCCAGTTCATGAATTAGTGAGCAGCCACATGGTACTTTGGTAATTTGTTACCTCGATTTTGTTGATTTTGTATGTAGTAGTATATGAAGTGCTATAGATTATTCACTTTGCATCTAAACTATTCATTTTGTAATTAAGTAAATAAATTTGATTGTATATAAATGTACAATAAAAGGAGTTTGAGAACTAATTAGTTTCATGAATTAACTTTTTTTGGAGCAGCATTACAGCAAGGGACACCACTCTTCTGATACAATGTAACACTGCAATAAATGGTTACTACCCCTGATATCTAAAAAAATTGAGATTGGCAAATTTTGATATTACCAGAATTTGACCATAGGATCAAACGATATTGGCAAGGTCATAATTTGACCTATAGCCTTCTGCTGTGATCTTGACCTTAAGAGTAGAGGAATCAAGCACAGCACACTTGCCCCTACTTTGTCCTAATCATATCTTTTCTAGACCCATTCCAAAACAATCCCTCTTTTTTATGACCCACAAGAAGAAAGCTTTGAGACTGGTTTGGCTGGCTTATCAGTAACCACATTCAATAATGAAATCTACATGCCATCCATGTATCATCGTGATATGTTTCAGAAAAATAGTTCGAATTTGAGAAGTGAACTGGTGTTTGATTCGGTGGATTTAGTAATCACTGTTAACACCCTTGAACTACGTACTTCATTAATGGGGCTATAATGTATATCTATTGTAACAAACAGAGATTTACTGTCACTGGTTGATTTGCTTCGGCCTGCTGGTCAAAAACACCAAACAAAATTAACCCATTCCAACTCAATCCCTCCTTTTCACGCCCTTCAAGAAAAAAGCTTTGGAAAACATTGTGGAAAATGAAGAAATTGCTTGTATCAAGCAATTTCTTCATTATCCACAATGTTTTCTATCCAAAAGGTGAAAAACTTTAAAATTCCATGAACTTGAAATTGTCTTCTGCATCTTCTTTCATTTTGGACCAGTCTAAAATTTTGTCTAGTGGGAATGGGTTAAGAGTTAGTTTACATGTTTTTCGCTTTACTCTGATGACCAATGTCCTAGATTGACCAGTGCTACATATAGAGGGCGTAATATGTATTTTAGACTTACTGATTTCACTATTACTACTATAAACCCTATGTTGTGGGTACTCATTTGAATCGTCTCACTGAGACGATTCAAATGAGTACCCACAACATAGGGGTTCCTTGAGAAATGAGGATTTTAGAATGCTGTTACCCCCTCTTATCTTGACCCCTTGATTCAATCTTGAAATGAATGAAAATCATTTCTCATATTTAGAGAATTCATTCGATATTTCATCATGAAAAGTCTAAGAACCAAGATTCTCGAAGTTTTAAACCACTTCTGTTGTTATTCACAACAAAAAGCAGGCTGTGAGCATTCAGCAAGTAAGTTATTTTTTAATCAGCAATGAAACAAGATGGAGGCGTTCAAGTAGATTTTCACTTCAAGTCTATGAGCATGTATGGAATTACGAATGGAAACTTGTTTCTTTTGTGATCAAAATGTGGGATTGATAAAACTGATTGTGTTCTTTCCTTGTTTAACATTCATTCATTTAATCCTTTCCCATATTCAAAATTTCACAAATAGACTGGTCCAAATTCAAAGGGTTTGCAGACAAAAATTTAAAGTAGATTTAATTTGAAAAATGACCATTTAGTAGGGTAGAAAATATTGTGGAAAAAGAAGAAATTCCTTGTTGCAAGTATAAAATCACAGGGAGATAAAAACTAGGGATTGTTCGGGAAAGGGTTAACCCTTGTCCTGCTGAATATTCATCCTTTTTTCTCTATATTATAAGACTTTTGCTTAATTAACCCATTCCAACACAGCAAAATTTTAGACTGGTCCAAATTGAAAGAAGCTGCAGACAACAATTTCAAGTTGATGGAATTTTGAATTTTTTCGTCTTTTTGGATAGAAAACATAGTTGTTAATGAAGAAATTGCTTGATACAAGCAATTTCTTCATTATCCACAATGTTTTCCAAAGCTTTTTTCCTGAGGGGCGTAAAAAGGAGGGATTGAGTTGGAATGGGTTAAATCAATGTTGGGTTCACATATTTTTCTCAACACTTTAAGAGCAAGCAGGTAGTGTAGCCTAAGATCAGACTGCGTCTTTTCAGGCTGATCTTAGTCTATAACCCTACCAAAGTCATTGTTAAAGTAGGAATTTTACGGGATCAGCATGACAAGGGTTAAGACTCTCTAGGTCAAAGGCATGATTGGTAGTCAAATGTATCATCATGATATGTTTCAGAAAAATAGTTCGAATTTGAGAAGTGAACTGGTGTTTTATTCGGTGGATTTAGTAATCACTGTTAACACCCTTGAACTACGTACTTCATTAATGGGGCTATAATGTATATATGTATATTGAAACAAACAGAGATTTACTTTCACTGGTTATTTGCTTCGGCCTGCTGGTCAAAAACACAAGACAATATTCAGAGTTTGTGTACATGTATTCACTATATTCTGCTGACGAATGTCCTGGATTCCAGAGCTACAGATAGAGGGCATAATTTGTATTTTAGACTTAGTTATTTCACTATTACTACTATAAACCCTATGTTGTGGGTACTCATTTGAATCGTCTCACTGAGACGATTCAAATGAGTACCCACAACATAGGGGTTCCTTGAGAAATGAGGATTTTAGAATGCTGTTACCCCCTCTTATCTTGACCCCTTGATTCAATCTTGAAATGAATGAAAAATCATTTCTCATATTAAGAGAATTAATTCGATATTTCATCATGAAACGTCTAAGAACCAAGATTCTCAAAGTTTTAACCCATTCCTGGTTTTTGAAATTTTAGACTGGTCCAAATTGAAAGAGGATGCAGACGACAATGAAAATTGGATGCAATTCCAAATAAAACCATCCTATGTGGTAGAAAACATTGTTGGAAAAGGAGAAATTGCTTATTATAAGCAATTTCTCCTTTTTCCACAATGTTTTCTCAAGTATAAATTCACAGTGACGTAAAATTCCGGGTTCCAGGAAAGGGTTAAACCACTTCCGTTGTTATTCACAACAAAAAGCAGACTGTGAGCATTCAGCAAGTAAGTTATTTTTTAATCAGCAATGAAACAAGATGGAGGTGTTCAAGTAGATGTTCACTTCAAGTCTATGAGCATGTATGGAATTACGAATGGAAACTTGTTTCTTTTGTGATCAAAATGTGGGATTGATAAAACTGATTGTGTTCTTTCCTTGTTTAACATTCATTTATTTAATCCTTTCCCGTTTTCAAAATTTCACAAATAGACTGGTCCAAATTCAAAGGGTTTGCAGACAAAAATTTAAAGTAGATTTAATTTGAAAAATGACCATTCAGTAGGGTAGAAAATATTGTGGAAAAAGAAGAAATTCCTTGTTGCAAGTATAAAATCCAGAGTTAACCTTTGTCCTGCTGAATATTCATCCTCTTTTCTCTATATTATAAGACTTTTGCATAATTAACCCATTCCAACACAGCAAAATTTAAGACTGGTCCAAATTGAAAGAAGCTGCAGACGACAATTTCAAGTTGATGGAATTTTGAATTTTTTCGTCTTTTTGGATAGAAAACATAGTTGTTAATGAAGAAATTGCTTGATACAAGCAATTTCTTCATTATCCACAATGTTTTCCAAAGCTTTTTTCCTGAGGGGCGTAAAAAGGAGGGATTGAGTTGGAATGGGTTAAATCAATGTTGGGTTCACATTTTTTTCTCAACACATTAAGAACAAGCAGGTAATGTAGCCTAAGATCAGACTGCGTCTTTTCAGGCTGATCTTAGTCTGTAACCCTACCAAAGTCATTGTTAAAGTAGGAATTTTACGGGATCAGCATGACAAGGGTTAAGACTCTCTAGGTCAAAGGCATGATTGGTAGTCAAATGCTAAATGAACCATTTCTACAGGTCCCAATCAAATTTCAAAACTAACCAATAGGTCATCTTACTTTCATGTCACCAAAACTTGCTAAACCTATAGACACATGACAAGATTTTAGACTAGTCCAAATTGAATTAGCCCTTTCCTGTTTTATGAAATTTTAGACTGGTCCAATTTGAAAGAGGTTGCAGATGACAATCAAAAATGCATGCAATTTGAAATCTGGCCATCCTATGTGGTAGAAAATATTGTTGGAAAAGGAGAAATTGCTTGTTACAAGCAATTTCTCCTTTTTCCACAATGTTTTCTCAAGTATAATATCACAGTGACGTAAAATCCCGGGTTTATCCAGGAAAGGGTTAAGTTGCAGACAACAGTTTTCAGTTGTTGAAATTTAGAAAATCTTTGTCTTTTAGGGTAGAAAACATTGTAGACATTGAAGAAATTACTACTTACAAGCAATTTCTGTGTAAATTGTCAACTATGTTTTCCAAAGATTTTTCTTGAGGTGCGTAAAAAAGCAGGATTGTGTAGGAATGGGTAAACGCTTTCCTGTACAAACATGGGATTTTACGGCACTGTTATTTTATACTTGAGAAAACATTGTGGTAAAGGAGAAATTGCTTATAACAAGCAATTTCTCCTTTATCACAATATTGTATACCACACAGGATGGTTTCATTTCAAATTGCATCCAACTTTCATTGTTGTCTGCAACCTCTTTCAATTTGGACCAGTCTAAAATTTCAAAAACAGGAAAGGGTTATGATTGGCTTGTTTCAAAGAAATAGGTCTTATATCAATGGGTCAGGGCAAACAATTGTGACTGCCTTTATGTTTATACACAGTTACATCCCTTTCGCACTGACCAATCAATATGTCTGCTACACATGTTAACTTGTGTCATGCTAAATGCTGAAAGCACTGGAAGGCATTACTATGGTTCAATAATTTTGAAAATTAGTTTTATAAATGACTCTGGTGTCAAAGGGGAAAACAGGAGGTGTAGACTAAGATCAGATTGCATGTACATGTACAGGCTGATCTTTTTCTATACCTCCTGCCAAAAAAGGAATATTCCAGGTTCAGCATGACAAGGGTTAAGGCATACTATTCTATTTCTGCGGACATCAGCGGTTTGATTTGACTCAGTGACAGAGACGATCGAAATTACTTCACGATTATCAAGTGTCAATGAAAATACCACCTGCTACAAGACTGCTGCGTATTTTCCCAAGAACAATTCCACAGTAAGCCTAGAGGGAAAATGTATCACCTAGAAAGTGAATCAATTCTCTATACAATCATAAGAAGACAAAATTTGAGGTCCAAATACTGGGATTTCAGATCATTACTAGTATGTGCTTTTATACAACAAAATACAAACATTTTGTGGTTCCATTAACCACATACTAGACAACAACTTTTCAGACATGTCCAAACTGAAAGAAATTGCAGCCAGTACAAATAAGGTAGAAAACATAGTGTGAAAAGGAACAATTGCAATTTCTTTATATAACCCTTGTCATGCTGTATAAAATCTCTTACGGAAATGCATTAAAATCTAAGGGCTGAGAGCACTGATAGTAATTGTTGTTCAATAATCAATGTTTCTTTTTGAAATCAATTTCTTAACTTCTCTGGCAGGAAAAGTATAAGCAGGAGGTGTAGACCAAGATCAGACTGCACTTATGTGCAGGCTGATCTTTGTCTATGCCTCCTGCCCAAACCGGAATATTCCGGGTTCAGCATGACAAGGGTTAATACAATGTTTCCCTTTTTTATTTAGGGGCTTAAAAAAGTGTCATTGTGTGTGAATGGGTTTAAGATACCATTGAGAATCATTTATTTTTCCAAACTAGATGGTTGTCCCAGGACAACTGCTGTCGAGCCCGCAAAGTTTTGATCATCAACATGACCTTGACCATCAATTTCAGTGTTTGACCTTGAGCTTTGACCTTGAAAATGAAGCTATCCAAAAAATTCTTTCAAATGGCACATCTACTCATGATGGAGAAAAATAATGCCAATTGATTTTGAAATCCATCCATAATTGTAGGTGAAATGCTCTTGGCAATCACAATTTTTGTGTTTGACCTTCAGCTGTGACCTTGACATTAGAACTATCCCAAAAATTCTTACAAATGGCACATCTACTCATGATGGAGAATAAAATTTTAATGTTTGACCTTGAACTGTGACATTGACATTAGAACTATCCCAAAAATTCTTTCAAATGGCACATCTACTCATGATAGAGAATAATTGTGCCAAGTTATTTTGAAATTAATCCATAAATGTAGGAGAAATTGTCCGGACAAACACAATTTTTAGTGTTTGACCTTGAGCTGTGACCTTGACATTAGAACTATCCCAAAAATTCTTTCAAATGGCACATCTACTCATGATGGGGAAAAATGTGCCAAGTTATTTTGAAATCCATCCATAAATGTAGGAGTAATTGTCGGGACTAATTCAGACAGAAGGACGGACTAACATACTAACACATTAACACACATACACCAACCTGTCATAGTCACAACTATGTCTGCTCACCATAAGTGGGCTTGACAAAAATCCTGTTTTTAGCTCACCTGAGCACAAAGTATGAGTTGAGCTATTATGATCAGTCATTATCTGTTGTCTGTCTGTCTGTCCACAATTTCTTTAAAAATCTTCTCCTCCTAAACCAATAGGCCAATCAAGCTTAAACTTTGCAGGGATGTTCCTTGGGTGAAGTTCTACAAAAGTTGTTAAAAGAATTTGAAAATGGGAAATTTAAGTAAATCTTTAAAATTCTTCTCCTCCTAAACCAGTCTGCCAATCTACCTGAAACTTTGCAGGGAGGTTTCTCTGGTGAAGCTCTACAAAAGTTGTTAAAAGAATTATATTCTGTGAAAAACCCTGGTTGCCGCAGAATTTGAAAATGGGAAATTTTAGTAAATCTTTGATTTTTTTCCAAAAACTGCAAGGCCTCATCCATTTATATTTCATATGTAGCTTAATCACATGGTTCTCTACCAAGTTTTCAAAAATTCAATCTCTCTGGTCAAAAATGGCCCTGCCTCTGAGATCCGAAGTTTGGAAAAATGCTTAACTAGAGCAAGTTCAATGGACTTCTCCTCATAAACTATAAGTCTAGGAAATTCATATTTGTTATGCAACACTGGTCCATGTTAAAAGAAGATGCAGATGGTAATTAAAGTTTGATTTAAATCTAAATACAAGGAATTTTTAGGTTAGAAAAAGGCAAGAGTCACTGCTGTAGTTTAGAGAATTCTATTACACCGTAAATAGAATTTCTTAAATCTTATCATTAGAAATATCACAGGAAACAACAACCTAAACCCAAATTGGTAGCATTTTATTTTCTTTTTTCTGTGCAGAAATCAGACTGCCAAGATGTACAAGAGCATTGCCTACAGGTGCCAGATGCTCGGCAGTTATGAAATGCATAGTGGATAAAAAATCAAGGTAAAACAAGAGGTCCATGATGGTCCTATATAGCTCCCCTGAGTATGATGGCTCAAGGCTTTATGATACATACAAAATATCAAGCCCTACACCAAATTATTCTGGAGAAGATTTTTAAAGATTTTCTCCTTTAATCCTAGGTATATTGAAGATCCTACCATTTAGAGCTAATTTCTTTTTCAGTACGGTAATTCTTTGAAGTATTTTTTAGAGGGTCAATAGGCATTAAAAAACTAATTTTCAAGATATGGTAATTCTTTGAAATAGTTTGGTAGAGGGTTAATAGATGATGATTTATACCAAATATCAAAGCTCTCAGCCTCATGGTTTGGGAGGAGAAGATTTTCAAAGATTTCATTCTTTATTTCTATGTAACATTAGGGATCGCACAGAAAAGGGCTAATTTTCAAGATACGGTAATTTCTTGAAGTATTTTGTTAGATGGTCAATAGAAGATGATTTATACCAAATATCAAAGGTCAAGGTCCAATAGTTTAGGAGGAGAAGATTTTTTTTTTTTTTTACTTGGTTGCAATGGCAACCAAAGTTCATCATTGATTTTAATTCTTGAAGTATTTTGAAAGAGCTTGACCTAAGGATCATTTCTATGAAGTTTGGTTGAAATTCCATGGTTTGTTTAGGAGGAGAAGATTTTTTGTAATTGTGAAAGGACGGACAGATGGACAGACGGACACCAGACAATGACAGATCGCAGTAGCTCACCTTGAGCACTTTGTGCTCAGGTGAGCTAACAAGAGCACTGCCTACTGGTGCCTACGGTCGGCTGTGGATTGTGGACAAATTGCATCTAGAGTTATCCCCCTTGATAGTATAGGTTGATAGTGAACAAGACTTAGTGTTTCAAGTGAATGCCTTTAGTAGAACCAGAGATATCACAAAAGGTCAAAGTTTTCGCACAACTAGGACAACAACTTCAATGACAACAACACAGAGGCTATCGCAATACCTTTGGTTTTCTTCAAAAACAGCCGAGCTAAAAAGGGGTATAAATCTTACAAAAATGAAATAAGGGTTGCCTCTCTACATAGTATAAATCTGTTTGATAGTGAACATATATTCCAAGTATATATTTACTTATTAAATGTAATATTTACAAGATATATATTTCAAAATGTCAAATTTTTACACGTCAACAATAACAACAACCATGCAGACAATGATAAGGCTTATAATAGCAATACCTCAAGATTTTTCTCAGAACAGCCAAGCTAAAATTTCTCAGAGAAATTCTCAGACATATTAAAGGGAAAGCAATAAAGCAGTTAACACTATATTTGATTCAATAAGATACAAGAACATATTGATGATTTTCATGCCTCTGCCAAATAAATCAGACAGAATGAAGATTGCCTTTTCATATCAAGGAATTATTTGTCTGTTACGAGGGTATATATTTCCTCTTAAGGGAATTATAGTATTATGATATCAGAAACAAGTTCCCTTTGGATTTACTTGGAAAAAAAATTCTCAATATTTTTTTCCTTTAACCGCTCCAACACAATGTAGCTTTTTCTGCCCTCAAGAAAAGTGTTTGAGAAAACAATTAGGAAAATGAAGCAATACTTGAAACTAGCAAATTTCTTCATTTCCAACAATGAATTCTACCCCTAAAGTCAAATATTTCTAACATTTCATCAACTAAAAAGTTTCATTTAAAGTTCTTTGAATTTTGATCAAATTTTTTGTCATCTGGTAATTGTTTAAACCCTTGTCATGCTGAATTAAAATCTCTGGCAGAATTGCTTGAAAATCAAAGGACTGACGGCACTAGAAGGTCTAAATTAGGTCAATATTCATTTTGAAAATTGATTCTTTAAACAACTCTTGATAAAAGGGGACAAGCAGGAGGTGTAGACCAAGATCAGACTGTACTTATGTGCAGACTGATCTTTTGTCTATACCACCTGCCAAGACAGGAATATTCCAGGTTTAGCATGACAAGGGTTAAGATCTATTGCTCCAAATTTCATCATTTTTTCTGTTAATAAATGTTTAAGTTTTACCTAAGAAATTTGTCACATACATGTACCATTCATCAACGTAGACCTCTCGATAAAGCAAAAATATCATGATAAAGGTAATGGCTCCTCAGAACAGATAAGTTTCCGAGTCTTGCTCGGGTTAACTCACTTTTTGCTGGTTCATTGTTGGTGACCGATGAAATGAAGTCATGTGATATTTGTTTGTAATTAGCCTACTTCTTTATATGACATCATACACAAACTGAGAAAAATGTCTATGGTGAAGATTCCCAAAGTCCATGTTCTTTCCCAGAGTGACGCTTTTGAATGCCCCCAGGTAAAAAACATTGTGTAAAATGAAGAAATTGCTTGTTACAAGCAATTTCTTCTTTTTCACACTGTTTTTTATCCAGAAAGTTGAAAAAAAATCTAAAATTTCATAAACCTTAAATTAATGTCTGCGACTCCTTTCAATTTTGACAAATTTTATGTGGGAAGGGGTTAAATAGCTCTACTTTTAGAGTGATTGTCAGTTTTTCTTCCATGCTGATTCTTTAAGTAAAAGTCACATGCCCACTATTTCGTTTTCTTAATGGCTCACTCACCAACATTTTTTCTGTTTTCAAAAAAAAAAAAAACAATGTGCAATATGACATATCACGATGTGATCAATTTTCAGTGTTTACCCAAGGCTGACGGGAAGAAATCAGGATGTCTCAGAATTATCAACTTTCTGTGATTTATATTGCCAAGATAAAATAATTCTGAAATTTATTCTGTTTTCTTTTCTGCAAAGCTCTTCAAAGCAGGCTTGACACCTTTTCTGAAATTATTTTTAGAGGGGTCTGTACACAATTTTGTCAAAAGATTTCAGGATACCTTTTGTCGGAAATTTTGTCCCTATGAGGGAAGTAGAGCATTTAAAGATTGGTAGAGGCTAGTGATAATGATTCTTAACCCTTGTCATGCTGTATAAATTACCTTACTAAATTGCTGTAAAATCAAAGGACTGAAAGCACCGATAGAACTTGTTGTTAAAAAAATCAATATTTCTTTTTGAAATCAATCTAGAAATCAACTCTCCCCGGAAAAGCACATGCAGGAGGTGTAGACCAAGATCAGACTGCACTTATGTGCAGGCTGATCTTTGTTTACATCTCCTGCCAAAACCGGAATATTCCAGGTTCAGCATGACAAGAGTTAAAAACCTAGCAAGTTCAAGATCTGAAGTACAAAAAAATGAACAATGATTGTTCTAGAACTTGAGGTTCATTGCAAGAACCTTCTAGTTCTTTTGGAGCAAAAAGTAGTAATCTTCTTAATGAAATTAAGGGTTGCAAATCAAATAGCTCATGCTATAAGAGTGAGTGCAAGACCAGATTGCAAATATCAAGCTGTGTGTATAACAAGAGGCTCATATGGCCTTGTGGGTCACCTGAGTCCAAAGAGCACAAAAACAGATAAACATCCACAAGATTATACTACATACCAAATATCAAAGCTCTAGGCCTTTTAGTTTGGGAGAAGAAGATCTTTTAAAAGTTTTCACACTTGAGACATCTTTGAACGGGCTTATTCTGGACCTGTCTGAAATTCTTGGAATGGGTTAAAGCAAGCAATTTGGTTGTCACCTGCCAGAAAAGGCTATTAAATTTTAATTGTCACAAGTTTGAAATTGTCAAATGCATTTTCTTTCAATTTGGATCAATTATAGCTTCGTCCTCTGGTAAAGGGCTATGGGATAATGATAAATCTTTCTTTCAAAACATATGAAGAAATTCATGTGCAAAATATTTCAATCTAGAAGAGGTACAAAGCAAGAAGCTGAAATGCAATATAGTTAACTAAATCAGCTGAATTTATTACTTCCATCTCTTAACCCATTCCAACACAGAAAAATTTTAGACTGGTCCAAATTGAAAGAAGCTGCAGACGACAATTCAATTTGATGGAATTTTGAATTTTTTCGTCGTTTTGGATAGAAAACATTGTGGATAATGAAGAAATTGCTTGATACAAGCAATTTCTTCATTTTCCACAATGTTTTTCAAAGCTTTTTTCTTGAGGGGCGTAAAAAGGAGGGATTAAGTGGGAATGGGTTAATCCTTACAAAGTTATGCCAATTAAGTCTAAATTTTGTTAACTTATCAAATTTAAAAAGATCTAATTGAAGGTCATCCAAAAATATCCATGATAATACATGTAAAATTCAAATGATATCCATTTGGTACAGATAAAGGAGAAAACCTTTACTGATTTTGATAGTAAAGGTTAACCTTAACCATTTACTAGATGACAAAATTTTACTCTGGTCTCTGTCAAATTTTCAAATTTCTACAACCTCTTTCAATTTGGATCAGTCTAAAATGTTCCTGTCTAGGAATGGGTTAAATTAATTTGTCATCTGCAGCTTCTTTCACTTTGACTAGCCTAAAGTTAAGTTACCTATTACGTGTTGAACAACTTTACATAGGGACTCTAGACATCTGTCATATGGTTACCAGAAAAGGGTAAACAGAATAAATATCAATTCCAAGCTTTGCATGTAGACAAATAAATTCCTACAACCAATTGTTTAATTAAGCTTGAAAATCTGGAATTTCTCAGGGGACCTCATCCATAAATCTGCATGAATTCTCAGTGAGGATTTTATTTAAAATTCCGTATGAACCACAAGTAAGCCACTTCTTTAGACGTTTCATTTCTTGGACCCCAAATATAGTGTTATAATAGAGTTGCAATGTTCACTTAACAGAACAATTTGATCAGATTATGTATCAAATTGCTCTTTTCTTTCTCTATGATGAGGTTCTAGAAAATAATATATAGCACCATTAATGTTATAATATAACCCCAGATCTTTAATAGAAATTTCCATTATTTCAAAATTTGTTGATTTTTCATTTCACAATGTTCATGAGTACTTCTGACCTCTCATACAGAAAAGAAGTCACTGTTTTTCTTTAGAATTTAATCCAGAGTTGAACTTTTGACATCAGCAAATAAAGAGCTTTATCCGAGTTCAACAGCCATAGGAAATCAAATTTAGAGCTTAATTAAGTCTGCTCTCTGACTTCTTTTCACTCATCATACAACAAATTTTTAGACAAGTCCAAATCAAGAGAATCTTGAAGCTACATGGGTCATTTCATAATAGTGTAAATTGAAAATTTACAGTGCAACCATTCATGCTTTTGTTTGTCAATGCATAAACTATTTTGCAATCAATTACTTTCACGACTTCATGGTTAGAGATAAACTTCAGAAAATATGCCTGGATTTTTCTAGTAATAATGAGCAATTTCTCCTGTACAATCATGTTGTTCTTCTCAATGAAATACCTTGATTTGTCAACCATCGTCTAAAGATTTAACCCTTGTCATGCTGACCCCGGAATATTCTATTTTAAGCAAGAGGTATAGACAAAGATCAGCATGCACACACATGCAGTCTGATCGTAAGTCTTCACCTCCTGCTTTTCCCTTTTAAGCCAGAGTGGTTCATAAGATAATTGCTTACACAGTGTTTTCTACCAAGAAAGTTGAAACAAGATGTATGTGTGAATCACAATGCCCCCGCAACAGGACTAAACATTTGACCTTGGTATGTGACCTTGACCTTAACATGAGGCAATGTGTATTATGGATAAGTATCATCATGCCAAATAAGAGCATTGTATCTTGAATAGGCTGGTAGTAATTGGCAATGTTATTTTTTTGTTAAGTTTTGCAGACAGACTGACAGACAGAATGGCGGACATTGGTAAAACAATATGCCTCCGATCTTTCGATGCGGGGGCATAAAAATCTGAAATTTCATAAACTTAAAATTGTTGTCTTCAACCCCTTTCAATTTGGACCAGTCTAAAATTTTGTCGTTTAGGAATTGTTTAACTCATTCTCACACAATCCTGCTTTTTAAGTGCTATGAAAAATAACTGTTGAAAACATTGTTGGAAACAAGCAGTTTCTCTTTTTCTCAATATTTTTCACCCCATTTTGCACTTATATCTTTTAAGTTCATCACACTTGAAATTGTTATCTGCCTTTTTTTTTCAATTTGGACCAGTCTAAAATTTTGATGTTTCAGGCAACTTGATTTAAAATTATTAGCTGCAATGATAGCTTACATCTTTTAAGATGCACAGTTAAACAAACTAAAAAAAGCAAAATTATGCTTTTGACAAAAAAAGGGGATGTAATTCATGTTGATTATTTTGTTAGGTAACTGTATTTACACAAGTCTATTACATGTCAATTTCACACTTTTATGCATTTGTTAACTAACAACAGTGTCTTATTCAACAATAAACAACATTCAGCAGTGTCCTCCAATGTTAACATTTCATGTACATTTTGAAAATCCCATACACTGCTTTAACTCATTCCCACACATTGATGCTTTGTTATGCCCCTCAAGAAAGATAATAGGGAAAAATTGTTAACAAGAGGCCAATAGGGCCTCATCGGTCACCTGAGTCCAAAGAGCTCAAAAACAAATTAAAGTATACATGATTATGCTACATACTAAATATCAAAGCTCTAAGCCTTTTAGTTTGGAAGAAGAGTTTTCACTAAACAAGCCTATGTCAAACTTTGGACATCTTGGAACAGGCTAATTCTGACCCTGGGGCCATAATTTATACAATCTTGATGGAGGTCCACCAGGTGATGCTACATGCAAAATATTTAAGCCCTATGACCTCCTGTTTGAGAGAAGAAGAGATATAAATTTCACTATATTAGCCCTATGTAAAATTTGTGATGTCCAGGAATGAGCTAATTATGAGCCTAGGGCCATAATTCATACAATATTGATAGAGATCCACCAGATGATTCTACATACCAAATATCAAAGCTCTAGGCCTATCTGTTTGAGAGAAGAAGATTTTTAAAGTTTTCACTATATAAGTCTATGTTAAATTTGTGACATCTGGGAATGAGCTAATCTTAATCCTGAGGCAATGATTTGTACAATCTTGATAGAGGTCCACCAAATGATGCTGTATGCCAAATATCAAAGTTCTAGGCCCTCCTGTTTGAGAGAAGAAGATTTTCAAAAATTTCACTATATAAGCCCTTTGTAAAACTTGTAACATACGGGAATTAGCTAATTCTGTCTTCTGGGCTATGATTTATACAAACTTGATAGTAATTCACCAGATGATGCTACATACAAAATATAAAAGCTCTAGGCCCTCTAGTTTGGGAGAAGAAGTCTGAAGATTTTTTAAATTTTCACTATATAAGCCTATGTTGAACTTGTGATGTCCAGCTACTTTTGAACCTGGAGTTATAATTCATACCAAAATATCAGAGCTGTAGGTCTTTTGGTTTGGTAGAAAAAGATTATGTACCCCCCCCCCCCCTCCACCTTTGCCCCCCCCCCCTTCCACAGCCATGTCTTGACAGATTTTTTTTCTTGTACAAACTTGATAGTCCTTGCCCTAAAGACTCTTAATACCAAATGTGAATCTAATCTGATAGCTGGTTCATGACAAGAAGATTTTTAAAGATATACCCTTTTTGGCCCCTTATGGAGCCCCAAGGGGAGATAACTCCATGACATGTATAAATCTGAAGCGCCTTCCCATAAGGATGCTTCCTGCCAAGTTTGGTTGAAATCCATCTCAGGGTTCTTATGAAGAAGTCGAAAATGTAAAAAGTTAACGCATGACGAAGGACAAAACACGATCGCAATAGGTCACCATAGTCTTCAGTCAGGTGACCTCAAAATGAAGAAATTGCTTAAACCAAGCAATTTGTCCCCTTTCCACAATGTTTTCAACCCAGAAAGTTGGAAAAATCTAAAATTTCATCACTTTTGAATTGTCATCTGCAACTCCTTTTGATTTGGACCTGTCTAAAATTTTGCCATCTAGTAATGGGTTAAGCTCAATTCATTAACCCTTAGCTGTTTTTTTAAACAGCTGGCAGAATTGTAAGGCAATTGAAAATAATCGTCATGTATCATGAAAATTCCATTTTTAAAAAAAATAACTTCCATAATAATCAATTAGACAGTGCTTCTAATTGTACAATAACCTTGGTGAATCTATCATACATGCAATCTGATCTTGGTCTATGACACAGCTTTTTCTGTTTTAAGCCAGAGTTGTTTATAAAATCCTCATGCCTCATTATCTGGCTGTCAGCACTTTGATTTCAAAAGAATTTTTAAAGCAGATTTTATTCAGCAATCAATGATTAATTGTCTCTTACCTCTTGCTGAAGTGAACCATTTGGACAGTCTCTGATAAAATCTTTGTACCTGAAATCGTATATAAAAATCTTTATATTTCTTCATTGACCTTTCTCAAAGGACTATGATACAAGAAATGATCCTTTCAACATAATCTTTGTGAAGTAAAAGGTATATATATATCTATGAAATTAAATTGCTCAAAATAAAAGCTATATATCTCAAAGCGTAGAAATTTTCCTTGAAAGTGTCACATACTTGAAAATCAAGGCAATTTCTTTCCATTCCACAATATTTTCCCAAGTCTTTTCAGAGTGATGGTCGTAAAAAAGCAGGATTGTGTGGGTATGGGTTAAATCTTACAAAATTAAGCCATCATTCTCACACAATCCCTCCTTTTTAAGACTCTTAAGAAAAAAGCTTTGGAAAACTCTGTAGAACATGAATAAATTGCCTGTTTTGAGCAGATTCTTCATTTTCCACAATATTTTCTATCCAAATAGATGAAGAAAAAAATCCATCAACTTGAAATTATTCTTTGCAGCCTCTTTCAATTTGGACCAGTAAAAGATTTTGTTTTGTGGGAATGGGTTAAATGTAATGATTCTTTTTGGTCTTTCAAGGAAGAAAGCAGTGCAGAAAAATGAAGAAATTGCTTGTTATTTCCACAATTTTTCTGTAAAAATTGAGAAACTGTGGGAAAAGGTTAACTCTTGTCATGCTAATCCTGGAATATTCCTGCTTTGACAATAGCTTTGGTAGGTGTATAGACTAAGATCAGCCTACACAGACGTTCAGACTGATCTTAGTCTCTACTGCCTGCTTCATCTTCTTGTGTGAGAAAGATATTTGAACTTCACATCAATCTAATTATGTCAACATTTCAAAATATAGTGAAAAGGGGGTAAATATTCAGCAGGACAAGGGTTAACCCATTCCAACACAAGAAAATTTTAGACTGATCCAAATTGAAAGAAGCTGCAGACGACAATTTCAAGTTGATCGAATTTTAATTTTTTTCGTCTTATGGGATAGAAAACATTGTGGATAATGAAGAAATTGCTTGTTACAAGCAATTTCTTCATTGTCCAAAATGTTTTCCAAAGCATTTTTTTTGTGGGGCGTAAAAAAGAGGGCTTGAGTTGGAATGGGTTAATACATCTAAGAATTGAAGGTCTGTTTTCATGTTAGGAGTTAGAATTAATAAACATTATAACAAAGCTGGTGAACTAATTGGATAGATAGCATAACCGTTAGAAACAAAAAAGAGAATTAATGAGGCATCCAAAACGTTGATAAGCGCAAAAAAATCAATTGCTGTAAAGCGATAAGCATCGTATCTATGGTTACAAAAACATGAAAATATTCTTTTATAATATCTAGGAAAATTAATGGTCAAACATGTTTTACTTTCCTGATAGGATGAAAATGTGTGACATCACATGAGTAGGAGATTTTCTCTCGGCCAGTTTTAGTGCAAACAAAATATCAATTAAGCTCTTTTGTGGCTTTATTTATGTCTGTCTTTATTTTAGCTATTGCATGGATACTAACTTAAATCATCCGCATTGGATTACTTAACCCATTCCTATATATTCCCACCTTTCTACTAATCTCAAGAAAAAAGGTCATGAAAATATAAGTAATTTCTACAGTATTGACTACCCTAAAAGACACAGACTTTTAGAATTTAGAATTTCAAGAATGTCTGCAACTTTTAAGCTCACCTGAGCACTCAAGATGAGCCATTGCTATTGCCCAGTGCCCTGCGTCCAGTGTTGGCATAGGCATTCTGTCAACAATTTCTTTAAACATCTGCTCCTGAACTTGGCAGGAATGTTCCTTTTGCAAAATTCTATAAAATTTGTTCAAAATGTTTACAATTATCCACATATTGTCGAGAGACAAATGTCAAAAAGGATATGCAATTTTTTGACATTGCTTTGTAGAGTGGAACATTTTCGTGAAGTTTTTCTCTTTTTCTCTGCAACTTTAAATAGCATCAATTTGGTCCAAATTGAAAGAGGCTGCAAAGAATAATTTCAAGTTGATGGATTTTTTTCTTCATCTATTTGGATAGAAAATATTGTGGAAAATGAAGAATCTGCTCAAAACAGGCAATTTATTCATGTTCTACAGAGTTTTCCAAAGCTTTTTTCTTAAGAGTCTTAAAAAGGAGGGATTGTGTGAGAATGAATTTAAGAATTTGAAGTCTGCAACTAAATTTTATGTTTGTCTTTTGAGGAAGAAAACAAAATAGAAAAGAATTTGCTTATTTAATTGATTCTAGTAATAAAATCATTCTATATTACTTGTAATACCAACCTTGATTGACTTGTTTTGTCTCTCACCAATGGGTGAATGATAGACATAATTATGACCCAATGATGGGAAGTTTGCCTAATTGTGATGTGCAATGGGAGGCTCAGATTATGTTTTGTGGTGTACTGGTGTGAAAATAAACAGTAAACCATTGTCAGATGCAACAGCCACCACCATGCATCAGCTGAAACACTGTTGGACGCAGTGTTAAACCCCATCCAAGTTGATTGACTTGTGATTTTGCTAAAAAGGTTGCAATATGGGGGTTTGAACAGTCATGACAAAAAGTAAAACAGCATAATTAATCCATTACCATGTAACAATATTTTAGACTGGTCTAAATCCAAACCAGTGCAGATAACAATTCTAATACATTAAAGCTGTCTCCCTATTAGTCATATCTACAAAGATTTTTGTCTCATTTCAGGATAATTTCAAAAATAAATTTTAATAAAACAGTCATTGAAATATTTCTGAGAAGAAAGTAGAGGAAACCATAAACATTTTATATTTCACAGAATTTATCTTTCAGCAATCAACCTATTCCCACACATTAAAATTTTAGACCAATCCAAATTCAAAGAAGGTGCAGATGACAATTTTAAGTCGATGAAATTTTTCAAATATCTGTCATTTTGGGTAGAAAACACTGTGGATAATGAAGAAATTGCTTGTAACAAGCAATTTCTTCATTTTCCACAATGTTTTTCAATGTTTTATATTGAAGAGGAGTTTAAAACTGCCACTGTATGGAAATGGGTTCAGGTAAAAAATAAGTTTTAGCTGCCTGTAAATGGCACTGACCAGGGTTTATAAGGAGAAGTAAGATAGTTCAACTTTCAGTAAAAAGAGTGAAATGAGTTTATAAAACTGTTACTGACAGATGAAGGAAACAGGCAGATTTTTCTGGTATTAATGCTTTGGTTTCCATGGAATTAAGAAAGTTATAGGACACCTTATAAACAATTTTCTATTCATAGAAATTGACCCAGTTCCACAAATTCTCCTTGTTTTGATGCATCTGAAGACTGATTTTGAGGAAAGCATTGTGAGAAAATGAAATGCTGTTTGTTACCAGCAATTTCTCCTTTTCTCACAAGGTTTCCTAAAACGGTTTTCTTTTCTGTATTTAAATTATTTTCAGTTCAAGGGTCATCTACCACATCTTTAAACTTGAACTAGTCTCAAATTTTGTCCACTGGTGATGGGTTGAAAGTATTGGGGGCCTATTTCGTAACCATATCAACCCTTGTCAAGCTGAACCCGGAATATTCTGGTTTGGGCAGGAGGTGTAGACCAAGATCAGCCTGCATATAAGTGCAGTCTGATCTTGGTCTACACCTCCTGCTTGTTTTTTGGGTGCCAGAGTTGTGTATGAAATTGATTTCTAAAAGAAATACTGATTTTTGAACACTAAGGTCTATCAGTGCTTGCAGCCCTTTGACTTAACAGCATTTCAGTAAGGTAATTTATACAGCATGACAAGGGTTAAGTCAGGTAACACATTACTAGTCAACAAAATTTTTGACTAATCCAAACTCAAAGAAGTTACTGACAACTTATTAAATAATATACAATTAAACCATAGGGCCATAATGGCCCTAATTCACTCATCTGAAACAATTGTCTCTAGACACATAGTCTGATCCATTTTCAGGTCTATTTAGTAGAAAAGGGGGCAGCTACAGCTTCCATATTTTTCTAAAATTCAACCATGTGACCCACTTTGAACTTTAGTTTAATAGGCAACATGTTTTCTTGTATTTGACTTGGTGACTTTTTAACTCTAACAGATACAATTTCAAACTTATTTAAAAATGTATCAAGATTATTTTCTTACTTGTTTTTATATCGAGAATATTGAAAAAAAGACATGTGAAATCCAGTGTGCCTACATTGCATTTCTGAAAATTTATGCAATGACCTTGTTTTTGACCCAAGTTGACTCTTTTGAGGTTAACTACAGATTTTTCAATAAAAATTCTGACTTAAATATTTTGTTTGTCACTTAACCCATTATCTGAAGGCAAAATTTTAGACTGGTCTTAATTGAAAGGATTTGCATAAGACAATTTAGAATGTAATGGAAGTTAAACATATTTTTCAATTTTCTGGGTAGAACACATCTTGTTGCAAGCAATTTCTTCATTTTACACAATGTTTTCCTGATCATTTTTCTTGATGGGCATCAAAAAACGCCATTGAGTGTAAACGGGTTAAGACTACAAATTGCTGCCTATACAGTTCCAACAAAATTGGTCTAGGATCGAGTTTCGAATTGTGACTAAGTTTTTTACTCTTAATTATATTACCCAAGTTCAAACTTAAGATAAAAGTTTATCCAAACTTATTGACCAATTTCAGGTTGATAGCGCATAAAATGTGGCATCAA
Source organism: Fragum fragum (assembly GCA_946902895.1). NCBI lineage: Eukaryota > Metazoa > Mollusca > Bivalvia > Cardiida > Cardiidae > Fragum > Fragum fragum. The sequence goes on from OX336380.1 coordinate 20,606,866, forward strand.
GAAATCCCATAAGGTAATTCTAAGATTTAATCTAGTGGCATAAGCTTAACCGACTGGCTCAAATTGAACGAAGTTGCAGATGACAATTCAAAGTATGTCAAATTTTGATTTTTCCAACTTTCTCGGTAGGAAAAATTGTCTAAAAATTTTGTCAACACAAACATTCTGACAATTTTCAGGATGACTGAGCAAAAAATGTATCATCTTGAGTGTCCACAAAGCACAAACATCAAATGCATGAAATAAAAATCACATCAGAGTTTTTTTGTTTGTTTGTTTTTTAAAGAAAATATGAGTGTCTGATACCCTTGAAGAGGCTCATCAGTGAAAAAACGCAGTAATTTTAAGCTTAAAGTGAAGGGCATATAATTCCAAAATGACTTGTGGGATCAGATCTTTTTTTGTCTCATGCACAACTAGACATTATAGAGATTCATTGTGGCAAGTTTCAGTTCATTCTAATTGAAACTTTAGGAGGATAATGCTCACACATAAACATGCCAACAGACTTATAGACATTCAGGGCCTTTAACCTATTACCACATGACAAAATTTTAGACTGGTCCAAATTAAAAGAAGTTGAAGACAACGATTTCAATTTATTGAATTTTTTAAAAATCTTTGATTCATTTGGGTAGAAACAATGTGGGACAAAAAAGTTTCGAAAAATTTATAAGCTGCAGACTCTCTCGAACACCAGCAGGACATTCCAACGTTGTGGTTTTCAATAATCTGAAGGCTATTACCCATAATTCTTATTAATGAGTAGACGTACTCTAACATTAGGCTAGCATCAATACCATGCATTATTTATAGCTTTTAGCACTTTCTCCTGATTAAGTCACCAGGCCATTTTCCAAATGAGAAGCTCTAAGGTTGAACAAATCAAAGAACTAAAAGACTTGAATGTCAGGCCAACAGAAAGGGGATGGCAGTTCCTTTGGATACATGATTGAATATTAAGTGGATGTTTTCAACCAGTAATTTGCATCAAACGGAAGAAGCTAATGTGAAAGTCATTTTTTTCTTTTATACCTTTCTCAATCTTTCCTTGGTTGGTTAAAAGGTCCATTTTATTCCAAGCTTTGATATTTTGACAATATTTAAACTATTGTCATGCTGAACCTGGAATATTCCTGTTTAAGCAGGAGGTATACAGACAAAGATCAGCCTACACATTTGTGCAGTCTGATTTTAGTCTGCACCTCCTGTTTGTCTTTTTTAAGCCATTAAGCCAGAGTTGTTTGTAAGATGAATTATCATGAGAACTATCAACAAAAAAAATTGCATTCAGTATTCTCAGCTCTTTGATTTTGATGAAATTCTGTCATGGATTTTATTCAGCATGACAAGGGTTAAGTTTCTAGGCATTTAACCCATTCACCAAACAATAACATCCCTAAAGAAAAACAATTAGGAAAACATTTTGTAAAATGAAGAAATTGCTTGTAACAAGCAATTTTTTCATTTTACACAACGTTTTCTAACAAGTTTGGACCAGTCTGAAATTTACAATCTGGTATTGGGTTAATCCATTCCCACTCAGTGACGCTTTAAGACGCCCCAAATTGAAAAAAAACTTTGAAAACATTGTGGAAAATGAAGAAATTGCTTATTACAAGCAATTTCTTAATTTTCCAAATTGTTTTCCACCCAGAAAGTTGAAAATATCCAAAATTTCATTAACTTTAAATTGTCGTCTGCAATTTCTTTCATTTTGGGCCAGTCTAAAATTTTGCCATCTGGTAATGGGTTAAAGCTTTGCAACAGAAGAGGTTGAGGAGCAAACCAATAAGGATGTACTCAATTCCCTGTGGGTCTGGCCAGGAAGAAACTACGGGCACAACTTATATTATATAATAATAATAATTAATTCTCTATTTACAGAGGCTACACATTTGGTTGCCCAATCTTCCATGAGGGCCCCTTACATAATACAATCTACAATATTAACACATACAAGAAAAATCACAATGGGACAATGTACATAATTTAGTCAAAACAAAATCATTCAGAGTTCATCTCAATGAAAAGATAACAAGATTTTTGTCTGGTCCATATACTGACTGTATTACAAGTCAGCAAATTTGTTTCAGCTGCGTAGAATATTCATCTTTTCCAACAATGGTTCAGTCTTATCAATTAACTTCTCTTTCAGCTAGTATGTTTGCATACTGGCTTTTTCATATAAAAACATACTAGACATATTTTTTCTTTCTTTTATAAACCCATTACCAGACTGCAAAATTTTAGACTGGTCCAAATACATAGAAGATATGGATGATAAATTTAAAGTGATGTGATTTTAGATATTTTTGTATTCAAGGTTGGAAAACATTGTGGATAATGAAGAAATTGCTTGTAACAAGCAATTTCTTCATTTTCCAAAATGTTTTCTAAAACATTTTTCTTGAGGGGCGTCAACAGGCGTCATTGTGTGGGAATGGGTTACTCCGTTCCAACACAATGAAGATTTTGGTGCCCCTCAAGAAAAACAGTCGGGAACAGATTGTGGAAAATGAAGAAATTGCTTGCAACAAGCAATTTCTTCATTTACCACAATGTTTTCTACCCAAAGAGACCAAGACTTTTCAAATTCCATCAACTAGAACTTAATGTCCTCTTCATCTTCTTACAATTTGGTCAAATCTAAAATTTTGTTGTGTGGGATTGGGTTAATTGAGGATACCACAATAAAGAGACAAACTCTAATTTCCATTGCGGGTCTAAATCATACCAAATATAGCCATACTTGCTAGAGAAAGCCATAAAGTCACAGGTTGATTTTTAACTGCATAATATTAACCCTTGTCATGCTGAACCCAGGATATTCCTATTTGAGCAGGAGGTATAGACAAAGATCAGGCTGCAAATGTGTGCAGTCAGATCTTAGATCACTTTGACCACCTGTTTGTCCCTTTCAAGCCAGAATTGTTCATAAAATCTGTTTTCAAATCAAACATTTTGCTTCCAGTGATTCAAATCCTTTGATTTCGGTGCACTTCATCACAGGATATTTATTCAGCATGACAAGGGTTCAATCAAATAGCAAAAGGTTTTGATTTGTTTGTTTGAATGGGATTTTACGCTGCTTTTAACAATCTTTCAGTTATATCGCGTTGGCTGAAGCACCTAACAATGGAATCCTGGTATTTCTCACACCAGTACTACCATTACATCCTTTCCCATCCTCCAGCTGCTATCCCACTTAGGTCTACCATTATCGACCAATTGGTGAGAGACAAATAGTCTGAAAGGATGAGTGCCGCCGTCGGGGATTTAACCCAGGACTTCTAGATTGACAGTCCTACCCGCTACCTGAAACTGCGCTATGACGGATGTGCAAAAGGTTTTGAGAGTGAAGATATAATGGAAATTATTATACTGATACAAAAAAACATTCAAGGCCTTTGCACATGATTCAAATTAACCCATTACCACACAACAAAATCTAACATTGGTCCAAATTTGAAGAAGATTTAAAGAAAAGCTTTTAATTGATGGAATTTTTGAAATCTTTATCTTAAGGGTAGAACAAATTGTGGATAATGAAATTGCTTGTAACCAGTAATTTCTTCATTTTCCATAATGTTTTCCAAAGTTTTCTTTGTGGGAGCGAGGCATCAAAAAGCAGGATTATGTGGGATGGATCAAATATAAAGACATTCTGTTCCATGCATATTTTAAAGCTTTTAGTTCAAAGATCTCCTGATTAAATTATCTATCAATTTTCTGGTAAGAGAATGCCCTGCACTCTTGCAAAGCAAAGGACTGAGGACCTTTAATCCATTTCCACTAAAACAACATTTTAGACTATTTCAAATTGAAAGAAGCTGCAGACCACAATTTCAAGTTGATGGAATTTCAAACTTTCTTGTCTTTATGGATAGAAACCATTGTGGAAAATGAAGAAATTGCTTTTTTTCTTTAGGGGCATAAAAAGGAGGGATAATGTGAGAATGTGTTAAAGCTTAAATGATATGTAAGAATAATTAGGCTCCAACTCAAACACCTACAGGTTTCAACCTTGTCCAAATAAGACAAGAGTGCCATAGTCGCAATGTTTGCTGCCAAACCACTTCTTTTTTAACCCGTTGACAGACAGCAAAATTTTAGACTGGTCCAAATTTAAAGGAGTTGCAGACGGCAATCTAAAGCTTGGGGGTGTTTTGGGGTAGAAATTTCTTCATTGACCACAATGTTTTTAAAAGCTATTTTTCCTGCGAGCATCTAAAAGTGTCATTGAGTGGGAATTGGTTGATAAGGTAGCTCTAGTAGTAAGAGGGTTAGAATTCATGGATTCACTATAAGCCAAGACATGAAATTTTGCACTGAGCCCTCCTTTTTCTGTGACACAGCTTAACCCTTGTCATGCTAAACCTGGAATATTCCTGTTTGGGCAGGAGGTGAAGACAAATATCAAAATTATCTCCTCCTAACCCAAAAGTCGTAGAGCCTTGAGAATCTTTTGCATGAAACATAAGTACATTGACCTTTTTTGTATTTGGAAAAATCATTCCCCTCAGCTCCGCAGGGGCAGAGCCAGAGGGCTAGGGGCCTTATATAGAAATAAAGAAGGATTTTCAATATGACATTTCCTCCAAAACCACTGGTATATTTCAACCATGACAAAAAGGGTAAAAGAAAAAAATCTTTAAAAGATCAATTTGTAGAAGTTGTAGAATCTTGATATTTTGTCTGGAGCATCAGTACATTGTCCTCTTTCAAAATTGCTAAAATTTCAGAGCTCAGAGGTATAGATATATATATAGGGATAAAGAATTGATTGATTGATTGAATGGGGTTTAACGCCGCTTTTAACAGTATTTCAGTCATATCGCGGCGGCTGGAGCACCTAACAATGGATTCCTGGTATTTCTCACACCAGTACTACCACTACATCCTTTCCTAGCCTCCAGCTGCTATCCCACTTAGGTTTACGTTTATCCACCCATTGGTGAGAGACAATTGTCGGAAAGAATATTTGCCGCCGCGGGGGATCGAACCCATGACACCCATGATTGAAGATTAGGAGTCTGGCGCGCTACCGACTGAGGGATAAAGAAGGCAACTCTTCCAAAACAATACGACTTATTTGAAACAAATTTGGCAGAAATGGCCCTTAGGTCGCCCTCTTTTAATAATTACTAAAAGATTTGAAATCTGTTTAAACCATTCCAACACGACAAAAAATTTAGACTGGTCCAAATTCAAAGAAGTTGCAGACAACAATTTGAAGTTGATGAAAGATTTAAAATTTTTGTCTTTTGTGGTAGAAAACATTGTGGATAATGAAGAAATTGCTAATGTAACAAGCAATTTCTTCATTTTCCACAATTTTTTTTAACGATTTCATATACAGGGGCGTTTAAAAGCGTCATTGTATGGGAATGGGTTAAAGCATTGGTTGCACATGGCAACATTGGTTGATTTTAGCAAAATTTTAAAATAGGTCTTCTCAGGTGAGCGCCAGGGCCACAGGCTTTCTTGTTTGATTCAGACATCAGCAATCTGTCAATTAACTCTTTACCATATGACAAAACTTAAGACTGCCCCATATTGAAAACAAATGCAGACAACTATTTCATGTTGGCAAAATTTAAATAAATTTTGCCTGTGAGGATAGGAAACATTGTTGACATTTAAAACATTGCTTGTTAAAAGCAATTTCTTCAATGTCCACAATGTTTTTTCCAAAGCAGTTTTCTTGAGGGGTGTAAAAAAGCGGGATGATCGAATTGTTTGGGAAGAGTTAAACAGTTTTCCCAACAAATGGACTTGTTACGTTTATTATCATATCATTTACAGAAATTTGACAATATTATACAATCCTTTAGGGAATGTCATTATGGCTTTTTAGTATTTAACCCATTCCCACACAGTAAAATTTTAGACCAGTCCAAATTGAAAGATGTTGCAGATAACAATGTTAAGTTTATGAAATTTTAGATTTGTTCCACTTTCTTCATAGAAAACATTGTGCAAAATGAAGAAATTGCTTGTTACACTGAGTTGGAATGGGTTAAAAAGAAATGAAATACTTGCATGTCGGTTAAGATTCTTGAGGTAATTTCTTTGTCTATCTTACAATTTTATCGACCTTCAAGATAATAAGAAATAAAAGCAAATGGACAGAAATTATACGTTTTGAATGATTAAAGTAGACAAGTAAAGAGGATGTCTATATCATGATGTATAATTTTACATTACAGCAGCAGACTTTAATTTGCATATTCCTCTGCAAATGATTCTTATCAAAAGCATGGTAGAGCATCCAGCTCATTATATAAGGGGGATTTCAGTTCCAGAGGTCACAGGTTTGAAATGCCCTGGTCTTCAAGTCTTCTGAATATCAGAATTTAAACATAGGTCCTGTCTTAACCCATTCCCATCCAATGACGCCTTTTGACACTCCTCTAGAAAAGCATTTGGGAAAGCATTGAGGAAAATGAAGAAATTGTTTGTTTCAATTTAATTTATCTGTGAGGAGACGGTATATGATAAGACCTACACTGAGGAAAAAGTATCACTCACTTTGTAATATTTCCATGCCCATTACCAGTAATTTATTCGGGGATGAAGTTAGCAAAGACATTAAGGCATGTGACTCTCTTGTGGCTATTGGTAAAGACCAGTATAACAGAAATTCGTACTATCGTGGGAGAGGAAATTCCCGCTACAATCAAAGAAGGGGAAACTATAGTAACTACAACACTTCTGGTTATGGTGGCCAGAGATACCAGCCATACCAAACAAACAGAGGCAACTATGGTAACAGGGGTTCAAAAAACTACCGTATTCCAAAAAAGTCGCCCTCAGCAACTGCAACATCACAAAACGAATGAATGTAAGTAAAAATTCTTATGACCCTACTAGTACTGATAGTACAGTTGGAAAATTGAAACTCAATATAGAGAAATGGCAACAGTTGACTAATGATCCTTGGGTACTTGAAGCAATTTCAGGTTATAAAATTCATTTTGATAGTCTTCCATATCAAATAACTGTACCCAATGAGATACCGTTTCAGGGTGAACAATGGCAGATTGTAGATAATGAGGTCACTGAACTAATAAGAAAAGGGGCAGTCGTGCCATGTCAAAATGAGCCAGGGGAATTTATTTCTACCTTATTCATTGTACCTAAAAAGAACGGCAAGTTCCGCCCTGTTATTAATTTGCGTTTCTTGAATCATTTTATTCATTACGATCATTTCAAGCAGGAAACATTTAGAGTGGTGTTAGACCTAATACAGAAAGATGATTATTTTACCTCAATTGATCTCAGTGATGCCTATTTCTCTGTACCAATTCATTATGACTTTCAGAAATACCTTAAATTTTCATGGAAAGGCCGATTGCTAAAATTCGTGGTTTTACCCTTTGGGATCAAGTCAGCGCCGTTTGTTTTCACCAAGATTCTTAAGCCTGTTTATGCGTGGTTCAGACAGCAAAACATACGCTGCAGTTATTATATTGATGACTCGATAAATATGAACAGTTTGAAAGATGTCTGTCAACATAATACTAGTACAATGGTCGATACATTACAGAGTTTGGGTTATGGTATTAATTTCAAAAAGTCTGTTCTTATACCCACCCAGAGAATTGTCTTTTTTGGCTTTGTGATAGACTCTGTAGCTTTTATGATTTTCCTACCAGAAGATAAGGTTGTCAAAATAGTTTTAAAAGCCACTACCTTGCTTGCAAAAGAACAAATTATAGTACGAGAACTAGCTTCTTTTATTGGCTTAGTTGTCAGTTCATTTCATGCTATTTTGGAGGCGCCCTTACATTATAGAGCAATGGAAAGATTGAAGGTCAAAGGACTAGGGAGTGAAAATAATTTTGATAATAAGGTGTGCCTGTCAAAAGAGTGCATTAATGACCTCTCGTGGTGGAAAAGCAATGTAGCTCTCAAAAATGGGAAACAGATACGTTTTGACAAAGTGGCTTTTTGGTGTAGAACAGATGCTAGCTTTACTGGGTGGGGAGGAATTGAACTAGAATCTGATAAGATTGCCCAAGGTAGATGGAGCTCACAGGAGCTTGAAAATAGCATTAATTACCTAGAGCTTTTGGCCATATTCAATTCATTACAAGCCTTCTATGCAGAATACAGAAATGTCCATATTCAAATTCAGTGTGATAATGTAACTGCAGTCACATATGTTAATGACATGGGGGGTATGTGCTCTTATAGTCTTGATTCCTTAGCTAAACTAGTTTGGGAATGGTGTTTAAAAAGGAATATCATGATTTCAGCAGTCTATATACCTGGTAAGGAGAATACTGCAGATTTTTTCTCAAGGAATTTTTCAGACTCCACAGAGTGGATGTTAAAGTATGATATTTTCAAGAGAATTTGTGTACAGTTCTTTGAACCTGATGTTGACCTGTTTGCATCAAAAATGAATGCTCGTATGCAACATTTTGTCTCATGGTATCCCGAGCCTGGAGCCATGCATCACAATGCATTTGGTTTTAGCTGGAGAAATCTTAAACCATATATTTTCCCACCTTTTAGCTTAGTTGGGAAAGTTATGAATAAGATTTTGATAGATCAGGTGGAAAAAGCTATTTTGGTTTTTCCTTTCTGGAAATCTCAATCATGGTTTCCTTTGATTTTAGAGAATTTGTCTTCCTTTCCGGTTAGACTCCCTCGACACAAGGACCTTCTTACATTGCCACACAACAACCAAAACCACCCTCTTCATCGAACTATTCAAATGATCGCTGTTTCTGTATCAGGGAAGAATTACGTAAAACTGGCCTTCAAGAAGATGTTGCAAGAATTATCACAGAGTCCTGGAGTAAAGGTACCAGAAAACAATATAACCTCGCATGGAGAAAATGGTGTATTTGGAACAGTATCAGGTCAGACGATCCTTTTCACTCAACTGAAGTTAAAGTAATCCAGTTTATGTACTTTTTATTTAAAACTGGGAAATCTTATTCCTGCATTAATACTCATAAGGCCATGTTATTGCAGACTCTACCCTTTTTGGGTAATGACTGGTGCAAAAACTGCAATCTCATAAATAGGTTTATGAAGGGCATTTTTTACCAGAAACCTCCTTTACCTAGATATCAGTTCACTTGGGATGTTTCGGTAGTCTTGAAATTTCTGTCTGGCCTTTTTCCCTTGGATAAGCTTACATTAAAGCTTTTAACTTTTAAGCTGGTTGCCCTTCTGGCGCTTTCCTCAGCTCCTAGAGCTCAAACTCTGGCAAACCTAAACCTAGACTACATGTGTAAAGAGGATGCTGTTGTGACTTTTACTTTCCCAGAGGCGTTGAAAACTTCAAGACGTGGACACACTTACGTGTTTAAAGTTGAACATTTCAATAAAGAGTGCTTGTGTGTATATCATACCCTCCTGTTCTATATAGATAAGACTAAATGTCATAGATTAAGTAACCTGCTACTGGTATCTTACCAAACTTATAAGAGTGTATCTACTAGCACTATTGCTAGGTGGCTCAGATGTGTTTTGGAGATGTCTGGTATTGATATATCCCTGTTTAAAGCTCACTCCTTTAGAGGAGCTGCAGTTTCTGCTGCTTATAAAAAGGGCTGTTCACTTAATAATATCTTGTCAACAGCTGACTGGTCCTCTGACAAGAACTTCAAGAAGTTCTACCATAGACAGGTATTAACTGATAAGGGTCTTAGTTTTGCTAAATCAGTGCTGAGTTCATGAATTAGACTTGTTTGTGCCCTTTCAAATGAGGGTTGCTTTATTTTGTTCATAACAAATATTTCTTGTTATGTATGTTCAGTTCGCTCTTAAGCAGTACATTTAAGTTCAGTTACATTTATGTTTGTTTTCTTTTGTTTTCAGTTTGTTTAGTTGCTCTTTAAACATGCTGTTTCTACATGTGAAAGCCAAAGGCTTTACGGGAAATAATGACCCCCCATCCAAGCCTTGGTGATGGATGGAGGGCATTATTGGAGTAAAGCCGGAGGCTGAGCATGTAGGAACCCTACCCTAGCTTCATTGCTATTTATAAAAGTAATTGTGTCATTGAATTATAGATTCATCTGGACATGCTCCCTCCCGGTTGTCTTAAGCAACTAAGCAAACTTCCTTTAAATCATGAGAAAGCATGGGCCGAACTTCCGGTTGTCGCTAGGTGGACTTGATTTATCTTTAAAGCGCGTTGATCGAATAACGTTTAGAACGATATGCTGTTTCTACATGCTCAGCCTCCGGCTTTACTCCAATAATGCCCTCCATCCATCACCAAGGCTTGGATGGGGGGTCATTTTCCACAATGTTTTCTACCAAGAATTTTGAAAAAATCTAGAATTTCATAAACTTTAAATTGTGATATGAAACTTCTTTCAATTTGGACCAGTCTAAAATTTTCTCATGTGGTAGCAGGTTAAGCAAATAAGGCTTAAACTTGGCAGGGATATGTTTCTTCAATAAAGCTAAACTAAAGTTATGAAAGGGATGGTTTTCTATCTTAAAATGTGGTTGCTGTGGCCCTCTATAAAAGTTGTTAAAGGTCCAACTTTGTCCATGCCTATCTACACCCTATTCAATATAGAAACAGAGTTAAAGAAGCTGAGAAATGAAAAGACATATGGGCGAGAAAATTAAAATGAGTACCTACAACATAGTATTTCATTGGGAAATAAGGGTTCTAGAATATTGTTACCCCCCCCCCCCCCCTTATCTAGACCTCTGCTATGGATCTGCACAGACAACTCAGACAGCCCATAAGTGAAGATCCAACCCTACTCAGTGACAAGCTTTCAAAGATTTTGGACTGAAAAATTCACTCTTGTCTCCTTTTTTGTATTTAAGCCCTACCAAATGACCAAATTTTAGACTAGTCCAAATTGAAAGAAGTTGCAGTCAACAATTCATTTGTGATAGATCTTAAACCTTGTCTTGCTGAACCCAGAATTTTCCGGTTTTGGCAGGTGGTATAGACAAAGATCAGCCTGAACATAAGTGCAGTCTGATCTAAGTCCACACCTCCTGTTTTCCTGCCAGAGTTGTTTATGAAATTAATTTTCAAAAGAAATATTAATAATTGAACAACAAGTGCTACCAGAACTTTCAGATCTTTGATTTTAATGCAATTACCAAATGGATTTTATAAAGCATGGCACTGAGGGTTAAAAAACTTTCTTCTTAGGGCACATCCAAAAACAGTATTTTTTGGGAATCATTCAACTAAAAATGTACTTGTTTTGTAATGATGGTCAGTCATTGAGTAAAATGCCCCCCCCCCCCCCCCTGGATTTGTGCATGTTGCCTTTGGTATGATGACTTACCAACAGTTTCTGTACCTTCCTGGGCATTATGCAAATATTTAGAATTGCTTTAACCCATTCCCCCACAAAAACACTTTTTGATGCCCCCAAGGAAAAAGCTTTGGAAAACATTGTGGAAAATGAAGAAATTACCACAATGTTTGCAAAAGCTTCAGGGTATCAAAATGCGATATTGTGTGAGAATTGGTTAGGCAGACATATTTTAATGTTTTAAACCATTCCCACTAATTTTAGATGGGCCCAAAATCAAACAAATTGCAGAAGACAATTTCAAGCTGAAGGAATTCCCATTCATTTGTAATTTTGGGAAGAAAAAAATGTGGATAATAATGAAATTGCCTGTAACAAGCAATATATCTTCATTTTGAACAATGAATTCAAAAATTTTTTTTTTCTTTGGGAGTGTAAAAAAGTGGAATTATATTGGAATGGGTTTGATGAGGCCTTAAAAAAGCTTAGGGAGTGAAAATGGCTAGTAACAAGAGGGCCGTTGGCCCTGGGGCGCTCACCTGAGATAAAGGCTCTTTTTCTTTCAACAGTCTAATTTCATGTTAAGGTTAGGATTATGAAACAAGTGGGCCACAATTACATCAAGGCTCTACACCTTCTGGGTCAGGAGGAGAAGATTCTTAAAGATTACTTTGAAATTTCACTTTTGTTGCCATTGCAACCAGAGTTTTTAACGGATTTCAATTCTTTTAGCTATTTTTGAAGGGGACCACCTAAGGAACATTTCTGCAAAATTTGGTTCAAATTGGCCCTGTGAATTGGGAGGCTCCACCCCTGGAGATCCGAGGATCATGATTTTAGCTATTTTGAAAGAGGTCAATATACTGATGCTTCATGCAAAATATCAAGGCTCTACACCTTCTGGGTCAGGAGGAGAAGATTTTTAAAGATTATTTTAAAATTTCACTTTTGTTGCCATGGCAACCAGAGTTCTTAACGGATTTCAATTCTTTTAGCTATTTTTGAAGGGGACCACCTAAGCAACATTTCTTCCAAATTAGGTTCAAATCGGCCCAGTGGTTTGAGAGGAGATGTCATTTAAAAAATCTTTCTTTATTTCTATATAAACCCCACACCCCTGGGACTACGCCCCTGGGGACCTGAGGATCATGATTTAAGCTATTTTGAAAGAGGTCAATATACTGATGCTTCATGCAAAATATCAAGGCTCTACGCCATCTGGGTCAGGAGGAGAAGATTTTTAAAGATTATTTTAAAATTTCACTTTTGTTGCCATGGCAACCAGAGTTTTTAACAGATTTCAATTTTTTTAGCTATTTTTGAAGGGGACCATCTAAGCAACATTTCTGCCAAATTTGGTTCAAATTGGCCCAGTGATTTAGGAGGAGATGTCGTTTAAAGAAATTGTTGACGGACGACGCACGACGGCCGGACGCCGGACAAAAGGGGATCACAATAGCTCACTTGAGCACTACGTGCTCAGGTGAGCTAAAAATGATATTAATGTAGTACCATGCATTTTACCGTGATTTTATGCTGCTGTGATTTTAGAAAACATTGTTGAAAACAAAGAAATTGCTTGAAACAAGCAATTTCTCCTTTTCCTGCTATATTTTCATCCACAAAGGATGGTTTCATTACCAATTGCTGCAAATTTTTTTGTTGTCTGCAGCCTCTTTCAATTTGACCCAGTCTAAAATTTACATAAAAAGGAAAGGTTTAAATGCAATAGAGAGGAAGCTTATTGTTTTTGATATGCTCAAAGCTTTATAAGTACACAAAATATTAACTCTTGTCATGCTGAACCTGTAATATTCCGGTTTTGTCAGGAGGTATAGACAAAGATCAGCCTGCAAATAAGTGCAGTCTGATCTTAGTCTACACCTCCTGTCTATCCACTTCAAACAAGAATTGTATATGGAATTGATTTTCAAAAGAAATACTGATGATCAAACAACATCAGCGCTATCAGTTCTTTCAGCCATTTGATTTTATTGGGATTTTTTTATATATATTCAGCATGACAAGGGTTAACAGATTAAAGTGCACTGAATGCCTTGATTCAATGAATGGAATTGTTTGCTTCTGACAGCTTGAGAATGATTATGGCTGTCATAAACCTTAATAAAATTGTGGGAATGAGGTAATATAACTCAGTTGCTTGCCTTTGCAAGCTTAATCTGAAAGGGAAAAAACAACTCAGATAAATATTTTTTTGCACCTAGAGGCACTTGAGGGCCTGTATTGCTCCACAGGCCTGAATTTACTTCTTAAGCAAATAGTGTTTTCAGGTATTCAGTTTTTTGCTTTAGGGTAATAAACAATCAGGATTGTCTCAGAATGAGTTAGACTAATGTCAATATCAATTCCTGTCATGCTGTTCCCAGAATATTCCTACTTTGGCAGGAGACGTAGACAAAGATCAGCCAGAAATTTTGTCATAAAATCCATTTAAAAAAAAAATTAAATCATAATCAAGCCTCCCAGTGCTTTCAGAGATTTGATTTTAATGCAGTTTCAAAGAAAAGATTTTATCCAGCACTGCACGGGTTAATTCCAGCGTATTCAATCTTTTAAGGGTCTATATCATTATTAAAAAAAGTTGAATCAATTTTCCAAGCAGGGTCTTTTTGTAAGAAAAGTCATTAGTTATAAGGATTTTCGGATATAATGACAATATTTACTTGCATCCCCGAAGTGTCATTATAACAAGAGTTCATTTATTTGAGATAGTTAACAGACGACTCAAATACCCTACAACAGTTACCAGGATTGATGTAGACACCAATATTTTCGGGTTATTGAAAATTCTTAAATATTTTCTATCCAACCAAACACTTGACAAAACTGGCCAAAATTGAAAGATGTCGCACTTGACAATTTCAAACTTGTGGGATTTAGAAAATCTTGGCATTTTAGGGTAGAAAAAATTGTGGACATTGAAGGAATTGCTTTTTACAAGCAATTTCTTCATTGTCCACATTGTTTTCCAAAGCGATTTTCCTGAGATTCGTAAAAAAGCGAAATTGAGTGAGCCTTAATGGGATAAATGTATACTTAGTGTAGATTTGAAGTTTTACTTACCACTGTTGCAGTTCTCTTTTGCTGACTGAAAATAGAAATGAAAGCAGTAATTACCATCGACTAGAAACTGACAGATTGATGGCCATTCCAACTTACCTCGGACAGGAAGTTCAATTTAGATATTAACCCTTGTCATGCTGTATAAATTACCTTACTGAAATGTTGTCAAATCAAAGGGCTGAAAGCACTGATAGAACTTGTTGATCAAAGATCAATATTTCTTTTAGAAATCAATTTAGAAATCAACTCTGGCAGGAAAAGTACAAGCAGGAGGTGTAGACCAAGATCAGATGCAAGATCAAGATCTGATCTTGGTCTACATCTCCCGTCAAAACCGGAATATTCCGGGTTCAGCATGACAAGGGTTAACCCTTGTCATGCTGAATAAAATACCACTTGAGAAAACGGTAAAATCAAAGGACTAAAAACACTGGATGCACTAAAATGTGGGTCAATATTTCTTTGAAATTTATTACATATTCAATTCTGGTCTGATATTGACAAATAGGTGATGTAGACAAAGGTCAGACAGCACATATGTGCAGAATGATCTTTGTCCATACCCCTATCAAAACAGGAATATTCTAGGTTCAGCATGACAAGGGTTAAAGCCATATCTTCCCCCACAACAAAATTAGTAAGAAAACCATACTTCATGCTCAATAGCTATAATAAACATGACAATTGAAATTATTAGATCAAACCTATTCCACGCGGTAAGCCTACAGTTCAAGAAATAAGTTTCGATAATCTAAATTGTGACCAACCACAATTTAAGGTTTGTTTACATATAACTCTGACGTAAGTGATGACGTTTTAACTTTCGCTAGTCATTCATTCAACCTGTTCGGTCACGGTGATTTACAAAATCGTCCGTAAAGTTTGGTTAGCAGTACCTGTGTAGTCAATGCCGAAGATTAATACACATTTTTGATGAAGATTCAGGTGAAGTCATATCGATCTCAGAATGTAACTAAACATGAGTTGAAATCGAGAAGAAAAACACTAAATATTTATATAGAACATACCTCATACCCTCCTTTTGAATAACGATATTAAACAATAGGGCCAGTGGCCCTGGGGATCACCTGAGATAAGGCTCTTTTTCTTCAAGGCCAATACTAACTGGGTCAGGAGAAGACCTCCTTTAAAATATAACTAAAATCAACTTATGTTGCAATGCCAACAAATGCTCTAAACAGATTTCAAATCTTTAAGTAATTAATGAAAGGGGGCAATCTAAGGTAAATTCCTACCAAATTTGGTTAAAATTGGCCACATAGTTTTGAAAGAGTTGCCTTCTTTATTTGTATTTAAGCCCAATCACCCTTTGGCTCTGAAATTTCAGCAATTTTGAAAGAGGTCAATGTACTGATGCTTCATGCAAAATTTGAGATTCTTCAACTTCTGGGTCAGGAGATAATCTTTTATTTCTTTCATTTTTTACTCTTTTTGCCGTAGCAAACCAAAGTTTTCATCCGATTTAAATTTTTTGGTTGAAATGGCCCAGTAGTTTGTGAGATGTCAATTTAAAAATCCTTCTTTATTTCTATATAAGCCCCCCCCCCTTGGCTCCACCACTGGGGACTTGATAGTGATGATCATAGCATTTCTGAAAGTGGTCAGTGTACTGATGCTTCATGCAAAATATCAAGGCTCTATACCTTCTGGGTCAGGAGGAGATAATTTTGTAAGATTTTATTAAAACTTCAGTTTTGTTACCATGCCAACCAGAGTTTTCAAAGGATTTCAATTCTTTTAGCCATTTTTAAAGGGAACCACCCAAGGAACATTTCTGCCAAATTGGGTTGAAATTGGCCCATTGGTTTGGGAGGAGATGTCATTTTAAGATTGTTGACACACAACACACAATGGACGACGCACGACTGACACCAGACAGAGGACGATCAAAATACCTCACCAGGAGCATTTCAAGCTTGCGTGACCAAATAAACGATAGATTCCAACTCAATCCCTACTTTTTACGCCCCTTAAGAAAATAGCTTTTGAAAACATTGTGGAAAATGAAGAAATTGCTTGTATCAAGCAATTTCTTCATTATCCACAATGTTTTCTATCCAAAACAACGTAAAAGTTCAAAATTCCATCAACTTGAATTTGTCGACTGCAACTTCTTTCAATTTGGACTGGTCTAAAATTTTGCTGTATGGGAATGGGTTAAACTGATTTTCCTTCCATGCAGGGCAGATATGCCTTTAAACATCATTATTTTGCAAAATTTGTAGTCAGTTAAAATGTAAGAAAAATGGTTGATTGGTAAACTAAACATGTAGCTATAGCTTGAGTCTCTAAACAAACAAAAATGCTTATCATAAATGTCGCCAAATCTAGGAGTTCAAAGTTCAATTCTGATTTAATCCTTTCCCGTACAATCACTGGTTTTTACGTCTCTGTGTTTTTATACTTGGGAAAACATTGTGGAAAAAGAAGAAATTGCTTGTAACAAGCAATTTTTTTCTTTTTCCACAATATTTTCTACCCTGCTGAATGATTATTTATAAGATAAATCCAACTTTGAATCGTCGTCTGCAAAACCTTTGAATTTGGACCAGTCTAAAATTTCAAAAAACAGGAAAGGGTTAAATGATCTACCAATTTGTACATTAATAGCTGTGATCTCTTCATTTACATAATAAGTACAAATATTCGACAATTTAAACCCTTGTCATGCTGATGCCGCAATATTCCTTCTTTAACAATGGCTTTGGCAGGTGTATTGACTAAAATCGGCCTGCACAGACATGCAGTCTGATCTTAGCCTATAAGACCTGTTTGTTCTTATTGTATTGAGAAAAATATTTGTACACGGCATTAAGATAACAGTATCAAATATTTGAAATATAGTGAAAAGAGGATTAATATTCTACATTACCACACAATGACACTTTTGGACGCCCCTCAATGAAAAGAATTGGGAAAATGTTGTGTGAAATGAAGAAATTACTTATAATTTCATCATTTTTCACAATGTTTTCTACCTAGAAATGTGAAAAAAATTGAAATTTCACAGACTTTAAATAGTTGTCTGCAACTCCTTTCAATTTGTACCAGTCTAAATTTTGTTGTGTGGGTATGGGTTAAGGTCAAATTTAAACATTGATTGTCTTTCAGAAAAGAAATACTTTCAGAAATTTAAAAAAAAAATGCCTCTTTACAGATTCTTCTTTTTCAACAATAGTTTTCAGTTTGCCTTTTTCTGGAGGGTTGTTAAAAGTTAGATTGTTTGGGAATCGGATAAAAAAATTGGGAATGTTTTAGAACCCATTTCCACACGATAACACTTTTTAGCCCCTGAAAACATTTGAAAACATCGTAGATATATGATGAAGAAATTTCTCCATTGCCTATAATGATTCCTACTCAAAAAGGAAAAGATTTTTTCAAATTTCACCAACTTGAAATTGTGTCTGCAACATCTTTAGATTTGGTCCATTCTAAAATAATTTTGTCAATTTTGTCTAGATATTCAAACAGTTACCGGGTCTCATTTCAAGGTCCGCTATCGGTAATTCAACTCAGTGGTCATATAGTCCGTATGATCATAGATTAAGCTTCAAATAGATTTCGACCCATAACCAGACCACAAAATTTTAGGCTGGTATGAATTCAACAAATATTTTAAGGTGACAATTTTTAATTGATGAAATTTTAGATTTCTTTGTCTTTTGCGGAAAAAATCGAAGAAATTGCTTGTAATAAGCAACTTCTACATTTTCCACAATGTTTCACTTTTTTTCATGGGGGGTATAAAAAAAGTGTGATAGAAATGGGTTAAGCTCATGATATTTAATTTCCTTATTTGGATCTGTTTCTACCCAAAAGGACGAAGATTTTGAAATTCATGGACTAAAAATTGTTGTCTGCAACTTTAATATAATTTCAATTTGGACCAGTCTAACTTTTTGGTGTCTGATAATGGGTTAAATTCAAAATACATTATTATTTTATCTTTTGGCATTAAAAGTAAAACAGCCCTATGGGAAAACTACATTTTAATCTAATAATTTTGCCAAGCATTGTTCTCCTAACAGGAACCAGAATAATTTGAAACTATAATTGTAGAATAATTGAATTACGAAACAAACAGTAAATGTCAATATCCAACAGACAACATCAGGATATCATCAATTAATTTCAAAAACCTTGTAACTGCAGGTTGATTCAGCTTTTGTTACAAACTTTATGGTAATGCTAGACTTACAAGTTTTAACAATAAATTGCCTGTGTTAACAATATAGTTTCTAATAAGTGTACAGTTAAAAATTATTCTTATATTGAAAGATGCAAAAAACATCTTTTCCTTCTCCTGAAAAATTTTGAAAAATGTCTTGCCCTCGAAATGTCAGTGATAAAAACGGGTGGATGTAATGCACTTTGTTTCTGAAGATTTTTTACCCTTGTACCACTCAACCCATTCCCACATGATAAAATTTTCAACCAGTCCAATTCCTCAGAAGTTGAAGTTGATGAAATCTTTAAGATTTTTATTTTTTGCAGAAGAAAACATTGTGAATAATGAAGAAATTACTTGTAACAAGTAATTTCTTCATTTTCAACAATGTTCTCCAAAAATACTTGTATCGAGAGGTGATTGAAAGTGTTATTAAGTTGGAATGGGTTAATAAAATACTTTTTCAAATTTTCATTAAAATAGTGCTGGAAGCAGAAATTGTGGGTCGACCAATCAAACACATTTCCACTTTTTTATGCCCCTTAAGAAAAGAATTTGAGAAGTAATGTGGAAATTGAAGAAATGACATCTATTGTTACAAAGATATTTAAAATTCAATTAATTTCAGATTAACGTCTGAAATTCCTTCTCAATTTGGACCAGTCTAAAATGTTGTTATTAGGCAATGGGTTAATATTTCTTTTGTTTGTCAATTTAATTAGACTTCTTGCTTGAATGCAACAAACAGGACTGGTGGCAGACATGCCATAATTTTTTCAATCATTTCGGGGACATTGGACTAAAATTTCCCAGACGCACATGTCCCCCCCCCCCCCCCAGGAGTACTCCACAATAATAACAACAACAAAAAAAAGACCCATACACACACGCACACATATACGCAGGCTCACACAGAACAAGTTTTTCACTCCATCAATCGACAAAAAAATAAAAGGAAATTAAAGAGATTAAGGGGATTTAATTATAGTTGTAACTTATTTTCACATAAACTACTTATCCAAAGTTCTTTTTTTAAGATCAGTGGTTTTAACTTAACTGTAAAAGCTCTCAGTCATACAGGTTTTCCTTCAACACAAGTGTCTGTTGATGGAAAAACACAGCTAAGGCAACAAAAATGCCGGGCAGTCCATTCTAATATACGTGACGTAAATAAAAGAGACCGACGAGATAGGCTTGAGAGGGTCGCCCACGTGTTGCACTATTTTCCCAGAGAAGAATTTGTGCACAAAACTTGGTCATTTGTCGATTGTAGACTATTTGATATTTATTGTTCGGAAGCATAACCTGGATTCATTTACCATCCATGAAGTAGGATTTTCCGTTTCGTGTTTCTTTGTTCAATCTAATTGATGAACTAAAAAAATTAAAGCAGTCTTTTTCATTTATTTGTCATTATAGATCAGATTATCTGCATTCTGCGATTTCCACTGATTATTTGAATTCTATCAGTTTCATTACTTAGCTTGTATTAAAAAATTTAAGAAAATGACACATTTATCAATGTCGTAGGGTTTGATTTTTTTTATACACTTTTGAAGCTCTGTTTCAAATGCGTGCTTGTGATACATTCATTTTAAAAAATTACCCGAAAATATAAGTACACAAGGACTAAATTGCATCAAAAAGACATGAGCATCAATCCCCTGGGAATCTCCCTTGTTCATAGAAAAAATGATAAATCACTGCTGCACTTAAGAATTACCGTAACTACAACTGAACTAAGCTATAATTAAGGTATTTTGGTATCCAAACAACCGTTTATGAGCGGAACAAATGATCGACAACCAAAAAGAGAATAACATAATATTCGCCAATGTAAGGTAATCTGGCGTGTGCGAAAATGGACAATATATGTATAACCGTAAAAAAAAAAAAAATGGTATTGCTTTTTGATAAATGCAGACAACATTAATCACATTAGTCAGTTATAAGTTTAAATAAGGACCGCGCGTGGGTCACCATTGATTGTCTAATATCAGTAAATGTGTGATAGTTGTCGTCAAACTGGTGATTGGTGTGTGTTAGATATAACCAATAATTGATAATTACGTCGTTTATAGCACTTATACAATAACTTTACCAAACCAACACCCTTCACAGGAATTTTACAGCTGAAAATTTATGGATTTCTTTGCTCAAATTCCTGGGATATCTTTAAAGAACACGGGACTTCGAAAATCCAGTACTGTCCCACATAATCCGAGACAAATGGCATGTCTGACTGGTGGTATCATAGCAGTGATTGTTTCAAGGATGTGTTACTAATATTAGAAACAACCTCAGCACTAATGCGCCAAGCTTTCCATAAGGTAGGACAATAAAGAATGTCCGATCATTTGATTTTTTTAAAAGATATGGAAACTCAAGTCAACGAATTGAAAAGGGAATCAATTGTTTTCTTTTGATTTTGTTCAAGCTGAAGTCATTTCCAAGCCAAGATATGCTGAATTGTTTGTCCTAAATTTTTGGAATTTTGTACTACGTTTTAACCCTTTCCTGGTTAATCCCTGGTTTTAACGTCCCTGTAATTTTGTAATTGAGAAAACATTGTGGAAAAAGAAGAAATTGCTTGTATCAAGCAATTTCTTCCTTTTCCACAATATTTTCTACCCTACTAAATGGTTATTTTTCAAAGGAATTCAACTTTGAATTTTCGTCAGCAAAACCTCTGAATTTGGAGAGGTCTAAAATTTTGCAAAACAGGAAAGGGTTAAGCTAAGCATATATTGCCTACAACATGGACGATTGTTGTTATTCTTTGATCAGACTGAACATTTTGATTGTGTAGACTGATATTTGTTTGACCCATTCCCACACAGTGAGGTTTTTTGAGTTTATGGAATTTTAGATTTTTTCACCTTTCAGGGTAGAAAACATTGTATAAAATGAAGAAATTGCTTGTTACAAGCAATTTCTTCATTGTACACAATGTCGCTGAGTTGGAAAGGGTTAAACTGTATTTGTGGCTGTACAGTAAGGATTTTGAAGCTCACTGCCGTCATAGCGCAGTTGGTAGCGCGTCGGACTGTCAATCTAGAGGTCCCGGGTTCGATCCCTGACGGCGGCACTCATCCTTTCCGACTATTTGTCTCCCACCAATTGGTCGATAATCGTAGACCTATGTGGGATAGCAGCTGGAGGCTAGGAAAGGATATGATGGCGGTACTGGTGTGAGAAATACCAGGAATCCATTGTTAGGTGCTCCAGCCGCCGCGATATAACTGAAAGATTGTTGAAAGCGGCATAAAACCCCATTCAAAAAAAATTTTGAAGCTCAATGGAAATTTTCTTAACCCATTACTGGACAACAAAATTCAAGATTGGTCCAAACTGATAGAAGTTGCAGATAAAAATAAGTGCCAAATGGGGTAGAAAACACTGTGAGAAAAAGAGACAATGCTTTCAATAAGCCATTTCTCCTTATCCTACAGGGTTTTCAACAATTATATTGCAAGAGGATGTCAAAAAGAGTCATTGTGTGGTAGTGGGTTAATCTAACTACTAGTATGGATTCCTGGTATTTCTCACACCAGTACAACCAATACATCTGGTCTGAGTCTCCAGCCGCTTGTCTCACTTGGCTTTGCATTCATCAATTGTTGGTGGGAAACAAATGTTGGAAAGGACATTTGCCACGATTAAATTTTAACTGGGTATCGAACCCTAAGGACCTAAAGATCAAGAGTGGCACATGCTACCAACTGTGGCATGGCCACGGCAAGATCTACATGAGACCAATTTGTATAAACTTGAGGAGTTTTCTACAGGATAGAATATTGAAATCTAGTTCATTTCGAAACACATTCTTCAAATGACAGAAAACAGCAAGTTGGGATCCAATTCATTGCTGAATAATTGAATTTCAAAGATGAAGTAAAAGCCAATTCTAAACAAAATCAATTAAGATGTGCACAATTATTTCAGTAGTGAATATTCTTCCTGTTTCAACAGTTTTATATTCTCTGACTTTCATATATATCACTGGAAGTTTCTTTATTGATTGAATTCGGTTTAACACCACTTTTAACAGTATTTCAGACATATAATATTGCCTGGTGCCGGGACCTCATGATCGAGACTCCTATATCACTGGACGTCCCATAAACCCATTGAAACTGCAGCTTTCTTAACCCTTGTCATGCTGAATAAAATCCTCTCCAAAATTATGTTCAAATCAAAGGTCTGAAAGCACAGAAAACACCCATTTTGAGTAGGTAATTATTTAGAAAATAAAAGGTATAAACAATGCTTGTTTTAAAGGGACAAGCAGGAGGCCTAGCTAAGGATCAGACTGCACATATGTACAGACTGATCTTTGTCTTTGCCTCCTGCCAAAGTAGGAATATTCCGGGATCATCATGACAAGGCTTAATTTGAGAAAAAAACAACAGTAACATCCTTTTCCAATAATCTCAGATAATCTCGAAGGACTAAAGCTATTTTTCCTGCAAACTGATAATAATCGCAGATGAGAAGAAAATACCTAATTTGCATGCTGTAAACGACCAATAACATTAATTAATTGTCAATTTGCCAATACACCTCCAAGAATTTGTTCCATGCAGGGGCTTCATATATAGACATTTTTTTCTTTCCAAACTCTTCTAAATACTCCTTGTGGAGCCGCGCCATAGCGTAGTGGTAACTTGTAGGACTCTTAACTCATTACCACACAACAAAATTTTAGACTTGTCCAAATTGAAAGAAGCTGCAGACGACAATTTCGAGTTGACAGAATTTTGAATTTTTTGGTCTTTTTGGATAGAAAACATTGTGCATAATGAAGAAATTACTTGTCACAAGCAATTTCTTATATTTTCCACAATGTTTTCCAAAGCTTTTCTTTTTAGGGGCGTAAAAAGGAGGGATTGTGTGGGAACGGGTTAAGTTATGATATAACGGTTTCGATCCCTGGCTGTGGGGAGTTCTCCCAAAAATGGGTTTGATAATCATAAATCTAAGTGGGATGAGCGGCTGTAGGCTGGGAAAGGATGTAGTGGTATTACTAGTATGAGAAAGACCAGGAATCCATAGTTAGGTGCTCCAGCCTCCAAAATCTAAGTGGGATGAGCAGTTGGAGGCTGACAGAAAGGATGTAGTGGTAGTTCTGGTATGAGAAAGACCAGGAATCCATAGTTAGGTGCTCCAGCCTCCAAAATCTAAGTGGGATGAGCAGTTGGAGGCTCGGAAAGGATGTAGTGGTAGTTCTGGTATGAGAAATACCAGGAATCCATAGTTAGGTGCTCCAGCCTCCAAAATCTAAGTGGGAAGAGCAGTTGGAGGCTCGGAAAGGATGTAGTGGTAGTTCTGGTATGAGAAATACCAGGAATCCATAGTTAGGTGCTCCAGCCGCCAAAGTCTGAGTGGGATGAGCAGCTGGAGGCTTGGAAAAGATGTAGTGGTAGTTCTGGTATGAGAAATACCAGGAATCCATGGTTAGGTGCTCCAGCCACCACAATATGACTGAAATACTGTTAAAAGTGGTGTTAATCTCCATTAAATCAAATAATCTCAAATAATACTCCTTGTAGGCTACTATAATCCAACAGCAATAATTTGTCACTTGACGAAGACCTATTTGTGTCTATGCTCATATAATGCAGGTAAAATGTTACAGTTTTATAGCTTATACAATATACCCAAACACTTACTCTTTTCAAGCTGAATAGAAAAATGAATCAATATCAAAAGACTGAAAACACTGGATGCACTATAAATGGGTCAATATTTCTTTTGAAAATTAGTTTCATAAATGTTTTTGTCTTGAAAGAGCAAACAGGTGGTATTGACAAGTATCAGACTGCTTTTATCTGCAGGCTGATCTTTGTCTATACCTCCTGCCAAAACAGGAATATTCCAGGTTAAGCATGACAAGGGTTAATAAGTAACCGATAGATTCTAATTGATTAAAACAACACAGTCATCAATGTTGTGGCTTTAAAGGATTTTGTTTGTAAACAAGTGACATTATTTTCCCGCTGCACTATAAACTTTGTAAAAACAGTTTACCAGGCTGTAGGTTGCCCATTGACAGTATGTTTTCACCTGGACTTTCTGGGAACCATAATGTTACAAGAGATGTTTCTGAATGACACTTTTGTTTCCTTTTTATAGAGTTTTCATACAGAAGCTGTAATTGACAAATTGCTGGCCCCTTCCACCGACTTCCTTTAGCCCTGCCAATTGACTCCGACAGGAAGTTACACTTTGATTTTTAACGGTGTTATTTTGCACAATTTATGGCGAGGAGCATATTACAAATAAAAAGAACCTTATGAAGAGAACGTAATTTAAATGTACTGAAATATTTATTTGGATGATAATTTGAAGATTGTCAATATACTTTCATCCTAGATTTCCCTCTTGTGAAATCAGGCCATTTGTATTGAAGGATTATAATATATTGGCACAAGAAATAAAAAAGTTCAGACCATTTTAGGACCCTTAGCAGGTCTATTGTCAAAATTGGGACAACCTTGAACATCTATGGTTGTCCGTAATAAAGTACATTGCTGGCCACCACATAACATGCAATGGATATCTGTAATCTCTAATTTTCAAAACAAATGACTGGTCCCTTGATACAAAATGTGAGGGCAAACCATCATTTGAAGGGGGGACAAAATGTAATGGCTAGCCGTAATAAATGCACCTTTTCTGTGATGGCTGACCATTACACCAGTGGTAAAGAATCCAGACCATTGACATACAATTGGCCACAAACCAGATAGAAAAATCTGTGAACCCAAACCAAAGTTAGGTCTAAATCAAAGGAGAAAGATTTAAAAAGACATCTGTCAAGCCAGTTTTTTGAAAATTGAATTTCAAAGTTATTGTTGTTTGAAATCGTGTACATTTTCTCCATTTTTGACACCTTTTTTTGTCTTTTGCCCGTCGCATTTATGTGTATTTTGGTAGCATCAGAAAAGTTGTACAAAGACAAAAGTCATATCGATGAAATCAAAGAAATGCTATGCTGATTATGCCCCGAAAACAGTTATTTTGTGTAACTAGGTCAACTTGGCGGACATAATGGAAGACCATAACAAAAACCTGTTATGGATAACCGAAAGTCCCAAGACTGTAGGTGCCCTTAACCCTTTCCTGTTTTTAAAAATTTCAGACTGGTCCAAATTGAAATAGGTTGCAAACACAATCGACAATGAAAATTTGAAATGAAACCATTCTATGTAGTTTAAAATATTGTGGGAAAAGGAGAAATTGCATATTACAGGCAATTACTTTCTTTTTTCTGCAATGTTTTCCCGACTATAAAATCTCAGCGACGTTAAATCCAGGTTTGTATAGGAAAGGGTTAAAACAGTCCATGGCCCTTTACCCATTTCAGACAAAAATTATTTAGACTGGTCAAAATTGAAAAAAGTTGCAAACAACAATTCCAAGTACACTTTCATTAGAATGAAAGCAAAGAAAACAATTTCATAAAAAGATTCTTGTAACTTCTGTTGTTGTTTTCATTTCCCAACAACTTACATCTATAAGATTAAACTTGTTACATTTTAGTCAATGTGGGAGCGTTATAATAATTTATTGGATGTTTGGTTCTGATGGTTGAATTATTCACCACAAATTAGTTAATACGAGGGGGGAGGGGGAGAGAAGAGCATAATAGCATAATAAATCCACTTCTCTGTATAAAGTATAAAAAGCAAAGATTGTACATATAATAATGGCTGAATGCTAGCCTAAGATTAACCAATTACCACTCAGTGACACTTTTAGACGCCCCCCAAAGATAAAGAGCTTTTGAAAACATTGTTGAAAATGAAGTAATTGCTTGTCACAAGCAATTTCTTCATTTTTGATAATGTTTTCTACCCAGGAAGTTGAAAAAAACTACAATTCATAAACTTTAAATTGTCATCCGCAACTTCTTTTAATTTGGACCAGATTAAAATTTTATCCTCTAGTAATGGGTTAAGGCAGTGTGCTACCACACAGTCATCGTTTCTATACTTGTCAGTCCATATTTGGTATTGGGTCGCTGCTATAGGGCAGTGGTAGCACTTAGAACTCCTTATCATTGTGTCCTGGGTTTGATCCCTGGCCACAACAAATATCCTTCAGCGATGGCTTGTCCCAAACCACCTTTACCAAAGGTAAGCTATGAACCCACAACCCACAGGTTACAAGTCAATTGAAAGATTGCTGGCCCCGCCCACTGACACTGCTAGCAATGCCCACAGACTCCGACAGGAAGTTTGACTTTGATATTAAGCAAACCTAATTTTCTAAAATGTATTGACAGTAACATACAAAAAGGAATAATAAAACTGTTGGCTGGCTATCTAAACGTTGTAACTATATCTTGAGTAAGCTGTACTTACGACGTTTAAGTCACCAAACTAACAAAAATGCTGCACATTAATTTCAGCCAATGCTTGAGTTCAAAGTTCACTTCTTGTCTCAGTGAATTATCTGATAGGTTGACTTTTCCATTAAAAGCCCAATTCAGTCTATTCAGACAGACCTTTTAAGATACTTCATTAAGTACTTTTTAATTTTCTTAGCTCATTCCAACACAATGACGCTTTTTGACACCTTCAAGAAAAAAAGCCTTTGAAAAATTTGTGAAAAATGAAGAAAGTACTTGTAACAAGCAATTTCCTCATTTTCCACGATGTTTTCTACCAAAAAAGTTTAAAAAATCTAAGAATTCATAAAGTTAAATTTGGGTCTGTAACTTCTTTCAATTCTGACAAGTCTAAAATGTTCTTGTGTGGTAATAGGTCAAATTGATTTGGAATCACTAAATTACGGAAATACAAATGTTTGGACAAATTTGATAAAACTGACAATGAATTATTGAGAACTTGTAAAACTGTCTTGATTTATCTGAGTGTGAAACATCATCATCAGAAAAAGGGACCAACTAGAAATTGTGTAAAACAGTTTCTTGCAAAAGATATTGGATAAAGCCCCCCTTTTTACACCCCTCAGGAAAGAAGCTTTGCAAAACAATGCAGATATAGAAGATTTTGCTTGTATCAAACAATTTCTTTAATATCCAAAATCTTTTCTACCCAAAAAGAAGCTATTATTAATCATAGTAGATATTTCACAAAGGTTTGTATAGCCAGGTACAATGATTTTACTCTAAGCTTTAAAAAAATCAACCCATTACCAGACAGAAAAATTTTAGACTGGTCCAAATTGAACAGAGTTTCAGACATCAATTTAACATCTGTGAAATTTTAGATTTTTTTTAATTTTCTTGGTAGAAAATATTGTAGAAAATGAACAAATTGCTTGCTTCAAGCAATTTCTTCATTTAGCACAATGTTTTCCTATTTGTTTTTCGGGAGGGGGGGGGGGCTATCAAAAAAAGTCAATGTGTGGGAATGGGTTTAAAAAGCATGTTACCTTTACTTTCTGAGATAAGCCCCAAATACATGAGAGAGAAAACAACAACAACAACCATTTAAGAATCATATTTCCCAACCAAAAGTTCAAGGTTGCTTTTAAACACCCATTCACTCTACTCATATTAAGCAACAGTTGTTTGGAAAGAAATTTTAGGGTAAGAGAGGGGGAAAAAAGGGTCATTAGATTTTCTCTCTTTCACACTATAATTTGAGAAAAGTAGAAAAATTGGGTCACTAAAATGTCTTAACCGATTACCTCAAATTAATGCTTTTTGGTGCCCCTAAGAAAAAAGTAAAGGAAAACACTGTGGAAAATGAAGGAATTACTTGTTACAAGCATTTTCTTCATTGTCCACAATTTTTTCTATCTCAAAAGACAAACTAATTAAAAAATCAACGAAAAAGTATCTTTGAATAGGGACTAGTCTATAGTTTTGTCGTCTGGTACTTGTTAAGTTTAAGAGACCTTCCTCCAAAGATTTTGATAAATTCGTTCAGAAAACTGCAAACTCAAAAAATGTTCTTGTGTGGTAATAGGTCAAATTGATTTGGAATCACTAAATTATGGAAATACAAATGTTTGGACAAATTTGATAAAACTGACAATGAATTATTGAGAACTTGTAAAACTGTCTTGATTTATCTGAGTGTGAAACATCATCATCAGAAAAAGGGACCAACTAGAAATTGTGTAAAACAGTTTCTTGCAAAAGATATTGGATAAAGCCCCCCTTTTTACACCCCTCAGGAAAGAAGCTTTGCAAAACAATGCAGATATAGAAGATTTTGCTTGTATCAAACAATTTCTTTAATATCCAAAATCTTTTCTACCCAAAAAGAAGCTATTATTAATCATAGTAGATATTTCACAAAGGTTTGTATAGCCAGGTACAATGATTTTACTCTAAGCTTTAAAAAAATCAACCCATTACCAGACAGAAAAATTTTAGACTGGTCCAAATTGAACAGAGTTTCAGACATCAATTTAACATCTGTGAAATTTTAGATTTTTTTTAATTTTCTTGGTAGAAAATATTGTAGAAAATGAACAAATTGCTTGCTTCAAGCAATTTCTTCATTTAGCACAATGTTTTCCTATTTGTTTTTCGGGAGGGGGGGGGGGGCTATCAAAAAAAGTCAATGTGTGGGAATGGGTTTAAAAAGCATGTTACCTTTACTTTCTGAGATAAGCCCCAAATACATGAGAGAGAAAACAACAACAACAACCATTTAAGAATCATATTTCCCAACCAAAAGTTCAAGGTTGCTTTTAAACACCCATTCACTCTACTCATATTAATCAACAGTTGTTTGGAAAGAAATTTTAGGGTAAGAGAGGGGGAAAAAAGGGTCATTAGATTTTCTCTCTTTCACACTATAATTTGAGAAAAGTAGAAAAATTGGGTCACTAAAATGTCTTAACCGATTACCTCAAATTAATGCTTTTTGGTGCCCCTAAGAAAAAAGTAAAGGAAAACACTGTGGAAAATGAAGGAATTACTTGTTACAAGCATTTTCTTCATTGTCCACAATTTTTTCTACCTCAAAAGACAAACTAATTAAAAAATCAACGAAAAAGTATCTTTGAATAGGGACTAGTCTATAGTTTTGTCGTCTGGTACTTGTTAAGTTTAAGAGACCTTCCTCCAAAGATTTTGATAAATTCGTTCAGAAAACTGCAAACTCATGCATGCATGCGTTTTTAATCCAAGGTTTCAATTTTCAGGTTACGTCAGAGAGAAATTAAGAAAAGAAAGCTTCCTCCTTTTTTTAGATAGAGAAATTTAAATCGATTTAAAATTGCCGATGAAACGTTGGATATTTGAAAATGAGATTAATAAAACATTCTTACAGTATGTGCACGTCATCAATTCTTTCATTTCTGTTGAACTCAGTTTACTGGAACGTTTCCCCATATTAAAACTCCATTACAAGAAATGTAAGATCACTGTTTTCATCTGTTAAAAACTGCTCACCAACAATTTTTGTCGTCTCGCGGACGTCGCACCTGCCTCCATTTTATGTGTCTATTTCACTATTGATCATATGACCACATCATGTGACATAAATACCTGCCTCAGCAGCATTGCTTTTCCCGCCAACTGTCACACACGGACCCTATAATCAATATAACTCTTTAAATGGACAAGGAGCTTTAAAACTTTTCCGATAAAGCTCGACTTAAGCTTCAGACGACCGTTAGCAATTATAAAGCTCGACCATTTTCTTTGAGTATTATTTTGACCGCCTCAAAGCCGTATTTGACTACGTCAAATCGCCACGGTATTGAAGACTGAATTAAAATCTAAATTTGATTCAGCTGGCGGAAATCTCCATCTGTAAAAGTTTAACATGATTCTAGAGATAGTTAATGTTACCAGGATCTGTCACCACGCCGTATATTCGTTTGTTCTTCTGTTGCAGTGGCGGATTCAGAGATGTTTGATAGGTCGTTAGAGCCACCTAGGTAGACTAATTCATTTTCGTTTGGAATTTGGTGCGAATTTCGTAGAAACGAGTTAGTTTACAAACTTCCTGGATCCTTCACTGTAATCGTCCGTGGCGATTTGTCTTGAATCAGCATGTCTTAGATAAGATGAAATTTCATATATGAGCCTGTGTGTAGTGTTTCCAATCACTGAATACACATGTGCACCTAGTATAAATCAATCATCAACTTGTGTACCTGCACTGTCAGACCAAATGCTTCATTACATGTATGCAATATGCAGGTAGAAAGATCTACTTACTAAAAGCCTCTTTTATGCAATCGGCGAATATTCGAAATGTCCTGAGTGACTGTCCAGGCTGCAAATTGTCCGTATACGGCTCCACACATATATACGTGAAATGGTAGGAAATGTCACATAATGGCTCATATTGACTCCTTTTGCTGTAGCGTCCATTCTTTTATTGGCCGCTTGTCACAGAAAAGTCATCTTGTC
The DNA here is from genome assembly GCA_946902895.1 of Fragum fragum. Lineage (NCBI taxonomy): Eukaryota > Metazoa > Mollusca > Bivalvia > Cardiida > Cardiidae > Fragum > Fragum fragum. The sequence continues at coordinate 20,637,755 of OX336380.1, forward strand.
ATACCAAGGGCGGAGAACTTTCTAGTTATATAATTTGACATTTGAGTAAAAGATGATCTCGCCTATCCGTTCACCTGTGATGATATAGAAAAGTGTTGTACTTGTAAAATATCAATGAAAAATCTTCTTCGTTTTTCACCATAAATTCTTGAAACTTCACAATTTTATTCCCGGTCTATCAATGGTCCCGGATAGGCTTCGTCTTCAATCAAATGCAAACCATGTTATGCAAAAGAAGTCCCTTAATGTCTTCTTTCTTTAACCTCTGTATATTTTTTGGACTCAAAGATTTAAAATACCCCTGTTTCTTCAAGACTTTTAATGAAAGCCAAAGCTTAGTTCTGGCGTAATCTCATACCTTTATCTTAGATTTTCTAATTTGGCCAAGAGCTACTTCAAAGAATAATATCTGTCATCATGCTAATTGAATTTGGACAAGAAGCCTGTGTCGTGCTTTTTCATTTATTTACATTTTGTGACTTTCTTTCTACTTAATTTTTGTCTGGAACCTACCGTTAAATTGGAAAGTAAGGTTTCTTATGATCAAAACGATATTTCATTCGAACATATTACTACCTCAATTTACATTTTGATCGGTCATCGCGAAACAGTTGTAACTGCCTATATGTTTATATGCACTTACAGCTGTTTCGCGCTGAACCATCGATATGTGACCTGTCAGCCGAGAAAGAACCTGTCGGAGAGAGCGAAGCAATGAGTGCGCAGGCTGACAAAGGTCGTAACTTTTCTGTTTTTGACAACTTTCCTAATCAAGAATGGCCACTCTACCTTCAATAATTTTGTAATGCGACTTCTAATTGACCTTTGCTGGATTCTCCCTATTTCCAATTATTTGTTCTACGAATCACCGGGTTCATTTTTATCAGGCGGGTCACATATGTCTTACTGTTTATAATTCGATGAGCATAATCAGTCTCTGACGGCTCGTCTCAGTTTGACGCACAAATTGGAAAAAAAAAACAAAACGGAAAAGACCATTGAACCAACCACTTCATTACCTTTGGATAAGTGGGCTGACAGAACACCATTACGCCCAACAAGACATGGACGAAGTCTAAATTATTATGCTGTATTTGTGTATTTCCGTTTATTTATCGTCGGTACCGTAGCACATGCCCATATCAGCGACGCCCCCAGAAGACGGTTAGTTGTTACGGGGGATAGTGCAAGGATACAGGACGAAACTGCTGAGAGCTCCGCCTGGTTCTTTAACGTGCTCGATGGATAGCATCGTCAAACCGGGCCTCGGTTTAACATCTCATCCGAAAGACAATTAGTTGAATTAGTTGATATGGTCAGCCCAGGGCTCGAACCCGTGATCTTAAGGTTTGAAGTCAAGTGCTCTACCAACTGAGCTAATCGGGCTGACAAAAATTACAAGAGACGATATCTGAGGTAATTGACCAATCGCTGGCCCCGCCCATTTATTTCGTTAGCCCCGCTCATTGACATTTAGCTGTAGGTACGACGTTTAAGTAGTCAAACCCAACCCAAAAAAGGTTATCAAAAATGGCGGGCAATGTTGGAGATCAAAACTCATTTCTGGTCTCAATTAATGATTTCATTGGTCGCCTGGTTATCTGATTGACAACCGCGATTGGTCAATTATACAGTAGCAGAGGTTAAAAAAAAAAACAGAAAGAAATTTGTTGTAGCTCGATTCTTATAGCAATTAATCCTTTCCCGTATAGTCACTTATTTTTTACGTCCCTGTGATTTTATACTTGAGAAAACATTGTGGGGAAAGAAGAAATTGCTTGTAACAAACAATTTCTTCTTTTCCCACAATATTTTCTACTTAACCGATTGTTTAGTTTTCAAATTGCACTCACTTTAAGTTGTGTTCTGCAACATCTTTCAAGTTGAACCAGTCTAAAATTTTGAAAAAAATGGGAAAAGATTAATCATTTCCAGACGTTTGACCACAAAGAGTAGGGATAAATATTTCAATTGAAAGAAAATTAAAATTAGCTAATAAACGATGTATATTTTGATACACACTTTTCTATTTCCATCGCCGGATTACTCATGATTTATTTCGCGACAATTAAATACCGAGGCGGTTTCTTGATGCTACCGCGACGGAAATAAAAATCGAGTGTAATGTTTGTGATGAAAGATTGCGAACGGGATATGCACATAGTAAATGGTACATTTTGAATCTGTAGAAAACATTCTGGATATTTTGTATATATATCTTTATTAGATAGTCTCATTCATGTACATCATTTACAATCAGACAATATTACACACATTAAGAGAACATTCACATATAGAATTATAAGAGACTTACATGATTAAAACAGTACAAAACAGTAAAAAACACTTACTACATATAAATAGACAGGATAAGAACCAGTTGCTAATGGTGCAGGGGTTTTTCCGTCTAACTTTAATAAAGGAGAAGATAAGTTTCCGTTATTTCGAGTTGTTGTTGTTGTTGTTTTAAGTAAGGGGGAATTTATGATTTGTTAAAAATACAATGAAAATGAAAAAGACAATTAACCTTTTCACAGTGTACATAAATAGCATCTGGTTCTTGGTAATATGGCAATATGCGTTAAAATATATGTGTGATAGATTAAGGAAAAGGAATAGAATAACCATCAACCCTCACGGACTATTCACTTAGTAATATGAAAGTTATTATCCTCGCAATTAAACGTCGCCTTTTTAAGCAAGAGCTCGGTCGTGAACAGTATCCTAGCAACCTAAACAGCGCAATATCAAATAAGTATCCTTTCAAGTTTAAAGTCGTTTCACTAGATGACACATGTCTGTTTACGCAGACGAAAACCTTCGTTGATCGAAATTAGGAATACACTTATTGTTCAAGAATCCAATAAACCCATAAGCCAACATAAATGTAATATATACAATAGGGGTAAATTTTGATAAATTTTCGTGGCTTGGGCAGTCTAATTTTTCGAAGCAGAAAAATAGCTGGGGGTCCCGTGTTTTATTGAGGCACTGCGTTTTTGCGATAATCGTAGGAAAAGGCTTACATCATTAATATTATGTGATCGTGACTTGACCTGGCCCATGAGATTCCAATGGTACACCGTATCTAATCATAGTACTGAAAGTGCTGTAAGCTAGCAAAGCATAGTTTTGTACAATAATCTTCTGTTCTAAATGTTATCATGATAAACGAACGAGATTTGAGTAATCCAGGAGTTAACTCATTGCAACAAGACAAAATCATAGACTGGTTCAAATGAAAAGAAGTTGCAGACAATAATTTCAAGTTGGTTGAATTAAGAAAAGCTTTCCCTTGTTGTGTAGAAAACATTGTGAACAATGAAGAAATTGCTTGTATAAAGCAATTTCTTCCTTACCCACAATGTTTTCAAAAGCTGTTTTCTTCATAAAGCTTTTTTCTCGAGATGCTTAATGGGAATGGGTTAAATAGCATGCTTTTGAAAGAGTTCTCTATAATTTTAAAAGAGTTTGGAATATTCCTTAAATACATAAGAACTACTTTTTATTAGGCATTCACGGAGAAAGCCTCCGGTTTGCACTCGTTGAATCAGAAGACCTCAAATTTTGTCTGTTAACTTAAGCTATGAAAGCTTACGCTTTAATAGCTAATAATAGTGGAGTTTGAAAATTTTTGCAGGTCTCCCATTCCCAATCCATGATTTGAGGGGAGAATTTGTGTTGGCATTAAGGAAGTTATAAAAGATGGCGAACTCTACATCTGTCTCAATTCAAATATGCCTGTAATGTTAGAACAACAATTGAGGCTAAACGTGACAATTCCAACCATTACAAATATGCGCCCAGTAAAGAATGTGATCAGCCTGTACATCAGTACAGCCTGCAAGGTGCTACTTAATAGTACTCCGACGCATGTTAAAGACAGTTCATTTGCTAATAAAGAACAAACCTACAATCAATATTAGCTAGCACCAAAAAGGAATGAAATTCAAAACAGAAAGCGACACATTTTCATGTTTTTGGTGTCCAATCTCGTACATAATGTCTTACCGTATTTTACTTGATTGGTACATAGATATAAAGAGTTAAACACATTCCCACACAGTCCCGCTTTTTATACATCTAAAGAAAATAGAAGCGCTTGAGCGCCTTTATCGCTCCACAGACCTGAATGTACTGATTAAGCAAATAGTATTTTCAGGAATTCAATAAGAATTGAGTCGTCTTTGCCATATACCTGGCAAATAAATCTGGCCACTAAAATCTTTGAAATAGTTATAGACAAGTATTTCAAAGTTTTCACTGTTTTACAACAGTCAAGTTGGGTTATGTAAAATTCATTTATTAACTTAGATGAAAAGGTGTTTACAAAATTTTCACTGTTAACCATATATGGACATAAGCCATGACAATAAAGCCATGTTTTTCAACCAATCAAATTTATATTAAGGAATCTGACAACTATATACTGAGGATCACTCCTGTAAAATTTGGTTGAAATCCCCCAACAGGTTTCTCAGAAGAAGATTTTCAAAATTTTCAGAATATATTCAATTTTTATATGGAATGAAGTTCTGCCCTATCGAAAGTTATGATTTTCATCCAATCAAATTCAATGAAGAAATCCAATAAAGAGTCGCCAAAGTATAATTCTTGTGAAATTAGGTTGAAATCAATCAAATGGTTTCTGAGAATTTTTTTAAACAGTTTTCACTACATACCATATATGGAAATTAATTCCGCCCACTAAAACTATGATTTTCATCCGATCAAAATTCTTTTCTATATTCTGATAGAAATTCACCACAGGATCATTCCTGTGAAATAAGTTGAAATAATTTGCCTTGTTTCAAAGAAAAGATTTTCAAAGATTTTTTTTTCCATTTATGGAAATTAGCCCTCCCCCCATTAATCCATTTTTATTATCTGATCAAAAATCTTTGGAGAAATCTGACAAAGGGTTATTACCTGAAATGCAATATGGTTATCAAAAGCAGCTGAATTTATTAATTCCTTCCATAAGTTTTACAAACGTAGACCCTCAAGTCCAAAATTTTCAACTTATCAAATTCTCTTCAAAAAATCTAATTAAAGGTCATCCAAATATATACACGATCATACATTCAAACGATATCCATTTGATAAAGTTAAAGGAGAATTTGATATACATGTATTCGATTTATGGAAAAAAGCTCTCCCACAGAGCAATGTTATTGGTCTTAATAAATAGTTTTTGATTTTAATAAGCCATAAACCAATTACTATAGATGACAAAATTTTACACTGATTCAAGTTGAAATTTCAAACTGAGTTATAAATTTGGAAAATAAATACCAAATAAGATAGAGATCATTGTGAGAAAAGGAGAAATTGCTTGAAACAAGCAATTCTATTTTTCTTCAAGGTTTCAATAAACATATTTCTTAGGGCTTCAGAAAGCAACGTTATATTCTAGTGGATTAACCCATTCCCACTTGACAAAATTTAAGACTGGTCCAAATAGAAAGAAGCTGCAGACGACAATTTCAAGTTGATGGAATTTTATTTCTTTTTTCGTCTTTTGGGATAGAAAACATTGTGGATAATGAAGAAATTGCTTGATACAAGCAATTTCTTCATTTTCCACAATGTTTTCCAAAGCTTTTTTCTTGAAGGGCGTAAAAAGGAGGGCTTGTGTTGGAATGGATTAAAATGCATTTTCTTTCCATTTGTACCAATTTAGAATTTTTTCATCTGGTAAAGGGTTATAGGATTTGATAAATCTTTCTTTAGAAACATATAAAGAAACTCATCAAGCGAAATATCTTCAGTTTAGAAAAGGTACAAAGGAAGATGATACGCAGCAAAGTTAACTAAATCAGCTGAATGTATTACTATCCTTTAATAAGCTTTAACAAAATTAGGCCCATTAGATCCAAGATTTTCAACTGATCAAAATTATGGAAAAATCTAATTAAGGGTAACCCAAAAGAAATTCATGAACATCCGTGTAAAATGTAAAAAATATTCATTTGATACTGTCTAAGGAGACAAACTTTAGTAAATGCTAAAGGAATCTTTGAAGGAATTTTATAAAGGCTAACCCATTAATCAATTTTATGAAATTTGGTTTGATTCCTATATGGCCCAAAGAAGAGACTTGAAGGTCTTGTTCCGGTATATGGCCCAAAGAATAAATTCAAAGTTCTCAAGTCTGTGTGATGCGTCTCATTTATTGATTTAAATGGTACATGATGAATGTGGATGTCTAACGTACATATGGCAATGATGAGAGAGACGTGGCAAATTTGAGTAATTGTTCTTAGGAACGTAGTAAATCATATCAAGTGTCTCTAGCAAATGCTTCAGCATGGATGACAGCCACGCGGAATCTAGTAAATGTGACGTAACATCCGCCCAAAGCGTTCTTACAAAAAATTAAGCTACTAAAGTTTCCGCGCCAAAAGCGTTTCGCTCCTACACACCAGCCCCTTAATTGGGTGTAGTGCAAATTATCACTCAATTACCTCTAATAACATATACAATAAACAAACAATGTCCCTTTTGTTTGCAATTTTCAGTAATCTTAATCATGAGAGCAAAGATATTACATATTCATTATTTTTGCAAATAATGGGTATGAAATGAATTTACTCATTTTCTAACAACAAGCACAGTTTATCTATTGGCCTTACGAGGCTGCTTGTTGAAGTTTTCAGCTTAACCTGACGTACAAATCCTAACTTATCTGGCATGGTCTCTTGGACAATAGCCAATGGCCAAGAATTTCTTGGTGAATTACTATCCATTATCAATACTACATCTCCCACTTTGAGATTCCTCTTAACCTTATACCACTTTTGTCGTTCTTGCAACAGTGGCAAGTACTCACGTGTCCACCGTTGCCAGAACAAATTAGCTAAGTATTGAACTTGTTTCCATCTACGTTTGCAATAATTGTCAGACTTGTGAAATAACCCAGGAGGTAAATTGGGTTTTCTTTTGAGCAAAAGCAAGTGGTTTGGAGTAAGTGTCTCCAAATCATTTTTATCATTGGAGGCCCTTGTAATAGGACGACTATTAAGAATTGCCTCAACTTCGCAAAACAATGTTAGAAGGTTATCGTCACTCAAAACCTGTTCTCTAACAGTAGAATTGATAGCTTTCCTAACGGACCGAATTAATCTTTCCCAAACGCCTCCATGATGCGAACCGGATGGAGGATTGAATTGCCAATTTATGCCCTTTTGTAGCATTTCTTCGTTAATTCGATTTAGATTCCATTCTTGAATACAACGTTTGAGCTCTCGCTCTGCTCCGACGAAATTCGTGCCATTATCGGATATCATTTTTGTGATTTGACCTCGACGCGCTATGAATCGACGCAGAGCATTTATGAACGAGTTAGTATCAAGCGAAAATCCAACTTCAAGGTGGATAGCACGGCTCGTTAAGCAAGTGAATATAACCCCATACCTTTTTGCCCTACTGCGGTTTAATTTTACATCAAATGGGCCAAAATAATCGACCCCAACCTTAGTAAAGGGTGCTTCGTCCCAATCGACGCGATCTGAAGGCAAGTTTGCCATTTTCTGCTCAAGAACATTGGAATTGTATTGACGACAAATAGTGCACTTTGAAATCAATTTTCTAATCATAGAAGGAGCATTAATTAACCAGTACTTTTCTCTTAAAACAGACAGTATATGGTTTCTCCCTGCATGGCTCAGGTCATTGTGAATTTGCCTTATGATTAAGTTAGACACATGATTATTTTTTGGAAGTATAGTTGGATGCTTGGACTCTAATGGCAATTGTGAATTATGCAATCGACCACCTACGCATAGAAGACTGTCTACTAAAATCGGGTCTAATTTTCTAAGGTTGCTACTACGTTTGACCTGAGAATCACCTTTCCCAAGGGCACTTAATTCTTCAGAGAACTCTTGTTTCTGTATATGAGCTAATATAGCCTTTTCTGCCCTAGCAAGATCCGAAACTGATAAGACTGATTTGTTCATGAATCTTGCTGACCGTCTAGACTGACACCGCTTGCGCAATTCATCTTTTATCTTAAGTATCCAGGCTACGCTTTTCTTCAGTATGTGCCATGAAGAATGAAATAGTAGAATTCTATTAATTATTTCCACTCCATCACTCTGCTTCGCAAGTGTACTGTTCACTTTGGCCTTCTTTATTTCTGGATCAATATCAAAGTTTCCAAAGGTATTTGCTGGAGTTACTGGCCAATTATCCATGGAGAATAAGAATTTTGGGGCATGTATCCAGTCTTTCAGCTATAGTTCCCTATTGACGGAGATTCCTCTGGAAGCTGTATCTGCGGGATTCAATTTGGTAGATACGAAATGCCAATCTGTAGGTAGGGTACTTTCATGGATCACAGCTAGTCTATTAGCCACAAAGGTTTGAAATCTTGAAGTACTGATGTTTATGTAACGCAATACCGACATACTATCGGTCCAAAATATAGTCTTGTCTACAGCTACATCAAGTTCGTCCTTTAACATCTTATCGGTGCGTACTGCAACGGTTGCTGCAGTCAACTCAAGTCTGGGAATTGTTACTTTTTTCAAAGGTGCCACTCGAGATTTTCCAATAATAAAAGAACACTGAACTTCACCTGTTTCATTTTCTTGGCGTAAGTAGGAAACTACACCATATCCTTTCTCGCTTGCGTCTGAAAAATGATGAAGCTCTGTGGACTTAACTGTACCAAATCCATCTGGTGTGATACATCTAGCAACCTTAAAGTTTGATATAGAAGAAACTTCATTCAGCCATTGGTACCATTGGGAATCATACTTTTCTGGTATTTGATCGTCCCAGCCCAATTGTGATTGACACAACTCTTGAAGGATCATCTTTGCCTTTAGTATTAGCGGTGCCATGAAACCTAAAGGATCATATATGCTGCTAACAACGGACAGAATTCCTCTTCGTGTATGAGGCTGCTCCTTGATTGCCACAGTGAATGAAAAGCTATCAGATGCAATACACCAATTAATTCCTAGGGTCCTTTCAATATGTTGACAGTTGTATTGCAAGTCCAGGTCTCTGATACTTTCGGCTCTATCAGTGGATGGGATTGAACTCATAACTTCTTTATTGTTGCTTACCCACTTTGAAATATGGACACCCCCAGTATTTAGTAAATGTCCCAGCTCTTTAACCAAAGAAATTGCTTTAGGAACTGATTCCACAGATTTTAAACAGTCATCGACGTAGAAGTTTCTTAAAACTGTTTTGATAACGTCGTCATTGAAATGACCTTTCACAGCCGTTAATGCGGTCTGGCGTAATGCAAAGTTTGCACAACTCGGCGAAGAGGTAGAACCAAAGAGGTGAACTGTCATCTGGTATTCTGTTGGTTCCCGGTCTGAATCACCATTTTCCCACCACAAGAATCGTTGAAAATTTCTATCTCTAGGGTTAACCTTTACTTGATAAAACATACTATCAATGTCTCCCATGATGGCAATCTGTTTCTGTCTAAACCTGAGTAATGTACCAATCAATGTATTAGTTAAATTTGGTCCTTGCAATAACTGGTCATTTAAAGATATCCCTTGATACCGAGCAGCACAGTCAAAAACAACTCTGAGCTTGTTTTTCTTTGGGTGAAATACGCCGTGATGAGGTAGGTACCACACACGTCCATTTATAGGCAAGTCTTGTGAGGGGCATTTCACTGCGTAACCTTTTCCTATGATTTTCTTCATAAACTCGGTGTACTTTTCTTTAAAGGCAGGATCTTTACCGAATCGTCTGGCTAAAAACACTAAGCGCTGTTCTGCCTGTTTTCTGTTGTTTGGCAAAGATATGTGCGGTGATCTAAATGGCAGGTCTATATAGTAATGATTGTCTTTCAAAGTAATGGACTCTGACACTAATTGAAGGAAGTGATTATCTTCTCTCGAATTTTCTGGCATATCATCTATGGTCTTTTCATTGAAGTCATTATTGAAATAATCTCTAATCTGTTCACTAAGTGTTGAAGCTTTTATATAATTACAAGTATACTTTGCATTGTGATCTGCATTGACATCAAGCGGCCCATTAATAACCCATCCAAACAACGTTTTCACAGCAAATGGTCCTTCTGTTCTACAAGGTATAACTTCCCAAGGTTCCAAGGCCTTTGGTACATTTATTCCAATCAAAAGGTCTACATCACTATTAACGGTCTGAAGTTTTACCTGGCTGAGATGCGGCCATTTCTTTAAGTTATAGTTAGTGGTAACATCACTGACTGTAACAGGAAGGGATGACTGAGTATAAATAGGTGGTAACTCTAAAGTATTCTTGCCATCCAGAGAGCAAATCTCTAGCCCACATATTTCATAAGTGTCCTGAATTGTATCTTGACCCATAGTTAATAAGTTAATTTTTGACCTTCTTCCCTGAAGATTCAAAAATGCTGCGGCCCTTTCTGTACAAAAAGAAGTGGTACTACCTGAATCCAGGAATGCATATGTTTCTAAGTATTTATCACTAAGTTTTGATTTAAGTCTAACGGGAACTATTGGTAATGCATGCTGTCCTACTGACCCAGCCCCCATATGGGCAGCGTATGACTTGGCGAATAATTTCGGCTCCGACTCATCTAATGAAGTACGTCTATCAACATGTAATATTGTTGGATGGCTATAACTACAATTTTGACATTTCATCCTTTGTTTACAGTCAGTCTTAAGATGTCCTGGTCTTAAGCATCCATAACAAAGACCCTTAGACTTTAAAAAAGAATATCTCTCTTTCAAAGGGATTTTTGTTATGTCTGGACACAAATCTAAACAATGTTGACCTTGACAATAAGAACATGAATAACTAGCATTAGTATTTGTTACAAAGATTTTCTTTAACTTATTTCTATTTTCTTTATTTCCACCCAATGTATCTTTACCAAATATAGGATCGACAGCCTTCTTTGCTTCCTTTCGCACGAAATCGACAAGATGCTCAAATCTGACTACTTTGTTTTTAGAGTTCAAGTCATAAGCAACGTTTCTCCATCTATCATGCAGGTAAAATGGCAATTTTCTAACTAAAGATTTTAGATTTTCCGAATACTCTAAAACCTTAATAGCATCAATATTTTTTACGGCGAAATAACATTCGCGAAGAAAGATTCCAAACTCGTCTAGTGCTTTAGCGCTATCTTTGATTGATGGCCACTGTAGTGCTTTATTTACGTAAGCGCGCGCAATAACATCTGGATTACCGTAACGCTCGTTAAATTCTTGAAATGTAGCCTTATAACCTTGTTTTGCGTCTAAGTTAGAGTACCCTTGAACAATTTTGTGAGGCTCGCCACTAGTATATTGTAAAAGAAAGGTTAGCCGTTCATCATATGAGTTAGTATTAGCACAAACCCTTGTTTCGAACTGTCTTAAGAATCTATTGTAGTCCATAGGGCTACCATCAAACTTCTGGATATCTGCCTTAGGCTTTTTTAGATCTCTTGATAAACTCGAGAGGTCCAAGTAAGGATTAGGCACATTCCCTGGTGTAATTGTATTCGAGACATTTGGAATGTTTACAGGATTAGGCGGATTCCTGCCCATATTAGGGGGATGCACATTTTGTGGGTTGTGAAATAAAGACTTTTCTGGAAATTTATAAGTTTTGTCAACAGTCACTTGTTTATTAGGCGATTGTTGGTATTGTTCAGTTGGCGTAGTATGGCGATCACCATCTTCTTGAAGTCGCTGTGGCTTGTCAAATTCTGCATTCAAACTTCTTTCAATCTCCTCCAGAGCTTGTGACTTGGCTCTACTAATGTTCAACTCAGTTCTTAATTGTAGCTCCTCTTCCCTTTGATCTAGTTCCAATCGCTCCTGTTCTAGTTTCTGTTTCTCAGCTAATGAGGAAGCTTTGGCTGTAAGTTCAGCCTGTCTCTGTGATTCTTTTATTCTTTCTGAAGACACACGACTTAATGATGATTGTTGACTATGCAGAGATGCTTGATCATCACCAAGTGGAGGGGCATGATGACCCAGGAATTGTTCAGCTCTTAACCTTGCATGAGTGAAGCGGGATAATTTACTGTTGAACCATTCCGAATCTGTTCGAAGAGTGTCTGGATCTAACAGTGATTGGTATTCTTCGTTGATGCTTAGAAGTTCTTCGTAGGAACCGAGCCAATTTCTGAATAAACCCTTTATAGTCCCTATTTCGCCATTATCAACAGCCTCATAAAGTCTATTTGTGAGTGTTTCTAGGAATTTCAGACACTTTTCTCTGTCCCCGTGTCGTATATCAAGTTGGTATTGCCTCCCTTTCTCGGTCAACGACCTCTCTCGACTCATCTCAGTTTCAAATTTGTTAATAAAAGTATATGGCCCAAAGAAGAGACTTGAAGGTCTTGTTCCGGTATATGGCCCAAAGAATAAATTCAAAGTTCTCAAGTCTGTGTGATGCGTCTCATTTATTGATTTAAATGGTACATGATGAATGTGGATGTCTAACGTACATATGGCAATGATGAGAGAGACGTGGCAAATTTGAGTAATTGTTCTTAGGAACGTAGTAAATCATATCAAGTGTCTCTAGCAAATGCTTCAGCATGGATGACAGCCACGCGGAATCTAGTAAATGTGACGTAACATCCGCCCAAAGCGTTCTTACAAAAAATTAAGCTACTAAAGTTTCCGCGCCAAAAGTGTTTCGCTCCTACAATTCCAATCAGTAGTTTCTGAGGAGAATATTTTAAAGAAAAGGTTTATGGTCGCACACTCACCCGCACGATGGACACAACACCATGACAAAAGCCCGGTGGCCTTCGGCCAGTGGAGCTAAAAACAAAACAAGAGAACGTGAGTAAGTGTTTTGTGTTCCTAAATGCAGGTAAAAAAAATAGTATGTTTTCTCTCACACTGTTTTTGGAAATGTGAAATTAATGTTATTGTTTTCGCTATTGTTAATATTATTGCTTTGAATTGTACGTAAATGGGCCGACTCTTTGTCGAAAGAACAAGCTTCCTAACCTCCTGGGGAAGACACGGAATGATAAAGCTAAAAAAGCTTACAATACCTACATGATATTAAGGGCGCTAATAGAATGTAAGCTAGTGGAAAACGTCATTTTTTTCGCCAAATGACAGCTGTTTTTAAATGCTTGTCCGACTTTTCAATGCTTTGATTTTAAATCATGACAAAAATTATTGAGAGATTGCTTTCAATACAACTATGTATAAACTGACAATTATATGGACCATTAGCTTAGATTATCACAGAGAACAAAAGGAGCACAGCCATGTCCGCGTTCATATACGGCAAATTCGAGACAAGTCCAAATTGAAAGGAGTTGCAGACAACAATTTAAAGTTGATAAAATATAGAAAATTAAGAAATAGCTTGTAACAAGCAATTTCTTCATTTCACCCAATGTTTTACAGAGTTGTTTATTTTCTTGATGGCGGGGACGTCAAAAACTGGGATTGTGTAGAAATGGGTTAACGGTGGGCGTAGCTAGCGTTTGTATCAAATAGTTTAAATCTAAACCTAGTAAGTCTACGCAGGAACTGTCCGGAGTATGTATCTAATAGGACCCAATCAATAGCAACGATATCGTAGCCCTCTTTCTGATAATCTGCTGGCGAGCAGATAATCAGAAAGAGGGCTACGATATCGCAGCTACTAATTAAGGACTCGATTTGGGACAAAAAAGACACAAGAAAGAAATCAATTTGCAATAGGGATGTACGGGTCAATGCTGGGAGACATATTTCCCAGAATTCATTAGTCCTTCACAGTTAATAAATAAGATAGGATGGGCAGAGAACACATTTCACTGGGCAATTGGTAGAAATTGATTGCATTGGTGTTTCTTGATATGTATGGTGACACCAAATGGACGTTCTATCAGAGCCCGACTTCGCATTATTCTGTCCTTAACCCATTACAACACAGTAATTTTTTTAGACTGGCCCAAATTTAAAGAAGTAAATTTTGGACTGGTCCAATCTCAAAAAAGTAAATTTTTAGACTGGTCCAAATTCAAAGAAGTTACAGAACACAATTTCATGTTTACAGAATTTTAAACACCTAAACGCCTCTGTCTTTCTTGGTAGAAAACAATTTTCCACATCATTAACTTGAACCAGGTACCCAAAAATATCTAGACCCTGATTTTTCTTTTTCTCTCATAAACCAACCAAAACTCTCTTTAATGAAACAAAACACACACACACACACACACACACACACACAAAATCACCCTCAATTCTACAGATGTGAAAGACCAGGAGTGGGAGTGATGGGTGTTCATCACGAAAAAACAATGGTCGTTAATCCATTACCAAACGAAAATTTTTTAGACTGGTCCAAATTCAAAGATATTGCAGACAAGAAATTTCATCAACATTTTTTTTTTTACATTTTTAGGAGAAAATATTGTGGATAATGATTTTGTTTGTTTGTTTGATTGGGGTTCAACGCAGCTTTTAACAATTTTCAGTCGTATCGCGGCGGTTGGAGCACCTAACAATGGATACCTTGTATATCTTGCACCAGTACCATCTTTACATCCTTTTCTAGCCTTCAGCTGCTGTACCACTAAGGTTTACGATTATCCACCCATCGGTGAGAGACAAATGTCGGAAAGGATATGTGCCGCCGCCGTGATGGATAATGAAGAAATGGCCTGTAACAAGCAATTTTATCATTTTCACAATGTTTTCCAATGTCTTTCCTTGTGCGTCAAAAGGCAGAATTGTGTGGGAATGGGTTAATGTGAGAAATGAGAAATAAAAAAGGCCCTTGGAATGGCTGTCAAACCGATTCAAATATCTTGAAAGGGAATGAGAAACTCTATAGAAATCCCCAGTGAGCTCCCGTAGATATGCGAGAGCCATTTCTATAAACACAAATTCATTTCAATGGCGACTCAGAGACACGAGAACACGCAAATTCTTGTATTTCGTCACAGGACATTGACTTTAATGAAACAGCTATCGGAAACGTCACGCGAAAGGTGGCCAGCACATGGAATTTTGTAATTGACGGATCGCTGGCCACGCCCACTGAACTCCGACAGGAATGTCAAATAATATATTAAGCTGTTTTAGTGCTATGGTCTGTAACATGTAACAAACGTGTATATGGTAAAATAGTTGGTTCAGTGGTGACATAACGCCGTAATAACAGCTTGAATGTGATGTTTCCCTAAAGTCGCCAAGCCAACAAAAAATGCATACCATAAATTTGGACAGAGGTCTAGATTCAAAGTACCCCAAATGAATGATTGGATTGCAGTATCGATTGTTGGAGTCAGTGGTCGTGGCCGGCGATCCGTCAATTACGCATTAACGGATTCATTCAAATTACAAGCAATTCAGACTTCATTTTCCACGATGTTTTCTTTTTTTTTTTCTTTTCTTGAGGAGGTCGAAAATGGAATTGTATTGGATTTGGTTTGAGGTCGGCTTTTTTTATTAAAAAAACCATCTTCACTCCGGTTTGGTTTTGGAATGCTTTCATTTAGACATCTAAAGCTTGATGCCTAAACGAAAGCATTCCAAAACCGTTAGCGCACAATAAGAAGAGCGTATTAACAAAAATTCGATGCAAAATTTTACACGGTTCAGATTGAAAGTGGTTGCAGGCGACAGGTTGATGAAATTAAAAAAAGTTTTCTTGGGAGTTGGGGGGGGGGGGGGGGGGCTAGAAAATATTGTGGATGATGAAAAAGGGGTAAATAATTTAAGGTGTAGTGTCAGGATAGAAAACATAATGACAAATGGAGACATTGATTGTTAAAGGCGTATTTCTCTTTTGTTCAGATTTTTTTTCACATTTTACTGATTCGTGAGGGTGTCGAATCAGCGGACCACGAGATTTGAAGTATGTATAGTTTCTATTCTATCACAACGAACGGGAATCGACAAATCGCGCCCATCAATCAATGGATCAACCAACCAATCAAATCATTCATTTAGACCGGATGTCAACTTTTAACTCCAACATTGGTCGACATTTGAAATAAGCATTTTTGTTGGTTCGGTGACATAAAGGTCGTAACTACATCTAATTAGGTGTAGTTACGACGATTGGGTCGCCAACTAACAGTTTCACTTTTGCTTTTTACTTTTTGTTACACGTTGCAGACCATTAAACTTTGAAAATTAATATTTTTTTTAACAAAATGAACTTCCAGTTTTAATCGGTGGGCGAGGCCAGCAATGCGCCAATTCTGTAACAAAGTCAATCCTTCCTTATTCACACTCTCTGATAACTAAGCTACGGCCCTACGATGCGGCTATAGTGAGAGAGTGTCTCTGCAAGATACCATGTTACAACAATGGGGTGTTTCTGCAAGATGGTAATCAGTTGCACCTTCTGCATGATAACCATATAAAGAAAGAACAATAGTATCGTTCAGAAACAACTCTCGATGTAACGTCTTCCTCAGTTACTGGTTCAATCCTTTTTAACCATTGTCATGCTGAATAAAATCCTTTCAAAATTGTGTTGAAATCAAAGGACTGATAGCACAGAAAGCACTAGTTCTGGTTGGTATTCTTGTAGGAAATAGATGGTATTAACAAGGCTGGCTTTAAAGGGACAAGCAGGAGGTCTAGACAAAGATCATATTGCACTTATGCAGCCTGATCTTTCTCTAGACCTCCTGCCAAAACAGGAATATTCCGGGCTCAGCATGACAAGGGTTAATAATCAAAGACGCTTTTAATCTTTATAAGTTATGTCTAATTTAACCCAATGACCCTAAATATACATGTCACAAATTACTATGTTTTCAGAGTCCCTGCTTTATCACACTTTATTCTATTCTGGTGTCAATTCACTCCACCGTTAAAATTTGAATTAAGACTAGGTAAAGGGAGATAACTATATATTTCAGATATCTATAATGTAATTGTAGTTGTTTCTCATGTTCAGGGCAGACAAACATGATGAAAAAGAAGTTATACGAGATGGCGAATTTTAAAGTAGATTGTGCATACGACAAACTCAAGTTGATAAAATGATATCTATTATTCATTAATAAATTGTCCGTTACAAGCAATTGCTCCGTTTTTCTACAGAGACATAACATCCGGTCTATGGACGACCTTAAATTAAATTCTAATTGTGTTTGTAGTTTAAGATTGGTGAAATTATGTTTTCATTTTGTTATTTATTTGTTCATTTTGGGGATGGGTAGACAACATCATAGGAAACGAAGAAATTTTCCGTAATTGTAGCTATTTGTGCATTCCTTTAATAACTTCTAAAGAGACATAACATCCGCTCTGTGGACAAAATTTCCTAGCTCTAATTACATTCAATTTGTGGTAATAGTTTCAAAATTGATGATGTTATGTTTTTATTTCATTTATTTGTTCATTTGGAGAAAAGGTAATTGTAGCTATTTGTAATGATTTCTAAAGAGGCACAATATCCGCTCTGTGGACAAACTATTCAAGCTGTAATAACTCCGCTTTTTGAAATTACAGAAGTTATCATATTTCTATATATATTCTTTTATTTTTCACAGTTCCGCTATGACGTAAACGAAATAGGATTATTTCACGGTCTACTGCCTACTCACCTGGTTGCCTATAGTAACATGGACGCTTTCTGATCACATGACCATGGTTTACCTAGTGTCACATGATACCTAGTCCAATTATGATTGGATAATCGATAACAATTCTTCTGCTAGCTGTATTTTTAATGTACGAGAGAAATTAATGTGTAAAAAAGGTGTAAAACGTGAATAGCTGTTTATTTATTACAAAAGGACAAATATTATCGAGAATGTGTGGAGGGAATGAAATCGAAGACGAAAGCGCTGTGGATGAAAAGAAGGAAAAATATGGTAAGAGACTGTTGACAATTAAGATGAATGAGATTTCGAGTCTTGCTGTAGATTCTATTTCATTTAACACATTTCCACACAGCAAAATTAAACTGGTCTAATATAAAAGGAGTTGCAGACGAAAACGTATTCCCACACAATGACACTTTTTGACATCAACAATTGTGAAAAATAAGAAAAAATGTAACATTTTTTTCATTATAAACAATGTATTATATCCAGAAAGTTGAAATAATATAAAACTTCATTAACCTTAGATTGGGGTAAGTATAAGAAGCAGACCAAACTCTGCAGACCAGTAGACTGCAGACAAATGGGGTATAAAAAGCAGACCCAGTCCCTGCAGACTGGATATACAATATTGATTTATAAGACATTATTACATTATATTTGATAATGGGAGAGAGTAGAACTGACTTAGTTGTCTTCTGCAACTACTTTCATTTTGGACAAGTCTAAGGATTTTTGTTTGGTAATGGGTTAAAGTGTTAACCCATTACAACACAACAAAATTTTAGACTGGTCCAAATTGAGAGAAGCTGCAGACGACAATTTAAAGTTGATAGATACAAGCAATTTCTTCATTTTCCACAATGTTTTCCAAAGCTTTTACTTGAGGGGCGTAAAAAGCAGGGCTTGTGTGGGAATGAGTTAAGTCTTTGAATATGAATGAGTAGAAAAAATTAAAGACCCATACTTTTCAATGAGTTTTAGGCCTCTGCAACAAATATTTCTGACCAAAAATTATTATAAGGGGAAAAAAAAATTTAAATTCTTCTTTTCCACACAATGTTTTCTATCATAACAAATTAATTGAACAGAACAGAACAGAACAGAACATATCATTTATTTCGTCCAGGTACAACAAGGTACAATAAGGACATATATACAAAAACTTTTATGAAAATAGAATAAATAAGTACTTCCGGTAAAACAAGTAGATGGAAATAGTTGAGATGACATATATTTTCCGAGGGATAGATGCGGTCAATGATTGAGCCTTTTTATAGAGTACATATAGTGACAGATGAGGTAATTTGGTGAAATTGCCGTAGGATTAACAAATTTTGTGGAATAATCAAAAGTAATGTTTCGAAGTGGAACAAATACGACAATTACAACTTAGATAAGCTGTAATTGCGATATTTGGATGCCCACTTACGAGCAGCTGTATTATATGTTTAATTTTGTTAGGTTGTATATATTCACATCAAAGTTGTGCCATAATGGCTGTATCCCCGTCATTCCCGACCTTGTTCGAAACGAAGAAACAAGGTTGGAATATGGGGGAATTAATGTAGTCTTGAATCATTTTGGAATGCTATTTTTGACTTTTTAATGAAACCTTACTCGTCTTTAGGCTGAAGACAGTCAAAGATCCTCCCATCTCAAAAACAAAACAAAAACAATGAACTTGCACTCACTTACCAAACCCTCAAGAAACAAATAAGATAAGTTCTTATATCTACTAGAACTTCATCATCTCTTAAACAATTAACTGAATATCTTGATTAACCCATTACCACAAAATCCCAATCTTTTACACCAAAAGAAGAAAAAGGCCTTAGAAAAAATTGTAGAAACTTACAAAATTGATTGATGCAAGCCATTTCTTCATTATCTGCAATGTTTCCGCCATACGATAAAGATTTTAAAGTTTTATCAACAAAAAACATTGTATGCAACTTTTTTCAAGTGATGAAGAGAATATTTTTTGTTTTCATGGAAGATTGAACCGAACAACCTAATCACACTGTATGAATACGCAAAGCGGATTCACACATTGTGTGATTAGGTTTTTCGGTTCATACCTCCATGAAAACAAAAAATATTCTCTTCCTTTCTTATAATTCAGTAGCATCAAGTGAAAAAAAGCAAAAGCTTTACAAATTTTGATATCCTTTAGTACGGGACTATTTTGTGTGGAAGCATACAAAATTGCAGCGTGCTCAAAATTTTGTTCATTGAGTTATGAATATCTTTTTTTCAACCAATCAGAACGCTCGTTTTTGATAGACGAAACTAAGAATTAAATTATTTTGGATTGGTCTGTTATTTTGTCAACTCTTACTGGATTGACCCATTTCCAGACAATCTTGCTCTTTACATCCATCATGAAATGTGTTTTGGCAAACATTGTGAAAAGTAAATAAATTGCTTGTTACAAACTTCTTTTTCATTGTGCTCAATGTAATAAAAAGGCAAAGGTTTTTTTTATATATATATATTAACCAACGTGAAATTACAATCTGCATGCTATTATTTTTTGATGACTGATAATGTATTAACGTATTCCCACACAATGACAATTTTTGGAAGCCAACTAAAGAAAACAAATGGGAAAACATTGTGTGAAATGAAGAAATTGTTTGTAACAATTAGATTAAAACCAGCCTAATATTTTGCTGACTGATAATGGGTTAACCCATTCCCACACAATCCCTCCTATTTATGCCTCTCAAGAAAAAAGCTTTAGAAAACATTGTGAAAATGGAATTGAAAAAGGTTGATACAACCATTGTATGTATATATAAATTCACATGAGCACAGATGAACTTTTTACATTTTTATAAAAGGACAAACCTGTGTAGTTTTACTTTTCTAATAAACTTTTTTTTTTTGGTGCCTTTTCTCAAAAGGGACTCAAATATAGGGGAGATTGAGTGGTATTATGGACCATTAAATCCAAATCTCACTCTTTGGGACCAAAGTTCGATTTGTTGAGAATAAAATGAGTCCTGGTCAGTGGGAAGACGATCAATAAAGTACCTCAATGATGTTTACTAATTGGGTATGCAAACATAAAGACAAAAGTACCCAGTGGATTTTAATACCCATGTAATGAAAATCAATAATATACCTAGTAAATACCCTAACAAGATTAAGCATCTACCAGTTGTTATTTATATTAAGGTTACCGGTACTCCTGATTCCAATAAGTTGCTCCTGATTCAATTAAGTTTTTATTTAGCCAATCTCCATAGGGAAATTGGTGAAGCAATGCACTGTGTAGGTTGAATTTCTTTTGACATCTGATTAATGCCTTTCATCAATTAGTAGAGTAACTAATTGGAATGAAAAGCTGTTGGCCCTGATTAAGTTATTGGTAAGTAAGTAATAATTCATTATTGAAGTGACATGTGTATACAGAATAAAAATATTAACAAGCAAAGAAATAGAGTTACACCCAGCCCAATTGGCCTATATGTCACTGGGTTCAAGAAGTATAACAGATAGAAAACAATGGTGTGTGCTCATAATAAACAGATATGGATGGGTATCCATGTAACATTTCTGTTTATCCCTTTAAATAAAAGGGGTCAATTTGTTAACAAATGAATATTAATGCAACATGGGCACTCAGTCTGTGAGACCCTGAATTCCTTGAATGAAACGGATCCTTGAACGAAGCAAAAGTCAAGAACTTCAGTGTCTATTTATTGATTAAAGAGCATTAAAATTAACATAATTTTATTTCTTTTGAACTTGGTACAACACTGCAAAAATATATTGGAAAAATTTAAATTGTATATTAGAAAACATGAAAAGAGCATTTACATGGATGGCAATGCGTACTCAGCAGACATAGATTAAATAGCAGCTTGCTATATTTACATAGGACTGCTGCGCCCACAGTAGTAATCTGAGTGAGAAGGACCAGAGGAATATGTGAATAAAAGAGATACATACCCAAAACATAATGAGCTAATAACACATTATTATATAACTTGGCCCACTATAATGTCCATATTGAAAGATCCATATTGAAGGAAGGTTGTAGAAACCTATATGAAACAATTCGGGTGGAAAAATGGTACTACTTATTATCTTGAATTAGGTAGTCTGAATCAGTAAAACAGCGTATGTAAAGCAATTTTCCCTTACCAAAAGATTTTTTTTCTTTAAATATATAGTGTATCTGTGTTGGTTTGTGAAGAATGATGGGAAGTCATAGATCTGCTATAAATAAAGTTGGGTCAATGGTCTTGAGGTTGGCTTTACAATCAAGAGATCCTGAGTCTAATTCCCAGGAGCAACTTTCCATATTGATTCTTCCATTTGTCCCAAAGATGATTATGTTTGCAGTGTTATATGCAGAGCTGGTAGGCAAAGCAAAACCATTCAGAGAAAAAGATCATCAAACTTAAATGGGTTGACCTTTCCATATGTAACTGCAAATAGTAACTTGTGTCTCTGGTGGTTTCCCAATTTGCATATCACCGAAAATTACCTTCTATGAAACTGTCACATTACTCTTCCCTCCAGTAAAAGCACTGGCCTGGGAGTTTTGTTGGTAAGGTAACTCCAGTCTAGCAGTTGTCTATTTCCTACTGCTGCTACCACTTGTAACATGCAGAGCTGTTAGACAAAACAAAACCATTAAGAGAAAGTGATCCTCACCCGAAATGGGTTGACTTTAACTATAATTTGTATTTCCGTTTATTTATTGTCGCTACCGTAGCACATGCCCATATGCCCCCAGAAGATGATTAGTTGTTAATGGGGCAAAGTGCAAGGATACAGGACGAAACTACTGAGAGCCCCGCCTGGTTCTTTCACGTGCTCGTTGGATAGCACCGTCACACGGGGCCTCGGTTAAACGTCTCATCCGAAAGACAATTAGTTAGTTAGTTGATATGGTCAGCCCAGGGCTCGAACCCGTGATCTTGAGGTTTGAAGTTAGGTGCTCTACCAACTTAGCTAATCGGGCTGACTTTAAGCTACATTGTATTATTTATCTACAAATAGTAACTTGTCTCTCTGAAGGTTACCTAATTTGCATACCATTACAAATTACCTCCCATGAAACTGTGACAGTAGATAAATAGGTACAAAGTTATCAAACTTTAATCTACTGTAAGAAGTAGATTTAGTATTAGTTGATGGGTTAGGGTGAAATCAAGCCCAGTAGTTTTAGGCAAGAAAAAAGCCTGTAACAATGTCTTACTGAATGGACAGAAATAAAGCTAGCCAAATTACTGAAGTTTTCTCTGCTACCAAATCAACCTGTATATCCACTTTTAACCCTTTCCTGTTCACTCCCTGGTTTGAACATCACATTGTTTTTATACTTAAGAAAACATAGTGGAAAAAGAAGAAATTGTTTGTAAAAAATTATTTTTCACATAAAATCAACTTTAAATTGTTTCTGCATAACCTTTGAATTTGGACAGGTCCAAATTTTTACAAACAGGAAAGGGTTAAGTCAAAATAACCTTTTAAAAAAATATAAACCACAGTCAAGCCATCTGGAGCTTTCTGTCTTTTTATTTTCATGTTATTCTGAACAAAAGAAATTATTCAGCTTGACCAAGTTTAACCCTTTCATGTATCAACACAGGATTTTATGTCACTTTGATTTTATACTTGAGAAAATATTGTGGAAAAAAGAGAAATTGCTTGTAACAAGTGATTTCTCTTTCTCACACAATATTTCCTACCACAAAGGATAGTTTAAATGTTCATTATCGTCTATAACCTCTTTCAGTTTGGACCAGTCTAAAATTAAAGAACAACAATAACAAAAACGGGAAAGGCATAACCTGCAGTGTTTGTTTGATTATTTTTTTTAATACAGCTCCTGCAAACAGCAAATATCACTCCAGAACATCAGTGAATAAAGGTTGTACCAGCACAAAAACTGTTTTAAAAACATCCAACATCTAATTTTACTTACCAAAGGAAGATATTGTAGGAAAAGAAGTCATTGTTTGTAACAAGCAATTTCTCCTTTTCATACAATGTTTCTCAATTTGAATACGATCTAGATTGATGCCTGCATAACAATTCTTCTTCAACTTGGACCAGTCTAAAATAATGTTGTCAGGTAATGGTTTAACCCATTCCCACATGACAAAATTTTAGACTAAAGAAGCTGCAGACGACAATTTCAAAGTGGTGGAATTTTATTTTTTTTCATCTTTTGGGATAGAAAACATTATGGATAAAGAAGAAATTGCTTGTATCAAGCAATTTCTTCATTTTCCACAATGTTTTCCAAAGTTTTTTTTTTTTTTTTTATATGGGAATGGTTTATATAAGGATCTTTTGATGCTTACACCTTGCAGTGTCTTTTATCAACTTCTTGACTTTTTTTTCTCTTGAACCTCTGTAATCTGTGACTTCTGAATCTTTGTCTTGAGATCAGGAGTCTAACTCTTGGACTTCTCTTTTACAGTCAAATCAGTTAACCCATTATCGGACTGGCCCAAATTGAAAGAAGTTGCAGACAACAATTTGAAATTTATGAAAATTTGGATTTTTTTCAACTTCCTTGGTGGAAATCATTGTGGAAAATGAAGAAATTGCTTGTAACAAGCAATTCATCCTTTTTCCACAATGTTCCACAAAGCTTTTTCCTTTTTGGCGTCTAAAAGCGCCACTGAATTGGAATGGGTTAATCTACATTTCTAAGTATGTTTTCTACTCAGAAAGATATTCAATATTTCATCAAGTGAAAATTATTGTCTGCAAAATCTTTGATTTTAGACCAGCCTACAATTCAATTGTCTGGTAATGGTTTAAGGATCTTTTCATATTTTCATCAATCATTGATTTATTGACTGTACAGTATCTTTTGAAGCTCTGAATCTTTGCCACGGAATAAAAAACTAGACACAGGACTTTTCTTTAACCAGTTTCCTCACAATCTCAATTTTTATTCCCCAATAAGAAAATAGCTTTGATAAATGTTGTGGAAACTGAAGATATTTCTTGTCACAAGTAATTTCTTCATTATGCACAATCTTTTCTATCCCAAGAGACAATTTTTTTTTAAAATTTCATTAAATTTATATTAACCCTTGTCATGCTGAACCCGGAATATTCCGGTTTTGTGCAGTCTGATCTTAGTCTACACCTCCTGCTTGTACTTTTCCTGTCAAAGATGTTTATGAAGCTGATTTCTTAAAAAAAATATGCATTTTTGAACAACAAGTTCTATCAGTGCTTTCAGCCCTTTGATTTGACAGCAATTCAGTAAGGTAATTTATTCAGCATGACAAGGGTTAAGTTACAGGCCAACAATCAGTCAATTGACCAATCATGGCTGTCAATCAAATAATAAGTTGCCCATTCATCAAGACAAAAGGTGAGTTTTGAACTCTGACAACGGCTGCCATTTTGTTAAGCTTTTTTGTTGGTTTGGCGACTCAAACAACTTAACTACCACTGAAGTAACAATAATAAGGTCCCAAACCATTCATTCCACTATTTTGTTTCATAAGTTTTGGAACATACTACCATTTGATATCTAAGTTGTCAATTGGTTCAAAAATAAGTTCTTACTGTCATTCTGTTTTTGTTGTTTTTCACTCGGAGAACAATCTAGATCCTTTTCCACATAGTGACACTTTTGGGTGCCCTCAAAAAACAACAACATTTTTTTACTTTCTTGGTATAAAAAAGATGTGTAAAATGAAGAAATTGCTTGTAACAAGCGATTTCTTCATTTTACACAATGCTTTCCCAACTGTTTTTCTTGAGGGGCATCAAAAAGTGTCATTGTGTGGGAATTGGTTAACTAGAGGTCATGTTGGAATAATTACACAGAAATATGTTAACTACATTAGCCGGTGTGTGAAATTTACAACAATTCAAGTGGGCAAAAGTAAAGGACTCAGATCAGCTAGTGCATCCTCAAAGTCTTTACTGTGTGTTCTGTAGACAGTTACAGACTCTTAATCGATTCAAACACTGGCACTTTTTGACCCCCCCCCCAAGAAAAGAAGGTTAGGAAAACATTGAGTGAAGTGAAGAAATTGTTTGTAACAAGCTATTTCTTCATTTTACACAATCTTTTAACCCTTATCATGCTGAATTAAAATCCTATACAGATTTGCTTCAAAATCAAAGGACTGACAATACTGGGAAGTCTTAATAACATTTCTTTTGAAAACTGATTATTTAACAACTCTGGCTTAAAGGGGACAAACAGGAGGTGAAGACAAAGATCAGACTGCACTTATTTGAAGGCTGCATGATCTCTGTCTACACCTCCTGCCAAAAAAGGAATATTGTGGGTTCAGCATGACAAGGGTTAAAGCCAGAAAGTTGAAAAAAAAATCAGGAACTTTAAATTTTCGTCTGCAACTCCTTTCAATTTAGACCAGTTTAAAATTTTGTATTCTGGTAATGGGTTAAGCAGAGTACTAATATCATTTGCCCATTGGTTAGGGACAAATGCCGCATTACGGGAAGATTTTTTAAACAGTTGGAAAGAATGTTGGCCAAGACAGGGTTAAGTCACCATTCCCAGATTTAGATCTAAGGCCATTTCTGACTAAGCTTACAGAGCTTGGTGACAAACCATGAATATTCGAACAAGGAAGAAAAGGAATATAGAGTGTTGTACTGAATTTCCATTGTAAATTCAATGCTCCTAAATACATTTGTTCACAGAATGATTTTGAAAGAGATTATGTTGAAACAAGATACACTATTCAGGATTTCTTTGGTTGAAAATAATTTTGTATGAAAGAAAGATGACGCACCTTAATTTGTTAAATGTGTTAACCCATTTAGACAAAAATGTTTTAGACCTGTCCAATTCAAAAGAGGTTATAACTTGGGTATAATGTTTCAGAGTGCAAATCAATTGAAAAGATTGAGCCATTTATTACAGAAGACATTGTGAAAAAGGAGATATTTCTTGTTACACAATTATAAACCCTGAAATGCTGAATATATAGAACCCTGGCTAGACTTGCACTAAAATCAAAGGACTGAAATCACTGGAAGCACTTGTTACATATCAATATTTCTTTTGAAAAATAATTCCATAAACAATTCTGGCTTGAAAGGGGCAAGCAGGTGGTGTAGAATAAGATCAGACTGCACATTTGTGCAGGCTGATCTTTGCCTATACGTCCTGTCCAAACAGGAATATTCCAGGTTCAGCATGACAAAGGTTAAAATGTTAAGAGTGTAAAACTGCAGGTTTGTGTGGTAATGGGTTAAAGCTTGCAAAGCAAGAGGTTATTTGTCCATCTGTCTTTTAAATCTCATTCTAATGCACTTTTGTTTCTTCCATCTAAATCTTAACTCTTTTCCATGCAATGAACTAATATTGTACTAAGATTATTTAACTTTCTATAATTGATGTCTATTACCCTCAAGAAGCTGTCTTTATACTGTTGAGTATTATTTGTTTAAGGTCAAGGACATGGTTAAGGGGATATGACCATGTTATTTCATGGTCATCATTTCAATTTACTGTCTTGCTCAACTAATCATGGTCTCATGTGTTCCCATACGCTACAGTCATGGTGGTTTGTAATTTTTCATAGTTGACCATAGTTAACCCTTTTCATGCTGTATAAATTCCCTTAATGAATTGCTGTAAAATTAAAGGGCTGAGAGCACTGATAGAACATAGTACTTGTTGTTCAATAGTCAATATGGAGGCTAGGAAAGGATGTAGTGGTGGTACTGGTGTGAGAAATACCAGGAATCCATTGTTAGGTGCTCCAGCCTAAGTGGGATAGCAGCTAGAGGCTAGGAAAGGATGTAGTGGTAGTACTGGTGTGAGAAATACCAGGAATCCATTGTTAGGTGCTCCAGCCGCCGCGATATGACTGAAATATGACTGAAATACTGTTAAAAGAGGCGTTAAACCCAGTTCAATCAATCAATCAATTTCATTACTTCTCTGACAGAAAAAGTACAAGCAGAAGGTGTATACCAAGATCAGACTGCACTTATGTGCAAGCTGGTCTTTGTTTATACCTCCTGTAAAAACAGGAATACTCCAGTTTTATCATGACTAGGGTTAAACATAGTCAGCAGTCAGATACAATGTAATACTCATAATGGTCAAGCATGCCTCACCATTTTAATAGATGATATTTTCACAGAATGTAATGACTATTCATTGTTAACCTTGATAAGAAATGACCTAATATTTACCCATTCCCACACAATGAGGCTTTTTGACTCCAAGAACTAAATATAGCTTTTGTAAACATTCTGGACAATGAAGAAATTGCTTGTCCACAAGTAATTCCTTCATTATCCGCAATGCTTCAGCCTAAAAAGATTAACTTTCATGATATCATCAACTCAAAACTGTTGTCTGCAACTACTTTCAATTTTGATCACTTCAAGATTTCTTATTTGAAAATTTGTTAAATTGTCAGTATAGCATACATTTTTCTTGGGAGAGAGGTTTGGCACCAATAAATTCACAAAAAATACCAAGTTATATTTTCTTTGAAAAGGGCCTATCTAACTTGGAGGAAAAGATTTATCTATTACTATCCAACATTTTTAAAAACAGAGTTTACAAAAAGAATGTGGCAGATGAAGAAATGTTTTTTTTATATGAAATTTCATCATTATCCATAATGTTTTCTATCCTGAATGACAAAGATTTCTACAAATTGTTGTCTGTAATTTCAGTGAATTTTGAAAGTATAAATTTTTGTAGTCTTAACATGGGTTAACCCATTCCCAGACATTCCTCTTTTTTAATCCCCCCAAAAATCACTCAAGAAAAAAAGGAAAACATTGTGAAAATGAAGAAATTGCTTGTAACAAGCATTTCTTTTCCCATTTTCACAATATTTTCTACCCAAAAGGCAAAGATTTTTTTAAATTTCACAATTTTAAAATTGTTGTCTGCAGCTTCTTCAATTTGAAGCAGTCTAATTATTTTATGTGTGGGAATGGAATTCCCACACAATGACACTTTTAATTGCCCCTCTTTATAAAAGGTTTGGAAAACACTGTCAACATTGAGGAATTTGCTTGTTACAAGCAATTTCTTCATCATCCACAGTTTTTTCTACCCCAAATGACAAAGATTTAATAAATTTCATCAACTTGATATTGTCGTCTGCAATTTCTTTGTATATTGATTGGTCTAAAATTTTATTGCATTGGAATGGGTTAAGGGAGTTTTGTTATGAATATGAAAAGACACGCACATAAGTGTTAAATTACAATAAATAAATGAATGTTTCGATTACAATAGATATCTTATTGTATTTGTTTACCTTCGAAACAAGGAAAAGTTTTATTGATTTCCAAACAATCCGTTTTTTAAGACTCTTAATTATGAAGAAATGATTATGAGTAAAATTTTACAATTTGGTCTTTTGACTTTTAAGAAAACATTGTGTTAAAAAAAAGATTTGCTCTCGAATATTGGCAATACAAGTTTGTTTTATTAATTGAATTAACATTTGTGACCGTCTTGTAGGATAAGTAGGGTCCATCTCTTAACATTTTGTCTCAAATGGGTGGATAATGGTAAATAGCAGCTGGGGGCTAGGAAAGGATGTAATGTTGGTACTGGTGCCAGACATACCAGAAATCCATAGTTCGGTGCTACACCCGCTGCAATATGACTGAAAAATTGTTAAAAGCATTGTTAAACCCCATTCAAACAAACACCCTTTACTATACGGCAAAATTTTAGACTTATCCAGATTGAAAGGAGTTGTAGATAACAGTTTAAAGTTCAAAATGAAATTTTACTCTTTTTTTTTTTTTAATTTTCTAGGTAGAAAACATTGTGGAAAATGAAGACATTTTTACAGACAGTTTATTCATTTTACACATGTCTTCATAATTGGCTTTCTTGAGGTTGTCAAAAGGCATACTTGTTTGGAAATGGTTTAAAGGATATGACATTTCACAATATTGTCAAATATTCTATTTATGAAAATTAGAAATAAAGAAAGTAATACATTGCAGTCTGATGTATGTTTGAGTCTCTCCACTTTTTGAATTTTCCCTACCTGTAGAATTGTCATTCTCCCCTACTTTACATTCATTTTCAAATTCCTTTTTTGGTCTTGGTTGTGACCTGTTATGCAAAAACCAACAATATTGGAATTTTGTAAAAAAATATTTGAACTAGTAAAAGGTCACAGAAGCAGAATGAACCCGTTAATTGCTTGTCGCGTGACCTTCAGCTGTGACCTTGAACTTGAAATTATCCCACAGAATTTTACCCATGGCACTTCAGTAATCATAAAGGCAAATAAGCATTTCAAATTGTCTTGAAATCCATCATTTTACCCTTTTCTGTTTAATCCTGGTTTTTACGTCCGTGTGATTTTATACTTGAGAAAACATTGAGGGAAAAGAAGAAATTGCTTGTCACAAGCAATTTCTTCTTTTCCCACAATATTTTCTTACCTTTAGGTTGGTTACTTTTCAAAGTGTATCGAAATTTTAATTGTCGTCTGAAACTTCTTTCAAATTGGAGCAGTCTAAGATTTCGAGAAACAGGAAAGGGTTAACGTAGAAGATAAGCTCCAGACAAGAAGTGGAAACACACACTAACCAAGACATCCATTGCACACCCTCACACGCGCACAGAGGTAACACTATATGCCCGTCGCTATTGCATGGCGGGGGCGTAAAAAGAAATCAGGTCTAAGAAAACCCTTGTCATGCTGAATATTAATATCCTTTCTTCACAAAATTTTAATTTTTTGTCAAATTTAGATCTACTATGTGTACAATTAATGTTTCCTCAACCCTAAAAGAACAAGCAGGTAGTGTAGACTAAGATCAGACTGCATGTCTGTGCAGGCTGATCTTGGTCTACACACATACCACAACAGGAATATTGCGGGATCAGCATGATAAGGGTTTGATATATCCATGAGGTAGAGTTAGGTAGAACCCAAATTCTGTCCGAAGAAATTTGAGGAAAAGCAAAAGTTATTGACAGAGGTAGACTGTTGAATTTGTCTTTATTTCTATGACAGTCCCTTTCTTGTTTAGAGTCACTCAATTCTCTAGTATCCCCTTCTTGCATGACAAACATTGATAGATATTCTTTCTTTTAACCCATTCCCACACAGTGATGCTTTTTGACGGCCCTCTAGAAAAACAAGCAATTTCTTCATTTTCCAGAGTGTTTTTACCCAGAAAGTTGAAGAAATCTAAAATTTTACCACCTTTTATTGTCGTCTGCAACTCCTTTCAATTCAGACCAGTCTAAAGTTTTGCTATCTGGTAATGGGTTAATGGCTTTTCCGTTTATTTCAGGTAACCCAAAGAAACATGACAAGAATTTTAAAGGACCAATCAAAAACAGGTAAGCTTTAGACTTGACCTTTGTATTCTTAAGCTCACCTGAGCATCAAATTCAAGGGTGGCTTTTGTGATTGATCATTCTTTGTAATCCATCTATCCTTCCACCGTTTCTTGAAATAATCTTATCCTGAATAAGTAAGAAAATCTTCACATCCTAGGTTATCCAATCTTTGCTAGCTTTACCCTTGTCATGCTGAATTAAAATCTTACCCAGAATTGCTTTAAAATCAAAGGACTGACAGCATTGGGAGGTCTCAATGAGGGTTAATATTTCTTTTTAAAATTGATTTTTTAAATACTTCTGACTTAAAGGGGACAAACAGGAGGTGTAGACCAAGATCAGACTGCACTTATGTGTAGGCTAATCTTTGTCAATACCTCCTGCCAAAACAGGAATATTTCATGTTCAGCATGACAAGGGTTTAGTTAACAGACAAATTTTAAATTATCCATGGGTGAGTGAGGGCACTTTACAGCTGAGGAAGTGATTTTTGAACTTTGATGGCATTCCCTCAGTGCAATAATTTTGTAACCTTGGTTTGTTGAAAGATGGTTAAATGCACTCTCTTGTAATTTCAATAAACTTTCATGTGTTTTGTTCTGCTTCTAAGATTGTTGACTGAAGAAACAGACAGATAACGAGAAATTTCTGCTGAATAACT
Source organism: Fragum fragum (assembly GCA_946902895.1). Lineage (NCBI taxonomy): Eukaryota > Metazoa > Mollusca > Bivalvia > Cardiida > Cardiidae > Fragum > Fragum fragum. Next base: position 20,669,252 of record OX336380.1, read on the forward strand.
GTTTTAATTCAGATTAAAGACCTGGTAAAAGACAATGGCGGTATTTCTGAAAATACACAAACAACCTTTGTAAATGGAATGTCAAGACCACAGTAAGGAGGTTGCCTTATCCAGTTTAACCCTCGTCATGCTGAATAAAATCTTTCACAGAACTGAATTAGAATGGAAGGACTGAAAGCATGTTAAGAAAAAGTTTTACTTCAGTTTCTTTTGAAAATTAATCTCACAATTATCTGGGGTTTTAAAGAAAAGGAGATACTGTAGACTAAGATCTGACAGCACATTATGCAGACTGATCTTAGTCTACACCTCCTGCCAAAGAAATATTCCCAGTTCTGCATGACAAGGGGAAGGAGTCCGTATTACAAGAGTGTCATCATAATTTAGAATTAAATTTCTAGTAAATTTAACACTATGCATTCAATGCCTCTTTGAGTTGCATTAGAGAGAAGGCCAAAGGAACCCCAACCACATAGAGCCTACAGCAGCCTGAACCATTCACTCAGAGTGATAATCTTCTTAAGTTCATAACATTAAAGTCAGTTGTTAAGTACAGTTGGCTGCTAAGTAAGAGTGGCTGTCCATGCCAGGTTTACAGTACATAAAGAATGAAATAATCTCTATTCTAAGACCTTGAATACATGACGTATGGTATAATGACTAGAAAGACTTGACATTGACATTAACATGACTAGATACTCTGTTATTTGTAAAGAAAATATTGAATCGCCTTTGATTACCTTCATACAATAACCAGGTATGGCCACGTGCCTTACAGACAGATTCGCGAAAACTAGTTACAATTGCTCTAGGAAGACAGCTTAACCATAAACATACAATGAAAGGGCTTTAAATTGGTAATGGCTGATAAAAGACTTGAATTGACTTGAGATGGTTTGATTTACAAACCATTTATATCTAGAATAGGCCATGTTTCCTCAACAACTGCTAGACGTGATTCTTCGCATCTTGGCAAGCTCTAAAGATCCACTGTAATCAGGAGCTGGTCATCTGCATTAGACCAATAGGCTCCAGTAAACAGGAAACCAAAAGAGAGCATTTCTAAAACCTTCGATACTTGAATGGTAGGCATTAATACGATTCCGTAAGATTCCTACCAGATGCATTATGAGTAAAGGTAGAAAATTGCTAAAAGCAAAGAGGCTAAACTGGGAGTCAGTACATGTTTCTTCTGTATTTACCCAACACCACACAACAAAACTTTGGACTAGTCCTATTTTAAGTAATTGCAGACAACATTTTTCGGTAGATTTTAAAAATCTTTGTATTTTGTCTAGAAAAACATCGCAGAGAATGAAGAAATTGTCACCATTTCCCCATTTTCCACAATGTTTTCCAAAGCTTTTTTCTTCGTAGGGTCCAAAGGTGGAATTATTTTGGAATTGGTTGAAATTGTAGGTAGGGATAAATTTTTAGGGAAGAAGTTTTTGTCATAAGAAACCTTGTATTTTACATAATTCTGTTTTCAATTTCAGATCGTGTACAGATATAATTTGCTGTCTTTTATTCCTAGTGTGTGTGTTTTCTATGATTGTTGTGTCTGCTGTAGGTAAGCAAATCCGTTTCTTCAAAACTTTAAGTAAATACAGTAAATCTGGTGTTAACCCATTCCCGTTTTTTTTTAATTTTAGACTGCTCAAAATTGAAAGAGGTTGCAGACGACAATAAAAATTGGATATAATTTGACATGAAACCATCCTATGTGGTAGAAAATATTGTGGAAAAAAGAGAAATTGCTTGTAACAAGCAATTTCTCCTTTTTCCACAATGTTTTCACAAGTATAAAAACACAGCAACTTATAATCCCGGGTTTGTACAGGAAAGGTTTAAGCAACCACTCATGGTACAACCAAAAAGTGGTCGCTTAAGAGAATTGTTGCTTAAAACTCGCTTTTTGTGAAATATATGAAGGAATGGTTTGATCGCACACATAGATTATTACAGAATTCTTGCTTAATCCTATGTTTTTGGGATTCATTAGAATCATCTCGCTAAGAAGATTCTAATGAGTCCCAACAACTTTGGATTTAGGTACAAGTATATGTCTTAACCCATTCCCACACAATGAAATTATTGACCAGCCCAGTATGGAAGAAGTTGCAGACAACAATTTAAACTTGTTGAAATTTTTAAAATCTTTGTTTCTATAGGCCGAAATTAATGTGAAAAATAAAGAAATTGCTTAAAACAAGCAATTTCTTCATTTTCCACATTATTTTCCAGAACTATTTTCTTGAGGGGCGTAAATAGGAGGGATTGTGTGGGAATGGGTTAAGCAAATTTGAACACTTCTAAAAGAGAGCATTTGATCTTAGAAAAGAGGATTTTGATTGTGGTCGCTTCATGGAAGTGGTTGCTTAAAAGAGGTGGTTGCTCTAGCAAGATCGACTGTAATTTTAGCGCTCGTAGAAGCCACTTTTTCTTGCATTAAATAGAGGCATAATTTTAACAAAAATGCATATAGAGTTGCTTCCCTTGATAGGGATTTGCTCAGAATCTTGAAAACACTACCACTATCAATGATTTGGCTCTTATGTTATTTTTGGACTTGGAAGACCACTTAAAAATATCGTCACAATCAAAGCCAAGATAAAATGTATGAAAAACACATGCCAAGTTTTAGGCAAATATATTCAGTAATAACAGGGATTTAAGCAATGTTTAAACCTTGTCATACTGTCTTGGCAGGAGATATAGACAAAGATCAGCCTGCTGTCTGATCTAAGTCTACACCCTCTTGTGTTACCCCATTTGTGCCAAAGTTGTTTATGGAGTTGATTTTCAAAAGAAAATATTGACCCAGTTTTAGTGATTTCAGTATTCTTAGTCCTTTGATCTGAGAAAGCAATAAAAATTTAGCATGATAAGGGTTAAGTTTTTCACAACACCAAGGTAAATACACACACCATTATTTTTTTGTTCCAAAACAAGAAGTCAAAATGCAATTCTTTTTTAACCCATAAACACAAAGTTCATCTTTTTAACACCCAACAAGAATTGGTTAAAACATCATTGAAATGGAGAAATTGTTTATAACAAATTTAACCCATTCCCACACAGTGACACTCTTGGATGCCCCTCAATAAAAATCATTTGGGAAAACATTGTGTAAAATGAAGAAATTGCTTGTAAAAAATTTCTTCATTTTACACAATGTTTTCTCAATGAAAAGTTGAAGAAATCTAAAATTTCATCAACTTGAATTTGTCGTCTGCAATTTCTTTCAATTTGGCCTGGTCTAAAATTTCACTGTGTGGGAATGGGTTAACAATATTTTCTATACCCTAGAACAAGGAAACATATAATTCCATCAACTTGAATTGTTGTCTGGAACTTCTTTCGATTATTTTGTCGTGTTGTATAAGATAAAAACACTGAAATTAATGTAATACAAAAAAGATACATGTTATACCATAAATTTGCAAGGTTAAATGGTTTTTATGTTAATCCATTTTAACAATAAACGGGTATTAAGTAGGCTTAGAGTCCTGGTATTCAATAAAGCACCGTCCATTCACTTTGATCACTCTGTTTTTATTACTGGTCACATTCAGAGATCTTTTGTTGTCGATAGATTAAAGCCCGAACCATGCATGCAGTCTTTTGAAAATCATTTGTCAACAGATTTGTTATAGATTTCTCCTTTGACATAGAACATATATTCCAAGTTTCAATTGAATGTGTTCAGTTATGCCAGAGATATTACAAAATATCAAAGTTGTGGATGATCAGATGCTGATGCAGCCTGTGAGGGGTATTGCTGCACATTTTCAAAGAGACCGGTGGGGTGGAGTTGGGCTAGGAGATTTGGGAAAATTCACCTATTATTTTAATTTTGGGAATATTAACCTTTGTCCTGCTGAATATTTTTCCTCTTTTCATTACATTTGAAAACTTTGATATAATTAGATCAATCTTGTATCCCAAACTTTATTTCAAAACAACAACGATAAGCAAGTAGTATAGGCTAAGATCAGACTGCACATCAGTGCAGGCTGATCTTAGTCTATTCACCTACCAAAGCCATTCACCTACCAAAGCCATTCTCAAAGCAGGATTATTCAGGGAACAGCATGACAAGGGTTAAGGAAGTATATACAAGCAAGTATTTTGTTAGTTTAAATACAATATATCATAATTATCTTAGTAAGGTTTTAATAAACTTTCCACTCTTCTCTATGCCAAACCAAAAGGTTGAATTTACGAATCAAAAGAGAATTTGGAATTTATGAGAAATACTGAATTTTCTTCTTTGAATGGGGAATAAAAGATACTTTTTACAATTTGGGAATGGAGCTGAACTTTGGCCAAAAAACAAGACAAATGAGACTGCTGGCGGCTATCAATCAAATACACGTAATCAGATGACCATGAAATCATTCATTTAGACTGGAAATAACTTTGATCCCCGACATTGGCCACCATTCATGTGACACATTTTGCATGTAAAGAGGTATATATATCTTAACCCTTGTTATGCTGTATAAATTACCTTACTGAATTGCTGTCAAATCAAAGAGCTGAGAGCACTGATAGATCTTTTTGTTAAAAAATCAATATTTCTTTTAGAAACCAATCCCATAAACAACTCGGGTGAGGAAAAGTATGAGTAGGAGGTGTAGACTAAGATCAGCCTGCACAATCGTGCAGTCTGATCTTAGTCTACACCTCCTGCCAAAACCGGAATATTCTGGGTTCAGCATGACAAGGGTTGATTCTGTGAAAGGAAGAGGAAAAATCAATGGAAGATGAGATTTATTATATCAGGTGTTTTCTATTATATCATGTAACAAGGTGGTAAAATGACATCCCAGGGGTCTCGTTTGCCGATTTTTGGGGCCGAAATTCGGCCCCATTCCCAATGGCAAAAAGTATCTTTTTTTCCCAATTCTAGGCTGAAAATTCCCAATTAGCATCTAAAATTCCCCCGATTAAGGCAACACAGAATGATACATAGAACTGCCATCCTTGCCTGTAAAATTATCGTAAGAAACAACTCGCGTATGAATAAACTGTCAACCGAGAGAGTCCGGTATTTTTGTTTACATTTCCATTGATCACGATTACCGAAATATCCGAATGATATCGGCTAGACTGGTACTCGTCGTTTTACTGTGTATTTTACCGTAGTAATAATCAGAGACGTGACCCAGTCTAGAATGAATGGCAAGTTTATTTTGCGGCTTCCATTGCCGTTATAGAGGAATAATAATTTTCCGGTATTCGAAATTTAACTACTTTGTTTGCATTTTTTGCTTTCATGAGTTGAAATAAAAACTCAACTGTTTTCTTAAGAATTGTTCACTCGGAATAGTCATTATTTGAAATTTACCGTCTTGACAAACGTGATCCGCATTTTAATCTTTTACCGTAACTAAGGGTAACCGTTCAGCATCCACGGATGCAAAATGTCGCACAATGATAAATATTACCGAAAAAAGATCGGCAAAAGTGGCAAAAAATGTGCCAAAATAGACACAATGTTTAAAATGCAAGCTTTAAAGGCCACAGAGTCGGACAATTTACAGCCAGAGGCCATTCCTTCTACATCGACAGCTTCTGAGCCGGAGGGTAAGTTCCTCAAAAACTGATTGTTTTACGCAAATCCCTTTCAACTTAGGTTGCATTTTACCTTCAAACAGGGATATGTGGCATCCAATTTAACTAACTTCACTGATGATACAAATGCGTAATGAAAAGCTTAGCATATACTTAAAAAAAACAGCATGAATAATTATACAGCATATTTAGACAATCATTGTATATTGTGTCAAATACATGTGATGCTAGGTATATCAAAACAGAGACTGTTTATGTTGATGTCTTTAATAAATAATAAAGAAATGATGTGATTTATAAGCTTTTTTAATTTTTCCCAATTTTGGGTAAACGCCGCTATTTTTCCCAATCTCACTGGCCCCAGGCCCCAGACAAAAATATGCAGCAAGACCCCTGCATCCATAAAATTGCCATGGAAACAGAGTTTTAATCATAGGGTTTTGTCCACTTACTTCAGAAAACATTTCTATGGATAGCAAAGAAATTCTAACAACTTATTTTGTATCCAAAGTTATCCTGGCAAATTTTACTTGATTCTTAAACCCATTCCCAAACAATAATTATTTTTGACACCCCCTTGGCAAAAATGTTTTGGAAAAGATTTAAGAAAAATAAAAGAAATTATTTGTCACAAGCTATTTTTTCATTTACCACAATGTTTTCTACTTCAAAAGACATAAAAGAATTAAATTGCATCGACTAAAATCTATCTATCTTCAACATCTTTGAATTTTTCGACTATTGTCTAAAACTTTGTCGTCTGGTAATGGCTAATGGTTTGCGCTAGTAAAAATTTAAAGATAAGATATGAAAAAGAATTGTTTATGTAAGTATCAAGTATGTATCTTGTATTTAACCCACTCCCACACAATGACAACTTTTGACACCCCTCTAGATAAACAAATGGGAAAATATTGTGGAAAATGAAGAAATCGCTTGCAACAAGCAATTTCTCCATTATCCACAATGTTTTCCGCCAAGAAAGTTGAAAAAATCTGAAATTCAACCAATATTTAATTGTCGTCTGCAACTCCTTTGAATTTGTAGCAATCTAAAAAAACGGGAAGGGTTAAGGTACTCTGAATGGCACTTTGGCACCTCTGTCATACAACACCCATTGCTTGAAAATTTTCAGTGAAGTGTAATCAATAAAATCACTTAAAATATAATCTAGTTGTTTTATAATAAATTGTCATTTGCTATAAACATAACATGGTAAATCTATATTATGAAAAATTCCTTGAGTGTTTCTATCCTGTTCATTCCTTTTACTGAGGATTGTTGCTAACCTGTCTACCTCATACATTTTTTTAATCTGAGCAGAAATTGTACCTCTACACCCCTATTAATCCTTTCCCATTTTTTAAAATTTTTGAACGGTCCAAATTGAAGGAAGTTGCAGTCGACAATGAAAATTCGATGCAATTTAAAATGAAACTATCCTATGTGGTAGAAAATATTGTGGGAAAAGAAGAAATTGCTTGTAACAAGCAATTTCTTCTTTTCCACAATGTTTTCTCAAGTATAAATAGTACAATCTCAAGTATAAAATCACAAAGAGGTAAAATCCTGTGTTCGAACAGGGAAAGGTTAACCCATTCCCACTCAATCCCTCCTTTTTACGCCCCTCAACAAAAAAGCTTTGGAAAACATTGTGGAAAATGAAGAAATTGCTTGGATCAAGCAATTTCTTCATTATCCACAATGTTTTCTATCCAAAAAGACGAAAAAATTCAAAATACCATCAACTTGAAATTGTCGTCTGCAGCTTCTTTGAATTTGGACCAGTCTAAAATTCCACTGTGTTGGAATGGGTTAAAATGTGAACTTTTATTATGTTTTTGTACTTGGTTATGTACCAATTTATTTCTGAACAAACATCATAAATTTCAAAAGCAAAACATGTTATTTAGATGATCTCATACTTTTTATCTCTGATGATAAATACAATTTTACTTAAAACTTCCTTACTGGTATCTTTACTTAAGATATTTACTTTAACCCTGAATAAAAATCTTTTTAATATTGCACTCAAATTTAACAGGCTGAGAGCACCAGAGGCCCTAACTATCTGTCAATATTTCTTCATAAACTTTATAAACAACTGGGCTTGAAGGGAACAACACAGGTGATGTAGACTAAGATCAGACTGCACATATGTACTAACTGATCTTTGTCTAATGTTTTACTGAAACAGGAACATTCCATGTAATGTATTACAAAGGTTAACCCTTGTCATGCTGAACCCAGGATATTCCGGTTTTGGCAGGAGGTGTAGACCAAGATCAGCCTGCACATAAGTGTGCTTGTACTTTTCCTGCCAGCGTTGTGTCTAAAAGAAATATTGATTTTTGAACAACAAGTCCTATCAGTGCTTTCAGCCCTTTTAATTTACAGCAATTCAGTAATGTAATTTATACAGCATGACAAGGGTTGATATTCACTCACAAGTTATGTATTCATGTCTGAATTTTTTAAATATATAATTAATGACTGAAGCCTGGTTATTTTATTATTCAGGTTTTGGCTATGGAGATCCCAGAAAGCTGGTTTACCCCACAGACTCAGAAGGAAATATGTGTGGTGTTGGATCATACTCGTAAGTTATGTTGATACCTTTTTGAATCTTTTGAGGGAGCTCAGTTGACGGTTTACTGGCCACGCCCACTGACCTCCAACAGGAAGTTCCATTTCAATATTAACCCATTACCAGACAGCAAAATTTTAGACTGGTCCAAATTGAAAGGAGTTGCAGACGACAATTTAAGGTTTATGAAATTTTATATTTTTTTCAACCTTCTGGTTAGAAAACATTGTGGAATATGAAGAAATTGCTTGTAAAGGCAATTTCTTCACAATTGCTTTGCTTGAGGGTCGTCTAAAAGGATCATTGTGTGGAAAATGGTTATTTTCCAATAGTTATGTCAAATAACATGTAACAAAAATCTGAAATGGTTCATTTACGACATAAACATCACAACTACAAGTTGTGATAAAATTAATAATTTACTTGATTGATCGATTCTTTTTGTGTGTATTTCCGATTTTTCTATCACCGCTACCATAGCACATGCCAATTAGAGGGATGCCCCAAGAAGATGGTTAGTTGTTACAGGAGATAGTGCAAGGATATTGGACAAAACTCCTGAGAGCTATACCCTTTCATTTTGAGAAATGACATGAATAAAACTGATTTCATTGTAATCTATCAAGAGATTTATTCAAAGCTGCTTAAGACAAAATCAAGGGGTATGCGCACTTCATTCGTAAATGACTATATAAATACAAAAAAGTGTATAAATATGATACTATTTCTCTAAGTCCTTGAAATTGGGAAAAACAAATTCTAAACTGTATATATATCTTTTATAATGATTTTGCTTTAATTCAGATATGAACTATCATAGTAATATGAGGTCATTTTGTCATATCTTTCAGATCAAAACCATATCTCCATTATTTCGACATTCTACAGTGTACAAAAGTGGGTGTAGCTGCTATAGCAACAGGTTGTCCTACCCCCTCGGTAAGCTTTTTAAAAAATTGATTGAGACTGATGGCTTCAAAGAGCTATTTTCATTCTCTTTGTGTCAGTGTCAGTGTTGGTACCCCACTAGATTAAACCCATTATCAGACAGCAAAATTTTAGACTGGTCCAAATTGAAAGGAGTTGCAGAAGAAAATTTAAAGTTTATTTAATTTCGGATTTTTCACCTTTCTGGGAAGAAAACATTTACGGAAAATATAGAAATTACTTGTGACAAGTAATTTCTTCATTTTCCACAATGTTTGCCATAGCTTTTTCCTTGGAGGCATCTAAAAGCTTCACAGGGTGGGAATGGGTTAAGCTTTAATAACTGTTATTTTCATGCTAGGGTGCTCATATTGCACATAAGCACTCCTCAAGTGATGGCCCTGCATGTAGCACCAACCTCTATGACCTTGACACCTTGTGGCCTTGACTCATTTCAAAAAATCTTCATTCATATTTATATTTTCTGATTGCTTCTATCTAGGACCATCATATTTCACATGAACACTCATCATTTGATACCTTAGCCCAGATAGCTCCTAGGATTGTGAGTTTGAACCCACTTTGGCCAACAACATATTCTGGTGTTCAGCAATAGTCATTGCCACATGCATCAAATGTCTTTTACAAATAGATAAATGGTGGCTCAGATTGAATGTTATGGTTGTCTTACTGTGAGAAATGACTTGAAGCAATAGTTAAGTGCACCAGCTGTCGTAACATAACTGATATATTGTTGAAAGTGGCATCTATCAACAAACAATCAGTCATAATCTCATAATTTAATTATCTTTCACTTGTCAGCAAGTTCCTTGATGCTGAGACATTGGCCTAGACAATTGACTAAAAACTGTAAGCGAGAGTTTGAGCCTTGCATGTTTTTATGCCCCCACCACTAAATGGGGGGGTATAGATTTGCCTTTGTCCATCCGTCCTTCCATCCGTCCCGAAATTGTCCGGGGCATATCTCTGAAAGTATAATAGCTATCAACTTGAAACTTCACAGGTGGATAGACCTCATTGAGGAGAAGTGCAGTGCACAAGAACCCCAACTCTTGCTTGCATAATTTTGGAGTTATTGCCCTTTGTTATTATCAAAGCTACGGATGGGGGCATCTGTGTCCTGTGGACAAAGCTCTTGTTATCTGAATGCTTCTACCCAGTACTATCATACCTTATAGATACATTAACTAGTAGACAGACTTTCTTTTGACATTGAGTACTTTTGACCTTGACCTTTTATCATTTTTCATAAAATGCTGTAAAAGCTTTAACATTGTTTATATTTTCTGAATATACACTCCATCAGGAAAAGGCCTTCAATTCATACCATTAGCTCTATGTCCTTTACCTTTGACATGCTGTTCAAAAACTTTAACCTTGCCAAAATTGTCAGTTTCTTCTCACATAGGACCTTCAAATTGTATGTATCAGGTGAAATTCTTTCTCTATTGCATTAAATACTGTAACAAGGTTGGCTTTATTTTACCTTTGTCCTACTTGTGGAAAACTTAAACCTTGTTATTTGTAGGACACTCAACATTAAGTACATTGAGCCTCTGACTTTGGCTCTGACCTTTGACATACTCATCTTGAGTGATTATATTTTCAAGGGGACTCAAACTTCTTACTTTGAAATTAGTACAATGACCTTGACCTTTGACCTACTTGAAGAAATATTTATAGCAACATATAATATCTTTTAATGCAGTACTTCATCAGGCTGTAGGCTTTCACTTAGTGGCCATGACTAGACTTGTCCAACATATTGCAGACAACAACTTCTGAAAAAAATCTTTGTTTTTCGGGGGCCAGTAAAAAAAAACGCTAGGAGTTGAGGAATTGCCATTCTTCTTTTCTGGCAATGATTTCCATCTCACATTGCCCTCATTTTTAAAGTAAACAAGCTTTATTTGTTGTCTGCAACCTGTTTCAATTTGACCCAGTCTAGAATTTACTCAATTGGGATTGGGTTTACAATCTGCATTTTGTATAGTCTCACATATCTAAATTTCACAGCAACAATTTTTTAGCGGTTTTGTAGGACAAAACAGGTATTTCACATCGATCAACCGGAAACAAGTTTTCACAAATTTTCTACTCATTTCAACGCATGCTCATAAACTTGAAGTGAAAATCTATGTGATTGCCTCCATCTTGTTTCATTGCTGATGAAGAAAATAACTTACTTGCTGAATGCAAACAGCCTCCATTTAGACATGAATATCATGGAAATTGGTTTAAAAATTCGACTTAATATATCCATAGTAAATTGTCTAATGAACTGTGTAAATGAGAGAAATAATCTCCTCGCGTTTCAAGATAGAATCTAGGTCAGTGGTTAGTGGAGTAAACAAACTCCCAACCATGTCTGTTAGTTTTGACCTGGCAGGACTGAGCAAATTTACACCCCGTGTACGCAGTATATGCTACAAGTTACAACCCTGTTATAGTCGCGATTTAAGTGCCTATGTAACCCCTCCGAATAAATCACTCTTTTACCTCTCGAAATCGACTATATCTTTGAAACGAACATGTAGTACGTAATGATAATATGCCCAAAGCAAAAATAATTGAATGTTAGATTTGATTGATTTATGTTTTATCATTTAAACTTTTACCACACAACCACAAATTTTCACGCGCTGGTGAAAAAATATTAAAGAAAATGTTGTTATTAATTCAAAATAGCGATTTCGGTCATGATTAGGGTCATGATTAATTGAATGGTGTTTTAACACAACTTTTGATAGTAATTCAGTTAAATCGGGATGGCTGGAGCTCATAGCCATGGATTCCTGGTAGTTCTTACACCAGTATTACCACTACATCCTAATCGAGCATCCAGCTGCTCATCCCTCTTAGGTGTACGATTTAATTACTCATCTTGATGATACATGCTGGCATTATTGAGCGCGGTTACTGATAAGCCAGCAAAACCGCTCTCGGGACTTTCAGTCCTTTGATTGTCTATTAAAACAGCATTGCAAATCTGTACTACATTTCATTATGAGGTAAAATGATACTTACATTGTTTGAACCACATGTTTCAAGATTTATATAAGCTAGAAATTGTTTCTTTTATTGTTATCATAAAACAAATAATTATTGTCAAGCAGGTGTTATATGACACAGAATTTATTATTACTAAGCCTTGTCATGCTGATCCTGGAACATTCCTGCTTTGACAATGGCTTTGGCAGGTGTATAGACTAAGATCAGCCTGCACAGAAGTGCAGTCTGATCTTAGCCTAAACTACCTGCTTACTGTAGTCATTGTTTTGAGAAAAATTTTTAACAAGAGATTGGTCTAATTTTGTCAAAGTTTTCAATTTCTTCTTTTTCCACAATATCTCTACCCTACTCTATTATTATCTTTCAAAATTTAATCAACTTTTGAAAATAAACAGGTCTAAAATTTTGCAAAACTAGTGAGGAAAGGGTTAAACACTAACATATGTAAAAGCAACAGGTTGCTTAAATTACCAAGCAAGCTGACCCATGTCATGGTATTTCTACTGAGATATCAAACTGTTCAGTTTGAAAAATACATAGTCAGAAACCTAAAAAGCAAAGCATTTGTGGGTGACACTAAACATGGTAACTACGTCTTGATCAACCCATTCCGACACAATGACGTTTTAAGATGCCCCTCAAGATTACCAATCAGGAAAACATTGTGTGAAAGTTTAAATTGCTTGTAACACAATGTTTCAACCCAGAAAGCGTAAAAAATTTGATACTTCATAAATTATAAGTTGTCGTCTGCAACGCCTTTCATTTTGGACTAGTCTAAATTGTTGTCGTCTGGTAATAGGTAAACCATTTAATGTACAAACCTGGAATTTTACCTGGCTATGATTTTATACTTTAGAAAACATTGTTGAAAAAGAAGAAAGTGCTTGTTACAAGCAATTTCTCCTTTTCCCACAATATTTTCTACCACATAGGATTATTGCATTTCAAATTGCATCCAAGTTTCATTGTCATCTACAACGTCTTATAATTTGGTCAAGTTTGAAATTTCAAAAAACGGGAAAGCGTTAAGCAGAAGTTATAGAATTTGAGTCACCAAACAAACAAATCTGCTTGTTCTGAATGCCCTAGGTCAATACAAATGGTAAACACCTTATTTGTTCAATTCCTGATTTTAACGTCTCTGTGGTTATACTTTTGAGAAAACATTGTAGAAAAGGAGAAATTGCTTGTAACAAGCAATTTTTCCTTTCCTACAATATGTTCTACCCTACTGAATGGTTGTTCTTTAAATTAAATCCATTTTAAATTTTTGTTTATTTTCTCTTAAACCTTTGAATTTAGAGAGAAATTGTCAACCAAAATTTTGATTGAATACAGCGATCATTATGCACATGGCAATTTTCAGTTGGTGAAATTTGAAAAATATTTGTGGCTTTAGATAATGAAGTAAGTGCTTGTAAGAAGCTCTTCTTTGAGAGAAGTTAGTTGACATATCCATAAAGTTTAGCTCAATTTGAAATGTTGTCTGCAACTTCTTTCAATTTGTACAAGTCTAAAATTTTTCGTCTCATAATTGGTTCATTTCATTTTCTCAGGTATGCAGAGCAGCTTGTCCGAATTCCTACTACACATACCTTCTTCTGACGTCAAAAGTTGGTCTGGGTACGGCTACACAATCAGACTATGATCAGTTGATATGTAAGAACAGTATAACTGATCCCGCTGCACAAGTCTCAACAGCAACAGTAAGTCAAATGATATCGTTTCCATCTTACAGTATCTATATTTATGCTCCCCAAAATCAGTAAGAAATCAGTTCCCCTTTACCGTTAATTTACTGGAATTTTCCTTTGAAATAACGCGTCTTGGGAAAAGGGGCCTTAATGTTATTACCTTTACGTTAACTGTCTTTTTTCCCCGCAAAAACTAAAATTGGCAATAACTTTTGATTGGTTACAGATGAAGTCTTCATATTTCACATGTGCATTGCTTGTGACAAACCCTTTCTGTTTGTACCAAGTTCAAGGTCATCATTCAAGGTCAAGGACATTTCTTAAGATCAAAATTTAGAAAATCTTAACTTTAACATTGTCTATAAGTTTTCAATGGTAAGTGATATAGCCTTCATATTTCACATGTGCATTGCTAATGACATGACCTTTCTGTTGGAATTAAGTTCAAGGTCATCTGTCAAGGTAAAGGTCAGATCTCAAGGTCAAAATTTCAAAAAAATTAACTTCAACAGCCCATTAGTATACAATGGTAAGTGATATAGCCTTCATATTTTACATGTGCATTGCTTATGACATGGACTTTCTGTTGATACTAAGTTCAAGGTCATCTGTCAAGTTCAAGGTCATTTCTTAAGGTCAAAATTTTGAAAAGCTTAACTTTAACATTGTCTACAAGTTTACAATGGTAAGTGACACACTCTTCATATTTTATATGTGCATGGCTTATGACATGACCTTTCTGTTGGTATAAGGTTCAAGGTCATCTGTCAAGGTCATTTCTCAATGTCAAAATTTCTAAAATTTTAACTTTAAAACATCTCCCATAAGTAAACAATGGTAAGTGATATAGCCTTCATATTTTACATGTGCATTGCTTATGACATGGACTTTCTGTTGGTACTAAGTTCAAGATCATTGGTCAAGGTCAAGGTCAAATTGTCAAGGTCATTAATTTTCAAATATTCCTCCTTTACTAATTGCCAAAATTTCTTGTTACTTTACATAAATGTTGTTCATTAAAAGTCCTAGGTAATTTTAATTTCAATTTTTGACCCAATGAGCCTGGCCATACTAAAAGGGAGCTTAATGCCATGTAGCTTTATATTTTGTATATATCCTATTCTAAAATAAATCAGTCTATTGTTTCTGCAAGACTACTCAAGTTAGAGTCTTCATTTTTTGTATGGAGACATTTTTCATTGATAACTTGGATAGTGAAGGTAAAATATTTAACCCTTTACCATATAATGATATTGAATTTTACTAGAATCAGGCCTGTGAAGCCAAACAGCTTCCTTCAATATTTGTCAAACTTCCAAATTTCTTGTGAACTGAACTCTCAAACTATAGTTGCATTCAATAAAAGTTTTTTGTCCAATAATGGCATATAGTTCTGTGACAAAAGCCTTATTCGGGGAGCATAATCTGTCTCCAACGGCTCTTGTTTTCTTCAATCGAAGGTGTGCTTAACAAAATGCATATAGAAAATTAATTACTTTCTAATATATTTACATTTAACCACTTTTCACACAATCAAGCCATTTTACTGCCCGAAATTAAAAAGCTTTGGGAAAATATAGTGGAAAATGAAGAAATTACTTATTACAAGTAATTTCTTCTTTATCCACAATGTTTTCTACCCCAAAAGACGAAGATTTTTTAAAGATTTCATCAACTGAAAATTGACGTCTGAAATTTCTTTGTATTTTGACTATTCTAAAATTTAGCCTGTGGTAATGGGTTAATGCAGTATCACCTATTAACCCATTCCCACACAATGAAATTTTAGACCACTCCAAAAGAAGTTTCAGACTACAATTTTAAGCTAATGAAATAGTTAAGATCTTATTCTTTTGAGTTGGAAAACATTGCGGAAAATGAAGAAATTGCTTGTAACAAGCAATTTCTTCATTTTCCAAAATGTTTTCCAAAGCTTTCATATTGAGGGGTGCTTAAAAGCGTCACTGTGTGGGAATGGGTTAATCAACCAAGGAAGGCAATAATGAAATTTATTTTTACAGACTAGAGGGGAGATGCAAGGGAGAAAACTCATAGTATGTGTTTTATAAAATATATAGAGAGTTACATTTCCTAACTTTGTAATATTTTCAGGATGTTAAAGACAATTTGATAGATGACGAAGATTGTGCAGCTTACTATGTTCCAACAACTGATTGTAAGTTAGTTCTTCTACAATGTTTTTGATTGTTGTGTTCCTTCATTAACCCATTTTCGATCCCCGACGGCGGCACTCATCCATTCCGACTATTTGTCTCTCACCAATGGGTCGATAATCGTAAATCTATGTGGGATAGCAGCTGGAGGCTAGGAAAGGATGTAATGGCAGTACTGGTGTGAGAAATACCAGGATACCATTGTTAGGTGCTCCAGCCGCCACGATATAACTGAAAGATTGTTGAAAGCGGCGTAAAACCTCATTCAATCAATCATTAACCCATTAGCACACAACCAACTTTTAGACCTGCCCTAATTGAAAGAATTTGCAGGTTTATGAAATTTTAGAAATCTTTGTCTATTGGGGTAGAAAACATTATGGATAATAAAGAAATTGAATGTTCCAAGCAGATTCTTCATTTTTCACAATGTTTTTCCTTAACTATTTTCTTAAGGGGCATAAAAAGGCGTCATTGCGTGGGAATGTGTTAAGGCCTTCTTTCTTTGCTTCAATTTAGTTAAGTTATTCCTAACCTATTATTCAAGCCATTCCCATACAGTGCCACTTTTTGACGCCCCTCAATAAAAAAAACTATTGGGAAAACATTGTGTAAAACGAAGAATGCTTGTAACAAGCAATTTTTTCATTTCCCACAATGTTTTCTACCCAGAAAGTTAGAAAAATAAAAAAATCATAAACTTTAAATTGTCATCAGCAACTCCTTTAATTTTGAACAAGTCTAAATTTTGATGTGTGGGAATGGGTTAAAGCCTTCTTTCCTTCCCAGCCGCCGTCATAGTGCATTTGGTAGCACGTCATACTGTCAATCTAGAGATCCCGGGTTCGATCCCCGACGGCTGCACTCATCCTTTCCGACTTTTTGTCTCTCACCCATGGTTCGATAATCGTAGACCTATGTGGGATAGCAGCTGGAGGCTAGGAAAGGATGTAATGGTAGTACTGGTGTGAAAAATTCCAGGATTCCATTTTTAGGTGCTCCAGCTGCTGAAAGATTGTTGAAAGCGGCGTAAAACCCCATTCAAACAAATCTTTCCTTCACTCAAATTAGTTAATTTATTCATTAACCCTTGTCATGCTGAACTTAGAATATTCCATTTTGAACAGGAGCTGTAGACAAAGATCAGCCTGCACATATGTGCAAGCTGATCTTATTCTACACAGCCTGTTTGTCCCATTCAAACCAGAATTGTTCGTAAAAGCAATTTTCAAACTGAATATTGACCTGCAACTAGTGCTTCCAGTGATTTCAGTCCTTTGATTTAGGTACGATTCTAAACAGGGATTTTGTTTCATCATGACCAGGGTTAACAATTGTTTTAGGCCTTCTTACCTTCCTTCAATTTAGTTAACCCTTTCCTGTTTTGCAAAATTTTAGACCTGTCCAAATTCAAAGGTTTTGCAGACAAAAATTTAATGTGGATTAAATTTGAAAAACAACCATTCTGTAGGGTAGAAAATATTGTGGAAAAAGAAGAAATTGCTTGTTACAAGCAATTTCTTCTTTTTCCACAATATTTTCTCAAGTATAAAATCACAGTGACGTAAAATCCTGTATTTGTACAGGAGAGGGTTTTCAGTTATTCATGAACTATAATATAATAACAATTATTATTTTTCTTTTTATCCATTTATAGTGGTTGGTAGATGTATTCCCTCCATATTCAAGGATCTGGCAGACTACACAGCAGCTCTAGCTGATGGTTCTGGGAACAATCTAACTGCCGCTGATGGTACATTATTGACAGGGAATCTTCTGAACGAGGCTAGCGAGTAAGCTATAAATGATCATAATTGACCATTGTTAACCCTTGTCATGCTGTATAAATTACCTTACTGAACTGCTGTCAAATCAAAGGGCTGAGAGCACTGATAGAACTTGTTGTTCAAAAATTAAATTTCTTTAAGAAATCAACTTCATAAACAACACTGATAGGAAACGTGCAAGCAGGAGGTGTAGACTAAGATCAGCCTGCACATAAGTGCAGTCTGATCTTAGTCTACACCTCCTGCTAAAACCGGAATATTCCGGGTTCAGCATGACAAGGGTTAATCATGGTTATGTTTACAATTAAATGGTTTTAGGGAATTTTTGCAATCTTCATCAAATCCTGGACCATAGCCAAATCTGCATAGGAACAACCAACTGATCCATCGCAGATGTCAATCTAGGAATTAATTGACCAATCAAATCATTTATTCAGCCCGGTACTGTGAACTCAACTCCAACATTAGCCGCCATTTTTGTGAAACATTTTTGTTGGTTTTGCGACTTTAACATCGTAACTACAGCTTATTCAAGCTATAGTAATGACGTTTAGGTTGCCAACCAACAATTTTACTTTTTCGTTCCATGCTTATGGCCATAAATTTTGTAAAATAACGTCGTTAAAAATCAAAGAGGAACTTCCTGGCGGAGTGATTGGTCAATTACAGTTTAGTAAGGAACACACAACCATGGTTAGTTAATTGTTTTGTTTCTAAAGGGGAGTTCTATTCTGTGTGGGTTCTAGACAGGGCTCCGGAAATTTGGAAATCTAAATCAGTCCGGGACATTACCCCCCCCCCCTCCTGCCAGCAAAAACGCCCCCCCCCCCCTACACCGACAAAAACGAATACCCCCGCCTTTTTTCACCTTTCCCATACGTGAAAGGGTTCATCTTTCATTCAGTAGTTGCCTCCTTTTTCAAATGTTCCGAAGATGATTATAATCTTCAACGAGTGGAAGATAGATGAAAATAACTGACAGATCCTACTTTCATTTTGTTTTTGAAAATTCGACTGAGTATAAATTGCAATTTCGGCAATGTACGGAAGTCCACAAAATTCGAATATGTTGTAAAATTAGACAGACAAATAAATTACATTATTAAAATTTCGGGGTTTTACAGAGCACCGCCGATTTAATTATAGTAAAGATATACTTTTTCATTTTCATAAGCTAGTTATCCAAAGTTCTGTTTATTTAACACAGTCATGTCGATTTTCTCTCAACGCGAGCGTCTGTTTATGGGAAAACGCAGCTGACGTCACAAAAATGTCGGGTCAGTCCATTCTACCCCATGGGATCACAGAGTCGTGACGTAGATCAATAAGACCGACGAGACAAACTCGAGTGGGTCTCCCACGTGTTGCACAACTTTCACGAATCTCGGTCATATATTTATTGTAGTTGATTTCCGATTTATTATTCGGACGCTTTCCACTCCTGAAGTAAGATTTAATTTCATTGACGGAACTAGGGATGTTATTTAGCTGTCGTTTTCGTTTATATTTAAATTATCTGTTTTCTGCGGATTTCCAATTATTGTTTGAATTCTAACGGCTATGTTTCTTACCGTGAATGAAAAACTATAAAACATATTAACGACGTGATTTCTTAACCCGGTCCCACGCGCTTACTTGTTTCATAAAAGCTTTGTGCTGAGCTATTCCGACTTCGACCATACGGCAACTGAAGCCATGATATAGTAAAAAATCAGTTTCACGAGTAACGGCAATTTAAATCGACGCAGTATTAGATGTCCATTTCTTCGAACGTGTTTAACTCTATTGCAAATAGTTTACAAAACTTGATACCCGAAGTTCGGTCAACCGTGAAACTGCAAATTAGGTCCACGTGCGGATTAGCATTAGACTGGCCGGCGGGTAAACTTATTATCGATTTTTGGCACTTTTGTTTATCTCTTAATCTGCAGGTAATGTGTGAAACCCCTGAATTATTTCGGTTTCAAGTGGATTTTGATAGATGGTGGGCGTATATCAATATTTGAACGTGAAATTTGATGAAAATTCCGGACCGATTTTGGTGTAACTTTTTGGGATTCCAATCGGTCTGGCAATTCAAAATTCGGTCCAGACCGGCAATTTATCGGATTTCCGGAGCCCTGGTTCTAGACATGGCCATGTCATTTGTTTTCAGCTCGGCAGTTTTCGGAGAAAACTCATGGCATTTACCAAAGACAGATAGTCGTCAGAGTCACATTCACTTAATTGAAACTAACTTTAATACTAAATTATTTTTTGAGCGAATTACATCCCCTTTTTGCCTAGAATTTTAACCTTTATCAAGCAATTGAACAGTTGAGCACTTGCATCCACTTGAGGTGCTATTGTTCAGCTATACATGTACATTTGTTACAACCTTTAATATAGAAAATTACAGAAAACATTATTCTATTGTAATGTCATTCATATCTTTTGTAAATATGATTGATCTTTTCCACCAATTGTCTCAAATCTTTATTTGTCTTTGCTTTCATTGTTTGAATGATTGTTCGTAAGTCAAAGCCCTAAATGTAACCATGAAAGGCCAAGGTAAGACATGTTTGAAATAGTCATTTTTATTTGCCATATCAATCTTCTTTCAGGTATTTAGCCAAGTTTTATGCCCTAAAAGATTATGCAGAACTGGTGTTTAAAGATTTTGTAAACTCATGGTGGCTTATTTTGGCGTAAGTTTATGTTTCTTAAAAATTTAGCTTTTACATTCTTCATCATGAATCACTGAACAGGGTTTGATGCCATTGAACACATTTTTGCCCAAATGTTGTTATTTTGCCAGTTTTCCTTTGGACAAATTTTGGTTGAAAACAAGGTCAAATTTTGGAAATACCATTGGGCACTCTATAAGCAAGTCTTCCAGCTCAGATGTCCACATGGTTGGCGAGAATAATTGTCTCCATGACCTCTTGGCTAATTTTGATTATGGGCCTTTTTGTTTCGAAAACTTAGTCACTGAATTTTTGCTCAAAAAACCTAAAACTAATTAAGAGTTTCTTTTAATCATAGCCTATACAAAATGTTGATATTTCTTATCATTTGAGGTCAAAACTAGGTCATTATGGCTATTTGAACCTATGCAATTATTGACGAAGTTGAGTACTTTAGAGCATAATGGCTGTTTATTTGTTTCATTTGGACCTTGGTAAATGAAGAAATGTAATCTGGAAATAGGTTACTAAATTTGTCATTTCAGATGTTTGGGTGGTGCAGCGATTTTCTGTTTCATATGGATTATACTACTCAGATGGATTGCTGGAGTGTTTGTTTGGATAACTATTGGACTCTTCCTTGGGTGTTGGGGATTTGGTAAGAAAATGCGCCAAGTTTTATCAACCTATTACCATATGTGTAAACTTTTGACTATTCAATTTTGGAAGAGGTTTGCAGACACAATATAAATTGGCAACTTAACCCTTTCCAAGTTAGCAGAATTTTAGACTGGTCCAAATTGAAAGAAGCTGCAGACGACAATTTCAAGTTGATGGATTTTTTAATTTTTTCGTCTTTTTGGATAGAAAACATTGTGGATAATGAAGAAATTGCTTGATACAAGCAATTTCTTCATTTTCCACAATGTTTTCCAAAGCTTTTTTCTCGAGGGGCGATAAAAAGGAGGGATGGAGTTGGAATTGGTTAAACGTCTTAACTGCATCATTAATAAGGGAGTAGTTTTGACACTAAGGACTAAAGTCTTGGAAGAGCTATTGTCATAACATCGGTGTCAGCATTGGTTAAAGTTTTTATATCTCTATCATAACTAGTGCTGGGGGGTGGTGGCTCATATTTCACACATGGACTCAGCAGGAGATAGGCGTTCATTTCTGGCAATGACCTTGACCTTGTGACCTTGACCTTCAACCCATTATAGAGAACTTTATCCAAAAGCTTAAACGTTTTTTTTTTTTTTGTCTTAGTCATTTATCATTGTATGGTACTCTTATTTCACACATGCTCTCGTTAGGAAATTGGCTTTCATTTGAGAAAACAACCTTGACCCTGTGACCTTGAACATTAACCTATTATAAAAAAATGTAACCAAAAAATTTAACTTTTTCTTTCTTAATCATTCCTTCCTATGGTGCTCATATTTCACACTTTTAATCATCAGAAAATAGGCTATCATTTGAGACAATGACCTTGACTATTAGACCTTAACCCTTTACTCTTTATAAAAACATTTACTTAAGATATCTTGGTCATTTTCTATCCTAGATTGCTCATATTTCATACATGCATTCAAAATGGGATGATCTTGACTCTATGAATATGTGCCCTTAACAAATAATTTGTTTCAAATAGCCCCTAAGGGTGAGCTATTTTGTCCATAGAGAACCCTTGATGTTGCTTGAAACTGACTATGAATTTTGCAAAATAGTGTTGATCAATTTCAAAATGGAACTTCCTGTTGGAATCAGTGGGTGTGGCTAGTGGAGTCAGTGATCCATTTATGTTTGAACGTTGCGAACATAAAATTGCTGGAAATGTCACACGCTGACTTAAATGGCTATACACTGTATTTGTAAAAACTTGGTTTACTTAACTATGTCTCCTGGTTAAATCATTCCCTCACAATCCCACTTTTAGACTCAAGCAAACCATTGTGGAAAACATTGTTGTGAAATATGAAAAAATTAACTGATACATGAATTTTTTTCATTATTCACATTGTTTTCTACTTCAAATGTTTTTAAGATTTCACATATCGAAAATTTTTGTCTGCATCATTGTTCAAAATTTTATTTTCAGGTAATTAGTTAATTAAAGACTTTAATATCGATAAATGGTATTTGTGTAAATTTTTATTTACATAATCTGTTATCTAGGAAACCTTGCCTAAAATGATGTTACTCTATGACTTCAAATATTTTGAAGATGTAGCAACTTGTGAACTCTCAAGAAAAATTCTTTGGAAAATCAAGAATTTGTTTTTTACAAGTAATTTTCTTCTTTATCCATAATGTTTTCTACCCCTATATAGCAATTTTAGATTTAAAATTTTTATTGACTAAAAATTTTTGTCTGCAACTACTTTAAATTTGGATCTGTCTAAATTGATGTCATCTGTCAATAGGATAATGTGCAAAAACAGATGTAACTATGTCAGCTTTTAACCCTTGTCATGCTGAACCTGGAATATTCAAGTTTTGGCAGGAGGTGTAGACTAAGATCAGACTGCACTTATGTGCAGGCTGATCTTAGTCTACACCTTCTGCTTGTACTTTTCATAGCAGAGTTGTTTATGAAGTTGATATCTTAAAGAAATATTGATTTTTGAACAACAAGTTCTATCAGTGCTTTCAGTCCTTTAATTTGACAGCAGCTTAGTAAGGAAATTTATACAGCATAACATGGGCTAAGATATGGACATTTTGTTCATCTTTGTGAATCAGAGAGATAGTTTTTTCTTATACTTAAAATATAAGAAAAAAGTCATTTATGCAGAGTTTCCTTGATAAATTGATCATATCATTTTGTTAAGCCATTCCCACAAAATGACACTTTTTGACACCCAAAGAAGAATAGCTTTTAACCCTTGTCATGCTGAACCCAGAATATTCCAGTTTGGGCAGGGGGTATAGACAAAGATCAGCCTGCACATAAGTGCAGTCTGATCTTGGTCTACACCTCCTGCTTGAAATTTTCCTGCCAGAGTTGTTTATGAAATTGATTTCTAAAAAAAATATTGATTTTTGAACAACAAGTTCTATCAGTGCTTTCAGCCCTTTGAATTGACAGCAATTCAGCAAGGTAATTTATACAGCATGACAAGGGTTAAAAAACATCGTGGAAAATGAAGAAACTTTGAAATTTCATCAACAAAAAATTGTTGTCTGCTACTTCTGTCAAATCAGACCAGTCTAAAATCTTGTCATCTGGTAATGGGATATTTTCTTTATTCTTTCTCCAGCAACATACTACTGTTACAAAGAGTATTACAGATTGAAAAATTCGGGATCCCCAGACGAAGAATATGGCGTGTCTCCACTGTTTGCCGGAGAATTCAACTATTACTTACAACTCAAAAAGACTTGGCTAGCTTTTGGTATGTGCATCTTCTACAGTATTCTTAATCTTTTCCTATTTTTTTTTAAATTTTAGACTGGTCCAAAATGAAAGAGGTTGCAGATAACATTGAAAAAATTGGATGAAATTTGAAATTGAAAACTTCATTTGTGTTAGAAATATTGTGGGAAAAGGAGAAATTGCTTGTTACAAGCAATTTCTTCTTTTTCCACAGTTTCTCAAGTATAAAATCACAGTGCCTTGAAATCTCTGATTTTTACAGTAGAGGGTTAAACTTATCATTGCATGTTCTAGGAAGCATAGTGAACAACATTACTGCCATATGACTTGAACATTTTTTCAAAGCAGTGTTAACTTCAATCATGGGTGTCATGGGTTCGATCCCCGGCGGCAGCACATATTCTTTCCGACAATTGTCTCTCGCCAATGGATGGATAATTGTAAACCTAAGTGGGATAGCAGCTGGAGGCTAGGAAAGGATGTAGTGGTATTACTGGTGTGAGAAATACCAGGAATCCATTGTTAGGTGCTCCAGCCACCATGATATGACTGAAATACTGTTCAAAGCAGTGTAAAACCTCATTACAAAATTACCTTTTAACAAGAAAAATAATGCGCATGAAATTTTCATTGCTACCTCTAATTAAGCCTTCAGAGGATCAAGCAGATTAATTACTTTTTGCTGCATGATATTTCATAGTAACATATCACTTTTGTGAATAATTTTGTCATGTTCAAAGGATTCTTAGCTATTACATGATGCAAAAATTTAAGTCAATACTGTATGATTAACCCATTCCAACATGGCAAAATTTTAGACTGGTCCAAATTGAAAGGAGTTGCAGACGACAATTTAAAGTTTATGCATTTTCAGATTTTTTCCACTTACTTAGTAGAAAACATTGTGTAAAATGAAGAAATTGCTTGTTACAAGCAATTTCTTCATTTTACACAAAGTCTTCCCAAATGTTTTTCTTTAGTGGCGTCCAAAAGCGTCACTGTGTGGGAATGGAATAATTATTAAGAATAAGGATTACAACATAACAGCTAGCTTACTCCTCTTAACTTAACTCCTCAATAAATTTTTAGACTTGTCCAATTTCAAAGATGTTGTACACAACAATATTTAGTTTATGATATTTTCAAGTTCTTTGTCTTTAGAGGTAGAAAACAGTGAAACAAGAAATTTCTTGTGACAAACAATTTCTTCATTTTCCACAATGTTTTCAAAAGCTTTTTCTACCCATTCCCACACAATCCTGCTTTTTAGGCTCCTTGAGCAAATAGCTTAGGAAAACATATTGGATAACAAAACAGATGCTTGCAATTTCTTCATTGTCCACAATGGGAAATGTTTTGTTAAAATTTTACCAACTATAAATTGTTGTCTGCAGCTTCTGTCAATTGGGACCAGTCTAACATTTTATGGTCTGATAATGGGTTAAGCAATGTGATAGCAAGAGTTAATTAACTTTATTTCTGAATTACTGTATTCTTTGATTACAGCTTGTACCAGTGCTACACTTCTGGTCATTTTCATCCTGATATTCATATTTCTGGTGAAGAGAATCTGTATTGCTATAGAGCTGATCAAGGAAGCTAGCAGGTAGGCCTTCACAATTGACCAGCTGTCAATCAAGTAATCAACTGATCAATCAAATAATTTATTCAGTGCCGAATTGGACTTTGAACTCCGACATCAGCAGCCATTTTTGTTTCCCTTTTTTGTTGGTTTGGCAACTTAAATGTCGTAACTACAGCTTATTCAAGCTGTAGTCATGAAGCTTAGGATCTCAAACCAACAATATCATTATTTTGTTAAGTGCTACTTGCTATGCATTTTGTAAAGTAACTCCATTTAAAATAGAAGCTAGACTTCCTGTTAGAGTCAATGGCTGTGACCAAATGAGTAGATGGGCAAGGCCAGTGGTTGGTCAGTTATTTGATGGCTGGCCCCACCCACTCATCTCCAAAGTATTTTGTCTAAGTTGTCAAACAACTTTGGTTTGTAAAATATTTTTTTTTGGGGGGGGGGAGGGAACTTAACACGATGAACAAATATCATTGATGGATGACCAAATTGTTGTAACTACAGTTTAACCCATGACCACACAACAAAATGTTAAATGGGTCTGAATTGAGAAAAAAAACAGGTTGATGCAATTTTAAGATTCTTTGTTTTTTCTTAGATGAAAAAATTGTGAGAAATGTAGAAATTGCTTGTTTCGAGCAAATTCTTCATTTTTTACAATGTTTTCCTAAATTTTTTTGCTGACACACATAAAAAGATAGTATTGTGTGGGAATTTTTTGATAGGCTTAGAGAGTGTTAAGAGAGTGTCAAGAGTGTCAAAGCCATGACCAAATTGATATTTTTACAGGAAAGCATTGGATTGACTCTAGGAAAAAACAAATATCGTAATACATCTTTATTGTCTCTGCAATCTTCAAATAGTCAAAACTTTTTTTTACCCATTCCCACACGATAAATTTTAGACCAGTCCAACTTCAAAAAAGTTGCAGACAACAATTTAAAGTTGATGAAATCTTTAAAATTTTTGTCTCTTGTGGTAGAAAACATTGTGGATAATGAAGAAATTGCTTGTGACAAGCTATTTCTTCATTTTCCACAATGTTTTCAAAAACTTTTATATTGAAAGGCTTTTAAAAGCATCACTGTCGGGGAATGGGTTAAAGAGTTGGCTAGTCAGTTTGTCAGTACTGTTGGTCTTTAGCTACTTCTTGTTGACCCACTTTTTTGTAAACTACTTGATAGATTTGAGTCAAATGCACCTAGTATCAGGCAAAGATAAGCACATTTGATTTTGGTTATGTTCCATTTAATTTTTCTCGGCATTGTGGCCTCTCATCTAAATTTATTGTCTTCTCATTTTCTCCTTAACTATAAAATGGAAATAATTTTAATAACACATGTGCAAAAATGTGCATATTTTATTATGGTTGCTGCCCATTTATTTTTCTTGGAGTTTTGGCCATTTGTTTGAAAAGGTTTTATTTTCCAGTGACAAATCTAAAATTTCATAAACTAAAAAATTTCATAAATCGCATTTGCAGCTTTTTTCAATTTTGAAGAGTTATAAAAATGACTATACCTTTAAAATTCATTCAGAATTTATACAGGCCAGATCAACTAAAATGACTTTGAATGCATCTTTGATGTTAATGAATGTTCTCTGAACAGGAATTATCTTGGGTAAAGATTATTTATTTTTATGCAATTTCATCATTTTCAGAGCGATTGGTAACATGATATTTATCCTAGTCTGGCCCATTATACCTTGGTGCCTTCAAATTGCATTTGTGGCATACTATGTGATCAGTGCAGCGTATGTTGGGTCTATGGGTTCCGCGCAATATTACAACAACGCTACAAATACAACAGATGATGGGGTCACATACTATCTGAAAAGAGCTCCTTGTGATGTTAATGTAAGTTCTAATCCTTTTACCCATTCCCAAATAATCCAGCTCTGGAAAACATGGAAGAAAACGAAATAAAAAGAATCTTCATTATCCAAAATACATAGTCATTTACAATTTCATCAATGAAGATTTGTTGTCTGCTATTTCCATCAATTTTGACTAATTCAAAATTTCGCCATCTCATGATTGGTAAACCCTTGTCATGCTGAACCCGGAATATTTCGGTTTGGGCAGGAGGTATAGACAAAGATAAGTGCAGTCTGATCTTGGGTCTACACCTCCTGCTTGTACTTTTCCAGCCAGAAAAGTTATGAAATTTAATTTCATAAGTAACATTGATTATTGAGCAAGAAGTACTATCAGTGCTCTCAGGCCTTTAATTCTAATGCAATTCCGTAAGGGAATTAACACAGCATGACAAAGGTTAATCCATTTCCAGAGGACAGAGTTAAGACTTGTCCATATTGAAAATGTTGCAGACAACCTGAGTTGTTTATGAAATTTATTCCAAAGTTCCTCCAACACTTTTAGCTCTTTGATTTTTATGCATCTCTGAAAAAGGATTTTTTTAGTTTGACAAGGGTTAAAACACTCAGGAACATTCTTTAGCAATGACTATTCGATGAATTTTAAGACTGGATAGATCATAATCTAAATGTATTTCATTGCAGGATGCTAACACAGGACAAGCTTGCGAATTTGTCAAATATGGTGGTGATGAGTAAGTACTATTCATAATTTGGCATTTATCTTATATCTACTACTAAACACTCCCCCCGTGATATTTATAAAGTTTTTCCTCTATTTTGAGGATTATTTCCTCTAAGCAATGTTTTAATAAAAGAAAAGTAGGTACAAAAAAAGAGATACCTTACTTTGCTTTCCAAGTAGCCTTTAAACCCATCACCAGAATGCAGAGTTTTAGACTTGTCTAAATTGAAAGGATTTGCCGACAACAATTCAAAGTATATGAATTTTTTTTTTTTAACTTTCTAGATAGAAAACATTGTAGAAAATGAAGAAGATAACCCATTCCTACACCAGGGGTATGAAAATACAGGTTTTGTCCACTTGTCCCTGTATAAGTAAAATGCGATTTTCTACTTATCTGGGGTCAGAATGGACTTGTCCAAAAATAAGAGAATAGATAGATTTTGGAAAATACATTGTTTTTACAGAAAAAATGCTGAGCTCAGCATTTTCTTCATTAAAACAATGTTTTCTACCCTTAGATACAAATATTATGCTTATCAATCTCTAATATCTATTAGGACTATTAGGTACTATTCCAAGATTTGCCCTGATATTTACAAGTAGCCTAAAAGAATTTACTTGTCTACGGGAAGAAAAGCCCAGGTCGGACAAGTTGGGCATGGGAATTCCACACCCCTGCCTACACAATGACTCTTTTTGGCACACCTGAAGTAAAACAATTGGGAAAACATTGTGTAAAATGAAAAAATTGCTTTCAACCAGAAATTTCTTCATTTTACACAATGTTTTCTAACCAGAATTTGTAAAAAATCTAAAATTCCATAAATCTTCAATTATTGTCTGCAACTGCTTTCAATCTGAATTGGTCCAATACTTTGGTGTGTGGTAATGGGTTAAATAGCCTTGATTTCTTTTAGCTCATCTGAGAACAGCATACTCATGGTAAGCTTTTGTGATCCCTGAATGTCTGTTGTCTGTCTTGCAACAACACCAATTTATCAATTTTAGTGTTTACACACCAGAGGCCATAATTTTTGCCCAATCTTGTTGAAACCTAGGCAGATTGTGATTGTCCGGTTGTTAGAATGAATGGGAAAATGGTCTTAATGACAATTTCTTTGTTTACAGTCTAGGTGCCATAGTTTTGGCCCAGTCTCGATGAAACTTGGTCAGAATGATTGTTGGGTTATAAAGATGTACTCCATTGAAACTGGAAAGATTCTTTCAGACGTTGTGAAAAGAGCATTGAAGACAATTTCTTTTATTACACTCTAGGGGCCAACATTTTTGCCCAATCTTGATGAAAGTTGGTCATAATGATTGTTAGGTTATAAGGAAGAACCCTTTTGAAAATGGAAAGCTGTAGGGAACCTGATCTAATCAATGAATGGATAAGTGTAAACCTTAATGGGATAGCAGCTGGAGGCTAGGAAAGGATATAGTGGTAGTACTGGTGTGAGAAATACCAGGAATCCATTGTTTAGTGCTTCAGCTGCTGCGATATGACTGAAATACTGATAAAAGTAGCGTTAAACCTCATTTAATCAATAAATAAATCTAATCAAGTCATAATCATAATTACTTTAGACTAGAATTTGGACTGCTACATAGGAAAATACCTAAAAAGTTGCCTTAATGACAATTTGATCTCTGTATAAGCTTTTGGTAGTACTTGTGTCTTTACAAATAAGAGTTTCTATGAAGTTGCAGTTTCATATTTCTTTGTTCAATAGAGATCTCAGGTGAGCAATCTAGGGCCATCTTGGTCCTCTTGTTAAATCCTTTCCCGTTCAGTCCCTGGTTTTTACGTCCCTGTGATTTAATAAGTGAGAAAACATAGTAGGAAAAGAAGAAATTGCTTGTAACAAGCGATTTCTTCTTTTCCACAATATTTCATACCTTACTAAATTGTTATTTTTCAAATTAAATCCACTTTAAATTTCTGTCTGCAAAGCGTTTGAATTTGGACAGGTCTAAAATTTTGCAAAACAGGAAAGGGTTTAAGAATAAATTCTAATTTTAGTCATCAAAATTGGTCATAAAACTATCCTCAAATTTCAGGTACACTATACCATTAGAGGTATTTCTGCTATTCATGTTTTTCTGGGGAATGAACTTCATTGTAGCCCTGGGACAGATGACCTTGGCTGGATCTATTGCCTCATACTATTGGGCTTTTGAGAAGCCCAAAGATATACCAGCATTCCCTGTGTCAGCTTCTTTATACAGATCTTTGAGGTAAATATTTTACTGAATTCATTATTCTACATACATACGTCAAACCTGTCTGAGCAACAACCTGTATTAAGTAAGCCACCTGTATGAACCCTTTCCTGTTTCTTGAAATTTTAGACTGGTCCAATTTGAAAGAAGTTGCAGACGACGATAAAAATTTGGTGAAATTTGAAAAGTAACCAACCTACAGGTTAGAAAATGTTGTGGAAAAAGAAGAAATTGCTTGTCACAAGCAATTTCTTCTTTTCCCACAATATTTTCTCAAGTATAAAATCATAGGGACATAAAAACCAGGGATTGAACAGGAAAGGGTTAACCCATACCTACATTAGCAAGCTTTTTTATGCCCCATTAGAGAAGAGCATGGAGGGAAATGAATAAAATTGCTTGACACAAGAAATTTCTTCAGTATCCACGAGATTTTTAATCCCAAATACAAAGATATTTAGAATCTATCAGTTAAAAATTGTTGTCTGCAACTTCTTTTAATTTGGACCAGTCTAAAATTTTTTTAATTTGTAACAGGTTAAGCAAGGGGTCATTGACCTTCCAATAAAAAGCAAATTTATAGATATTAACCTGTATTAAGCAAGCACCTGCTTAAACAAATTACCAGACGGCGAATTTTATACTGGTCCAAATTGAAAGGAGTTGCAAATAACAATTTGATACTAGTGAATTTTTTTCCAAATTTCGGGGTAGAAAACATTGCAGGAAGTAAAGTAATGATAGTACCTAGCTTAAACCTTTCCAATACAATCAACATTTTTGAACCCCTCAAGAAAATAGATTTGTAACACATTGTGAAAATGAAGAAATTGCTTGTTACAACAATACCGCATTACCAAAATTACAAAGATTTTTCTTTTTCCTTCATCAAAAAATTGTCGTCTGTAACTTATTTCAATTTGAACCAGTCAAGAAAATTGTCATCTGTTAATGGGTTAAGGCTAAGCAGAGAGGGGAAAAAGAAAATGAAAAAAAAACGTGTTAAAAAATAGCATATTTTATCACAAAACTTTATTTTACAGGTACCATCTTGGTTCATTGGCGTTTGGCTCCCTTTTGATAGCAATAGTACAGATTATCAGAGTGTTCTTGGAATATGTCGACCACAAGTTGAAGGGAAAAGAAAACTGTTTAGCTAAATTCTTTGTCAAGTAAGTTTAGAATTTCTTTATTTTATGACAAATGAAATTAGTGTCAAGACTTGGACCTTTCATACAACACATCAGAAAACATTATATGAAGTAAGAAAGCTTTATTTGCGGACACCTTTTTAGTTCAGCTGAGCACAATGTTTTTGTTGGGTGTCATCTGTCAGGGGTCATCAACAATTCTTTAAATATCTTCTCCTCTGTAACCATTAGGTCAATTTCAACCAAACTTTGCAGGAATGTGCCTTGGGTGATCCTTTTGCAAACTTGATTGTAAACTTTAAATTCGGGAAAAAAATCTGAAAAGCAATACACTGGTTAATTGTTTGTTCTTTCTCTCAATTTTATTTCTGCTATACTCCTTTCCATAAAAATAAAGGATTGTTTTACAATAGGCTTAACTGATAAATTTTCTTTTCAGATGTTTAAAATGCTGTATGTGGTGTCTAGAAAAGTTTTTAAGATTTCTCAACAAAAATGCTTACATTTTGGTAAGTACATGCAGAGTAAAAACTCTCTCATACTCTTATATACACCATTCCTCCTGCTATATAAACCAAATTGAGGGAGGGGGGGGTGAATGATGGACTTGTTTAATCTTATAGGTCAAGGTCACTTTTCAAGGTGAAAACAATTTTCAGCTTGGCTGTTTTCTGAGAAAACCCAAGGTATTACTATAACCAGGTTGTTGTGTGCATCAGCATTATTTCAAAGTTTTGACGTTTTGTAATATCTTTGGTATTACTTACTACATTCACTTGAAACTGAATGTATGTTCACTCTCAGCAATCTATTCAACCAGGCAGATAACTCTAAATGCATTATTCAATAAATTATGCCTTTTTTCGACTTATAATTTTACCTACTATCAAGCCCTTGAACATCATTCAGTACTCTTGTATAAATTTGATCATAGCTTTTGAGTTGTAAGTGATCGAATGTTTAACCTATTTACACAATGTTTTCCCAATTGTTTTTCATGAGGGGTGTCCAAAGGCGTCATTGTGTGGGAATCGGTTAAACTTTACAGAAATACTAGGAATCCATAGTTTGGAGCTCCAGCCACAGCAATATGACTGAAACACTGTCAAAAGTAATATTAAGCTCAATTCAATCAATCATCTGTAATATAATTATTTTTGTACATGTATGTTTTATCTTTAACACATTGACTTTTCTCTTACAGATTGCTATATATGGTAAAAATTTCTGCAGTGCAGCAAAAGATGCCTTCTTTTTGATAATGAGAAATGTTGTCAGGTAAGATTTCATACCTGTTTTGTAATCTACACATTTTCTAAAAAAATATGCTTCTATCAAATTGTATGAGAACTAACCTGATTTTATTAACCCATTCTGACATGACAAAATTCAAGAGCAGCCCAAATTCAAAGAAGTTGAAGACAACAGTTTTAAGTTGGTGGAATTTTGATAATCTTTGCATATTATGGTTGAAAACATTGCTTGTTACAAGCAATTTCTCTATTTTCCGTGATGTTGTTATAGGTTTTTCTTGACATCACATTTGATAAATTTCTTGCAAAGAAAACATCTGAATTGACCAATCACGACTGTCATTCAAGGAATAAACCAAACAATCAAATCATTTATTTAGCCCAGACCTGAGCTTTTCAACTCTGACAATGGCCACCATTTTTGTTAACCTTTATTGTTGGTTTTGCAACTTAAACATCGTAACTAAAGCTTTTTCAAGCTGTAGTTACGAGGTTTAGGTCACCAACCAATCATTTCAATCTTTTGTCAATGCCTATGTTAATAAATTTTGCAAAATAATACAGTTAAAAATCTAAGCAGAACTTCCTGTCGGAAGGGCGGAGCCTAAGGAGTCAGTGGGTGGGGTCAGCGAAAGGTCAATTGAGACTGCTGAGAGAGTGTTTAAATGAGTTTGTCACACAAGAGACAATTAGTGCTTCAGTTTTTTTCAGAAAGCTACTTGATTTTTATGCAATTCTATAGAGAATTTTATGCAGAATGACAAGGATTAAACTTAATAAGTTTTTAAGATTGGTATTCAAACATGCATCAACAGATATTTGTAGTCTCTTCCTTCAGAATGATTATTCTTCACACAAAGTTACAGATCTTGTATTGTTTATCAGTAAACTGTTCTGTGTGTTGGCTGCAGGGATTTCATCTTTTTTTTTCCTTTGGTCATCAAGGGAAATATGTGTATTCTGTCAGATAATTTCTTGTTCCTTTTGTTTAAGAGTTACAGTTTTTTACAAAGTGAGATTGATTGTGTTGTTGATAAGTAAATAGTTCTGTATGTTGGCCATATATTGTCCTCTTAATTGCAACCCTGATAATAGCATTACACTGGTTAACTTAAACTGACTTAACACATAAAATTAATGTTAGATTTTAAAAACAAATACATCCTTTTAACCCTAATGCCATGCTGTTTAAATAACCTTACTGAATTGCTGTAAAATCAAATGGCTGAAAGCACTTATAGAACTTGTTGTTCAAAATCCAATATTTCTTTTATAAATCAACTTCATAAACAACTCGGGCAGGGAAAGTACAAGCAGGAGGTGTAGACTAAGATCAGACTGCACTTATGTGCAGGCTGATCTTGCTGTACAGCTCCTGCCAAAATTGGAATATTCCGGGGTTCAGCATGACAAGGGTTGATAGCAACTTCTGGCTGAAAACAATAAAAGTGTTGACCAACTGGTGTTGTTATTAACAGGATTCTACTGTATTAGATAATTTCTTGTTCCTATTTTCAAAGTTATAGTCCTTAAGCCATTCCCACACAATCCTGCTTTTTAATGCCCATCGACAACAAAAAAATTGAGAAAACAATTTTGAAAATGAAGAAATTACTTGTTACAAGCAATTTTTTCATTATCGATCATGTTTTCTACCCAAGAAGAAAAATATTTTTTAGAATTTCATAAACTTAAAATTAATGTCTGCAAATCGTTTGAATTTGGACCGGTCTAAGATTTTGTCAAGTGGGAATGGGTTAACAGGCTATTGAGATTGCGCCTCCCTTTTCCTTCGATGGAAATATTGTGTCAGACATTAGATAATTTCTTGTTCCTTTTTTTCAGAGTAATTGTTCTTGACAAAGTGACTGACTTTGTGTTGTTCATCAGTAAACTGCTTTGTGTGTCGGCTGTCGGGATCGCGGCGTTCTTTTTCTTCAGCGGAGATATTACTTACCTGACGGACTATGTCCCTAAACTGAACTACTATTTTGCACCAGTTATTGTAAGTCTTGTTTCCAAACAAATTGTCTAGAAACTCAACAGTTGTTTTCTATTTCTTCATCTTCCGTAATATTTTTCAAAGTATTTTTCTTGGGGCGTATAAAAGGAAGCTTGTGTGAGAATAGGTTACATATTAACTTGCAACAATGTATTTAAAGGATATGTAAGTGATTCTAGTTGATTGTTTTCCCTAAAAATGTTAACCCATTCCAACTAAACAAAAGTTTAGACTGGTCCAAATTGAAAGAAGCTGCAGACGATATTTTCAAGTTGGTGGAATTTAAATTTTCTTTGTCTTTTTGGATAGAAAACATTGTGGAAAATGAAGAAATTGCTTGATACAAGCAATTTCTTCATTTTCCACAATGTTTTCCAAAGCTTTTTTCTTGAAGGGGATTAAAAAGAGGGCTTGTGTGGGAATGGGTTAATCTAAGCAACATTTTCAGTCATATTTATAACTTATGCCCACACTTGACAGACCTGCTTTGACAATGGCATTGGCAGGGGTATAGACTAAGATCAGCCTACACAGATGTGCAGTCTGATCTTAGCCTAAACTACCTTCTTACTGTTGCTTTTTAGAGAGAAATCTCTGAACTCAAGATTGATCTATTTATGTCAAAATTTTCAAATGTTGTGAAAGGAGGAAAAATATCCAGCAGGACAAGGGTTAAAAACTTGTGGGGTGGGGATTTTATAACAACAATCATGTCCTCAATGAGAACTAATTTGAGTATAAATTTGTTTTATTTGTTGAATGAGAAATGACAAAAAAATGTCAATGACACGCATTTTTCTGTTTTCAGTTGGTTGTGATTGGCACCTACCTCATCGCATCTTGTTTCTTCAGTGTCTACAGTATGGCAGTTGATACACTCTTCTTGTGTTTCTGTAAGTGTTAACTATAATTATTAAATTTGATTAACTTCAATATATTTGATGCTTTCAAATGTATTATGAACCTTGAATGAAGGATCTTTTACATTATACATTGTACTTTTCATTAAAGAAATAGCATAATTATTTATATTTGAGCTAGTGGCTGTACAACTAATGAAATGAAGTCTTTGTTATTAAACCATTCCCAGACAATGATGCTTTTTGACGCCCCCCCAAAAAAGCAATTGGGAAAACATTGTGGAAAATGAAGAAATTGCTTGTCACAAGCAATTTCTTCATTTTTACAATGTTTTCTATCAAGAAAGTTGAAAAATCTAAAATTTCATAGACCTTGAATTGTTGTCTGCAACTTCTTTCAATTTGTGCCAGTCTAAGATTTTGTTGTGTGGTAATGGGTTAACTCAATGAAGGATTAATAGTTCTTATCACATTCACAGTCAATTAATTTTTTGAGATTTTTAAAATTTTGAAAACTTTTGAAGATTTAAAACCTTTAAACTTTTAAAATCTTAAAGTCTTTCTCAAGAGAAAACATTTTGGATAATGAAAAAATTGCTTGTAATATGCAATTTCTTCATTTTCCACAATATTATTACAAACTTTTTTCTTCAGGGACATAAAAAAGTGGGGTTGTTTGGGATGGCTTATGACATGCATGGATCTAATATTTTTAACATTGGAGGGATCCATCTGAACACGTACTTGTTTCATATTTGTACGAGTGTGGGCAAATTGTCATAACTACAGCTTGAACAAAGCTGTAATTACAATATTTTTGTAGCCCAATGACAACATGTGCATGTTACTCTGAGACAAAAAACAATCATCCTCTAAATATTTTTCAGTGGAAGACCTTGAAATGAATGATGGATCACCAGAGAAGCCATATTTTATGAGTAAAGGACTGATGAAAATTCTTGGGAAGAAGAATAAACAGTTAAAAGAGGCAAAAGAATGAATAGACAACTAAATATATAACAATGATAATACTATTTCATACTTGCAACTGTCAGGACCTTTAACCTATGTTTCTTGAAATTAATGATGGCTCAACAAAAGCTATTGTTTAATTGCTCTAGTCTGGTGAAGATTCTTTGAAAGATAAACAAATGACTTTTGCCAGAAAAGAAATTATTGTAATATTTCTTCAAAGTAAAAAAACTGTGCTTGATAAGTAATGGACTTGGGCAATTATTTGAAAGAGAAACAAACAAGTAATGGAGACAAAATAATAGAATGGCAACAAAATATCATTTTTAAGCACTCAAAAATAACTGTTGAAAACATTATGGGAAAAGGAGAAGTTGTTTGTAACAACAATTTCTTCTTTTCTCATAATGTTTTCTTTCCTATTTATTCTTATTTACCAAGTTAAACATACATGTACTTTGAACTGTTCTCTGCAATTTCTTTGAATTTGGACCAGTCTGAAATTTTGTCGTTTGGTAATGGGTTAATGATTATTCAATCTCAGCAATCCTGTCTAAGTACTTCCAGTCTTGCCGCGGTTTAATTTATGATTACCAGGGGTCTTATTTGCCTAATTCTTGGGCTAAAGCCTAAAATTGGCTCCATTTCTAATGGCAAGAGGTATCTTTTTTCCTAATCAGAGCAGAAAATTCCAAATTCTAGACTGCAATACCCCAATATTCAAAGTTTTTATTTGACTGGTAAATTCAACCCTATTAATGGTACAGAGTAGACTAGAAAGTTTTATAGGTGATTTACTATCCATTCCCACTCGATAAAATGTTAGACCAGTCTTAATTCAAAGAAGTTGCAGACGTAAATTTAAAGTTGATGAAAACTTCAGAACCTTTGCTGTTTTGGGTAGAAAACATTGTGGATAATGAAGAAATTGCTTTTAAGAAGCAATTTCTTCATTCTCCACAATCTATTACAAAGCTTTCATGTTTAGGGCCTTTAACCCATTCCAACACAAGAAAATTTTAGACTGGTCCAAATTGAAAGAAGCTGCAGACGACAATTTCAAGTTGATGGAATTTTAATTTTTTTCGTCTTTTGGGATAGAAAACATTGTGGATAATGAAGAAATTGCTTGTTACAAGCAATTTCTACATTGTCCACAATGTTTTCCAAAGTTTTTTTCTTGTGGGGCGTAAAAAGGAGGGCTTGAGTTGGAATGGGTTAAAAGCGTCATTGTGTGGGAATGGGTTAAATGGTATTTGATAGACAAAACTAAAAGTTAAATTATAGATATATCTTTTGTTTCCTTGCCACTTCTTTGAGATTTATTTTGACAAATTCTGTTTAATTCAGATTTATTTTATTTTCTTTATTTTTTTTAAAGCTTTCATTATTATTTTCTTTCAATTTTTGTACAGTACCTTTTTGCATTATGAGAAAAAAAAAGTACATGAATTTATATATGTCTTATTCTGTTATATTTGAACATGTGAATTATATGAGAATGAAAATACATCTGCTGGTTCAAATGTATTTTCATATGTGTGATAGATTGAATTAACTACGTTTTATTGATAAAATGTATTATATGATGTATGTCTCTTAACCATTAACTGATTCCAACACAGAAAACTTTTGGGCTGGTCCAAATTGAATGGAGGTGCAGACAACAATTTCAAGTTGATGGTTATTTTTTTTTATAGAAAACATTGTGGATATTGAAGAATTTGCTTGATACAAGCAATTTCCTGATTATTCACAGTGTTTTCCAAATCTTTTTCTTTAGACACGTAAAAAAAGGGAGGGAATGTGTGGGAATGGGTTAACAGAAGAAATATCATAGACTAATCCAAATTTAACAAGTTGTAGATAACAATTTCCAGTTGATAAAGTTGGGATTTTGTAGGAAAATGTTAATTCAAATTCATGTTTCTTGCTGGACTGGTACTTGAACTTAACAAAGCCCAGGCCACAAATTGACAATGGTACCAGTCTAATTTCTGGCTGGAGTTGATAAAGACACTTAACCCATTCCGACATAACAAAATTTTAGACTGGGCCAAGTTAAAGGGAGCTGCAGACCACAATTTTAAGTATACGGAGTTTTATTCATTTCTTTGTCATTTCGGATAGAAAACATTGTGGATAATGAAGAAATTACTTGATACAAGCAATTTCTTCATTTTCTACAATGTTTTCCAATGCTTTAATCTTGAGGGGCGTAAAAAGAAGGGATTGTGTGGAAATGGGTTGAATGAGAAGCCTGTGCAGCCTCGGAAGGATTTAATTCCCCTTAAAGAAGAGTTTAGCAGCCAGAAAAGTCTAGTAGAAATATTTTATTACTAACATGACTGTAGTTCCTTGTAATAGAAATGTGTGATTATAAAATGAACTTTAAACTTCTTTCTTTTAACAAGATAAAAGTTGTCAGCAATATATTTGGAAAAGATACATAAACCAACATAATCAATGATAATGTATCAAAGAGACATTTGAAATAGTTTTGCATTTACGCCATAAGTTTCTGCAAATAATCCATTTAGAGAATCAAATAGGTTATGTTTATGATATATACTTGTGGAGTATTAGATATCAGAATGTGCAGTTTTTACTGTTTTGTTACAATTAATAAAATAAATATTTTTGATGTTCTTCAGACAATGTTTTGTCTTTTAGTGAGTCTACCTCCTATATTCTTATCAAGAAAATCGTTTGCCATGTAAGTTGTTGTAACAACATTGACCTGGAATTGAAAGGCAAGTTCGTTCCGACAGGGCAGTGTCTTGGGTAACAATTGATTAATTGATTGAACGGGGTTTAACGCCACTTTTAACAGTAATTCAGTCGTATCGCGGCGGCTTGAGCACCTAAAAATGGATTCCTGGTATTTTCGAAGAGGTAAACAGCCCACCCTGCCATATAGATACGTACGGACTATTACAACTTGTCCCCTTTCAACCAGAATTGTTTCAATAATCGATTTTCAAAAGAAATATTGATCCTCATTAAGACCTTCCAGTACTGTAAGTCCTTTGATTTTAAAGTAATTCTGCAAAGGATTTTAATTCAGTTTGACAAGGGTTAATAAACATTGATCACCTTGTGTTCGGATAATGCTAATAACAGGATCACCGCCTGGTTCTTTAACGCTTCGATTTATAGTACCGTCTCACGGGGCTTCGACTTAATGTCTCAACTGAAACACAGTTATTTTGTTAGCTTAGCAATTCCCTGATTTCATGGTTTTGAGTCAAATGCTGTACTAATGAAGCTTATAGGGATGACTGGATTAGAGGTCCCGAGACTTACGCCTAGTGACTTAGTTTTTCCCTGATAACCCATTTTTTTCTTGACAAAGACAAAGACTCTAACCAACTTTTATTGCATTTGATGCCATGATGAATTCTTAGAAGTCCAAGATTTGGCATAGTGATCTCATTTTTTACCCAAGTTGGCCAAATAACATAAATGTCAAGATACCGCGGAGATATAAATGAAAGCTAAAGAGTGCACGCTACTTTTTCTCGAGATCTTACAAAAACACGTATCTTTTGACCTCAAGTGACGTCGAATCGAACTTATACGAGATAGACAAAAAAGATAGAAAAGTCTAAGTTTCAAGACTAAGAAACAAAATTATGCTCTCTAGAGTGCGCACAAATGGGCGCATGAAGAACGACACAAGGCGTCAGCCGCTGCTTCATTACGAGAGTACTTGACCTTTATTTCTCTTGGCTAAGCTGAGCTTAAAGATGTGTTCTAACATAGTGCTCTTATTCAACTGAGGCAAATCTGGCTGAAATAATGGGTAGCAATTAATACTACTTTAAACATTTAAAAACAAACATATACCACTAAAACAATAGAAAAAATACAAACAATGGGTGAGCGACCAAAAGTAACAATAAATATATTTAGTAACAATAGGAAAACGAAAAACCTGTCCGTGAACAGTTGGAACCCCCTGTACAGAAATCCTGGATGCATTATTGATATAAGCTATGCATTTTATCCGATTACTTAGAACGAATTTGATGAAGGGTCACCCGATGGTCATCTATGTGAAATTTGGTTGAAATCTGTACAGCACTTTCCGAGGAGTAATTTGTAAAAATAAAAGTTTACAGACGGACACAGGACGCTCACAGCGCCAGGACAATAGACGTTTGTCGTCAGAAACTTTTTTACATTTGGGCCCATTTCAAATTCCAAAGTCCGTTATATATGTTAATCAGTTTAAACATATCATTTTGGCAGTCAAATGCAGCATGTATCGATCCACGCCATGACGTGAGTGGGGTCTTAATTCATGACTTTGCATCCAGCCTTGAAATAAAGTGAAACATAACATTATGGCCATAGTCTATTCAGAACTGTTTTCAAGTAATAAGGCGATAATGTGGGGGAAAGAACAATCGTCTCATGTAGCTGTACTTGATCAAATGTAACTGTCAACCAAGGAATCAATCGAACACTCAAATCATTCATTTAATCCGGAAGGGAACTCTGAGCTCCAACATTTATTTCAAACATTTTTTCTTTGTTTTGTGACTAAAACGTCGTAAATACACATTGAATAAGCTGCAGTCATGACTTTTATGTCACCAAGCAACCGTTTCACTTTTTTGGTATAGATTGTTGTCCATTTTGCATTAAAGTATTGTTTATTATCGACGTGGAACTTCCTGTTGGAGTCAGTGGGCGTTACCAGTGGAGACAGAGGGCAGGGCCAGCGATCCGTCAATTTGTATAGTTGGTCTGAATTAGTATCTAGTATCTCATAACCCATTTTAAGTGCGATGAAGACAAAAAGAAAGTTATTATTGCGTATTTCACGCAATTTATTTTTGCTTACACGGCAAACATTTTTTTCCATTTTAAACATATTTTGACTTATCATTTGCATCCTTTCCAGTTCGAATCAAATCGTTCATTTAGATTAGAAGTGAAATTTAACTACGATAATTGGTTTAAAGTTTCCGTTTGTGGGTGACCCAAACGTCTTACCTACACCTTATTCAAGCTGTAGTTACGATGGTTAGGTCGTCAACCAACGATTCGCCTTACGTTTAACACTTAACCGTTTTTAAAAATTTTAAACTTATCCAAATTCAAAGAAGTTGCAGACGACAATTAAAAGTGAGTGCAATTTGAAAAGTAACCAACCTACAGGGTAGAAAATATTGTGGGAAAAGAAGAAATTCCTTGTCACAAGCAATTTCTTCTTTTCCCACAATATTTTCTCAAGTATAAAAACCAAGGGACGTAAAATCCAGGAATTAACCAGGAAAGAGTTAATATTCCTAACCATAATTATGCAATATACCGTCGATTTAAATCTCAGTAGAACTACTTTGTTTAAGATCAATAGACGTTGACAGCGATCTGTCATTTCGATGGTTCGGCGTGAAACAGTTGTAACTGACCATATGATCATAGGCAGTTACAGCCGTTTCGCGCTCAACCATTGAGCGCAGTTGGTAGCGCGTCGGACTGTCAATCGAGAGGTCCCGGGTTCGATCCTCGACGGCGGAACTCATCCTTTCCGACTATTTGTCTCTCACCAATGGGTCGATAATCGTAGACCTATGAGAAATAGCAGCTGGAGGCTAGAAAGGGATGTAATGGTAGTACTGGTTTGAGAAATACCAGGATTCCATTGTTAGGTGCTCGTGCCGCCGCGGTATAGCTGAAAGACTGTTGAAAGAGGCGTAAAACCCCATTCAAACAAACGAACTCAACCATCGATTTGAGAGAAGGGGGCGGCTTCCTCGCGACTCGACTTGTAATTTTATGAGGGAAGTGTATCCCTCCGCGTTATCAAAAGTTAATTTACAAGAGTCATGGCGGATGATAACAAAACGATTAAAACGTTTCGATCTTTGTTTTTAATTTCGAGTGGGACAATTTAACGTGTAGAATTTGGAAACAAACCCCGAAATATGGGGAAGAAAGTGGAAGATAACGAGATAGCGCTGCATGCCAGGAAGGGTATGTACACAAATGTTTAGTTCAAATTGGAAAACGTCCCGCCACTGAAACTTGGCTGCTTTGACTGACTTGCAGACGACATCATTATGGGATCATCAATATGAGCCTTTTCCTGGCGTAATGCTAAACCTATTACCAGATGATAAAATTAAGACTCGTTTAAAATCAAAGAAGTTGCAGACG
This sequence comes from Fragum fragum, assembly GCA_946902895.1. Classification (NCBI taxonomy): domain Eukaryota; kingdom Metazoa; phylum Mollusca; class Bivalvia; order Cardiida; family Cardiidae; genus Fragum; species Fragum fragum. The sequence continues at coordinate 20,711,868 of OX336380.1, forward strand.
ACAATATAGTATCAAGTTGATAGAATTTCAAATACAGTGTATCTGTCTTAGCAGTGCTAAAGGAAAGAAATTGCAACATACATTTCTACATTTTCCACATTGTTTTCCTGAGCCTTTTAACCCATTCCCACTCAATCCCTCCTTTTTACGCCCCTCAACAAAAAGGCTTTGGAAAACATTGTAGAAAATGAAGAAATTGCTTGGATCAAGCAATTTCTTCATTATCCACAATGTTTTCTATCCAAAAAGACGAAAACATTTAAAATTCAATCAACTTGAAATTGTCGTCTGCAGCTCCTTTCAATTTGGACCGGTCTGAAATTCCACTGTGTTGGAATGGGTTAATTAACCTTTTCCCACACAATATGAAAACTTTAGAAAACATTATGGAGAATGAAGAAATTGCTTGTTACAAGCAATTTCTTCACTATCCATAATGTATTCTACCCTAAAAGACAAAGATTTTGAAGATTTCATCAACTTAAAATTGTTGTCTGCAACTTCTTTGAATATGGATCTGTCTAAAATTTTGTTGTATGGGAATGGGTTAAGGGGTGTCATAAAGTGGGATTGTGTGGTATTGGGTCAATTTATTACCAAACGACAAAATCTTTGACTGGTCCAAGTTCAAAATTTTGCAGACATTATTACAAAGTGAGGGTAAACTGTAATTTGAGTACTTGTCGGGCTGAAAATATTGAGATAAGGAGATATTTTTGTAACAAACAATTTGTACTTATCCCACAATATTTTCCTGTACCAAAATATAGATGATATTAAACTGTTTCACTTTGGAAGAAAATGCAGAAAGAATTTTTTGAAAGTTCACAAAATTATGAAAATCTTAGTCCTTCTGGGTTAAAAAATTGGGAAAAAAAAGAAAAGAAAAAAAAAATGCTTGTTACAAGTAATATCTCTATGTTTAAAATTTTTCCCAAAGCCTTTTTTTGGGGGGGAGGGGGGGGGGGTGAAAATGCAAGAGTGTATTGGGAAGGGTTTATACAAATATTCAAGTTTGTAACAAGGAGCCTGAGACATGATTAATCAAGTGTCTTAACCCAATTTCCAACACTATGATGCTTTTTGACCACCTAAGAAATTTTTGGAAAACATTGCGTAAGATGAAGAAATTGCTTATTACATGCAATTTCTTCATTTTCATAACTATTTTCAACCCCAAAATGCAAATATTTTAAAATTCATCAACTTAAAATTGTTGTCTGCAATTTCTTTGATTTTGGACCAGTCTAACGTTTTTTTGTGTGTATCGAACTGGGGTAAAAAATTCTAGGTGGAAAATTATTCAAGTATAGAAAAAACTGTGGTAAAAGAAGTTGAGCCTGCACAATGTGAACAAGGACGCTTGTCTGTCTTCATCATGAGACATTATGGCAGCTGGATTATAACTACACAAGTTGACTTTTGCATCAAGCTGTAGTTACAACATATTAGTCCTCTCATTGTTATATAGGCTGTATGCAGACATACATGTTTTATTACATATTTTGGTATCTAAATCTTAAAAGGATGTTAGGGTGTATATTTCCTTCTTAAATTGATATACCACTTTAACCCTTTAACCCATTCCCACACGTTGAATACCCCTAAGAAAAACAATGGGGAAAAATTACTTAAATTTGGGAACAAGCAACAAGCAATTTCTTCATTTTCCACAATTTTTTCTATCTATCAAGAAAGTTGACAAAATCTAAAATTTCATTAACTTTAAATTGTAACTCCTTTAAATTTGGACTAGTCTGGTAATGGGTTTATCAATGTTAACCCTTGTCATGCTGTGTAAAATCCATTTTGGAATGGCATTAAAATCAAAGGACTGAAAGCACTTGAAATAATTGTTTTTCAAATTTTAAAATTTCTTTTGAAAATTAATTTCTTAAACAACTCTGACAGGAAAATTTGAAATAGGAGGTGTAGACTTAAATCAGACTGCACTTATGTGCAGGCTGATCTTTGTCTATACCTCCTTCCAAAACCCGAATATTCTGGGTTCAGCATGACAAGCGTTAACAGAGTAAATAATTGTCGTATTCTTGATGATCAGTCTGCTTTTTTGAGTAGGTTATTAAAGTGCTGAAGTTTTAACCCTTGTCATGCTTGACCTATTACCAGACATGAAAGTTTTGGACAGGTCTGAATTGAAAGAAGTTGCAGACGGCGATTTTCAGTCCATGGAATGTAAAAGATCTTTGTCTTTTGGGGTAGAAAACATTGTAGATAATGAAGAAATTGCTTGTAACATGCAATTTCTCAATTTTCCACAAGGTTTTCCAATTTTTTAATTGAGAGGCATCCAAAAGTGAGATTGTATGGGAATGGGTACCCTTGTCATGTAGACGTTTGAACCTGTAGTATTCCTGTTTTGAAAGGAGGTATAGACTAGGATCAACCTGCATATTTGGGCAGTCTGATCTTAGTCTACAGCATGTGTTTGATGCCTTAAGCCAGAGTTGTTTAGGACCAGTCTAAAAGTTTGTCATGTTGTAATAGGTTAGGAATTTAGAATGATAAAAATTAGGTAGACGTATCAGCCTTGGTATTGAAATCTAAAGATTATATACTGCCATAAAGTAATAAATACCATAAAGACAAATTTACTAAACGCAGCAGCATTATCAGTTGCAAACTTTAGACTGGTCCAAATTCAAAGAAGTTGCAGGTGACAATTTTCAACTCTTTTCATGCTGGAAAAAATCCTTTGCAGATTGCTTTCAAATCAAAGGGTAGAAAACTCTGGAAGCATTATTTGTAGGTTAATTTTTTATATAAACTTCAGAAACAACTCTGGCTGGATTGGGTTACCAGGTGGTGTAGACTAAGATCAGGCTTCATTTTTATATATGCTGATCTTCATCAATACCACCTACAAAAAAGGAATATTCCAGGTTCTGCATAAGAAGAGGTAGTTTTACGACATTATTCAAGTAAGAAAGCTTTGTGGGAAATACAGAAATTTCTTATTATAAGGAATTTCTTCATTTTCCATGTTTCATAAGCTTTTTTCTTTAGAGTAGTAAAAAAGAAAAATAATGTGCAGGCATGGGTTGAATTTATCCCCATTTGAGACAGTTTTGTCTGTGACTCACAAATAGGGAACCATGACCAGAGATTGTGGATTTTTCATGCCTGACATGTCAAACATGAGCTTTTCTACTTGCAGACAAGTACATTTAGGGGGGCAGTGTTGTGCCTAGGTCAGACAGGGTTCCCACGAGTCAGGGAAAAGTCAGGGAAAAATGGAAATGAAAATGTAAAAGTTAGGGAAATGTCAGGGAATTTTGATGAGTGTCAGGGAAATTTGAAAAATAAGGCAAAAGTCAGGGAAATGTCAGGGAATTTTGAATAGACTGTCAGGGAATTTTCATTGGAGTAGTTTTCAAGGCTAAGGCAGTTTCTTATGTTTTTGGCTAAAATTGCTAAATGTACTGATTTCCAATTTTGTATTTAAAAAAAAAATAATTGAAACTGAAGGGATTTGCGCCTCTTGCCTCCTGAGCAGTATGGTCATTTCTGTGATAGTTTCAGTTTTTTTGTTCACTGAATTGTGTTCAACATTATTAGAATATCAATGAACTTCTGACCTCTTTAGAAACATGCTATTTACATTTTTATAGCTAGCAAAGCGTCAGCTTTGATAGCTTAAGTTAACAGACGGAATTTTGAGGATGTCTCAAAGTTCAACGAGTGCAAACTACCACTGGAGGCTTAACCACTAAATCCGGTAAATGCCTACGCCATTAAAAGTAGTTCTCTTGTATAAGCAATTTCTTCAATGTCCACAATGTTTTCTACCCAACAAGGGAAAGTTTTATGAATTTAACCATGCTTTGCTAGCTTACATTACTTTTAGTACTTTGATTTTGCAATGAACGCAGATAATGAATTTTAGTTTGTTTGTTCAAAATGAGTAGGTTAAAAGCAGCAGTTCTATAATTGTTATATGCATAATAGCAATGGTAATTCTTTGATAAAATTGTTAAGGAAGAGGGAAACATGGGTTGAAACGTCGATAAAATGTCAGGGAAAAATTACTTTCTTTTCAAGGATATTCAGGGAATTTTGGAACTGCTGGAGCGTGGGAACCCTGTCAGAATTTTTGGGGGACACAGGTTTCCCCCTACCTAAATTACAAGGGGAACATTGGTAAATTTTGAGGGACAAACTAAAACAACTAATTCTTACCTGTTATTGTTAAGTAGTCTAATTTGAGTTTAATTTTCTGTCCTTGCTGGATTTCCATAGCTTCAATGCTGGTTTAAATGAGCAATCTATAGCAAGGGCCATGTCATGTTTCAAATGCAAAGCCACAACTGCACATTTATGATCAGCCAAATTCTCGTGTCTTTTTAGGGTACTTGTGCACATATTAGTACACCGGGTGTCTGTAGCAAACAAGTTGGATAATTTTAGTTTTGATTCCAAACAGGTCTAGCATTTCATGCTGTCACTCAATTCTTGCAGCCAAGGAAATTTTGACAACCAATTCTTTTGGAAATTTCGTTCCTTTAGTTTTTTGTCTCCAAAGAAGGAGATGGCTGGGACATTTCACTGTCTGCATCGGCAGACGTAGATGGTGCTGAATCGGGTGGGGTGGGGGGTTGCAGCCATCTCCATCATTCAACATCGTCTGCTACCTTTCTACATTTTCCCGCCATAAAGTCGGTCAGGAGCATCTGTCGTTTAGCCATTTTTAATTTTAGTAACAATTCTAAGACCCCTTCTGGTTATTTTATATTAAAATTGGCTGAATCTAATGGTAAATTTTGGGTCACAGTCAAGTTTTTGCAGGTGCCCTAACTACGCAAACGGTTCACAATATTTTACATCAAAATCTGCAGAATTGAAAAAGATAAATTTTGGGTCACAGTCAAGTCTTTGTGGGTACACCGTGTACATATACCATGCGTAAATTAAACTATCTTTCTTATCAACAGATAATTAAGAAAATCTCTAGGTGACGATCAAAAATATCTGATGTGAGTTTCATTTGGGGCTCATATTTAGAACAGAATTGAAGAAAGTGAAGACAGTAAGTATGCATGGCCCTGGAGAAACATAGCTAGAAGTGAAATGCTTTTGTAACTTTCATCTTGACAAGATAAATAAATATCTCATACATATCAAAGGACTGAAAGCACCTGATGGCTTGATAGTGGGTCACCATTTCTTTTGAAGATTACAACGTCAGTTTAACTGATCCTTGTCTATACCTCCTGCCAAAATAGGAATATTCTGGGATATATGACAAGGGTTAGTTCAACCCTTTCCCAAACAACAACGTTTTAGACTTGTCCAAATTGGAAGATCTTGCAAATGACATTTTAAAGTGTAATTAAGTTAAAAAATAACTTTCATCTTTGGTAGAAAATATTGAGAGAAAAGGGGAAATTGCTTGTTACAAATATTTTCCTTTTCTCACAATGTTTTCCAAAGTTCTATTCCTTCAGTGCATAAAAATGCAGGATTGAGTGGTAATGGGATGAAATGTACACTCAATACAGTGGCTTAAATATCACCTTGCATACCAATGATGCACACAATTTGGACATTTTAAGTTTTTGTTAATTGGTAAAGTTAGGAGAAATAATTGACTAATTTTATCTGCATTTGTCAGTTGTACATGTATGATTATCAACTTCCTAGTTTCAACAACACCCTTTATCCTTATTATGCCCACCTTTGAAAAAGAGGGGTATATTGCATTGCAACTGTCAGATGGTTAGTCATTGTGTCGGTTTATAAATAGATCTCATCAAGGATAAGTGCAGTGCAAAAGAACCATAACTCTGTATTTCATATTTTCAAGGTTTTCTCCCTTTGTTCATTTTAACTTGATTTTTTTTCAGAGCAAAACTCATGAATTGTGCAAGTTTAAGAATCATGAAACATCACAGGTGGCTAGATCTCATGTAACAGAAGCACAGTGCACAGGAACAGTAAATCTACTATACTCATATTTTTTAGCAATGTTTATTTTCAAATTTGATTCATATCTAGAAGATAACTTATAAAGTATGGAAGCTTGAATCATGAAACTTTACATACAGATGGTTCTTGTAAAAAACCATAACTCTTCACTTCATATTTTTGGGGTATTGCCCTATGTTAATTTTCCGACTTAATTTTAGTCTAGAGCATAACTCATAAAGTATGCTCTAGGATCGAAAAGCTTCACAGGTAAAAAGATATCATGTAGGAGAAGTACACTGCACAAGAACCATAACTGTGCTCCTCATTTTATTTTTGTTATTAGCTTTTGTTAAATTTGTTAACATAATTTTGTTCAGAGCATAACTCAAGAAGTATTGAAGCTAGAAATATGAAACTTCACAGGTAGATGTATCTCATTAGGGTGAAGTGCAGAACACAAGAACCATAACTTTGACTTCATCTTTTTGGAGTTATTGCCCTTTGGTAAATTTTGAACTTTATTTTTGTTGGGAGTATTACTCGAAAAGTGTGCAAGGTAGAATCATGAAGCTTTACAAGTAGATTAATCTCATGAAGGAGAAGTGTAGTTCACAAGAACCTTAACTCTGCACTTCATAATTTCAAAATTTTGTCCTTTGTTACTTTTTGAACTTGAATTTTGTCCAGCACAAGCCTCACAAAGTATGCATGATAGAATCATGAAACATAAAAGTTTGATAGATCTCATGTATGAGAAGCCCAATACACAAGAATCATAAATCTGCACTTAATTTGTGTTGGTGTTGTATTCCTTTGCTGAATTCCAAACTTGATTGTTTGCAAATAAACCTTTGAATTTGGACCAGTGGTATATTCTGCTGTCTGTATATGGGTTAAGGCTAGGAGATAATGAAATTGATACACTTTCTTGTCTATTTCATTACTACCGGGTATAATCCGACAGCAATATCCAACGGCAGTAGTGTCACCTGACGATGACCGAATACTATTCATTATTTCATTCATTTGTGAAAACTTTCAGGCTGTATACACTGTAAAAAAATCATCAAAGTTAAATCCTGCATATAAATGTACCATTCCCAGACAATCTCACTTTTTACACCCCTCAAGAAAAAAAGTTTAGGAAAACATTGCAGATAATGGAAATAGATTGTTGCAAGCATTTTCTTCATTATTCAAAATGTTTTATTCCACAAATAGACAAAGATTTTAAAATCAACTTTAGAATGTCACAATGTCTTTGAATTTGGACCAGTCTAGAATTTTGTCATCTGGTAATTGGTTAATTTTATTTAAATCTGTCTAAAGGGAAGTAAACTAGAATGATACATATTAATCAAAAGTAATGAACTTGTCTCCCCTAGATACAAAAGAGAGCAATTAACCCATTCCAACACAAGCCCTCCTTTTTACGCCCCTCAAGTAAGAGGCTTTAGAAAACATTGTTGAAAATAAAGAAAGTGCTTGTATCAAGCAATTTCTTCATTATCCACAAAGTTTTCTATCCAAAAAGACAGAAAAAATTGAAATTCCATCAACTTGATATTGTCGTCTGCAACTTCTTTGAATTTGGACCGGTCTAAAATTTTGTTGTGTGGGAATGGGTTAACTCAATGATACCCTTAGAGGGGGGTAAATTTGATTCACTATGTCTGTCTGTTCATTTGTCCATCTGTCTGTAGACATTTTTGTTCTGTGCTCTAACTCTAGAGCCATCTGACCTACAACCATGAAACTCATACTATTGTTGCCAAAATCCCTATAATTCTTTTAGAGTCAAGTTGGTCAAACATTAACCCTTGGCATGCTGATCCCCAAATATTCCTGTTTTGACAATGGCTTTGGCTGGTATATAGACTAAGATCAGTCTGCACAGACATGAAGTCTGATCTTAGCCTACACTACCTGCTTATTGTTGTTGTGAGAGAAACATATGCATACAAGATGGATCTTATTATGTCAAAGTTTTCAAATATGGTGAAAAGAGGAAAAAAATTTAGCAGGACAAGGGTTAAGATTACAATTGAAGTTTGATTGGAAACTGTTTCTGTGCTCTAGCTTATGAGTCATTTGACCTAGGATTTTGAAACTTGATACAAATGTTTTCCAAGACTCAAGGTGCCCTATTTTTCAGGGGGGATAACTTTGGTCAGCGATAAACTGTACAAATCGAGTGTCAAGATGCTTCTGGGGGTATGTAAAACAGCTTTGCAACAATGCTAGTTCAAACTGTAGAGGAATTTTGCCAGTCAAAGTCTGGTATTTAAAGAAAGTAAATTTCATGTTTACCCATTCGCACACAATTAGGCTTTTGGATGCCCCGTAAGAAAATTGATTGGGAAAACATTGTGTAAAATATCTTCATTTTTGCACAATGTTTTCTTAACAAAGAAAGTTGAAAAATCTAAAATTTCATAACTTTTTAATTGTCTTCTGCAACTTCAATTTGGACTAGTCTAAGATTCTGCCATCTGGTAATGGATTAAAAGTTTAGAGTAATTAAATTATATTTAAAAATAATATTCAAAAGAAATACTAAGTACCCTTAATTTTTCGGAGAATGTTAATTTGATATATCAAGCAGCAATTTTAATTCTCATTACCTAATAAATCAATTGAAAGAAGTTTTGAATCTTTGTTAACCCATTCCCACACAAAGGCGCTTTTTGACACCCCTCAGGAAAAACATGGATAATCTTAAATCTAGTTCTGGTGTGAAAAATACCAAGAATCTGTAGTTAGGCACTCCAGCCAACAGGATATGTCTGATATACTGTTAGTAGCATTGAACGCAATTGGATGAATCAATCCCTTTACATACATGAGAAATTGTTTGTAGCATCACATGCTCACAAGGTGCATTATTCTTTTTTAACCCATTCCCACACAATAAAATTATAGACTAGTCCAAATTCAAAGAAGTTGCAGACGACAATTTAAAGTTTATGAAATTTCAAAAATATTTATCTTTTGGGGTAGAAAACATGGATAATGAAGAAATTACTTGTATCTAGCAATTTCTTCATTTTCCACAATGTTTTCCAATTCTTCTTTTCTGGAGGAGTGTCATTGTGAGAGTGGGTTAAACACCGGTGTCGTATGAAATCAAATTTTATATAATGGTCCTACTGAAATTAAAATCATTTGTAAAAATTAAGTGTAACATGGTTTAACTATATTATATATACGAAAGATGAGTATGTTGGGGGGTTACTAAGATTGATAGGAAAATTTCCAAGTCCTTTGTTTGCAAACTTTCTCTTTCTTTCGGATTGAAAATTAAACAGGGCAATGTTGGCTTTGTTCAATTAAAGTTTTGAGATTTTTGATGGAAAAAGTTTTGAGATTTATGCTGGTAAAGGACTAGATTTCCTTTAAAGGAATTATCACTACTTATATGAAATTGGAAATCCCAAACTCAGGTAAAAATAACTTGTGTATTAAGTGACACACACCTGTGAGTATTTAATATAAACTTTGCAAGTTGTTGACATTCTGTATATGAAACATATTGTTTGTATAGGGAAAATTATAGCTTGGACATGCAAGGGACATTATATTATGTACATGTAAATCCCACACAAAATTATAGACTGGTTTAAATTAAAAGGGGTTGCAGACGATAATTTTAGTTGATGAAAGTTTAAAAGTATTTGACTTTTTGGTGAGAAAACATTGGGGATAATGAAGAAATTGCTTCTGACAAGCAATTTTTTCATTTTCCCAAATGTTTTCTTACCAAGCTTTTTTCCTTGAGGTGTGGAAAAAAGCGGGATTGTGTGGGAATGGGTTAATTTCTTTGAGGTATTGTATATTTTCATCAGGTATTATAAGTACAATCGCTTGTCATGCTGATTCAACTTCTTTTTTTTAATTTCATTTAAATATCAAAGGGCTGAGAGCAATGTAAGGCCTAATTGAGAGTAAATGTATTTTTTTGAAAATGGATGTTACAAACAACTCTTAACCCTTGTCATGCTGAACCCGGAATATTCTGGTTTTGGCAGGAGGTGTAGACTAAGATCAGACTGCACTTATGTGCAGGCTGATCTTAGTCTATACCTCCTGCTTGTACTTTTTCCTGCCAGAGTTGTTTATGAAGTTGATTTCTAAAAAAAATAATTTTTTTTGAAGAAGTTATATCACTGCTTTCAGCCCTTTGATTTGACAGCAATTCAGTATGGTAATCTATACAGCATGACAAGGGTTAAACAAGAGATAAAGAGGTGGTGTGTACTAAGAGCAGACTGCATGTATGTGACTTTGATGGATCCTGCAATATAATAGAAATATTTGAGGTTCAGTATGACATTGATGGTTTAATTACATTTTTTACAAGGAATGGATAGTGATAATTAAGTAAAAGTGAAATATAGACCAAAACTTCTTCGATTTATTTTGTCCATATCGAAAAGACTGTTTTGGCAAAAGCCAAAGGAAAAAATATGGGTCGTAGAAACCGCAGAGAAGCTGATAATAATGAGAATGTGGAAGTTGACGAATTCAAACCATTGAATACACCTCCGGTAAATCGGGAGACCGCAAGGCCAGATCTTGAAACATTAGAAGACTATGGTAAGCATCAATTACGTATATGTATTTATTTTTGTGTTAGATTTTATTTGTATTGTCCAAAATAATGACATATAAAAACAATGACCTCAATTATCATTCATTTTGTACAAAACTACCATCCAACAGTATAAATGATGTCATGTTTTGTTTACATTTCAATAGCTGAATAAGAATAATGAATTATTAGACTCTGGCAATACCGTAAAAAAAACAGGTTCTCTGGGTGCCGTTGGTGTAGGTTCAAGTCTACCAGAAATAGATTTTTTTTATCCCTCGCCGTTTCGGCGAAGGGGATATAGTATTGGTCTCGTCCGTCATTCCATCATTCCGTCACTAAACTTGTCATATCTCTGAAAGTATAATTGCTTTCAACTTGAAACTTCATAGGTCGATGGATCTCATTGAAGAGAAGTGCAGTGAACAAGAACCACAACTCTTGCTTGCATACTTTTGGTGTTATTGCCCTTTGTTGTTTTAAAGACTAAGATTTAGTCCAGGCATATCTCTGAAAGTATAATAGCCATTATTTTAAAAATTCACAGGTTGATAGATCTCGTTGAGGTGAAGTGCAGTGCACAAGAACCACAACTCTTGCTTGCATAATTTTGGAGCTGTTGCCCTTTGGTATTTTAAAAACTTAGATTTTGTCCTGAGCATATCTCTGAAAGTATAATAGCTATTATCGAACGCAATGAGAAGAGATGCAGTGCACAAGAAGCCTAAATCTAACTGGCTTCAGTTTACTATCAAGCTTTTACGGCGGGGGATAGCCATGTCCGACATGGCTCTTGTTTCTAAACAAATGGAATCAGTTTTTCAACTTTAGACTTCCATTTAATCATGCTGAATAAGATCCTCTAAAAAATTGCATTTAAATCAAATGGGTTGACAGTACTGGATACAAATATTGTGCGTTGATAATTCTATTGAAAATTTATCCTATAAAGAACTCTGGGTTAAAAGGGACAAGCAGGAGGTGTAACCTAAGATCAGACTGCACATATGTGCAGGGCAGGCTGATCTTTGTTTATACCTCCTGCCTATACAGGAATTCAGCATGACAAGGGTTAAAGAATGAGAAGAGAAGTCTTAAACTGGTCATTTCAAAGGAGGCATTACATACTCAGACTCATATGCACTGTCATATTTTGAAAATGATGAGAATGATTCAAAACATGTTATATGACTTTAAACTCAATTTCAATCATTTGTGCTTTTATCAATGATCAATCTGAAATATTTTCTATAATTTCATAACTGCACAAGGATCACAAAAAAGCATAGAAGACATTGTGTAAAATGAATAGATTGTTTATTACAAGCAATTTCTTCATTTTCACACTGTTTTCCCAATTATTTTTCCAAAGGGAGGTCAAAAAGTGTCATTGTGCGGGAAAGGCTTAGGCCAGGTTAAAGTTGAGGATAAAGTTCTTGGTTAATGTATTTTAAACTGAATCAAGGTCACAAAGGTCACAGATCATGGTTTAAAATGAGGGCAGATGCCCTGATGTGTGTTTGTATAAAATAATTGAGTCCCCTATGGTAAGTATTGACAGAGATATAAAACTTTAAGCAAGTGAGATGCTGGTGCTAACATCCAAGATTAGGCCGATAGCTCTCCCATTAGTGAGCCAAAAATCATTGGACAGATTGCATAATCCAGTTCAAGCCAACAATACTGAAAAATATTTCATTTGCAGTTTATTCTAGAAACCATAAAAATACTTAGGACTTGTACTGAAATGCAGAACAATACAAACTTGTCAAAATAGTTCAACATCTTGGTGTTTTTACAGAGTTATGTAGTCTTGATGGGATGTCTCTATTTATAAAGATAACTTGTAAGATTGATTATCATAAAGTGACAGCTGTGCAGCGTATAATGTTTATGCTAAATTCCGATTTTATAAAATACTAAATCACAATATAGTTGATCTTGCTTGAGCAATTACGTCTCTTAACCCATTCCAACACAAGAAAGTTTTAGACTGGTCCAAATTGAAAGAAGCTGCAGACGGCAATTTCAAGTTGATGGAATTTCAATTTTCTTTGTCTTTTTGGATAGAAAACATTGTGGATAATGAAGAAATTGCTTGTTACAAGCAATTTCTTCATTGTCCACAATGTTTTCCAAAGCTTTTTTCTTGTGGGGCGTAAAAAGGAGGGCTTGAGTTGGAATGGGTTAAGTAACCACTTCCATTAATCCATCATAATGGAACCCCCAATTCAAAAAGCAAATCTCTTAAGAAGTGAAAGCATTTTGCTTAAAAGTAAAATCATAACAAAATCAATTGTTGTTGGAACTCATTAGAATCATCTGAATCATCTCAATGCGACAATTCTCAGTTCCAACAGAATAGGATAAATTCTGTAATAATTTATTTATGCAATTGAATTAATCCTTGGTAACAATCTCAATAAAGTGTGTTAAGTGACTATGCCTTTAATCGACCATTTTTTGGTTATCCTTGAGTGGTTGCTAATTAATACAAGATTAACAGTATTTAACCCATTACCAGACAGCAAAATTTTAGACTGGCCCAAATTGAAAGAGGATGCAGACGACAATTTCAAGTTGATGGAACTTTAAAATTATTTCATCTTTTTGGATAGAAAACATTGTGGAAAATGTAGAGATTGCTTGATACAAGCAATATCTCCATTTTCCACAATGTTTTCCAAAGCTTTTGTCTTGAGGGGCGTAACAAAGAATGAATTGTGTGGGGATGGGTTAAAGGAAATCATTACGGTAAAGTTACCACAACTTCCAGACAAAACATTTGACAATGAATGAGTCAAATATTAAATTGCAGACAAATTTTAGTCATTGATATTGTATTTGAAAGATTTAAATTTTTAAAACTCATGGTTTTGAAGTATTACATAACATTATTATTTGACAACAGGCTCAATATAAAGAGTACAGTTTAGAAATTACCCATTAATACTCCCATACATTCAAGCTTTTTGATATCCCTCGTGAAAAAAGCTTTGAAAAACAATGTGAAAGATGAAGAATTAGCTTGTCACAAGCAATTTCTTCATTATCGACAATGTTATTTACTGTAATAAATAAATAGTTTTAGAATTTGATCATTTATAAAATGTAGTCTGCAATTTCTTTCAATTTGAACCAGTCTAAATTTTTCTTGTGTGGTAATGGTTTTATATAGGCATGATGTCATGGAGGGAGTGATGACAAGAGGGAGTGCCAAAACGGGAGTATTCTGGGTATAGCATGAAAGTATTAACATTCAAATGAGTATCCACAACAATGGGTTTGATAGACCAATAAACAAATTTTACATTGTAATGAGTAACCACAACAATGGGTTTGATAGACCAATAATGAAATTAACATTCTAATGAGTTCCTACAAAAATGGGTTTAATAGACCAATAATCAAATTGGTCTTTGTAATGAGTACCTACAACAATGGGTTTGATAGACCATAATGAAACTTTACATTGTAATGAGTACCTACAACAATGGGTTTGATAGTCCAATAATCAAATTTATATTGTATTGAGTATCCACAACAAAGAGTTAATCAAAATATACATTCCATTGAGAATCTACAAAAATGAGTTTGATAGACCAATAAAGAAATTTTACATTTTAGTGAGTACCTAAAAGAGTCCAGGGTTTGATAGTAAAATAATGAAATTTTACATTCCAAAGTACGCACATCAATGAGTTTGATTAGACCAACTTGGATAAGCTGTAGTTAGAACCCCTGAAAAAGTTCAAGAACTAGTTTTCCAGTTGTAGAACTCCTAGAATATATTTTGAGGTATTATAATTTTTGTTGAACTTAAAGAACTTAAAGAACTTAAGGTCAAGAACTTGTCCAAGGTTCAAGACCTTTAGTTCTAGAACTTTGGCTCAAGAACCTACAATGTTCTAGAACTTGGTTCAAGAACTTAGCAAATTCTAGAACTTAAGATTTTAAGTTCCTAGAACTTTAGATCTGGATACTCATTGTTCTAGAATGTTGTTAAAAAACTTAGCAAGTTCTAGAACTTAATTACAAAACAGAGAATATTCTGGAACTAATCAAGAACCTTCTAGTTCTTGTTCTTCCAGATGTAGTTTTTCAAACCTTTGAAGAGATGAAGATGAAGAACTTGAATTATAGATAATCAAATGCATGTGATTTGATTAAGACATATTGCAGCCCCTTATAGTTTTTAACTGCCATATTATAAATGCTTAAATATTTAACATTATAAACATATTATAATGTGGAAAGTAACATTTTTGAAGCATCACATGACTTATTTTTTAGTTTCAAAAATAGATCTTGCCATCCACTAGGCCACACTATCTTGTTGCAATAAAATGGTAAAGTTCTAGAACCAGTTCAAGAACTTCTAGAACTAGTAGCTCCGGTACTCTGAACCATGGGTCTGTTGATGCTTATCACCAAAGCTCGCAGATGAACTAGGTAAATTTTGGCAAAACTGAACAGAAATGTTTCCAGAAGAAAAAAAGTAATTGTAATTACCTATTAAAAACAGGCATAATCAGGTTGTATGTAACATTATTCAAATGGATCCAGTAACCGAATAAAAGTTTATTGCAGACAGAAATAGGAAAAACTAGCAAGTAGTACTGGTATTTCATCCAATTAAAAGGCTGATCTTACCCCACCCACTCTTTCAACATTCTTCAAGATTGTGATAGGGGGGTGTTCAAAGTAGTTTTCTGTGCATATGGTAAGGTTTAGATAAATCTTAAATTTCAGTCATTTTCACCTGCAAATATCAAGAAGCTTCCATCATTAGAGCTGTAACTAAACATATCTTAGTTACATAACTGGTTATAGAACTTGTCAAAGAACTTATTCTAAAACTGGTATAGTTCTAGAACTAGTTATTGAAACAGTTCTAGAACTACAAGTTATTGAACTGCCATTAAATTTTATTGAACATTCATGAACTGGCTCTTGAACCAGTTCTAGAACTCCCATGTTCTTATGCATCTATTTTGTATAACCGAAGTTCTAGAACTCCAAGTTCTTGAACTGCCATTCAATGTTTTTGAACTTTCTAGAACTGAAGTTCTAGAATGTTCAAGACCTAGTTCTTGAACTTTTTTGCAGGAGGACATTCAAGTCACCAAACCAGCAAAATACTTCACATAAATGTTGGCCAATGTCAGAGTTCAAAGTTCTTAATGAATGATAAGAACTTGATTGGCTCTTTTATTGACAGCCACAATCTTTTAACCCTTGTCATGCTGAACCCGGAATATTCCGGTTTGGGCAGGAGGTGTAGACTAAGATCAGACTGCACTTATGCGCAGGCTGATCTTAGTCTACACCTCCTGCTCATACTTTTCCTTCTCGAGTTGTTTATGAGGTTGATTCCTAAAGAAATGTTGATTTTTGAACAGTAAGTTCCAACAGTGCTTTCAGTCCTTTGATTTGACAGCAATTCAGTAAGGTAATTTATACAGCATGACAAGGGTTAACCCTTGTCATGCTGTATAAAATCTCTTTCGAAATTTCATTTAAATCAAAGGGCTGAAAGCACTAGTAGTACTTATTGTTCGACAATCAATATTTCTTTTGAAAATTAATTTCATATATGCCTCTTGCAGGAAAAGTACAAACAGGAGGTGTAGACTTAAGATCAGACTACACTTATTTGCAGGCTGATCTTTGTTTATACCTCCTGCCAAAACCGGAATATTCCTGTTTTAGCATGACAAGGGTTAATTGTAGCTGAACCCCTTAAAACAAGTAAAAGAAAAATCTGATGAACATTCACCAGTAACAGAGACTTTCAAACTATTTAAGGTGAAATTTGCATAATTGATATTTAGGTGACTGTGATTGACTAACCTCCAACAGTTTGTGACACTTGAATATTAATCATTCACCAGGCGGCAAAAGTTTAGACCAGTCCAAATTGAAAGGAGTTGCCCTTGTCATGCCGTCTAAAATCCCTTACTGAATTACATTAAAATCAAAGGGCTGAGAGCAGAGTGAAAGTTCACTTTCAGTCTAATTTGATTGGTCAATTGAATTTTTGTTTGACCAGGGCAACTTGAGGTCATCAGACAAGATCAAAGTCGTCAATCAAGGTCAATTAAGGTAACATTTTACAAAATTTCTCATTGCTAGGTCATTAGAAAGTCAAAAAGTCACCAGGTAATTTAAAATGATAAGGTAAACCAGCTTACATAACAAACATTCATGCCCAAAATAAAGGAATGCTACATCCCTTCAGGTAGAAATTCAAGAGAGGGGGGACTAACTTGGAGACCTGATGATTTTATGGATTTAATACAAACAAATGTTTGATTTTCATACTTGTCAAAGTTATTTGCTCACCTGAGCACAACATGCTAACCCTGAGCTATTGTGATCAGTAAATGTCCGATGTCTTACTGTCCATCTGTCTGTTGGTAAACAATTATTAAGAAATCTCCTAAACCATAAGGCCTAGTCAGCTTTGATATTTGACCCTGTACAAAAATACTTTACAGAATTACCATACCCTGGGAATTGGCCTTTTTCTGTGTGATCCCTGATTTTACATAGGAATAAAGCAGGAAATCTTTGAAAATCTTCTCCTCTAAAACCATTAGGCCTAGAGCCTTGATATTTAATATGTATAGTCACCTATTGACCCTCTACCAAAATACTTTAAAGAATTACCAAACTCTAAAAATTAGCCCTTGTCCATAAGATCCATGAAAAAAGTAGGACTTGTGTGATCTCTGATTTATAAAAGAATAAAGAAGGAAATTTTAAAATTTCTTCTCCAAAGTCATAAGCCCTTTAGCCTTGACAATTTGAAATATATCATTGCTAATTTACCCTCTACCAAAATACTTTAAAGAATGACACAACTCCAAAAATAAGCCCTATGTTGCAGGGTTTTCATTAATAGCAGATTGCCGATCTAAAACATCGGTTGAAATCAACTTTTGATCGGTTGTTTTTGCCGGAATTTTAAAATATCAGTCACCTTTTGTTTACAAAATAAATGTTTAATGCGATAGAAGTTTTTCTGTGACACTGATGAGTTTAATTTGACATATAATCAAATATAGTTTTGTGTTATAGTATAATTTTGTTCAATAAATGCGTCTTATAGATTTGGCATTTTCACCCTTGAAACTTGACAGTCTCTTACTTAATTGCTATCACATTTCGACGCGATAAAAAAAGGCCATAACTTGTAAATAGTATATTGAGATAATTATTTAATCAAGAATGTCCTGTAGTTTGAGAATTTTCTCGATTAGATCTCAGAGGCAGTATTGGTAAGTATTATCTTTTTATTACAAAAATCCAATTAAATGAGTTAAAAATGTAAGAAAATCTGCAATGTAAAACACTAAGGACTGCTCTCCAAATGGATTGAGAAATGCCTTGACTCTTTTTCGACCGGGGGGGGGGAGTCCCCCTGGGGCCCCACAAGGGCATTGACCTGGACCTGAAAGGGGGCTTCGGTGGCCCCCTTGATCCCCGGCCAATCTTGTGCTCTCCAAATTGTATCTGTTGTCCCATACTTATTGATAACCCTAATATTGTGGGATCTTGGATTAGTATAGAATTTAAACAAGAAAATCTTGAAAAAAAATTATCTGACCATTATAAGTAGACCTTTTACATTTCATATACATCATAAAGCCCAATATTCAGGTGAGCAATATATGACCATCATGGTCCTCTTATTTACCCATTTCCAGACCATTTTTGTTGAGCCCACTTGCGGTGAGCAAGACATAGTTGTCACTATGACAAGTAAGTGTATGTGCGTTAGTCCGTTAGTCTGTCTGTCTGTATTTGTCAGGACAACTACTTCTACCATTATGGATGGATTTCAAAATAACTTGGCACAATTATTCTCCATCATGAATAGATATGTCATTTAAAAGCATATTTGGGATAGTTCTAATGTCAAGGTCAAAGATCAAGGTCAAACACTTAAATTGTGTTTGTCCGAACAATTACTCCTACATTTATGGATGGATTTCAAAATGACTTGGCACAATTATTCTCCATCATGAGCAGATGTGCCATTTGAAAGAAATTTTTGGATAGCTTCAAGTTCAAGGTCAAAGCTCAAGGTCAAACACTAAAGTTGTGCTTGTCCGGAGTATGATGCCTACAAAACTTTGTGGGCTCGACAGCAGTTGTCCTGGGACAACCATCTAATTTTTAAAACTGGTTCATATTTAAATTTTTTACATTGTTTTCCAAAACCTTTTTTTCTTGGCAGCTTCAAAAAGCATCATTATTTCGATATCAATTATATTAAATCATTTAACTCAAACTGCAGTGCTGATTAAAAGATTAACGTCAACTTTATGCATTTATAACAGTTTTGAATTGATCGATTGAATGGGATTTATCGCCTCTTTGAACATTATTTCAGTCATATCGCAGCAACTGTAACACATAACAGTGGATTCCTGGTATTTCGCCAGTGCTACCACTACATACTTACTGAGCCTCCAACTGCTGATCCCACTTAGGATAACCACTATCAACCCATCAGTGGGAGACAAATGTCGAGAAGGATATTTGCTGTGATGGGGAATGAACCCAGGACCCCTTGATTAGGAGTCTGACGTGCTAGCAAAAGTTTTGAAGCTTTATCATTTCCAGATGTCAAAACTTTTTACAGTTCCAAATGTCTCTGTCTTCATAGAAAACTATGTGGATAATTCATTTTCTACATTTCCCCTAAAACCTCTTTGCTTGTAGGTCTTACAAGGCTGCATTGTATGGCAGGGGGTAATTTTTAAGGGCCTCAGAACTCAGTACTATCATGTACCCCTATACAGCAATGCATTGTACCATGTGGAATAATCACAAACAACCTACATTTGGCCATTAGTGTTGTGGAGCAGACACACTTTCACATGCTGTAGAGCAGCTGTATCTCTTAGTTTATCATTACTGTAGTCATTTGGATCAAGGGTTTAACCCATTCCCACTCCAAGACGCTTTTAAACGCCTCCAAGGAAAAATAGCTTTGGAAAACATAGTGGAAAATGAAGAAATTGCTTGTTGAAAGACTGTTGTAAGTGCCAATAAACATTGTTAGTTATGCTCGTTAATCCGTTGGAATTCTGAATCAAGAGAAGACTGTTGATTGATTATTTAATAGAAAACTAAAGGGGGAAAACTGGGTGTCAAAGGGTTATCAGTTAACAAAATTTGATGAACATCTCCACCAAAATCCCTGTATCTTTCTATATGAATATACTGTAGATAACGTAGTTTACACTAAATTTATGTAAACAATTGTCTCATGATAATGCATATTTTACTTCTAAAACCTTGTAACTACAGCTTTTTGAAATCCATAGTTACAAAGTTTTTCAAGTAAAGTGATTATTTGTACCTGTTTGTCTTTCCATTTACTTCATACAATATTAGTACTTCTTTTTTTTTTAAACTGTGAATGATAATTGATGTAATAGTTTGATGAAACAAAAGTACTTTTGATAAACAAATATTTTTGATATGTAATGTGCTATCTTAGTATATTGTGATAAAGGATTTTGATTCACTTATTTCTTATTTTATTCATATGATATAATGTATATTTACCTATCATCTCAATACATGTAACTATCGTCTGCTTTTTGAGAAAAAAGGTTACAAGTCTTGTTAAAGTCATTAATTGATGGTCAGTGTTTAAAGAGATGGTTTCAAATTCTTAGTTATAAGTGGATTTAAAGTGATTCTATAGAGAGGACTAACAAAGCAATTTGTAGTTAGTATTAGGTTTATCCCTGCTTTAACCCATTCCCACACATTGATGCATTTGGACGCCCCTTAAGATAAACAAATTGGAAAACATTTTGTAAAATGAAGAAATTTTCCACAATATTTCTACCCAGAAAGTTAAAAAGAAAAATCCAAAAATTCATCAACTTTGAATTTGGACAAGTCTGAAATTTTGCTGCCTGGTAATTGGTTATACAACTTTTCAGTTATGCCATGGCTAAGTTTATTTGAGCTTGTGTATGACATTTTCAACATTTTTGCAAAGTAAATCCTTAGACATTGAGCAGCATAGACAGCAGCAGACTATAAACCCATTCCCACACGACACCCCTCAAGAAAAAGCAATCAAGAAAACATTGTGTAAAATGAAGAAATTGCTTGTTACAAGCAATTTCTTCATTTTTCACAATGTTTTCTACCCAGAAATTGAAAAAATATAAAATTACATCAACTTTAAATTGTCTTCTGCAGCTTCTTTCAATTTGGACCAGTCTAAAATATCACTGTGTGGGAATGGGTTAACCCATTACTACGGACGGCAAAATTTTAGACAGGTCCAAATTGAAAGAAGTGTCTGATGACTATCTGAAGGTGATGGAATTTATTCTTTTGTCTATTTTGGTAGAAAACATTGTGTAAAATGAAGAAATTGCTTGTTTCAAGAAATTTCATAATTTTCCAAACTTTTCTTAACTTTTTTTGAGGAGCGTCAAATAGGGGGATTATGCGGGATTGGATAAACCCTTTCCTGGTCAAACCCGGGATTTACAAAACTGATTTTAAACTTTAGAAAATATTATGGAAAAGAAGAAATTGCTTGTAACAAGCGATTTCTCCTTTTCCCACAACATCTTCTACCAACTAAGATGGTTTCATTTCAAATTGAATCCCATCTTTATTGTCGTCTGCAACCTCTTTGAATTTTTGGACCAGTCTAAAATTTCAAAAAACAGGAAATGGTTAAGATAAACTTCGACTCAGTAGCTATCTCCAGAGGTCATTGTAAGGCTCTGATCAGAAAGTGAGTGCACAGGCTCAGAAATGTCATGCATGGACTCGTATGTTAATTTGCTACCTGATTCTCAATTGAGCACAAATATTTTTTTTATAATCTCAGGCCCTGAAATATGGTGTACAAAGACTTATCCACATGACCACCAACAGAACTTGGAATAGATGGATAGCTAGCCACTGACCATTAACCCTTGTCATGCTGAATAAAATCCTTTTCAGAATTTCATTTAAAATCAAAGTGCTGATTATGCACTTGAAGAATTAGTTGTGGGCCAATATCTCTTTTGAAAATTTATTTCGTAAACATCTCTGGTTTGAAAATGACAAACTGGTGGTGTAGACAAAGATTAACCTGTACATATGTGCTTTTATACGCAGGCTGATCTTTATCTATACCACCTGCCAAAACAGGAATATACCGGGTTCAGTCTGACAAGGTTTAATGACTTGATTGGTCAACACATATTTTGACTTTCATAATAGATCTGCCAACTGATCAAATGCGTCATAGTGCAGTTGGTAGTGGTCAGACTCCCAATCTTCAATCATGGGATGTCATCGGTTTGACCTCAGGCGGCGGCACATATCCTTTCTGACATTTGTGTCTCACCAATGGGTGAATAATGGTAAACCTAAGTGGGATAGCAGCTGGAGGCTAGGAAAAGATGTAATGGAAATACTTGTGTGAGAAATACAAGGAATCTATTGTTAGGTGCTCCAGCCACGCAATATGACTGAAATACTGTTAAAAGTGGCATTCAACCCCAATCAATCAATCAATAAATCGAATGCCTTCCTTGAAATTCTCTCCTGTCATTATACTGCTACCATGCAAGAGCCTCACTTTGATAGGTTTATTTTTTTTTTGAATTTTTAAAATCTTGTTATTTAACCCTTTACTGTTTTTATACGCCCGTCAAAGACGGGACACCCGTGGTGTCCTGGTGTCCGGGCGTCTGGGTGTCCACTTCTTTGTCTGGAGCATAAATCTGTCACCATAAGTCCGATTGACTTTAAACTTGGCAGTTGTATTCTTCTCATCAATACGGAGTGCAGTGCTCAATAACCACAACTCTACCTGGCCTATTTTTTTTTGGGTGTATAGATCTCACCAAGAGGGAGTGCAGTGCACAAGAACCATAACTCTACCTGGCCTTTTTTTTTGAGTTATTGCCCTTTGTTGTTTTTCATACTTGAATCTTGTCCGGAGTATATCTCTAAAAGTATTATAGCTAGGATCATGAAACTTTATGGGTGTATAGATCTCACCAAGGGGGAGTGCAGTGCACAAGAACCATAACTCTACCTGGTCTATTTTTTGAGTTATTGCCCTTTGTTAATCATTGCATGGATGGATAGAGCTCACCAAGGGGGAGTGCCATGTACAAGAACCATAACTCTACCTAGCCTATTATTTGAGTTATTGCCCTTCGTTGTTTTTCATTCTTGAATCTTGGCCGGAGTATATCTCTAAAAGAAGTATTGCTAGAATCATGATACTTCATGGGTGTTTAAATCTTACCAAGGGGGAATGCATTGCACAAGAACCATAAATCTACCTGGCCTATTTTTTGAGTTATTGCCCTTTGTTGTTTTTCATACTTTAATCTTGTCTGGAGTATATCTCTAAAAGAATAATAGCTAGAATCATGAAATTTCATGGACGGAAAGAGCTCACCAAGTGGGATTGCAGTGTACAAGAACCATAACTCCACCTAGCGTATTTTTTGAGTTATTGCCCTTTGTTGTTTTTCATATTTGAATCTTGTACGGAGTATATCTCTAAAAGTATAATAGCTAGAATCATGAAATATCATGGATGGATAGAGCTCACCAAGTTGGAGTGCAGTGAACAAGAACCATTACTCTACCTAGTGTATATTTTGAGTTATTGTCCCTTGTTGTTTTTCATACTTTATTTGACAAACAAGGTGCCAAATTGTCACAAGATACGCCCGTCACACTGCTTAATATTAACTGGGGGTTTGAATAGAACTGAGGTTATTTTGAATGAATTTTTTTTGTCAAACTAAGTATGAAAAACAAAAAAGGGCAATAACTCAAAAAATAGGCTAGGTAGAGTTATGGTTCTTTACACTGCACTCCCACTTGGTGAGATCTATCCATCCATGAAATTTCATGATTCTAGCTATTATACTTTAAGAGATATACTCCGGACAAATTTCAAGTATGAAAAACAACAAAGGGCAATAACTCAAAAATGACTAGGTAGAGTTATTGTTCTTGTACACTGCACTCCCACTTGGTGAGCTCTATCCATCCATGAAATTTCATTATTCTAGCTATCATACTTTTATAGATATACTCCGGACAAGATTCAAGTATGAAAAACATCAAAGGGCAATAACTCAGAAAATAGGCCAGGTAGAGTAATGGTTCTTGTGCACTGCACTACCCCTTGGTTAGATCTATACACCCATGAAGTTTCATGATCCTAGCTATAATACTTTTAGAGATGTACTCCAGATATGATTCAAGACTGAAAAACAACAAAGGGCAATATATCAAAAATAGGCTAGGTAGAGTTATGGTTCTTGTGCACTGCACTCCCTCTTGGTGAGATCTATACACCCATAAAGTTTCATGATCCTAGCTATAATACTTTTAGAGATATACTCCGGACAAGATTCAAGTATGAAAAACAACAAAGGGCAATAACTCAAAAAATAGGCCAGGTAGAGTTATGGTTCTTGTGCACTGCACTCCGTATTGATGTGAAGAATATAACTGCCAAGTTTAAAGTCAATCGGACTTACGGTGACAGAGTTATGCTCCGGACAAAGAAGTGGACACCGCCTGGACGCCCGGACGACCGGACGCCCGGACAACCGGACGCCCGGACACCACGGGTGATCCCATAATACGTCCCGTCTTCGACGGGCGTATAAAAATATTCATTCAAAATAACCTCAGTTCTATTCAAACACCCAGTTAATATTAACCCATTCCAACACAGCAAAATTTAGACAGGTCCAAATTGAAAGTAGCTGCAGACGACAATTTCAAGATGATGGAATTTTAAATCTTTTTGTCTTTTTGGATAGAAAAGAATGTGAAAAATGAAGAAATTGCTTGATACAAGCAATTTCTTCATTTTCCACAATGTTTTCTAAAGCTTTTTTCTTGAGGGGCGTAAAAAGGAGGGCTTGTGTGGGAATGGGTTAAGCAGTGTGACGGGCGTATCTTGTGACAATTTTGCACCTTGTTTGAAATTTTTTTTACCAGTCCAAAATGAAAGTGGTTCCAGATGACAATGAAAATTGGATGCAGTTTGAAATGAAACCATCCTATGCGGTACAAAGGATATTATGGGAAAAGGAGATTTTGTTCGTTATAGATTTCTTCTTTTTCCACAAAATAACACAAAAGTTCAAAAACACAGCGATGGAAAATTATGGGTTTGTACAGGAAAGGGTTAATAAACCAACCCCATATAGATTGGGCCTCACATTCCTTATTGTCCTGAAAGATGAAATAAACAATGTGAAAAAAGAATAATTTATTTTCACAAGCAATTTCTATTTTTCCACAATGATTTTTAAACAAGATTCTTAAGGTTTAAAATGCCATGATTATCTCATAGGGAAGGGATTCAAGTAGAGAGAAATATACAGGTAAAAAATTAGTTTGTGATAAGAAAAAGGAAGTTTAAAATGATTAAATTGTAGCATTCGTGTGGAATGGTGGATATAATTTGTGAAATAGATTGAAATAAAAAAAAAACACACACATACAGTGACACACGCAAAAAGTTTTCTTACAAATAATTGGATAATGGCAAAAGACAAACATGGAATTAAAGGACAGGCAAATGCATCGCCTAATTTTGAAATGGACTTTGAGAATGAAAGTAAGTCTGAATTTTATTTCTCATTCTTGTTTAAAAGATAGTTTATATCATTTACATTATCGTTATCCTTTTGGGATATGAAAACCTTGTAACTATAGTTTATTTTAGCAGAGTTTATGAGGTTTTGGAAGATGAGGAATGTTGTCTGTCTGTTCGTCAGTCTGAAATATGGGTAATTAATGAAAAAACAAACAACATTTCTTTTTGACTATTCAAGATACAACTTTCCTATTAAGTATATTGGTACCTATCATTGGTACACATCTGATTATTGTCTTGCACTTAAGGTCAAGATCAAAATTTAAATCTTCTACAAAAGTACTGGTCAAAACTTAACAAAATTAATGCACTGAAAGTACTGATGGCGAACATCTATGTAGAAAATGGCAGTATGGTTGGTTTAACCCATTCCCACTCAATCCCTCCTTTTTACGCCCCTATATTAAAGAGCTTAGGAAAAAACTGTGGAAAATGAAGAAATTGCTTGTATCAAGCAATTTCTTCATTATCCATAATGTTTTCTACCTAAAAAGACACAAAAAAATAAAATTCCATCAACTTGAAATTGTCGTCTGCAACTTCTTTCAATTTGGACCAGTCTAAATTTGTTGTATGGGAATGGGTTAATAGGTATTTCAGAATGTTCTGTTCTTGTGTTAAGAAATAGATCCCCAGTTTGACAAAAGTTGCCATTGCCACACGCCGCATTTGTCTGTCACCAAAGAAATCAGGATAAGTGATTCGCCTATCAAGTTGGTTGTCAGCAGCTGATGGCTCAAACTTAATGTTGTTATTGAACATGTACATGATCTGGTGTGAAAAATGATAGGAAGCCATGGTTAGATGTACCTGTAACCAACCATGGTATTCTGTACTACTATTGAAATGATGTTGGACCAAATTCACTTTATCGCAGTCTAAGTAACTACTTTTTAACTTGATGATTATTTCTTATGATAGTCAATAAATAATTAAGATATTTTTTTTTTTAAGAAATTTGGATAATATTTGATTAACAATTAATTAAGAATTACTATTCACACAAAGCAAATGAGAGATTCTGTATATCTTTTAAACCATCTGCGACCCAATAGTAGCTTAAAAAAGCTAATTAAGGATAAAAACCCCAAACAACAGAACCTATTTGCACAAAGGTATAACATATTGAAATTTTGTTCGCTTATCTATACATTTCTATGTAGTGTAGTTGATATGGCTTATCACCTCTGTGGTATATAGCTCTGAAATAAATAAAAAAATAGTACTGTTCAGAAAGGCGGGCAAATTTCATGAACTTTGAATGTTTTTTTTCCAACTCCTTTCAATTTGGACCAGTCTAAAATTTTGTTCTCTAGTAATGTGTTAAAATATAACTCTGGTTTGTGGAAATGAAACTTTAATAATTGATAAATTGAGGTTAATTGGGTACTACTTTTCCTACACCGTAGTAGGATCCCACTGGATTTTTGAAATAGGGTACAGAGGTCGACATTTAAAGATGTCCATCAAAAACCCGTCTTAACATATCCAATTACTTCAAGCTGAAGTTCAAGCCTATTCAAGATACAACATTCATACTTGAGATGCTGAAAGATCTCATTAACTCTCATCTGCTAATACCAAGGTCAAGGCCACCTGACAATGCCTAGGTTGTCTATCAAGGACAAACTTCTGGTAAATTTGCTATTTTGTTGGCTTAATACATCTTGCTCTTTACTGGTATTATCCTGTGAGTATACTATAACTGTATTTTCAGACTTTTCAGGCAGGAATCTCAACAGAATACATGTCCTTAAATTTATGGAGACCCTTCTTGAAACAGGAGTCCCTGAAAATTGGACAACTGCGGGGTATGATAAACAAGACAAATTAAATTTAAACTAGTCTTATAACAAAGCAACATTATTTCTATAAAGAAAAGTTGCAATAGCAAAAACTTTGCGGTTACATGGTCTAGCATAAATTCTTTGAAAATGGGCATTTCCTTTTGAGTATGAATAATGTCCATAATGCTAACCAGGCCTAAATCGATTAAAGGCTATGACCATGGTTACAAAAACAGTCTGCGAATTTATATGCTTATGATTAATTCATAGATATTGTTTGATTTAGAAACTTTGAGTGGATATCAGTCACTGGATTAGTATAAAAATTACCAAAAAATCAAGAATCCCAAAGGAACATCTAGAAATTAGATTTTGGAGTCCCTTGACAATTTTTGAAGTCCTTGGGATTCAGGGACACTGATTGGGTGTTGTAAAGGACAATGTGCGGTAACTCTTTCCTGTACAAACCTAGGATTGCTGTGATTTTATACTTGAGAAAACATTGTGAAAAAAGAAGAACTTGCTTGTAACAAGCAATTTTTGCCTTTTCCCACAATTTTTTCTACCACATAGGATGATCCCATTTCAAATTACAATTAAGTTTTATTGTCGTCTACAACATCTTTCAGTTTGGACCAGTCTTAAATTTCAAAAACGGGAAAGGGTCAAAGCCTTATTTTCAGCCAAAAAATATAACAAAATTGAGAAGAGAACTATACTGGAGGCTTAGAAATTAACATGAATAAATTTAATGATTAAAATTATAAGATCACAATACTACCACGCAGCAAGCCTACAATTTGTGAAAGAAGTTATGATATTTTAACTTGTGACCTACCACAATTCAATTATGACGTTTTGACTTCTGCTAATCATTCCCTCAATTAGCTAGGTCACGGAGATTAATGAAATCTTTCAAAAATGTTAGTTATCAGCACAATCATGGTCATATGCAGAAGATTAGCGAATATTTCCGTTGATGAATCAGGTGCATTTGACCAAATGTAACCAAACACAAGTTGAAATCGATGACAAAAAACATAGAATACTCTTTCCAGAGAAATTCACTCAAAACCTCCTTTTGCATACTGATATTAAGAAGGCTCTAATAAGCAATATATCAATTAAACTGTTTTCCCTTCCTCGGAGGGAAGATATGACTTTAAGGTTAAAATGTTGACTGCAAAATACTTGGATGAATTCTGATTTCGTTTGTTCTTAGATAAATATGCAAAAAAAACGTGTCATTTCAGCTTATTGGTCAGACCATTTGGTCATATTAATCCATTCCCTTAGAGTTCTGCTTTTTGATGCCCAAAGAATAAAACTTTGGAAAATATTGTTGATAATGAAAAAATTGCAATGTTTCCTACAAAAAACAATTTAAAAACCAACAAAGTCTCCAACTTCTTAAAATTTAACTCTTGTCATGCTGAATATAATTTTTATCTTTATTTCCAATAAAACCAAAGGCCTGATACCACTTTAAGCACTAGATAAGGGTCAAAATTAATTTTGAAAATAATTTCATAACTAACTCTTGGTTATAGAAGACATACAGGAGGTCTAGATTACGATCAGACTGCACTTATATGCAGGCTGATCTTTGCTTATACCTCCTGCCAAAACAGGAATATTCCAGATTCAGCATGAATGTTTAACTTAATTCACTTGATCGCTGTCAACTAGCTTTCAAGATCAATACTACTTTTTACTCTACCTAGATTATCCTTTTCCAAAGACATTCCACAAATAATTAAGATATCATTTAAGAAACTTGGGCATTATTAGAATAGCAATATTCATTGAGAATTATTACCCGTAAGATACAAATGAGAGATTTTGTATATCTTTTAAACCTTCCTTGATCCAGTAGAAGCTTAACCCATTCCCACACAATGACGCTTTTTTATGCCTCTGAAGAATTGCATATAAAAGACAACATTGTGAGAAAAGGAGAAATTGCTTGTTTCACAATGATTTCCACCCTATCAATCTCAAAGAAATTTGAATTGTATCTGTAAATAATCCAAAATTTTGTTGTAGACACATCAATGTCTGTTTGTTGTTCCCATGTTATGTTAATGTCATTTTGTCTTTTCCGCGTCTTGTATACGTTTCCGCATTTTACGTTTGTGTTGTCTTGATGTTACGTTGTTTATTGGATACATGCTTGCTTATTGTTGTAACTATTGTAATTTGATTTATCCGTCAGTTGTAATAAAGGATTCATCCTGAACACAAGCGAAGTTTGTTTTTCATACCAACGATTTAAACATTTTTGTCGTCTGGAAAAGAAGCTCGATTTTAATCACCCAATATTGTAACGCATTTATTTTTAATACTAATTTAGGAAAATTGATTGATACAAATATAAAAGGCAGATTCGATATATGTTAAATTGGTAAATTTCCAAAAATCAGCAGGGAAAGAATAAATTGGATGTGGAAGGACGGATTCTTAAACTTTAAACTACTGTAATTTCTTTCCAATCCTACAATGACTCTGAAATGTGTTGAGCTTGATCATCATTGATGCTGTCTCGCTTTTAGCCAAATGCAAGCATTTAAAAAATAGTTGATGTTTTGTTTATAACTGTGAAATGGTTTTACAGATATGTGCTAGTTTTCAGATTTAGATAATTAGAAAGTGCTCCCTCGATACATTATTGTGAATTGTGATTAATGGTTGACTTGCTGATAAGCCATGCTTTACACTTCTACTGATTGTAATTGGCTGACTTTAAAATTGAGTAATTTAGTCGCACTTGAGCTATCAATCGAACTAAGATGACATTTAAAGGGATGTCTCTAATTTTGACCCTTGTCATGCTGTATAAAATTGCTTGAGGAATTGTATTAAATTCAAAGGGCTGAGAGCACTGTTAGTACTTGTTGCTTAATAATCTATATTTCTTTTGAAAATCAAATTCATAACTTCTCTGACAGGAAAAGTACAAGCAGGAGGTGTAGACCAAGTTCAGGCTGCACTTATATGCAGGCTGATCTTTGTCTATACCTCCTGCCCAAACCGGTATATTCCAGGTTCAGCATGACAAGGCTATGAATATGGGTGGAATTAACCCATTTCCAGACAAAAACATTTTAGACCGGTCCAAATTGAAAGAAGTTGTAGAGAACAGTTAAAATATTATAAAATCTTGGATTTTTTCTACTTGTTTGGTAGAAAACATTGAGGAAAATGAAGAAATTGCTTGATGTAAGCAATTTCTTCATTTTCCACAATGTTTTCTCAAATGTTTTTATCAAATGGGGCATCAAAAGGCGTCATTGTGTGGGTTAAGAGATTATGATTTGGACAGGGCGATTGAAAAAAGGATAGCGCTTCATACTCTAAGTAAAGGGGCATTTCTGAAAGGGCCTAGCTGGAGCACTGCAGGAGGCAAATTACTTATACTATTGAAACCGTGACCCCATCTACACTGAGTGGGATATTTGTATGTGTTTTTGTACATAAAAGAAGACTTCACGCTTTCTATAGATTATATACAATCATGGTATTACGCCATTTTCATAATGTACAGTTGTTTGGGGAAAACAGGTTTAGAAAATAATGAATCGAACCTAACTGGGCACTACTTCTCTTCTAACACAGTAACATCCTCCTGGATTTTCCAAACTTGGTAACACAGATGGGTTTGTACAAAGAGTAGGGGCTAATCAACGGTAGGTAATAATGAATATGCTAGGGAAATGTAAAAGATTGGGTTATTTCCCTTAAAGATTGCAAACTTGTACACTTTAATGACCCAATTAATAGTTCTATAAATAGAATGTAAACACTCGACTGGTTCTCTGGGACATACATGACTGGTTTAGTTAATAATAGTACAGAATACAGGATGTTTCAATGAACACTGAAGTATTTAAAATTGGGTTCGGCAGTGATTGTATTGAAATACATGTGTTTGTGCTAATAAGGAAATTACTATTGTAATACTTGTTCATGGATATTACATCATGTGTTATCTAGTAATT
This sequence comes from Fragum fragum, assembly GCA_946902895.1. Lineage (NCBI taxonomy): Eukaryota > Metazoa > Mollusca > Bivalvia > Cardiida > Cardiidae > Fragum > Fragum fragum. The sequence continues at coordinate 20,742,861 of OX336380.1, forward strand.
GTGGATCAAGTTATATTGATAAAGTTCAACTGATTGACCAGGCAATAAATTCAAAACTGACATTTTGAAAGTATTTTGTTTGTTAATTCTAAAACAGTGCAGCTGCAGCTTGAATTGAAGCTGTAGTTAGAAGCATGTAGGAATAAACTGAAACCATATATTCATACCTTTGAAAAATTTAATTCAATACTGGACAAAAAAAATATTAGACTGGTCCAAATTCATTTAAGTTGCAGGAGACAATTTTAAGCGGGTGAAATTTTACTAATCTTTGTGATTTTGTGTATAACAAGCAATTTTTACATTTTCCAGAATATTTTCCAAAGCTTCGAGGAGTCAAAAGTGAGATTGTTTGGAAATGGATTAATACCCTTTCAACAGTAATTCAGTTATATTAGTTGGTGACAAACATCAGTCTCATTCTTTTGCTTCTCAAAAAGGTGCAAATCCTAGCAATGTTGCAATTTTATTTCATCAGTGATTTCTTCATTTTTCACAATGTTTCCTATCCAAAAGGCAAAGATTTTTGATCACCAACCAATAACTAGTTTAAAAATGTTGTCTGCAACATCTTTGAATTTGAACAGTGTTAAAACTGTGTTGTCCGGTAATAATTTAAGCCAAATACATGTACCTGTAAAATCAACCAATGAATTTTTTTGTGATCTTAAATGCATAGTATTGTCAATGAAATGACACCTTTTTGCTTGAGGGTTTTTATAACTATATTTGAAACTTTGTAAACTGAAAAGCTTTTTGATCTTATTATTCTCAACAGATATCTTTTTTTGGTTCAAAGATGTATTTATATCAGCACATTAACCTGTTACAATAATTATGATATAATTATATACATAACAAATTAATCGAAAGATGCTTTCAATCTTAGAAGAATGAAAAAAATTAAAAGGAGTTTTTCCTCTTTCCACATTATTTTTTCTAAGGGTTTTAATATCACAGATATAGAATATATTCATGTCTTTGTTTTTATTGAGTATTTCGAAAAAAAAACAAAAAAAAAACAGGATTAGTTGGGAATGGGTTAACTTTTTTAACCCATTCCCATTTAATGACGCTTTTGGACACCCCTCAAGAAAAAATTCTTTGGAAAATATTGTAGAAAATGAAGAAATTGCTTATGTAAAGCAATTTCTTTATTTTTCACAATGTTTTCTACCAAGAAAGTTGGAAAAATTTAGAATTTCATAAATTTCAAATTGTCGTCTGCAACTCCTTTCAAGTTGGACCAGTCTAAAATTTTCTTGTGTTGGAATGGGTAATGGAGAAGTATTGTAGAATCATCATAAAAGAAAGTGAAAAGGGTAAAAAATGATACCTGACCTTAAATAGCAGTATGTGTCAGGGTAATGGGTATTTGACTGTCACGATTTCAAAGTTTACCTCTTTGTCACCAAATAGTGACTAGGCATATCCTTGTTATTGTCAAAATATCTTTCAAACATGCTTTTGTGGATTTCACAATTATATAATTCCATTACCACATGACATAATTTTATACTGGTCTTAATTCAAACTTTTTGTAGATGAAATCTCTAATTTCTTTGTCCTTTGAGGTTGAAAATATTGTGAATAATGAAAAAATTGCTTGTAACAAGCATTTTCTTCATTTTCTTCAATGTTTTACTTAGGTATTTTCTTTGGGCTGTCAAAAAGTGTCATTGTGAAGTGAAGGAATGGGTTAAGATATGTTATCCCTTTCCTGTTCAAACCAAGGATTTAATGTTGCTGTGATTTTATACTTCAGAAAACATTGTGGAAAAAGAAGAAATTCCTATTAACAAACTCACTGCTATTTTACACTTGAGAAAATATAGTGGAAAATAGGGGTGTAACGATAGATCGATAGGTCGATGTATTGTGATAGTGACAGTCACGATATCGATGTATCGATTGCAATTCCCTGACATCGATAACTATTGCGATTGTTTGTTCTAATATCGATAGTTTCGATAGTAAATATTCAAAGCATACTTACACAGAAATTCAATGTTTTCTTGGTCTCTTGGGTTTAAAAAAAGAATGAGAGAGAAAGAGAGAGATAGAGAGAGAACAACTTATCCTACTTTCAATTTCTATGATCACGTGATAGGCACGTTTGATCATTGTTTTTTCCGTACTCCTTTTTTGTTTAGGAATTGATTTTTAACTTTCGATTTACGAAGTGAAAAGGTTCTCAAAAATCCAAAAGCATGTTAAGTTAAGACTTGTTATCAATGTTTTATGAATTCTCAGCGCTTGAATCGTCGAAAAAATAAAAATAAGACAATCATAAATGATATTAAGTTAATTACAATAATGAATTACTTATTTCGAGCACACTAATCGAGTTATTCCGTTTTATGTATTTGTGTCGTCTGACATTGCTGCAAATTTAGAGACTGTGAAAAACAAAGGCAGAAAGGCCCATGTTTTGGACCGTTTTTGGACTATTTTGGCTTCGTAAAGGAAGGCGAAAAAAACATTGATAAAAAGAGAGTCGCCTGTAAATTATGCTATCTATACAGATCAACATAGAAAATAAACAAAGTAACATATACCGATTGTATCGTGATATATCGCGATTGATTTCTGACGATAGTGATAGTATCACGATATCAATACTGTGATAGTAATACCATCGCGATAGTGATTTTCTTAGCCAATAGTCAGCCCTAGTGGAAAAGAAGAAATTGCTTGTAGCAAACAATTTCTTCTTTATCCTCAATTGGATGGTTTTCCAATTTTCTTTGTCGTCTGCAACTTCTTTCAATTTGGACTAGTCTAAAATTTCCAATAACATGAAAGGGTTAACAATTACATTTGAAAATACTAGCTCAATCAGTGATACAATAAACACCACAGGTATTGTATCAAGAAAAACAACACCCTCTATCCCCCTAAATTTTGTTCACTTAGACATTCGTTGTATTAACTTCCTACAAAGTAAAGGGACTTTTTATGCCCCGCATCGAAAGTTCTTGGGCATATTGTTTTACCCGTGTCCGTCTGTCTGTCTGTCCGTCATGTGTCTGTTGGTCTGTCTGCAAAATTTATACAAAAATCTTAACATTTCAAATTACTACCAGCCTATTCAAGATACAATGCTCATATTTCGCATGATGATACATCTCCATAATACGCATCTCCTCAGGTCAAGGTCATGTGAACAGGTCAAGGTCACATACCAAGATCAAAGGCCAAAAAACCCTCATGCATGGCGGGGGCATTGTGTTTCACAGACACATCTTGTTGTTCTTACATTTTTTTTCTGGAAATTAACCCTTGTCATGCCGAACTTGGAATACTCCTGTTTTGGCAGGAGGTATAGACAAAGATCAGCCTTAACATTATGTGCAGTCTGATCTTAGTCTTTGACACCTGCTTTTCTGTTTTAATCCAGAGTTGTTTATACAATGAATTTTTGATAAAACATGACATTGTATCAATCGATTATTGGCACTTTCAGTGCTTTGAGCCCTTTGAAAATAATGCAATTCTGTAGAGGATTTTATTTTTGCATGACAAGAGTTACATCATAGTGCAGTTGGTAGAGCATCAGACTCCCAATCTTCTATCATGGGATGTCATGTCCTTTCCGACATTTATCCCTCACCAATGGGTGGCTAAGTGAGATAGCAGGTGGAGGCTAGGAAAGGATGTAATGGTGCTACTGGTGCGAGATATACCAGGAATCCATTGTTAGGTGCTTTAGCTGCCGTGTTATAACTGAAAAATTGTTAAAAGCAGCTTTAACCCTATTCTAACAAATAAAAGAAAATGACAAGAGTTAATAGTTTGGGCTCTTTTTGCACAGACAGTAAATTAAATGATAGGGAGGATGATAACCAATTACCAAACAATCCTGCAATTATATTTCAAAAATGATATAGTGTAAGAAAAATTTGTTGATAAAGGACAAATATGTTTTTCATTTAGACATTTCACATTTTCTCACAATGTTCTATAGCCGATATTTCTCTATTCAAATGAATTATCAACTGTTGTCTTGATCTTAGGTCCAAGATTTTGTTGTTTAGCAATGGGTTAAAGAACCATTAACCCTTGTCATGCTGAACCCGGATTATTCGGGTTTTGGCAGGAGGTGAAGACCAAGATCAGCTTGCACATAAGTTGTACTTTTCCTGCCAGAGTTGTTTATGAAATTGATTTTTAAAAGAAATATTGAATATTGAATAACAAATTCGATCAGTGCTCTCAGCCCTTTGATTTTACAGCAATTCATTAAGGTAATTTAAGCATGGCTAGGGTTAAGATAAGTTCAACTACTGGGCAATAAACCATTCAATAAGATTATATCTTCAGAGGCTTGGAATCATTTCTATCTTTGTAAGATTATTTAATTATGGTAACAGATGGTTGTACTAGATTTATTTCCCACCTCTCTTTGGTATGTATCATTGTTACTTTCACTAAACAATTTACCCATTACCACTCACATAGGGCAGTTGGTAGCGTGTCAATCTAGAGGACCCGGGTTCGATCTCCAACAGAGGCACTCATCCTTTCCGACTATTTGTCTCTTACCAATGGGTCGATTATCGTAGACCTATGTGGGATAGCAGCTGGAGGCTAGGAAAGGATGTAATGGTAGTACTGGTGAGAGAAATACCAAGATTCTATTGTTAGGTGCTCCAGTCGCCGTGTTATAACTGAAAGATTGCTGAACAGAATTTTGGACTTATCCAAACAAAAAAAAAATTCAGACATCTTCAAGTAGCTAAAATTCTTCAAATCATGTTCTTTTTGGGAAGAAAACATTTTGGAAAATGAATTGGGAATTGATTAAACCATGTGAAAATAATGCTTTTTGACACCCCCAAGAAAAAGGGAGAAAAGCTTCAAAGAAGATTGTGGAAAATGAAGAAATTGATTGTTACAAGCAATTTCTTCATAATCCACAAACTGTTTTTTAGCCTCAAAAAGACAAAAAAAAAAAAAATACTTATAAAGTAAACATAATGTCTTCTGCAACAACTTTTAATTTTGACCAGACTTAAATTTTGTTGCCTGGTAATGGATTAACCCATTCCCACACAGTGACGCTTCAAGACCCCCTAAAGATAAACAAATAGGAAAACATTGTGTACAATGAAGAAATTGCTTGTAACAAGCAATTTCTTCATTTTACACAATGTTTTCTAATCAGAAATCTAAAATTTCACAAACTTTATTTTGTTTCAGCAACTCCTGTCAATTTGGACCAGTCTAAAATTTTGCCGTCTGGTAATGGGTTAAAAGATCACAGTGCCGCCATCATAGTGCAGTTGGTAGCACATCAGACTCCAAATCTCATGGGTTGTCATGGGTTCGATCCCGGCGGTGGTACATAACCTTTCCCCCATTTGTCTAACACAAATGGATGGATAATCGTGAATCTAAGTTGGTTAGCAGCTGGGGGCTATGAAAGGATGTAATGGTGGTACTGGTGCGAGATATACCAGGAATCCATTGTTAGATACTCCATCTCCCGCAATATGACTGAAGAATTCCTTAAAGCTATGTTAAACCCCATCCAAACAAAACAAATAAAAGATCACAATTTGTTGAATTTTACTGCAATTTACCCGAGTTTAAATCTCTCAAATATGTGTTATGCAAAAGAGGTGTGATTGCATGGGTATGGGACATAACAGAAATTGGTGTTAAGGTGCATAATAGTGGCTAAATTCCATTCAAAGTGTCTTATATTCAGAGCCTTACAGTGTTTTCAGTCTTTTGATTTGTTGCATTTCTCAAAAACGATTTTATTCAGCATGAAAAGGGGTTTGAAAACATTGTCGAGAATGAAGAAATTGCTTGTTACCAACAATTTCTTCCTTATCCATAATGATTTTTTACTCCAAAAGACAAGGAAATTTATTTTTCAATCAACCAGTCAAAATATTGTCATGTGAGAATGGGTTAAATATTATTTGAGGGTGTCAATAAATAAGGAATTTGTGAAGGAATCTATCTTTCTACTGATGTTCAGACAAAGGAAATATATTCTGAGAGCTGACTTAATGCGGCTCTTTGAATTATGGAACTGGGTCATTGCCTCGATCCTATACAATTTAGTTAGTGAATTTCTGATCAGTGTTAACCCAATTAGCAAACAGTCCTGTTTTTACCAAGAAAGAGATTGGGAAAACATTGTTGAAAATGAAGAACATTGCTTGTCACAAGCAGTTTTCTCATTACCTACAATGTTTTCTATCATTACAGGAGAAGCCTCACTGTCAAAACTTCATCAACTATAAGTTGTCATCTGAAACTTCTTTCAATATGGACCAGTCTAATAGGTTGTAACCTGCTAATGGACTAATAGTGGAATAAAGAAACTTGACACAACCTATTACCACTTAACAAAATTTTAGACTAGATGTTGCAGACGACAACCACATACAATCACAAAAATCTGAAAAAAAAAAAAAAAAAGTACAGCAAAGGGTAGGAAAATATTTTAAAACATGTCTAAAATAAAGATAGAATTAAAGAATCTTTAAATTTCTAGACACTTCAAAATTTTTATTTGTTATTCACTTTTCCACAGCAACTGGTGTGATAGCGGGATATTTTTAGTCTAACTGTCAGGCTGGTTGCTTTGTTTCCTCAATGGATGAGGGCATACAAAATGATGTTAATGGAAATAGATTGTGGTTTCTAAAGTTCTCTTATTATTTTCCAAGGAAACCTTAAATGGCTCACAGGCTAGGACTTGGCATGTGCTCTGTCCAACTTTCAACTGGGGAAGTGTAGCTTGCATAGGTTCAAAATGGTGTAAAAAAGTGAGATTTTGTGGGAATGGGTTAAAGATAAATTGTACATGTATTATTATGTTACTTACATAAAGTTTTTATTGGATTTGGTTCATTGATCTTATCAAAATCAGAGTCATATTTGAAATATGCAATGATGTAATGTGTTAAATGTGAAGTAAAATACTTTGCTATTTTATTGGGGCTCCATTAGAAAGTGTTTATTGCAGTAAAAGAAGAAATTGATTTCAACAAGCAATTTCTTCTTTTCCTACTTGTTTTTCTACCCTACCGAACTTTGAATCGTTGTCTGCAATATCTTTGAATTCGGACAGGTCTAAAATTTTGAGAAACAGAAAAGGGTTTAAACAATACTATAAAGTATTTCTTCCTTTTAATGACAACTTTCATTGTATCAAATTTATGTGTCATATTGAAACTATTACCAGACGACAGTATTTCAGGCTGCGGTCTAGATTCAAAGTAGTGGCAGGCAACAATGAAAAGTTAATCGAATTTTAAAAACCTTTGTCTTTTAAAGTAGGAAACATTGTGATTAATGAAGACAAGGGAGTTATGGCAACGTTGTTAATCTTTATGTTGAAATGAAACAAAGGATTTATAAATTGCTCTTAACGGTTTTTGGCCACTTGTGAGCATTACATAATGTTGGTAATATTGGCGCCACGTTATACACTTACATGGAATGTGCTGAAACTTTGAATTTTGATGAATAATTTAACGTTGTTGTGCTGATTCCTGAATATTCTTGTTTTGGCAGGAGGGATATAGACAAAGATCAGCCTTCACATACATGCAGTCTGATCTTTGTATGTCCTGTTTGTCATTTCAAGCCAGAGTTAATGAACCCATTACAAGATAGTAAAATTTTTGATTGTCTAAATTGAAAAGAGTTGCAGACGACAAATAAAAGTATGAAATTTTCGATTTTTAACTTGTCTGGGTAGAAATCTTTGTAGAAAATGAAGAAGGTCCTTGTCACAAGCAATTTCTTCATTTTCCACAATGTTTTCCAAGGCATTTATCTTGAGGGTCATCAAAAGGCGTCATTGTGAAGGTATGGGTTAATGAATTGATTTTTTAAATAAATATTGACTAACAGTTAGTGCCTCCAGTGCCTTTTACTGTTTGATTTTAATGCAGTTTTGAAAAAGATTTTTACAGTATTAAATTATAAAATAAACCATGTTTCCATGCAAAATTACTTTTCATGACCCCCGAGCCAAAAGTCTTCAAAAACATTGTTGAAAATAGGGAAACTGCTTGCAATAAGGGGTGTTTATGAAGATATCCTTGCTCTTTCTTTATAGAGTTTTCAAGCAGATGCTGTACCATAAGTCCCTGTCAGACACACTGTCTTGTTGTAACTCATTCCCTAACAAGAATAAAATTTCATGAAACATTGTAAAAAAAAGGAATTTTTTGGTACAAGCAATTTCTTCATTATTCATTATCCATATAATTTCTACACTAAACAACAAAGATTATTAGAACTGCACCAAGTTTAAATTGTCATTTGCAAGTTCTTTCAATTCGGACCGGTTTAAAATCTTCTTGTGTGGTACTGGGTTAATAAGGCACAAGCCTAAAGTTCTTGAGAAAAGAGTTAAAGAATGCTATAAATCTAAAATCACTATACTATATTAAAACATTTCATTATTGGCACTGATTAGAATCTTCTTGTCCAAATGGTTATTACCAACAATGTCAGTGTTGATGTTGGAAATTTGACAATGAAATATGAATTATAATATGATTTGATTAATAAAGGTTAATTTATGAGAAGGATTGAAACCAGGAAACAATTGACTTGATTACATATGCATTATGAAAAGCTGTGACTGAAACATTAGGATCTTACAATAGTGCAATTATATTGAATAAGGAAGCTCAAAAAAGACAGAAGTGAATTATGGGATATACAGAAGAAGAGGAAGATATTGAATTAAATGATTTTGATGATGTGGATGGAGCCGATAAAGGAGACGTAGGTGGGTATAAAACTTAATTTTTATGCACCTTTGACCGTAAAAGGTAATCACTACATGTTCGTCTTGACATTTGCTATATTGGATAGGTCCTTGGCTCATTAGCTACGTAAACCTAATTTGTTTAGCCTTCAGCTTATAGGGTGTTTCCAATTTGTTGAATTTCAAATTTATTTCAACCATCGGAAAGTCTTGTTGATGACATCTCTGGTATGTTCATTTGAACAGTAAATACTCTATAGAACCAATAAAAGGTTGCATATTAACCTCTAACCTATTCAAATTAGGATTTTTGTTTGTGTTGATAAATGTAATGGAATATGTGGCTAAAAACACACCTATACATGCATCTATGATATCAGTCAGGGGTCTTGCTGCATATTTTTGTCTGGGGCCTGGGGCCAGTGAGATTGGGAAAAATAGCGGCGTTTTACCCAAAATTGGGAAAAATTAAAAAAGCTTATAAATCACATCATTTCTTTATTATTTATTAAAGTCATCAACATAAACAATATACAATGATTGTCTAAATATGCTGTATAATTATACATGCTGTTTTTTTTTTAAGTATATACTGCAGAGTGCATATTTATAGTACAATCATGGTATATTATGTCAAAAACTTGTGCCTAGCATGGGTTCTTTTACATTTCCACCTCTGATTGGGTTCATTTCCTTGAAATGAAAGATAGAAAATGGAAATATAATCATTATATTTCCATTTTTCTTTCTTTCATTTCAAAAAAATGTGAAGATAGTTAAATTGGATGCCACATATCCCTGTTTGAAGGTAAAATGCAACCTAAGTTGAAAGGGATTTGCGTAAAACAATCAGTTTTTGAGGAACTTACCCTCCGGCTCAGAAGCTGTCGAGGTAGAAGGAATGGCCTCTGGCTGTAAATTGTCCGACGTAGATTGTTTATCTGTGGCCTTTAAAGCTTGCATTTTAAACATTGTGTCTATTTTGGCACATTTTTCGCCACTTTTGCCGATCTTTTTTCGGTAATATTTATCATTGTGCGACATTTTGCATCTGTGGATGCTGAACGGTTACCCTTAGTTACGGTAAAAGATTAAAATGCGGATCACATTTGTCAAGACGGTAAATTTCAAATAATGACTATTCCGAGTGAACAATTCTTAAGAAAACAGTTGAGTTTTTATTTCAACTCATGAAAGCAAAAAATGCAAACAAAGTAGTTAAATTTTGATGCGAATACAGGAAAATTATTATTCCTCTATAACGGCAATGGAAGCCGCAAAATAAACTGGCCATTCATTCTAGACTGGGTCACGTCTCTGATTATTACTACGGTAAAATACACAGGAAAACGACGAGTACCAGTCTAGCCGATATCATTCGGATATTTCGGTAATCGTGATCAATGGAAATGTAAACAAAAATACGGGACTCTCTTGGTTGACAGTTTATTCATATGTGAGTTGTTTCTTACGATAATTTTACAGGCAAGGATGGCAGTTCTATGTATCATTCTGCTCTGTGTTGCCTTAATCGGGGGAATTTTAGATGCTTATTGGGAATTTTCAGCCTAGAATTGGGAAAAAAAGATACTTTTTGCCATTGGGAATGGGGCCGAATTTCGGCCCCAAAAATCGGCAAACGAGACCCCTGTCAGTGGTTTCTTCCTGGGAGTGTGGGAATATAGACTTTGATCAGCAAGCTCAAGGCCATCTATTAACCCTTTCCAACACAATAAAATTTAAGCCCAGTCCAAATTCAAAAGAGTCGCAGACAACAATTTTAGGATGATGAAATCTTTAAAATCTTTGTCTTTTTTGTTAGCTAACTTTGCAGATAATTCAGGAAATTACTTGTAACAAGCAATTTCTTCATTTTCCACAAGGTTTTCCAAAGCTTTTATTAGGTCACCTGACCGAATGGTCATGGTGACCTATTGCAATCATCGTTTGTCCGTCGTCGTGCGTCGTCCGTCGTGCGTCTTGCGTCGTCCGTTAACTTTTAAACATTTTCATCTTCTTCTCAAGAACTACTGGGCGGATTTCAACCAAACTTGGTAGAAAACATCATTGGGGGATGCCAATTCAAGTTTGTGAAAATAGGGGTTCTGGGGGTCATAGGGGCCCAAATAGGGGCCAAATAGGGGTAATTTTTGGTACTTCTTTAAAAATCTTCTTCTAATAAACCGTTAATGCCAGAGCTTAAATATTTTGTGTGCATGACAACTAGGACAGGTATATTATAAATTGTGAAATTCATGCCCCTGGGGTCATGTATGGGGCCACACCCAGAGGTCAAAGGTCATCATGTTAAAAAATTCACATTTTCATCTTCTTCTGATGAAGTACAAAGCCAATTTCAAACAAACTTGGTGAAAAGCATTATTTGGTAATGGTTATTCCGATTTGTGAAAATAAAAAGGCTGGGGGGTCAGGGGGCCCTAAAATGGGGACCAAAAGGGGGTAATTTTTGGTAACTTTTAAATATTTCATCTTCTTCTCAAGAACTACTGGGCGGATTTCAACCAAACTTGGTAGAAAGCATCATTGGGGGATGCCAATTCAAGTTTGTGAAAATAGGGGTTCTGGGGGTCATAGGGGCCCAAATAGGGGCCAAAAAGGGGTAATTTTTGGTACTTCTTTAAAAATCTTCTTCTAATAAACCGTTAATGCCAGAGCTTAAATACTTTCTGTGCATGACAACTAGGACAGGTATATTATAAATTGTGAAATTCATGCCCCTGGGGTCATGTATGGGGCCACACCCAGAGGTCAAAGTTCATCATGTTAAAAAATTCACATTTTCATCTTCTTCTGATGAAGTACAAAGCCAATTTCAAACAAACTTGGTGAAAAGCATTATTTGGTAATGGTTATTCCGATTTGTGAAAATAAAAAGGCTGGGGGGTCAGGGGGCCCTAAAATGGGGACCAAAAGGGGGTAATTTTTGGTAACTTTTAAACATTTTCATCTTCTTCTCAAGAACTGGGCGGATTTCAACCAAACCTTTTTCTAATTCTTTCAAACAAAATCACTTGTCTTGGTGCTCTTTTATTCAGGTGACCGTTTAGGCCCACTGGGCCTCTTGTATTGAGATGCGTTTTGGTTGAGGTTATGATAAAAGATTGTAGTATAATTGTTTGGAAGTTTGGTTTTACAGGAAATTAACCCTTGTCATGCTGAACCCGGAATATTCAAGTTTTGGCAGGAGGTGTAGACTAAGATCAGACTGCACTTATGAGCAGGCTGATCTTAGTCTACACCTCCTGCTTGTACTTTTCCTGCAAGAGTTGTTGACGTAGTTGATTTCTTAAAGAAATATGGATTTTCGAACAACTAGTTCCATCAGTGCTTTCAGCCCTTTTATTTGGCAGCATTTTAGTAAGGTAATTTATACAGCATGACAAGGGTTAATATTTCCAAACCTATTCTTGTTCTGATAAAATAAAAGTAGACTAATATTCTCAACTCTTTGAGAATGATTGAAAAGTGACTTGTTTTAACCCTTGTCATGTTGAACCCGGAATATTCCTGTCTGAGCATTTGATTTTGGTGCAATTTTAAACAGGAGGTTTTATTTAGCATGACAAGGGTTAAGATTGAACCTAAAGATTTGCTTTTATCCATTCTAGTACAGTTGTGTTGAGTAATCTGTGTGTCATCTAAACCTGCACATGAAATGTAAGGTCGTATAATCCTAAAAAATAGATATGAATTGCTTGAGCAAAACATCTAATTTTTATACGCCTGTCGAAGACGTAAAGTATTATGGGATCACCTGTGGCGACCAATGTCCAATGTCTGAGCAGCGTCCACTTCTTTGTCTGGAGCATAACTCTGTCACCTTAAATCGGATTGACTTGAAACTTGGCAGTTATATTCCTCTAATGATTACGGAATGCAGTGCACAACAACTCTTACTCTACCTTGCTTATTTATGAGTTATTCCCCTTTGTTGTTTTTCATACTTAGATTTTGTCCAGAGAATACCTCTCAAAGTAAAATAGCTATGATCATGAAACTTAATGGGTGGGTAGATGTCATCAAAGAAAAGTACAGTGCACAGCAACCATAACTCTCACTTGCCTATTTTTAGCTCACCTGAGCACAAAGTGCGAGGTGAGCTATTGTGATCGGTCTTTGTCCGTCTGTCCGTCCGTCCGTCCACAATTTCTTTAAAAATCTTCTCCTCCTAAACCAGTAGGCCAATCAAGCTGAAACTTTGCAGGGATGTTCCTTGGGTGAAGTTCTTCAAAAGTTGTTAAAAGAATTTAATTCCGTCAAAAACTCTGGTTGCCGCGGCATTTGAAAATGGGAATCTTTAGTAATTCTTTAAATATCTTTAAAAATTTTCTCCTCCTAAACCAGTAGGCCAATCGAGCTGAAACTTTGCAGGGATGTTCATTGGGCGAAGCTCTTCAAAAGTTGTTAAAAGAATTTAATTCAGTCAAAAACTCTGATTGCCGCGGCATATGAAAATGGGAGTCTTTAGAAATTCTTTAAATATCTATAAAAATCTTCTCCTTAACCAGTAGGCCAATCAAGCTGAAACTTTGCAGGGATGTTCATTTGGTGAAGCTCTTCAAAAGTTGTTAAAATAATTTAATTCCGTCAAAAACTCTGGTTGCCGAGGCATTTGAAAATGGGAATCTTTAGTAATTCTTTAAATATCTTTAAAAATCTTCTCCTCCTAAACCAGTACGCCAATCAAACTGAAACTTTGCAGGGATGTTCATTGGGTGAAGCTCTTCAAAAGTTGTTAAAAGAATTTAATTCAGTCAAAAACTCTTGTAACCGCGGCATATGAAAATTGGAAATTTTAGTAAATCTTTGATGTTGTTTTTTCATAGACTACAAGGCCAAAGGCATTTATATTCTGTAAAGGGCTTAATCATATGGTTCTCTACCAAGTTTTTAAATATTTAATCTCTGGGGTCAAAAATGGCCCCGCCCCTGAGGTCTGAAGTTTGGAAAAATTCTTAATAAGAGCAATTTCAAAAGGCTTCTCCTCTTAAACTATAAGGTCTAGGATATTCATATTTGGTATGTAGCATAACTAGATGGTTTTGTACTATATCACAAAAAGTTTTCATCCAAGGGTCAAAACGGCCCTGACTAGGGGTCCAAAAATTTGGAAAAACGCAAAATTTGAGTATGTTTAAAAAATTCTTCATTTTAAGGCAGAGGGCATTTATATTTTGAGTGTAGCATAGCCTGGCTGTTATCTATCAATTTTGATTAAATTATGCCTGCAGGTTAAAAAACACCTCTTCCCTGGGTGTCCAAAGTTCGTAAAAATGCTCAATTAGACCATGTTCAACAGTCTTCTCCTCACAATCTACAAAGTCTAAGGCATTCATATTTGATTAATAGCATAACCAGATGGTTCTCTACTATGTTAGCTAAAATCTTAGCCCTGGGATAAAACATGGCACTGCCCCAGAGGTAAAAATCTTTGGAAAACACCCAATTAGAGCAACTTCAAAGTCTTCTCCTTCTGAAATATAAGATGAAGGGCATTCATATTTGGTATGTAGCATGACTAAATAATTTTGTTCTATGTTACAGGAAAATATGCTCTTAGGATAAAAAATGTCTCTGCTCCTGGGACTGAAAATTGCATAATCGCATTGAAAGGATTCTTCCTAAATAGAAATGGAGAAATTGCTTGCTTTCTCACAATGCTTTTTTAAACCTTTTTCTCTGAGGGTGACAAATTCTGGGATAGTTTGGTAATCGATTAAACTATGAAGCCAAAGGCATTCATTTTCATTTTAAAGCATTACTGGATTGTCACTTTGTACAAAGCCAAAATCTTATATTTGTTTTATTTATTTTGCTCAAGTTGTGTCTTTTTTATACAAAAAAGTACTGTAATTTGCAGATGCCTCAGGTGAGCGATTTAGGACCATCATGGTCCTCTTGTTTGAGTTATTCCCCCTTGTTTTTTTTCATATTTGGATTTGATCATGAAACTTTATGGGTAGATAGATATCATCAAGGGAAAGGGCAGTGCACAAGAACCCCAACTCTACCTAGCTTATTTTTTTTAGTTATTCCCCTTTGTTGTTTTTCATACTTTGATTTTGTTAGGAGCATATCTCTGAAAGTGTGATAGCTATGATCATGAAACATTATGGGTGGATAGATATCATCAAGGAAAAGTGCAGTGTACAAGAACCCTTTATTTTTTTTCATTATTTCATAATCTCTGAAAGTATAGCAGCTATCATCATGAGTGACCTGTTATCTGATCCATCCAAAGAGTTCTGATTGGTTTAAAATCATTCCTTTTATGGGTGGGGCTTATTTTCATAAATGGTATATAGTGGAAACTTTCGAGACCATGGAGAAATTTAGGTGCTCTCAAGTTGAAGCGCCTCCAGTTAATCTAGTTTATATATTTTTAGTCAAACTACCATGGTTTTGTTAACAAGATGGTATGAAAGCATTAATGTATCCTATAAAAGCACTCCATTTTACAAGCAGAAATAAACATCCAAATTGAAGATAAAATATAATTTAGTTTATACAGAAAAACAGGATAACAAGAAACCACCTTTATTTACAGTGATTAAATCTTAACACCAGAAAATTAAGAAATTGTGAAATTGAGCCCTATTCTATATTCCTGCCACGGACTGAATAGGAGGACCATTTCCGACCAAGTGCATTGAAAGTGGCATTAAACCCTATACAATCACATTGTATATCATACACTTTTGTCCATATCTGTTTTAGAGTGACTTCAAATCTAGTCGGAGCCGCTGTCATAGCTCAGTTGGTAGTGCATCAGACTCCAAATCTTCTATCATGGGGTGTCATTGGTTTGATCCCCGGTGGCGGCACTTATCCTTTCTGACATTTGTCTCCCAATCTCAACCTAAGTAGGCAGCTAGAGGCTAGGAAGGCTTAGGTTTACGATTATCAACCTCTTGGTTTGGACAAATGTCAGAAAGAATACTACTAGTTTTAAATAGAACTTTGCCTTGAGCTACCATATCTGCCATACTAATCTTATGGAAGGAAAATCTCTGTTCAATGTCCTACCTTTTGAGAAAGGAGATGTGCATACACAAAGATTGTTTCTAATCCTAGTAACAAATCTCTTGACCCATTCCAAAACATTGAAGCTTGTAAACGCCTCTCAATATGAAGGCTTTGGAAACCATTGTAGATAAAGAAGAAATTGCTTCTGACAAGCAATATCTTCATTATCCACAATGTTTTCTAACCAAATAAACAAAGATTTTAAAGATTTCATTAACTTTAAATTGTCAACTGCAACTTCTTTGAATTTGGGCTGGTCTAAAATTCTATAGTGTGGGAATGGGTTTAAGGATGGCTACTATAGATTATTAATGTCAATATGTAGAAAAAATTAATAACATTATTTTATTCCTTGGTGCATAACTCAATACCGCATGGCAATATTTTAGACAGGTCCAGATTGAAAGAACTAGCAGACAAAATTTCAAAGTGCTGCATCAATTTCCAAAATCTGCCAAATGAAATACAGAATATTTTGAGAAAAAGAGAAATTGCTTATAATATGCAATTACTGCTTTTCTCTTAAAGTTTTCCATAACCATACTTCTTCATCTTCATGACAAACACACACACACACACACAAAAAAAAAAAAGGATTGTGTGGTAATGGAATAAGCATTATCTTGGGGACTTCAGTGTATTATGACAGTTAAATAATGGCATAATTGGTAGAGTTCCAAGGAAGCATATTTTGTGAAGAAAACATAAGAGTATTACTCTTTTTGTTCACATGATTTTGTCACTTATTCCAGTCCCACATAATTACAGTTGAAAGAAAACCTAACCCATTCCCACACAATGATGCATATGGGTACTTTTTCATGACCTTCAAGAAAATAATTGAAAATATTTTGTAAAATAAAGAAATTGCTTGCAACAGGCAATTTCTTCATTTTTCTCAATTTTTTTAACTCAGAAAGTTGAAAAAATCTAAATTTTCATAAACTTTCATAAACTTTCATAAAATTATCGTCTGCAAAATGTACTCCTTTCAGTTTTGACCAGTTTATAATTCTATCATCTGGCAATGAATGAGAAAACATGTACAATTCTGCAATTGCCTGTTACAAGTAGTTACTTCATTAGTTACTATTGTCAATATCAATTGTATTGCAAATAAAAGTATTAGCATTAGTGTATCTCTAGAATCATTTAAAGTATCTGGGGATGTTTCAATGAAAATTGGTTCTTGGAAATTTTACCCACTTTTTAGCACTTGAATAGCCGAGCATTTGCATCTGCATGAGGTGCTCTTGTGACACTGGCATTCTGTTAGAACCAAGTCAATGCGGAATTCCAGGTTATTTTAAGAAATCACAGAATTTGGTTATCTTCACCGCATGACATCATTTGCATATGACCCAAAGTTAAGGGAAATTTACAAATTGACAAGAAAAAGAACAGTAGTCCTAAATTAAGTGACAACAAATAGTTAGGGCAAAACTAGGGTAAATGTATGTATTCATATTAACGCTTACAACAGTTTCCAAGTGATCTTTACAAAATTGAAGTCCGGCAAGTGAAAATAACTCCTGATGACGTAACAATGACATAGGTTTGAGCAAATTCAAACTAAATGTGAGATTCAAGCGGTAATAAGTAACTCTTTGGTGACCGGATATGCATTGCAACTGTCTCGGCTCACTCTAAATATAGATTAACAGCCTATGTAGGCTATTAAGGAAAACCCTGTTTCATTTTGATAAACAACCTCTGATTTTTGAAAAACTCCTTTTCAGAATATTTTATTAAAATAGTGTATGAAAGGGAATAAGAATAATTAAAATCAATTAAGTTCACATTTTTACAGTTAGACCCGTAGGTTTTAGGGCGTTTGTGAGACCTGTAGTTTTTAGGGCGTTTGTGCTTAGCGAAAAACATCTTATTGGTAAAGGTTAATATTCAGGGTCCCAGAGAAAGACAACTATATGTCATGAAATAGCAGTTACACAAATTGAATGAATATTTCATGATGAATGAAGAAATACAAGCTATGGTTATCTCCACAACCTAATGACTTGTATGTTTTCTAATTAATTATAGTACCTGTATTTCCAGATAACTTCCATATATAGGTTGTTACTGGCAACTTACTGCCATATCGCAGAATCTGATATGTTGTCATAGAAATGAAATACTCATTATCAATGTTTTTCTTTTATTAAGAAAATCCTCTTGACTATACAGATTGTTTTGTTCCCCAAAGGACAAGCATATTTCCCTATTTTATCTGACTGTCCATCCATCCTGTCTGTCTGTCATTCATTTCCTCAATCCCTAAGCCAAATTAGTCTATCATTAATTCTAAACCCCATTGCTAAATTTCAGAAAAGTGCAAAATAGCAATTGACATACCGAAAAGTTGCTTAAACTGTTTTCACCTCAGTCAATTTCTGTCATACTTGAAATTAAAGTGATTTCCATAAAGCTTTCCGGTAGATTATCAAGATTTCTCGGGAGAATATCACTTTATAATTTCACAGTGAAATTATCAAAATGATACACTCAATATTCGGTAGATTTAGCAGTGCTTTTAGTCACTGCGCACTAGTGAACGTCATCTCGGCAGAACAAAAGATACTGGTGACGTCATCAGGTTGACATGTAATTCACATACTTGATAATGCACTTTTAGGAAATTTCTTTAAATGTCATATTTTGTCAATTTTTCTGTTAAAGAAAAAGAATGATTACTTGCTTTTTGTGGAAGATTGAATTATCTTTCATTTTGTGATATTTCCACTCATGACTCTGCAACTCATTGTCTACTCAATGAAAGATAAATCAATCTTTCTATTTATTGTTAACGCTATGCCAAATAGAAGCAATGAAATACAAAAGTCAGATAACACATGTATCCATTCCACACAATTCTGTTTTTGGATGCATTGCATAGACACTAAGAACAGTATTGCAATTAACCCTTGATTTGCCTTTGTCTCAGATGAGTGCACGAAGGCCAAAGGCATTCTTGTTCTATCAGTGTTTCCCTCAGTTATAGTTTAGACTTTAGCATGTCAAAATTCAAAACAGTGTGAGGATGAGTGATTGAGTTTTCAAATGAATGATAATTTAGTTTCTATTATGTGTTTCCAAAGAAACAGAAAAGATTGATAACATATATGTGATATAAGCATGAAATGAAGATTGTAAAAACTTAACCCTTGTCATGCTGAACCTAGAATATTCCTGTTTTGGCAGGAGGTATAGACAAAAATCATTCTGTACATATTTGCAGTATTCTCTTGGCCTACATCACTCTCTGGTGTCTTAGAAGCCAAGTTATTTTCATAAATAAAGTTTTCAAAATTATCATTTACGTAGAATAAGTGCTCTCAGACCTTTGAATTCATGCAATTCTATAGCGGATTTTATTCAGCATGACATTTAGGTTTAAGTGCATTGCAGAAAAGTTTTTTTGCAGCACAGAGTAAATAAAGTGAAATATCTAGAGAAATTCATTCCACCCTGATAAGATATACATTTTTCAACCTCTACATTTAAATATCCTTAGCTCTAAATGGTTGATTCAGCTCTAGAGGCATTTCTTACGATAAAAGATTTCAGACTATGATAACATGACCAATGTCGATCAAAGAAACAATTGACAAATCAAATTATTCATTTTGATCAGAAGTGGAATTTGAACTCCGACCACCATTTATGTTAATCATTTTTGTTGGTTGACAACTTAAAACGCCCTAACTACAGCTTATTCAAGCTATAATTACAGCATTTAGGTTGCCAACCAACCATTCTAATTTTTTGTTACTAGCCATAAATTTGGCAAAATAATGCAGTTTGAAATCGAAGTGGAACTTCCTGTCAGAGGCAGTGGGAGGGGCCAGTGGAGTAGGTGGTAGGGGCCAGTAATTGGCCAATTATTGCTCTTTTAGAGAACTAAATTAACGATGTATTTAAAAAACATTGATAGAATTCTATCCATTACCATAGTGTCCTTGAAATTAAAGAACAAATTAAATATTAACCTTTGTCCTGCTGAATATAATATTTTGTATAGAACTGCATTGAAATCAAAGAGCTGAAAGCACTGATATGCTGTAACTATGGGTCAATATTTGTTTTGGTAAATGATTTAATAAACAACTCTTACTTTAATAAGTCAAGTAGGTGGTGTAGACTAAGATCAGAGTGCACATATGTGCAGGCTGATCTTAGTCTATACCTCCTGCCAAAGCAGGAATATTCTGGGCTCAGCATGTCAAGGGTTAAGGACTTTTTGCAAAACCATTGTAAGTACCTATTAACCCTTGTCATGCTGAACCAGGAATATTCAGGTTTTTGCAGGAGATGTAGACCAAGATCAGCCTGCACATAAGTGCAGTCTGATCTTGGTCTACACCTCTTGCTTTTACTTTTCCTATCAGAGTTGTTTATAAATTTGATTTCTAAAAGAAATATTGATTTTTGAACGACTTCTATAAGTGCTTTCAGCTCTTGATTTTACAGCAATTCAGTAAGGTAATATATACAGCATGACAAGGGTTAATATAAAGGAACTAATTTTGAATTCACAGATTCAAAATTCCAACATTCAGCGAAATACTTAAAACATTGTAATGCTGAATTAATTTTATAATCAATTCTGACTTCAACTGGACAAACAGACTTAGATCAGACTGCACATGTGCAGGATAATCTTTGTCTATACCTCTGGCCAAAACATGAATATTCTTGGTTCAGCATGGCAAGGGTTAAATATAAAACTACCCAACAGTACAGTCTACAAAGGAAGTGAAATTCCTTCAACTCAAAATTTGTTTATCCTTTTTGGTAATTAGTGGAAAATTCTGACCAACAAATGAAAAATTAACAAAGACATGATTACCTTTACCTTTAAAGAGGGGAAGGTCGATTCCAATATCACTAACCGTGATCATTTACTGAGAATGTTACTTTATGGATGATTGATTGAATGGGATTTAGTGCCACATTCAACAGTATTTCATTTATTTCTCAGTTGCTGGCACACCTAACTATGGATTCCTGGTATTTCTCACACCAGTAATACCACATCCTTTATGAGACTCCTGCTGCTCATCCCTCTTAGTCATACAATTACCCACCAATAAGTATAAGAAAAAAATGTCAGAAAGGATATTTGCTGTGGCCAGAAATTGAACCTATGTGCAACCAATGCGCCATGGCCGTGGCCTCGCTAATTTAGGGTAGGGAGCACATATAAGGAGAGCTGCTGAGAGGCATGCAGGTTAGCTCTGTCGGCAACACCCTGTGCTCTCAATCCTGGGGTCATGAGTTTGAACCCTGACTCGGCCAAAATTCTTTCTGACAAAAGTCATCCGACAAGCCTAATTTGTCTGGCACCAGTGGGCAAATGCAAAGTAGTGTTCAGAAGTGGGATGAGCAGTTGGTGTACTGGTGTGAGAATTGACAGAATCCGTGGTTAGATGCATCAGGTGCCATGTTGTAACTAAAATACTGCTGAAAGTAGCAGTAACCCATTCCCCCACAGTGATTTTATTTGACGCCCCTCGAGAAAATCGATTGGGAAAACATTATGTAAAATGAAAAAATTGCTTGTAGTATGCAATTTCTTCATTTTACATAATATTTTCTTTCCAGAAAGTTGAAAATATACTTGTCTCTTAAACTTAAAATTGTTGTCTGTGACTTCTTTCAATTTGGACCAGTCTAAAATTTGTCGCCTGGTAATACAGTATTCATTATTACCATATCACAATAATTATAACTTCCTGATTGTTGAAATTAACGTTACAGATAACAACCAGAGTTGTAATGATTTGAGGAAATAAACATCAGTCAATTATATATATTTGATTCTCTTTCTGATTGAGCAGTAATTTTAACTGAAATTTCTAGACTGGTCAGAATTTTAGACAGGTCAAAATTCCATAACATACATGTACTCTTTTCAATTTTGACTTAAAATCGAAAATTAGTGCCAAATACTTAAGAAAACATTGTGAGAAAAGGAGAAATTGCTTATAATAATTTCTTCTAATCCCACAAAGTTTTCCGTGATTGTATTTCTTCAGGGTGACAGAAAGTGTCATCTGATGGTAAAGGGTGAAGTTAGTTATTCATTCAACATCCTTAATTGTTGGTACTCATTAGAATTGTAATCGTATTCTAGATGGCAAAATTTTGGACTGGTCCAAGTTCAAAGGAGTTGCAGATGACAATTTAAAGTATGAAATTTCAGTTTTTTCAACTTTCTGGATAGAAATTATTGTGTAGAATGAAGAAATTGCTTGTTACAAGCGTTTTCTTCATTTTCCCCAATGTATTCCCAATATTGCATTTCTTGACAGATGTCAAAGAGCGTCACTGTGTGGAAATGGGCTAACCTATTCCCACACCATCCCACTTTTTTAATACCATAAAAAGCTTTAGAAAACCACAAAATGTTTGAAGAATTACTTATAACAAGCAATTTTGCAATTTCCAAAAATGTTTTCTTCCCTGGATGGATAATTGTAAACTTAAGTGGGATGAGCAGCTTAAGGCTTGAAAAGGATGTAGTGGTAGGACTGGTGTTAAAAAATACCTGAAATATTTATGGATAGGTACTCTTGATATTGTTGGTGGCTTGATTAAGATGCAGTTTCAATGTTTTCATCACTCATAAACAATAATGTAGCAGAATTTATCTAACCAATTTCCATGCACTATCAATGCTTTTTAGCTAGCAAAGCGTCAGCTTTGATAGCTTAAGTTAACAGACGAAATTTTGAGGTCTTCTCAGAGTTCAACGAGTGCAAAATGCCACTGAAGGCTTAACCCCTAAATCCATTGAATGCCTACGCCATAAAAAGTAGTTCTCATGTATTTCAGGAGTAATACATAGTCTATTCAAACTGTAGAGAACTCTTTCAAAAGCATGCCATTTAACCCTTCCCAATCAATTCCACTTTTTAAGCATCTCAAGAAAAAAGCTTCGGAAAACATTGTGGACAATGAAGAATTTGCTTGTTACAAACAATTTCTTCATTGCCCACAATGTTTTCTACCCAACAAGGGAAAGATTTCTGAATTCAACCAACTTGAAATTGTCGTCTGCAACTTCTATTAATTTGAACCAAATTTCTAAGATTTTGTCGTGCTGTAATCCGTTAACTCCTGGGTTACTTTATCATGATAACCTTAAGCAAATAAGAATGCTTAACAAAACTATGCTTTGCTAGCTGACAGTACTTTCAGTACTTTGATTTTACACCCCCCCAAGAAATGAGTTTGTGAAAAGAATGAGGAAAATGAAGAAGTTTCTTTTTAAAAGCAATTTCTTCATTTTTCACATTATTTCTACCCAGTAAAAGTCCTGTTCTCTTATAATGGATTTGAATTAGTGCAACTTATCCAGTTAAATTTAACCCATTAACCCATTCCCACACAATGACGCTTTTAAACGCCTCTTAATATGAAATCGTTGGAAAACATTGTGGATAATGAAGAAATTGCTTGTTACAAGCAATTTCTTCAATATCCATAATGTTTTCAAATCTGAAAAGAAAAAGATATGATTTCATCAACTTAAAATTGTCTTCTGCAACTTCTTTCAATTTGGACTGGTCTAAAATTTTGTTGTGTTAAATGGGTTAAGACAAGGACTGTTTCTAAAGTGATTTTTTTCCAGATCTTGGTACACGTAATTTTGGTCTAATATTGATGGAAACATGCTTTAAATTAATACATGTAGACATTCTTATCTTTTAACGAACTTTAGTCTAGAATACTTAAGTTATTTTATCCATAAGACATTATTCTCATCTATCTAAATGTTATTTACTGCTTGAACCCATTACCACACAACAGAATTTTAGACTCGTCCAAATTCACTAATCATGCAGGCAACAATTTAGAGTTGATGAAATTTTAAAAGTTTCTGTCTTTTGATGAAGCAAACATAAACGCTATTTCTTCATTTTCTACAATATTTACCAAGGCTTTATTCATTAGGTTCGTAAAAAGACTTGATTGTTTGGGTGTAGGTTAATTAAAAATATTATACTTTGAATTTTGGTAATGATTTTGATTGCCCTTATTTTGGCAAAATGACCCCAATTATCAGAGGTTCCATGGTCCCTTTGGGTATCCCTAAAGGGCAAAGCTAAATTTAACCCTGATATAGTGTAGCAAACTTTGTAAGGGAAGGAAAAATTGCTTTGATACAATTCATTTTGCCTTTTCCCTCAAAGTTTTCTGCAGTTGATTGTGTCTGGTTTGCTAAATTGTGGTATTCTGTTATAATATGGGTTTAACTCTTTCCCACACAATGACACTTTTGAACACCCCCTCAGTATCAAACCTTGGAAAACATCACAGAAAATGAAGAAAATGCTTTTTACAAGCAATTTCTTCATTATCCAGAATTTTTTCCATCCCAAAGACAAAGATTTTAAAGATTTTATTAACATAAAATTTTCGTCTTCAACTTCTTTGAATTTGGACTAGTCTAAGTATTCTAAGTATTTGTAATGAATAGCCTTGAAGGGAGGGCATGAGTCTTTCTTCTCTTAGATTGGTTCTATTATGATTTTAGGAGAGTAGTTTCATACTGTTTTCCACTGGTAAATATGAATACAGTTCATAAAGTCATTAATTTGTAAATATTCTATTTTTCTGTTTCCAGGAAAGCCTCTGAAACACGATCCAAAGTTCAAAGGGCCAGTTCATAAACGGTAAGTGAACTTTTGAGGGAAATATTCTCAAACTGCTTCATTAATCCATTCCAACACAGCAACATTTTAGACTGGTCCAAGTTGAAAGAAGCTGCAGATGACTATTTCAAGTTGCTGGAATTTTAAATCATTACTTGTATCAAGCAATTTCTTCATTATCCACAATGTTTAGTATCCATAAAGACAAAAAAAAAATAAAATTCCATCAATTTGAAATTTTCGTCTTCAACTTCTTTCAATATGGACCAGTCTAAAATCCAAAAAATCTAATAGTATTTTTTTGTTTTATGCCTAAAGGGTCATATCATGTTATGGCCCTGGTTGTCCATCTGTCTGTTCATCTATCTGTCTGTCTGTTGTTAGCCTGTTTTTTTGTGTGTAACTGAACTCCTACAGTTTCAGTTGGAATGAAATGAAACTTATTACAATGCATTTTCAAGATTGCTAATTGTGAATGAGACAAAAATTATTTTGATGTTGTTTTGAAAAATAGTACAGTACCTGAAAATTACATTGGTGAGGTCTATAAAGAAATAAAGAAGGATTTTTTAACTGAAATATTCTCCAAAACCATAATTGGTCAATTTGAACCAAATTTGGCAGAAATTTCTAATGGGCAAAGTAGGATATTTCCAGAATTTTGAGGACACGAGCCCTGTATATTATGTTATTTTCATCCTCTATTTCAGATCATGTACAGACATAATATGCTGTCTCTTCTTTATAGTTTTTGTTGGTGGCCTTGTGGTCGTGGCTTATTTTGGTGAGCATTATTTTTGTCAAGCTTACTTTTGGCATTCAAGGTGTCACAATGTCAGATTGGTGTATGTGCGTTAGTCCATCCGTCTGAATTCATTCAGACTAGCTTCTGCTATTATGGTAATTTCATAATAAAGTGAAACAATCAATCTCCATCATGAGAAGTTTTGCCATTTCAAATATTTGCTTAGTTTAAATGTCAAAAGTCACAGCTGAATGTTAACCTTAGTCATGCTGATCCTGGAATATTCCTACTTTGGCAGGGGGCATAGACAAAGATCAGCCTGCACGTATGTGCAGTCTGATCTTTGTCTAAACCACCTGTGTGTCCTCTTTAAGCCAGATTTGTCCACAAGATCAATTTAGAAACTAAATATTGACCCTGGCAACCCGATATTTCGATCAGCCCTTTGAATTTGATGCATTTCTGAGCAAGGATTTTATTAAGCATGACAAGGATTAAGGTTATAGATTGGTAATGGACTATATCTTCTACATTATGGACAGATTTAAATATTAATTTTAATAAATGTTCTCTATTATTAGAAGATGTGAAATTTGAAGCAAAAATTGTTCAAATAGGAATAAAGTCAAGGTCACAGGTCAAGGTTAAACTTTTCTTCAGACTATAATTTCTCATCATTTACATTGTATGTTCTCCTTCATGTTGTTCCTTTTAAATTGTTTTATGAAGAAGATTTAACCCATTCCCACACAATGACGCCTCTTGTTACGCCTGAAGAAAAAAGCTTTGGAAAATATTGTGGAAAATGAAGAAATTGCTTGAATCAAGCAATTTCTTCATCATCCACAATGTTTTCCAACCCAAATTCATCACTTGTAAATTGTCATGCTCCTTCGAATTTGGACCAGTCTAACATTTTGCTGTCTGGTAATGAGTTAAAACCTATAATTGACAATTATATGATACAAGCTATGATAGGAAATCATTTGGGAATATCACAATATATTTAAATTCTGTATACAGTTTCTTATCATGCTGAAAAAAATATGTCAATCCCGGCATCGTTTTTCAAAGTTATATTTCCAAATATTGTTTGATTGTTGGTTTAGGTAATCATGCTTCAAAAATACTACCATGTTTTGTTTCAGCTTTCACATTTGGAAATCCAAGTTTACTACTGTATCCGATGAACTCCAATAAAGAATTATGTGGCTTTGGTACTCAAAAGTAAGTTCTTTGAACCTAAAAATTAAAATATCTAATCATACTGTATGAATATGTGTTGCAGATTCATACGTTAGTGGGATTAATGTTTTTAGGTTTGCCCAGTTGCCTCAATGAAATACAATATCACATTAGTTTGATTAACCCATTCCAACTCAATCCCTCCTTTTTACGCCCCTCAAGGAAAAAACTTTGGAAAACATTGTGGAAAATGAAGAAATTGCTTGTATCAAGCAATTTCTTCATTATCCACAATGTTTTCTATCCAAAAAGACGAAAAAATTCAAAATTCCATCAACTCGAAATTGTCGTCTGCAGCTTCTTTCAATTTGGACCAGTCTAAAATTTTGCTGTGTGGGAATGGGTTAACCCTTACCTGCTTTTCAAAATAAGAAGTTGAAGACCACAACTAAAAGTGAGTGAAATTTGAAAAGTAACCAACCTTCAGGGTAGAAAATATTTTGGGAAAAGAAGAAATTGCTTGTTACAAGCAATTTCGTCTTTTCCCGCAATATTTTTTCATGTATCTAATTACAGGGATGTTAAAACCAGGGATTAAACAGGAAAGGGTTAAGTTTTTTGGTTTATACAATTGCCTCAATGAAAATAACAAACATTCTTTTCATTTCTTATAACTTAGTGCTATGTAGCACTACATTTCAGCAAATATTTTACTAGTTTTGAGTAAAATTTTATTGATCTACTTTTTGCACAATCAGTATACAAAATAGCTGCATGCTCAAATGTCATTTACAGACATATTGCAGAAATAAACCCATTAAATGGGTTTAATTTAACCCATTTCTTGACAACAAAATTCTACACAGGTCTAAACTGAAACAAGTTGGAAGATGGCATTTATAAGTTGATGAAATTCCAAAGTTTTTGACGTTTTAGCTCATATGAGCACAAAGTTTTATAACAGCAGATGATCGAGATGAGCAATTTAGGACCATCATGGTCCTCTTGTTTATCCTGCTCTCTGTTTCTTGGGGGGTTTAAAAATGTAACATTGTGTTGGAAAGGGATAAACTAAGAAGAAGAATATGTACATCTACTTTAATCATAAAGCAATCTCATAAAAGCTATGAAAGTTTTAGAGAATTGTATGATTAATAATATCTCATGGTTGCCGCTGTCATAGCGCAGTTGGTACCGCGTTGTACTGTCAAACTAGAGGTCCAGGGTTCGATCCCCGACAGCGGCACTCATCCTTTCCGACTAATTGTGTCTCACCAATGGGTCGATAATGGTAGACCTATGTGGGATAGTAGCTGGAGGCTAGGAAGGGATGTAATGGTAGTACTGGTCTGAGAAATACCAGGATTCCATTGTTAGGTGCTCCAGCCACCGCGATATAGCTGAAAGATCGTTGAAAGCGGCCTAAAACCCCATTCAAACAAACAAACAAACCATTTTTTCAGAGGAAAGCCAAACTTGTTGTTCTTTGACCTAGTTGCCTGTGGTAAAATGGGAGCAGGAATATTTGTAGATGGTTGTCCAACGACACAGGTAAGATAGAAATTCGATTGGGCAATTATAAGTTTAACCCTTGTCATGCTGAACCCCGAATATTCCTATTTGACATGACGTATAGACAAAGGTCAGCCTGCACATAAGTGCAGTCTAATCTTCGTCTACACCTCCTGTTTCTCTTTTAACCCAGAGTTAATTATAAAATTGATTTAGAATAAATTTTTAGCCTTAACTAGTACTTCCTGTACTAGTACACTGTGCGGCCTTTTATTTTAATGTAAATTCAGTAAACAAGCAATTTTCCTAAATATTTTCTAACCTGCAAGTTGGTTACTTTTCAAATTACACTCACTTTTAATTGTCATCTACAACTTCTTTAAAGTTGGTCCAGTCTTAAAGTTTGAAAAAAACAGGAATGGGTTAAAGGAAAATTTGTACATAGAATGTAGTTGTATTATGTATGTCAGGAATATTTGTGAGGCTTTAGGACTGGTCAATTTGTAAGACCCAACTCAATCTTTTGATAATGCTAAAATGACAGGAGCCCATTTCCATGCAAATGAGAATATCTTATATACTGTGTTTTCCTATAATACATATGCAAAACAATATCAAGGGGTGTTATCTAGTGTACCTAATTTACAGAGGAAAACGTCTTATAGATACCTACACAATGAATATTTGCTTGTTTTGACTTATCCAGAGCACACCTTAACTTACATGATCACAGAAAATAAATTTTATTCAAAATCTTATGACAATTTGTTTCATATAATGTACGGAATTATTAGCTCACCTGAGCACAAAATGCGAGGTGAGCTATTGTGATCGGTCGTTGTCCGTAGTCCGTCCGTCTGTCCGTCCATCCACAATTTCTTTAAAAATCTTCTCCTCCTAAACCACCAGGCCAATCAACCTGAAACTTTGCATGGATGTTCCTTGGGTGAAGTTCTACAAAAATTGTTAAAAAAATTTAATTCCGTCAAAAACTCTGGTTGCTGCGGCATTTGAAAATGGGAATCTTAATTAATCTTTAAAAATCTTTAAAAATCTTCTCCTCCTAAACCAGTAGGCCAATCAAGCTGAAACTTTGCAGGGATGTTCCTTGGGTGAAGTTCTACAAAAGTTGTTAAAAGAATTTAATTCCGTCAAAAACTCTGGTTGCCGCGGCATTTGAAAAGGGGAATCTTAAGAAAATCTTTAAAAATCTTTAAAATCTTCTTCTCCTAAACCAGTAGGCCAATCAAGCTGAAACTTTGCAGGGTTATTCCTTGGGTGAAGTTCTACAAAAGTTGTTAAAAGAATTTATTTCCGTCAAAAACTCTGGTTGCCGCGGCATTTAAAAATCTTTAGTAAATCTTTAAAAATCTGTAAAAAACTTCTCCTCCTAAACCAGTTGGCCAATCAAGCTGAAACTTTGCAGGGATGTTCCTTGGGTGAAGTTCTACAAAAGTTGTTAAAAGAAATTCATTCCATGAAAAACTCTTGTAATTGCGGCATATGAAAATGGGAAATTTTAGAAAATCTTTGTTGTCTTTTTTTTTTACAGACTACAAGGCCAAAGGCATTTATATTTTACATAGAACTTAATCATATTGTTCTCTACCAAGTTTTTAAATATCTAATCTCTGGGGTCAAAAATGGCCCTGTCCCTGAGGGCCGAAGTTTGGAAAAATGCTTAATTAGAGCCATTTCAAAAGACTTCTCCTCTTAAACTATAAGGTCTAGGATATTCATATTTGGTATGTAGCATAACTAGATGGGTTTGTACTATATCACCAAAAGTTGTCTTCCTAGGGTCAAGAACAGCCCTGCACTAGGGGTCAAAAATTGGGAAAAAATGCAAAATTTGATTTTAAGGAGGAAGGCATAGCCTGGCTGTTATCTATCAGTTTTGATTAAATTATGCCTGTAGGTTAATAAACACCCCTTCCCTGGTGTCCAAAGTTTGTAAAATGCTCAATTAGACCATGTTCAATAGTCTTTTCCTCCCGATCTACAAAGTCTAAGACATTCATATTTTGCATATAGCATATCTAGATGGTTCTCTACCATGTTAGCTAAAATCTTAGCCCTTGGATAAAACATGGCACTGCCCCAGAGGGCAAAAATTTTGGAAAACACCCAATTAGAGCAATATGAAAAGTCTTCTTCTTCTGAAATATAAGGTGACGGGCATACATATTTGGTATGTAGCATGACTAAATGATTTTGTACTATGTAACTGGAAAGTATGCTCTTAGGATAAAAAATGTCTTTGCTCCTGAGGTCGAAAATTGTGTAAATTGCATTGAAAGAATTCTTCTTCTTAAATATAGGATTTAGAGCATTTACATTAAAAACATAGGATAATATTATTGTTATCTACCATGTTTATAGCCATTGGACAAACATGGCCCTTCCCAAGGCATCCAAAGATATGAAATATGCTCAATAAGAGCATGTTCAAATATCTTCCACTCCTAATGTATAAATTGTAATGCATTCATATTTTGATTTATAGTACATCCAGATTGTTCTCTACCAAGGTTGCTAAAATTACACTCATTGAAGTTGCAGACAGTAATTAGAGATTGATTGAAATCTAAATACAAAGAATTTCAGGTAGAAAACGCTGTGAGA
The DNA here is from genome assembly GCA_946902895.1 of Fragum fragum. Classification (NCBI taxonomy): domain Eukaryota; kingdom Metazoa; phylum Mollusca; class Bivalvia; order Cardiida; family Cardiidae; genus Fragum; species Fragum fragum. The sequence continues at coordinate 20,773,384 of OX336380.1, forward strand.
AATGGATAAATTGCTTGTCACTCCCTTTCTCACTATGTTTTTTTTTCAAACTTGAGGGTCACATATTCTTGGATAGTTTGGTAATGGATTAAACTTTAAAGCCAAAGGAAATCATTCTTATTGTAAAGTATTACTGGATTGTTTTGTACAAAGCCCAAAATCTTATATTTGTTTTATTAATTTGCTCAAGTTGTGTCTTTTTTATACTAAAAAGTACTGTATTTGCAGATGCCTCAGGTGAGCGATTTGGGACCATCATGGTCCTCTTGTCAATTTGTTACTCTAAAAAATATCCCTCTGGTTAATTTGTCTAAGCCTAGTTACAAGTGAGGGTTGATTGTTTTGTTGAATGTCAAGCATCTCACACTGCAGCGATACAACTTAGAAATTGTTGAAAGGAGCTTTAAAATCCACTCAGTCATTCCATTCAAGCTACTGTGGAGCTTCCCCAGGCTGTAATCTGGTTGCTGACCTTTAACCCTTTCGCACACATTGAGACTTTTTAATGCCCCTCTAGAATAGAAATTTGGGAAAACATTGTGAAAAATGAAGAAATTGCTTTCACCAAGCAATTTCTTCATTTTGAACAATGTTTTCTACACAAAGAGTTGGAGAAATCTAAAATTTCATTAACTTTAAATTGACATCTAGCAATGGCTTAAAAAATAGCACTAAGTTCAGAACTAAAGGTTTAAGTTAGAAATTATTGTAATTTTCTTTAACCCATTCTTAAAAGACTAACGTCTAGACTAGTCCAAATGGAAAAAAGTTGCAGACAAAATTTTTAAGTTGATTAAATTGTCCATATGTATAGCAATTTCTACATTTTACACAATGTTTTCCCAAGCTTTTTTCTTGAGGGGATTGTGAGGGAATGGTTTAATTGAAAATAGTTTTTGATCAAGCCTTAGGGATTGTTTAGGCTGGACGTATCATTATAAATCATTATAATCAGAAATTAGCAGCTCGATGGACTTGGTGCATATTCAGGCTTTTCAGTTAACCTTTTCCTGTTTTTCAAAATTTTAGACCTGACCAATTTTGGAAGAAGTTGCAGACGACATTTAAAAGTATGTGCAATTTGAAAAGTAACAAACCTTAAGGGTAGAAAATATTGTGGAAAAAGAAAAAAATTGCTTGTTACAATTTCTTCCTTTCCCACAATGTTTTCTCATGTATATGATCACAGGGACGTCATAACAAGGGATTGTACAGGAAAGAGTTAACCCTTGTAATGCTGAACCCTGCTCTGTTTTGGCAGGAGGTGTAGACTAAGATCAGCCTGCACATATGTGCAGTCTTATCTTAGTCTGCAGCACCTGTTTATAAAATCAATTTTCAAATGAAAAATTGACCCACAACTAGTGATTCCAGTACTTTGAGCCCTTTCATTTTAACCCTTGTCATGCTGAACCTGGAAAATTTCAGTTTTGGCAGGAGGTGTAGACTAAGATCAGACTGCACTTATGTGCAGACTGATCTTAGTCTAGACCACTTGCTTGTACTTTTCCTTTCCAGAGTTGTTTATGAAGTTCATTTCTAAAAGAAATACTGATTTTTGAACAACAAGTTCTATCAGTGCTTACAGCCCTTTGATTTGACATTTTTTCAGTAAGGCAAGTTATACGGCATGACAAGGGTTAATGTAAGTCTGAAAAAAGATTTTATTCAGCATGACAAGGGTTAAAATCAGAAGTAAGCAGCTGGATGGACTTGGTGCATATTACACTGACATTGAAGAATCTTTATATGTTTTATGTGGCCAGTTGATTATGATAAATGGATTGGTTAATTGATTAATTGGCATGATCCACTGGTCATTCACACTAGATATATGAGGAATTGATGTCTGTCTTAGTTTTGACATAATGAATGTCCATCATTACTTCAGCTTCATACAAAAATGAGCTTGATTGAAAAATGGGCATTACAATATAATGTAATGTTTTTCCAGTCGATCAGCAGTCAGGGAATTTTCCCAATGGATCTGGGTCAGTGATCAAGGAATATTCCTAATTGAGTCAAGTCACCTGCATTTTATACTGAGTAGTCCTTTCCCTATGAAATCATTTTTGTGGGTACTTGTTGGAATCATTTTGACAAGTAGTCGTAATGAGTATCAACCCTTGTCATGCTGAATTAAGTCCTTTTCAAAAGAGCATGAAAATCAAAGAGCTGAAAGGACTAGTTTCAGGTCTGCATTTTTTTTCATCATTAGATTTCATACAAAAGCCCGACTTAACTGAGACGTGCAGGTGATGTAGACAAAAATCAGACTGCACTTATGTGCAGACTTATCTTTGTCTGTACCTCCTGCCAAAAACAGGAATATTTCGGGTTCAGCATAAGAATACAGGGCTAAGCGTATAATAGTTTTAATATCTAACTGAAAAATACAAATTATGATATGAACTACTGTGTGGTAGTTAACCCATTCCCACACAGTTCAGCTTTTTGACGCCCTTCCAGAAAAACAATTTGGAAAGAATTGTTTAAATGAAGAAATCGCTTGCAACAAATAATTTCTTCATTTAACAAAATGTTTTCTACCAAGAAAGTAGAAAAATCAAAAATTTCATAGACTACAAATTGTTGTCTGCAACTCCTTTCATTTTAGATGAGTCTAAAATTTTACTGTCCGGTAATTGGTTAAGTCAATCTGTTGAATAACTTTGAAATTGCATGGGTAATATAACACTAATGTAATAACTGTCCAAATAGTCTGAAGGTGAAGGTAACGCCTATTCATTATAAGACATCATGATGAACTTGTAATGAATTCCAAAAATTATTTCAAGCTGCATAATAGCTATACAAACATAAAAAAGAAATTTAAAAAAAGAACAAAACCAAACTGCAATGGTTACAGTGCTCAAGCTGAGTGTTTGTAATTGATTTCCTGGTCATTGACACACAGTAAATAGTTCATTGTGTGAATACTCCCATAAACAATCATTTATTGGGCTGAATATTGTACTGTTAACTAACTATGAATCTCCTTGTGTCTGTTAACCCATATCCAAACGACAAAATCATAGACTGGTCCAAATTCTTAGAGGTTGCAGATGACAAACAAACTTGGTTTTAATTAAAAGATTAAAGCAAAGTGAGGTAGAAGTCTTTGTGAGAAAAGAAGAAATGGTTGTTCTTTTCTCACATTGTTAGCTCACCTGTGCACAAAGTGCAAGGTAGGCTGTTGTGATGGGTCATTTCCGTCGTCCATCTTTCTGTCAATCTGTCTGTCTGTCTGTCCACAATTTGTTTAAAAAATATTCTCCTCAAAAACAAGTTGGCCAATCAAGCTGAAACTTTGTAGGGATGTTCCTTGGATGAAGCTCTACAAATGTTGGTAAAAGAATTTCATTGAAAAACTCTGGATTCTGCTGCATTTGGAAATGGGAAATTTTAGTAAATCTTTAAAAATCTTCTCCTCCAAAATCAGTAGCCAATTAAGCCAAAACTTTGCAGGGTTGTTCCTTGGGTGAAGCTCTTCAAAAGTTGATAAAAACAGTTTCATTCCTGTGTAAAACTCTGGTTGCCATGGCATTTGAAAATGGGAATTTTTTTTCTCCCGACTCTACAAGGCCTGGTGACTTCTCGGATACTTTTTCACTTTGGACTTTATTACTCGCATCAAAACCCGTGACATATTCCAATTACAATTAAAAAATAATACAAGCTATAATTTCTAAAAGTGATTGACCGCTTCTATTTAATAGAAATAACGCCTATTATAATAAGGGTTTGATATCGCATAATCAAAAACTCAATATTGTATTGACAATACATTCGTACCAAATTAGTGTAGCTCTTATCGAGTGTGAAATTCGGGTGGTCGGTAGCAATGTGTGAAGCTATTGGTCGTTTTAGTGGAGTTCTAAATAGTGTATCAGCTATAGTTGGTACTGAATTTATTGGTCTTTATTCAGAATAGCGGGGTGCCCGTTTTAGAGGGGTTCGCAACCATTGAAGTAAAGAACAAAAAATTCTGTTCTGTAAAAATTGGGTCGTAATAGCAGGGTGCCCGTATTTCCAGGGTGGTCGTAAGGAGGGGTTTTACTGTATAAGGCCTATGACATTTATATTTGGTATATAGCATAACCAGACGGGTTTTCTACCATGTTTGCGTCGGACTGTCAATCTAGAGGTCCCGGGTTCGATCCCCGACGGCGGCACTCATCCTATCCGACTATTTGTCTCTCACCAATGGGTCGATAATGGTAGACCTAAGTGGGATAGCAGCTGGAGGCTAGGAAAGGATGTTATGGTAGTACTGGTGTGAGAAATACCAGGATTCCATTGTTAGGTGCTCCAGCCGCCGCGATATAACTGAAAGATTGTTGAAAGCGGCGTAAAACCCCATTCAAACAAACAAACTACCATGTTTGCTCATAGCTCTGGGACAAAACATGGCCCTACCTAAGAGGTCCAAAATTTGGGAAAACACCCAATTAGAGCAACTTCAAAGGTCTTCTCCTTCTGAAATATCAGATGAAGGACATACATATTTTTTAGATAGCATTATCTGGGTTTTCCCTGACCCCCTCCTTCTTTGAATTTGGACCCTCATTTTTCAGAAATGACCCCCAAAATAGCTAGACATCCTTCTTTATCTTATTTGATAGGGGTCATAATGTGGCAAAATGACCCCCTGTTTTGAAAGTCGAGGGAAAACCCTGCATTATTAAATAATTTTTTAATGTTTCAGGAAAATATGCCCATAGGATTAAAAACGTCTCTGCTCCACGGTAAAAAATTGCGTAAAATACTCAATTTGAAAAAAATCTGCTTTTTAGATATAGGGCCTAGAGCATTTATATTAAAAACATAGCATAACATTATTGTTATCTAGTATGTTTCTTGAAGTTATACCCCTTTGGACAAGAATGGCCCTTTCCAAGGTATCCAAAGTTATGAAATATGCTCAATAATAAGTTATGTTATATATTTATATATTGACAGATTTGTGTGGCAGAGTGTCCTAAAGAAAACTGGGCTTATGCTCAAGCATTAAATGATGCAAATAATCTACGGTACTGTCGACCTGGTGCAGACTTGACAAAGGTATGTTATGTTGTTATGGTAACAGAAATGTGTGGCAGAGTGTCCTAAAGAAAACTGGGCTTATGCTCAAGCATTGAATGATGCAAATAATCTACGGTACAGTAGACCTGGTGCTGACTTTACAACGGTATGATATATTTCAATTAAAAAAATCCACAATCTCAAATTCAAAATTTGTGGTTTTGTGACTAAAGTGTCATTACTACAGCTTAAAGGTGCAGTTGCAATTTGGGGATCTCTGGCCATACTCTCCATGCTGCGAAAGGAAGTTCTGCTTGGATATTAAAAGGCATTATTTTGCAAAATCTATGGCCAGTAACATTCAACAAAAAAGTAAAATGGGCGACCTAAACATCTTAACTACAGCATGATCAAGTTGTTATGACAATATTTAAGTTGCAAACCCAACAACATTGCTTCACATGAATATCTGCCAAAGTTGGAGTTCCAAATTCATTTTTGGTCTAATTGAATGATTTGATTGGTAGGTTGATTCTTTGATTCAGAGATATGATCAGTCAATTAGTTTGCCTGCGAACAAATACTAGTCTTGGTTTTGAAGCTGAAAGTGATGTACTTTTGATTGGTGATTAATTGGAAAAATGCTAATGTATAATTTCAGAGTGTCAAAGACTTAATTTCAGCAGAAGATTGCCCTGCATATTTGCTAAAGAGTGAACCAGGTATTTTGGTTTTGTTATTCCAACATAATATACCTTTTTAGGTCACCTGACCAAAGGTCATGGTGACCTTTTGCGATCTTGTTTTGTCCGTCATTGTGTTAACTTTTTACATTTTTGACTTCTTCTTAAGAACCCTTGGACAGATTTAAACCAAAATTGGCATTAAGCATCTTAATGAGAAGGCGCTTCAGATATGTTCACATCATGGAGTTATCTCTCCATGGTACCCCATAAGGGGCCAAAAAGGGTACATCTTTAATAATCTTCTTGTCATGGACCGGCTGGCCAATTAGATTAACATCTGGTATTTAGAGTCTCTAAGGCAAGCACAATCAAGTTTGTACAAGAAAAAAAATCTGTCAAGAAATGGGCATGCTAGGGGGGGGCAAAGGTGGGTGGGGGGTGCATAAGCTTATGTAGTGACAACTTTGAATTTTTTTTGGTATTATCTAGTAGACCTCTATCAATATTGAATAAATTGTAATCCCAGGGTCAAAATTAGCCCTTTCCCAGACGTCACAAGTTTAACACAGGCTTATATAGTTAAAATTTGAAAAATCATCTTCTCAAACGGTTTGGACTAGAGCTTTGATATTTGGTATGTAGCATCATCTGCAAGACCTCTATCAAGATTGTATATATTATGGCCCTAGGGTCAGAATTAGCCCGTTCCTGAACATGACAAGTTTAACATAGGCTTATATAGTTAAAACTTGAAAAATCTTCTTCTTCCCCAACTATTTGCTTCTAAATTATGTTGTTCGTTTGAAAGAATCCAATAATATATAACTTTGCTCCAATACACAAGACACCACACGGGAGCTCAGGGTTGTGACCTACATCAAATAGACCGACTAGACAGACGCGAAAGGGTCGCCAACGGGTTGCACTATTTTTACAGAGAAGAATTCATGCACAAAAACTCTTGTCATTATACGCCCGTCAAAGACGGGACGTATTATGGGATCATCCTTGGTGTCGGGGCCTCCGGGCGTCCGGGCGTCCGGGCGGTGTCCACTTTTTTGTCCGGAGCATAACTCTGTCACTGTAAGTCCGATTGACTTTAAACTGGCAGTTATATACTTCTCATTCATACGGAGTGCAGTGCACAATAACCATAACTCTACCTGGCCTATTTTTTGAGTTATTGCCCTTTGTTGTTTTTCATACCTGAATCTTGTCCGGAGTATATCTCTAAAAGTATTATAGCTAGGATCATGAAACTTCATGGGTGTATAGATCTCACCACGGGGGAGTGCAGTGCACAAGAACCATAACTCTACCTGGCCTATTTTTTGAGTTATTACCCTTTGTTGGTTTTTGTACTTGAATCTTGTCCGGAGTTTATCTCTAAAAGTATAATAGCTAGAATCATGAAATTTCATAGATGGATAGAGCTCACCAAGTGGGAGTGCAGTGTACAAGAACCATAACTCTACCTAGCCTTTTTTTTTGAGTTATTGCCCTTTGTTGTTTTTCATACTTGAATCTTGTCCGGAGTATATCTCTAAAAGTATAATAGCTAGAATCATGAAACTTCATGGATCAATAGAGCTCACCAAGTTGGAGTGCAGTGTACAAGAACCATAACTCTACCCAGGGTATATTTTGAGTTATTGCCCTTTGTTGTTTTTCATACTTTGTTTGACAAAAAATATTCATTCAAAATAACCTCAGTTCTATTCAAACCCCCAGTTAATATTAAGCAGTGTGACGGGCGTATCTTGTGACAATTTGGCACCTTGTTTTTTAATGGTAGGCAATTTGTGATTTATTGATCGGAACTATAACCTGGATTCATTTTCATTTTTTTTTAAACACTTTTCAAACCCTGGTTAAAATGCATTCAAAAGCATACTTGTGATAAATTAATTTCAAGAAATCACTTGAAAATACAAGTACATGAGGACTAAATTTGCATTCAAAAGACTTGAGCATCCCGTGTTCAAAGAATAAACAACAAATCACAGCTTGACCTAAGATTTACCGTAACTACAGCTGAACTATGCTATAATAACGATATTTTGGTTTCAAAAGACCATGTATGAGCAGATCGAATGATCGACAAGTAGCTTATATTTGCCGATGTAAGGCAATGTGGTGAAAATGGCCGATATATGTATAATGGTAAATAATCGGCGTATTGTTAGCTATAAGAGAAAGCAGCCGACATTTACCAGATGAGTCAGTCATAAGTATTATAAGGACTCTGCGTGGCTCACCGTTGATTGTATAATATCAGTAAAGGTATGAAAGTCATTGTCAAACTGGTGATTAGTGGATGTTAGATGCAACCAATAATCGATAATTACGTCATTTTATACTATAACTCTACCTAGCCAACGCCCTTTACGGGATATTGCCTCCGAAATTCTTATGGATTTCTTTCTCAAATTCCCAGGACATCTTAAAAGAATGTGGGACGCAGGGACAGATGTTGAAAATCCGGTACTGTCCCGCATAATTCGGTACGAATATCATGTCAGTTGAAACATATTTTTATTTAAATTCACAGACTTTTCAATAACTAGATATCAGTTATGCATAAGTTCAAGAAAAAATCTGCACATTTTCTTCAAACAATTATATTTTGTTAGGAAGAAGTCAAAATTTGTATAAAAAATCAAAAAGATCAAGTTAACCCATTCCCACACAATGACGCTTTAAGATGCCGTTCAATGCATCAAGCAATTTCTTCATTATCCACAATGCCTCCTATCCATAAAGACGAAAAAAGTTAAAATTCCATCAATTTGAAATTGTTGTCTGGGACTTCTTTCAAATTGGACCAATATAGTTTTGTTGTGTGGGAATGGGTTATATGACTTTCACTGCTTCAATTTCAGTTCTCCATCGCTGTGTCCCAGAAGCCCTGGCTGACCTCCTTGACACTGTTGGTTCACTTAAAGATAATATTGATAACATGGAAAACAAGACCAATTTACAGGATAGAAACAACCAAACATTTACTGATGAAGATTTGGAAGACAGTTTCAAGTAAGATTTCGAAAATACTAGTAATCTCGATGGTAGAGGAGTGAAATAAACATTTAGAATATTCCTGATAACATATGTATCTTTCTTTAATGCTTTTAGGTAGATTATCGAGAAATAACAGTAGATTATCATTTGATAAACTCACCGCCTATCCAGTGAAATTATCAAAAACTTATGCCACGCTTTCGTTCATTTCACCCTATCTGAGCCAAATAAGTGACATCATCATAAGCGCAAAATGACATGCTTTAAGAAAATTTGTCATAAAATTTTCGCATTTTGTCTAATTTTTGCATTAAAGAAATAAAACAATCGTTTGTTTCAGTGTAAGATCGATTGATATTTCATTTCGAGAACAACAAAAGGTATATTTTCACTCGTGGCTTCGCCACTCATGAAAATAAAGCTTTTGTTGTTCACTCAATGAAATATAAATCGATCTTACATGGAAACAAACGATTATCCTCTATATAATACACTCATTTTATTGTACTAGGTAGCTTACGGAATACCATGTAATGGTGATGGGCATATAAGAGTACCTCTGTCCTTGTTTGCCTGTGGGTGTGTTTATTTAACCCTTTCCTGTTTTATGAAATTTTAGGCTGGTCCAATTTGAAAGAGGTTGCAGACGACAATGAAAAATGCAAGCAATCTGAAATCTGACCATCCTATGTGGTAGAAAACATTGTGGGAAAAGGAGAAATTGCTTATTATAAGCAATTTCTCCTTTTTCCACAATGTTTTCTCAAGTATAAAATCACAGTGACGTAAAATCCTGGGTTTATCCAGGAAAGGGTTAAGGGTTTGTTGTTTCCGAATCTTGACTAGAGCACACAAATCTACACAAATTTTTCTACACAAATTGATGAATGTCAAAATTACTTGGCACAGTTGTTCCTCTTGTAGAGTACTAGTATTATACGCAAAGTTGTATTGGATACTCCCAAGTTCAAGGTCACAACTGAAGGTCATGTGTCAATTATTGGAGGGCATCTGTGTCTATGACACATTTGAAGCTTAGGACAACATCTAGCCAGTTTTAGGCGACGAAATTTGGTAGGGATTCTGTCTCCATATTTTCCTAAAGACAGTTGGCAGATGGAAAATGCTATTACCATGGATTCGTATAATTGGCCCAGGATAATACAAGTTATTAAAATGTTGAATTTGTGGACAGAAGTAAGTAAGAAGTATTAATGCTGATAAGGAGTCGTCAAAATTCCAAATCAATTGTATCAAACATCACAGATGTGATTTCATAATAAGGAAAACTTAACCGACAAATCAGAGAATGGCTTCAATTATCATACACATACATTGTGGACAAAGCAGAAATTGCTTATTATAAGCAGTTTCTTCATTTCAAAGTTGTTTTTTTAGGGGTATTAAAAGACTTGATTGTTTGGAAACTTTTTATTTATCATAATTTTGATCTTATTTCCACAGTGCTTATGGACTGTTCTTAAAGGCTAAAGAATATGGTGAAAAAGTAATACAAGATGTTGTGGCTTCATGGTGGATGATTCTTTTGTAAGTTACTATGGTAACACTGTTGTTATATATTGGCCTGGTGGTTAGGGTGGCAGATTTGTAATGTGAGTAAAGTTGATGATTACGGGATAGATTTCCCTCAATGCCACATGTCAATTGGAACCAAAATTTGTCCTAATTAAAAGAAACTATGGATGAAAATTCAAAGTGTATTTAACCCTTGTCTTGCTGAACCAAAAATATTCCTCTTTTGGCAGGAGGTATAGTCAAAGATCAGCCTGCACATATATGCAGTCTGATCCTAGTCCACCTCTCCTTCTTGTCCCTTTTAAGCCCGAGTTGTTTGTCAGATAAATTTTCAAATAAATAATTAATCAATAATAATTGCATCCAGTTCTGTCAGCCCTCTGATTTTAATGCATTTCTTTGTAGGATTTTATTCAGCATGACATAGTTTAGTTGTTATTGGGGATAGTGCATGAATACAGGATGATACTACTGAGAGCCTGGTCTAGTTCTTTAATATACACGATGTCAAGCACTGTCACACAGGGCCTGGGTCTAATATCTCATCAGAAAGTCAATTAGTTTGGTCAGCCCAAGGCTCCAACCTCTTATCTTTATGTTTGAAGTCAGTGCTCTAACAAATGAGTCAACCAGGCTGACGCCGTCATAGCGCAGTTGGTAGCTTGTTAGACTCCTAATCTTCAATCATGGGATGTCATTGGTTCGATTCCCGGGGCAGCACATATGCTTTGCCACATTTGTCTCTCACCAAGGGGTGGATAATCGTAGACTTATGTGGGATAGCAGCTGGAGGCTAGGAAAGGATGTATTGGTAGTACTGGTGTGAGAAATACCAGGATTCCATTGTTAGGTGCTCCAGCCACCGCGATATAGCTGAAAGATTGTTGAAAGCGGCGTAAAACCCCATTCAAACAAACAAATCGTTTACCTAAGTGGGATAGTAGCTGGAGGCTGGAAAAGGATGTAGTGGTAGTACTTGTGTGAGAAATTCAAGTTATCCTTTGTTAAGTGCTCCAGCCGCCGCGATATGACTGAAATACTGTTTAAAGTGGCATTAACCCCCATTCAATCAATCAATCAGGCTGACAATTCATTAATTAATTCACACCCATTATGACTCTTTTAGACGCCCTTCAAGATAAACCATTTTGAAAAAATTGTATGAAATGAAGAAATTGCTTGTTGCAAGCAATTTCTTCATTTTACACCATGTATTCCTACCAAAAAGTCGGAAAAAATCTGAAATTTTATAAACTTTATACTGTCGTCTGCAACTTTTATCAATTTGGATTATTCTAACATTTTGCCATCTGGTAGTATGTTAATTTAATTTTGCAGGGGACTTTTAATGGCCATGGCTGTGTCATTAATCTGGATCATTTTGATGAGATGGATAGCTGGTGTTATGGTGTGGTTAACATTGTTCCTCTTTGTTGGAGTATTTGGATTTTGTAAGTATGATTTTTATTTAATCCATTGCAGCATAATGACACTTTTTGATACCCTTAAAGAAGAACTTTCAGGAAAATAAGTGTAGAAAAAAAGAAATAGCCTGTCTTCATTTTCACAATGTTTTCTACCAAGAAAAGTGAAAAACCTAAAATTTCATGAACTTTAAATTGCCGTCTGCAACCCATTTCAATTTGGACCAGTCTGAAATTTTGTTCTATGGTAATGGAATGACCCAATAATACCAAATGTCTAAATTTCAGACTGATCCTAATTGTAAGAAGTTGCAGATGACAGTTTATAGTTGATGGAATTTTAAAAGAAAATTGTCTTCTAGGCTAGTAAACATTGTGCATGATGTAGAATTGCTTGTCTACATTTTCCAGAATGTTTCAAAAGATTTCTTCTTAAGAGACTGAAAAAGAAAGCAGTAATGTGTGGGACTGGGTTAATGCCACAATGTTGACATGAAATATAAGAATATTGTTTACACTTGTCCATTTGTCAAACTTTCTGCCGAAATTTACTATTTGGCAAAACTGAGGTGCCTTCTTTTCACCGAGATTCTGAAGATTATTTTCAAGAAATTAAGATTAAGTGTTCTTTAGATAAAGGTTTTTAAGCTGATAAATAAGAATCTTAAGAATTCTCATACAACGATTTAAGCATTCTCTGCACTTGATTAAACTAGTAGCCTTTATGTTTCTGGGTAGAAAACAATGTTGAAAATGCAGAAATTGCTTATAACTAGCAATCATTTTTTTTTCTGAACCTTTAAAGCGCATGAGAATGTGGCATTTTGTGGTAAAGGGTTAAATACAAGTTATCTATTCTGCATAAAAAGGTTTTATTTGTTGACAACTAAGCACTTCAATTATGATAAGCACAACTTAACCATTGTCATGCTTAATAAAATCCTATACAGAAATGCATTAAAAATAAAGGGCTGACAGAACTGGATGCAATCATTCTGGCTTAATAACTCTTTCTAAATTCTATCTTATAAATAAATCTGGCTTAAAAGGGACAAATAGGAGGTGTAGACTAATATCAGACTGTGCTTATGTGCAAGCTGATCTTTGTCTATACCTTCTGCCAATACAGGCATATTCTGGTTCAGCATGACAAGGGTTATTTTTATTTTTTTCTTATAATAACAAAATTGCTTAAGATAAACTAGGCAGTTGTTGATGTTTAATTCTCTCCTCTCTGTATCTTTCAGCATCTTACTGGTGTATCTCTCACTATTTAGATGCTAAAGGAAAAGAACAATCTTTTCACATACACATGGCTGTCTTGACATTCTCATTCTCAAAAGAAAAGTTTTGGCTGGCATTTGGTAAGTCTCATTCAACAGTTTAACTAACAATGAAATTTCAGTCTAGTCAATTATTCATAGCAATTTTTCATAGCATTGGTTTGTAATTTGCAGTTCTTACATGGCACTTACTAAATTTAGGTCCTTAAAGTATCTAATTGTACTTCCTGTCTTTCGACTATGTTTATATTCGGACATTGACTGGTGTAGTGGAAAAGTCACACTTTTCTCAGCTATATTCATAGGATTGACTTGAAACTTGATTTTGAGGTTCATCTAGGGTCCTACATTGCTCTTCCCAAATTTAGGTCTGCAAGTTAACTACTTTCTGTTTTACGACATATACTTGTAAAGTTGTATAATTTCTTTGTACTTTTCTTAGCAATTATTCATAGCATTGACTTGATACTTGTAGTGGAGGTTCATTTAGGGGTCCTACATAGTGTTTAGCAAATTTAGCTACTCAAGTAAACTACTTTCTGTTTTACAACTTTGTTTATTGTAAAAGATGAAAATGAAAAGAATATCTAAATTAAAATCAACACTTGTTTATTAATCATTTACAATGCAATCGGAATTGTGGCGGTTAGATCCTGTTTGTGGATGGAAACCCCTCGGGGGAACTCTAGCGTTGCTAGCTGCAGCTAACGCAGATATAAACCAGTAGGACCAAAACACCTGTTGCACCCACCACAAACCCCACTACAACCCCAACACCCATGGGGGAATGAGGAAACCATGGTCCTACAACCAACCAACCCACTCACAGTCCCGACAATGTGAGAGGGGCTCAACCCATCCCCCAGATAGTCCATACAATATATAGAGGGTAGGGAGACCAAATGTATCGACTACAAGCCAGCAACTACTCAAAAGTAGACATGGCAATTGTGATTTAATGCAACTTAACATTTTACCTAACTTGCATCATAATGGAATCTAGCTCAAGGCCCAAAAAATAAGAACAGGTGTAGGCCAGACAGTTTCCTCAGCAATAGGGACACCCAGTTTATTGCATCAATTAAAAAAGGTTTCCAATAAAAGTAGACAATCATTTGACTGCCCCTTCTCCAAAAATTAAATCATCCAAGTAATGATCAAAACCTCCCAAAACACAGTTCTTACGAACAATCCATTTTAAGGCACATGCAAACTTTTTGAAAATTGCATATTATATGCTGGCTCCAAATGGTAGCATACGGTCATGAAAAAAGATACCATAAAAAGAAAATCCTACAAGGGGAAAATCTTCTTTGGCAAGAGGTATGAGGCAAAAAGCCGACCTGATATCGGCTTTGGCTAGCAATGCACCTTTCCCTAATTTTTGGACCAGTTTAACAGCATTGTCAAATTTTGTGTATTGAACAGAGCAGAGAGCTGGGTCAATATTGTCGTTCAAAGATTCTCCTGGTGGGTAGGATAAGTGATGAATCCACCTGTATTCACCATGCTCCTTTTTGGGACTAGACCAATGGGAGACATTTTGAAATTCGGAAAGGGGATGGGAGAAAATGGTCAATCTACTCTACCTGCGTCAATTTCATTCTTTATTTTTTCCCAAACTATGGAGGGGTTCTGAGTAGCAGATTTTAAATTTTTGCTTGACTGCAGTGATCTTGGACCAGTATAGCACAGGGAAAAACCATATTCAAAACCATTCAACAGAAATTGAGACATATTTGAATCATAGCCAGATCATTCCACTTTCAATGCTAAAAACTTGACTGGGGTGACACCCAAATTAATGTCTCTTGCTTCCTCATTGTCTGAGAGAAGGCTGATTGCCATGGTTGCAGTTAATCGTAGTGTGATCTCCTCTGCAGATCAGGCAAATATGGGCATATTTGCAATTAGGAAATTTGCAACCCCTTATTGAATTAAAGTCAAAACAGATGTTTTTGGGGCGATTTGACGTAACAGCATTGCTTGTACTGAATATGGCAGAGGATGACTTTTGGTTCATGGGTGCATGCATACTTAAAGCTTTGAACCAAAGATCTGCATTTATCTTGTTCCAAGGCATGGGGGAGACTGATTGCCTTAACCTTAAATTCTTATTATAGGTTCTCCACCAATCATTTGCATGATTCCTACTGGCTGCTTCTCGTATTGTAGCCATATACTGAATAAGTTCACCAGCCTTACCTGGCTCCTTTTTGATAATGATGTACATAAATATTAAAAAGGCATCAGTCCATTCCCGAATATTAGAAACTTTCTTGGGAATTTTGGGGATAGTTTAAAGGGTTCCCAGTTCAGTTATATTGACGTTCAAGCCCTGCTTTGTTAATGGGTCAGTGGGTTCTTTACGAATCAACTGAGTCAAGTTGCTTATTTGCCTTGCCAAATTTTTTGACACAATTTGGGCTGAACATGGAGTGTAACGTCATTATCAGCAAGACGCATTGCCTCTGAGGGCACAGTGAAATCTGACTGAGGCGGCGTTGGCCAATTGTTAATTCCTGCAAAGAGGTTACCGGAAAGGGGTTCATCCGAAGACAAAAAAACGTGTTCCGCTTCTGGAACTCTTCCATTCACCCCTACAGATGGCTCCTGAGCTGGCTCCGGCGCTGTACGAGTGTATGGGGTCCGCTTACTGCGTCGTCAAAGTGGCATAATCGTACTTAAACTGCCTAAATACCAAATTTGTTTTGATTTAAGTTGCAATTTTCAAAGGCACCGAATGATGAAATCGGTGTAGCGTAAGATATACCCATATCCCGTAAAACACTATAACAACCCCCCACTCCTGTAATCATCTCATTTTCAAACAATAAACTGGACTATTTGTGATAAATAGTCTGTTTTATATTTGGGCAATGACTGTTGTGATGGAATATATTTTCTTGCACATATCTCAGCAACTATTCATAGGATTGACTTGAATTTTTGTTTTGAGGTTCATCGAGGGGTTCTACCTGGAACTTACCAAATTTAGATCTGCAAGTTAACTACCTCCTGTTTTACAACTTAGTTTATATTCGGACATTGACCGTTGTAGTGGAATATTTTTGTTGCACTTTTCTCAGCAACAATTCATTGTATGAACTTGAAATTTGTTTTTGGGATTTATCTAGAGGTTCTACTTGGTACTTACCAACTTTAAGTTTGCAATTTTACTACTTCCTCTTTTACAACTTTGTTTATATTTGGACAGTGACTGTTGTAGTGGAATATTTTCATCACACTTTTCTCAGCAACTATTCATAGGATTGACTTGAAACTTGATTATAGGTTCATCTAGGGGTCCATACATGGTTCTAACCCAATTTGTCTGCAAGTTAACTACTTCTTGTTTTAAGACTCTGTTTATATTTGAACAATGACTTGTTTATTGGAATATTTTGTTGCACTTTCCTAAGCAGCCATTCATTGCATTAACCCTTTCCCTTTCAAATGCGGGATTTTACGTTCCTGTGATTTTATAATTGAGAAAACATTGTGGAAAAAGAAGAAATTGCTTGTAACAAGCTATTTCTCCTTTTTCCACAATTTTTTCTACCACATAGGATGGGTTCATTTCAAATAGCATCCACTTGTCATTGTCGTCTGCAGCCTCTTTCAATTTAGACTAGTCTAAAATTTCCAAAAACGGGAAAGGGTTAACTGAAAACTTGAAGTGGATGTTCATCTAGGGTTCCTACATTGTGCTTACCAAATTCAGGTCCTCAAGATAACTACTTGCTATTTTACGACTTTGTTTATATTCTACTGGTGCAATGGAATTTTTTTGTTGCATTTTTCACAGCAACTACTCATAGCATTAACTTGAAATCAGGAATGGAGGACCATCTTGGGGTCCTACATGGTGCTTAAAAAATGTGCTTTGAGTAGTTGCTGAGAAAAGTGCTACAGAAATATTCCACTTCAACAGTCAATGTCCGAATATAAACAAAGTGAATGTTTGTCTGATTTCAACACTTGAATTGATAATCTGAAAACAATGCTGCACCATGAAAATTACTTATATGTGAAATTGCCATTGGCGCAAAAATTGGCTGTAAACTAGGTCAATTCAAAGAATTTGACATGATTTTGATGGCCGCTGACCGCGTTATAGTGGTGCTTGTTGAATACAGTCAAAATTATGTGTTAAAAGATCGGGGGACATTGAACTGGCTGTTTAAAACAGGTGCACACTGAATGGAGGTGACCAGATGACAGTATGTTTATGTAACCAACTATTTCATCTTTTACACACCTACCATGTAATGTCGACAGGCATATAGAGTTACCTCTGTCTAGTGTGCATTGGTAAGTATGTTTGTGGGTATAATAGTGAGTGTGTCCAATTTCTGTATGGAGCATGTTGCCTGCTTTCATTGATGGATTTCAAAATAGTTCCAAATTAAAATTAGTTGTTTCCTGAAAGATTACTAGTGCCATGCATAAAATTCAGTTGGATATTTGCAAATTCAATGTCACAACTGAAGGCTCTGTATCAAGCAATTATATGAGGGGTATCCATGTCTATTTTACATTTCTTGTTCCATGTAACTGACCATAAATTTTACTATATAGCACCATTTGATATCTAAATTATACTTCCTGTTAGAAGTGGTTGGCGGTGCCAGCAGTATGTCTTTTCCTTTCACTGATTCCCATACAATGACGCTTTTGGACGCCCCTCAAGAAAAACAATTTGTTCATGGTTAGGTGCGCCAGCAGCCTCAATATGACTGAAATGCTGTTAAAAGTGGTGTTAAATCCCATTTAAAAATTATGGGGTTTTGTTTCAGGTATAATATCTGTTGCTGTCTTAGCCATTGTACTATTGATCCTGTTAATTTTGTGCCAGAGAATCAGAATAGCCATTGCCTTGATTAAAGAAAGTAGTAGGTAAGTAGCATGAATTTTCCGATAATACAAACAGGCCAGTTTCCAAGAATTTATTGGTAGCACTTCAGATTTTCAATAGTTGGGTCCAGATTTTGATCCCAGATTACAGCATTGACATTTGTCTCCAACCAATGGGTAGATAATCTTCTATCTAAGTGAGATGAGCAGCTGTAGGCCTTGGAAAGAATGTTGAGGTATGAGAAATATCAGAAATCCATGATTAGTTACTCCAGCTGCCATGATAGGACTTATATACTGATAAAAGTGGTGTAAAACTCCATTCTGTCAATTAACCCTTGTCATGCTGTATAAAATTACCTTACTGAATTGCAGTAAAATCAAAGGGCTGAAAGCTCTGATAGAACGTGTTGTTCAAAACAAATTTTTTTTTAGAAATCAACTTCAAAAGCAACTCTGGCAGGAGAAGTACAAGCAGGAGTTATAGACTAAGATCAGCCTGTACATAAGTGCAGTCTGATCTTAGTCTACACCTCCTGCCCAAACCTGAATATTCCAGGTTCAGCATGACAAGGGTTAATGAAGTCTTTGTTTGCAAGTGATTGAATGATGCAACAACATTTGTGCATGAAACGCAATCTGACACTATAAAGTTTTTTGAGGCCCCCCCCCCAGCTTTGAAAAACATTGTACACAATGAGTAAATTGGTCAATTTAGTAGTCTGATCATATTGGAACATGGTGAATTAATAAGCTAATTAATTAAGATTATAATGTGGGCAATATTATTGTAACAGGGCATTTATGTTTCACAAATAAAGTTCCTATCATGATCCCTGACTCATCCTTTCCTACTATTTGTCTCTCACCAATAGGTCGATAATCATAGACCTATGTGGGATAGCAGCTGGAGGCTAGGAAAGGATGTAATGGTAGTACTGGTGTGAGAAATACCAGGATTCCATTGTTAGGTGCTCCAGCCGCCGCGATATAACTGAAAGATTGTTGAAAGCGGCGTAAAACCCCATTCAAACAAACAAACAAACAAATCCTATCATGATTGTACTTGAAGGAACTAAGCTCATGTCTCTTTAAAAAATGATAGTCACTGTTATGATATTTAGTAATATTTTAGGACTTTTTGGTTAAATAACTTAACCCTTGTCATGCTGCATGAATTACCTGACTGTCAAATCAAAGAGCTGAAAGCACTGATAGAACTTGTTCAAAAATCAACATTTCTTTTATAAATCAACTTCATAAACAACTCTGACAGGAAAAGTAGAAGCAGGAGGTGCAGTCTAAGATCAGCCTGCACATAAGTGCAGTCTGATCTAAGTCTACACCTCCTGCTGAAACCTGAATATTCCGGGTTCAGCATTACAAGGGTTAAGATATTTATTTTGTTTTGTTGACTTAACATGCCATTTAAGAAATGCCTATTATTTCTTATTCCAGGGCCATTGATGCTCACTGTATGTCTATGTTTTATACAATCTTTCTTTTTATCCAGGGCTGTTGGAAAAATGATGTTCACTCTCATATTTCCAGTATTCACCTATGCCATTGAAATAGGAATTATTGCCTATTGGCTAACATCTTCAGTGTATCCTTTTAAACTATCTGTCTTGTTTAAGGCTCTCATGAATTGAGACTTTTCAATCCTTACAATCCCTCGTTTTGACATCCCTCAAGAAAAGGGATATGGAAAATAATGTGGAAAATGTAGAAATTGCTTGTCACAAGCAATTTCTGCTTTTTCCACATCTTTGTCTACCCAGAAAGACAGAGATATTTGAAATAATATCAACTTAAAATTGACACCTTCTTTGATTTTGGACAAGTCAAAATATTTGTTGCCTGGTAATGGGTTAACGAGCAATTAAGATGTGTCACTTGTCTCTTAAATAATCCTGTAGGTGACATTTCCAACAATCACACGAGTGCTAAGTAAAGATATATACACACAGTCTGATCAGAGTCTTCACTGCATGCTCAACAGAGACAGAATATTAACTCATAGTTTCCTTGGATGATAAGCAATTATTCTTACATTACTGAGTGGTTGTTAAGCCATTACCAGACATTAAAAATTTTAGACCGGTCCAAATTCAAAGAAGTTACAGACGACTATTTCAATTGATGAAATTTCAAAAATCTGTCTTTTTGGGTAGAAAACATTGTTAACAATGAAGAAATTGCTTGTAACGAGCAATTTCTTCATTGTCCACAATGTTTTCCAAGGCTTTTTTTGGGGGGGGATGGTTAAGACTATCCAGTACATGATGCATAGGCACAAATAGAGAAATAACAGTTGATTGGGTTTAACCCATTTCAAGATAGCAAAATTTTAGACTGGTCCATATTGTAAGGACTTTACATAGACGACAATTTTAATTTTATAAAAATTTTTTAAATATTTGTCATTTTTCTGGGTAGACAACATTATTCTTGCAAGAAAATTCTTCATTTTACACAATGTTTTCTCAATTGTTTATCTTCAAGGGTGTCAAAAAGCATGATTGTGTGGGAATGTGTAAAATCACCACCTCTTTCAAGGAAACCATTTTTTTCATACAAATAAAATTCTGGTTCTGTTAATGGCCAACATAACTTGTGAGAGTATTGATGTATTCTACAGAAGCAGAATCAAGAGGGATAAATTTAAGTTGGAAGAACTTTTTTCCATATCAATGGAAAATACATAGGTTTCAAACCTTAGAAATAATTACAAAAGAATGAATCTCTTCACAAGAGTTTATTGCTGCCAATAAAAAGTAGCGAGTACCAATAACAAAGGCATAAATGACATTTATGTTCAACTAAATTTGAATTGGAAAATCCAATCTTTATGTATACAAAAAATGTATCAATGAAAATAATTTCTTATTCAAGCACAGTTTCATGGTCCATTAACTCATTCCAACACATTTTTGCCCCAGAGATAAAAAGCTGTGGAAAATATTGTGGAAAATGAAGATAGTGCTTGTAACAAACAATTTCTTCATTATCCATAACGTTTTCTACCCAAAATGACAAAGAAAATTTTAATTCGATCAACCGAAATTTTTTGTCTGCAACATCTTTGAATATGGGCCAGTCTAAAATATTGTAAAGTGGTAATTGGTTAAGGATGGTGGGGGAAAAATACAAGATTTATTATAGTGTGCAGCAGCTTGAATGGAAAATTATGGTTTTATTATTTTGATAGCATGAATTGCTAAATGTGATATCCAATTCCTTTACTGGTGCCCAGCTATTTAGCCTCGACAGGAAGGGAACCAAGCTTCAATTTGAACAATAATGACTCTTCTATTCTATTTGAAAATGGTTCCTACAACTACGATGTCATCAAAAAAGAGCATGTTGAAAGTGTATTTGACGTTATTGAATGTGACAATCAGGTGAGAGATTTTGGTGTTCAGCACTGTCTATTTAATTTGGATTTTTGAATTACATTTTTTACAAAATGTTTAACGCTGGTTCAAATTGTAAGGAGTTGCAGATGACAATTTAAAGTTTATGAAATTTTAGATTTTTTTCAACTTTTTGGATAGAAAATATTGTGAGAAATGAAGAAATTGCTAGCAATTTCTTCTTTTTACACAATGTCTTCTAAATTTGTTATTTGCTAGGGACATCCAAAAGCGTCACTGTAAGGGAATGGGTTAATACAAATGGAACTTCCTGTCACAGTCAGTGGACAGGGCCAGAAATCTATCAGTTTTTCGTTTGTTGCCTGTTGTTATAGGGCAGTCTGTAATGCATCAGACTCCCAATTTTCAATTATGGGATGTCATGGGTTCAATCCCCCGCGGCATATACCCTTTTCGACATTTGTCTCTCATCAATGGGTGGATTATCGTAAACCTAAGACGGATACAAGCTGGAGGCTAGGAAAGGATGTAGTCATTCTTGAACTTTCTGCCCTTGGTCAGAAAAGAAAATAAGAGATTTGTATGGAAGTGATCTAAATGTAGAAATTGTCTTTAGAATTTGGAAAGTGGTGACATTTTGAATGAAAGATTTTATACAGGTTACAATTCAATTATGACTTTTCAAATTATCCATTACCTGACAACAAAATTTTAGACTGGTCCAAGTTCAAAGAAATTTGCAAACAGCAATTTTTATGCCCCCGCATCGATAAGATCGTGGGCATATTGTTATACCGGTGTCCGTCTGTCTGTCTGTCCGTCTGTCCGTCTGTCTGCAAAACTTAACCTGCCAACTAAACATTTTCCTATAACTTCAACCCTGATTAAGTTACAATGCTAATATTTGGTATGTAGATAGGTCTCGACAAGGCGCAACTGGGGAAGGCCATTTCATCAAGGTCAAGGTCAAAATTTTAACCCTTTACCTGTTTCTAAAGAATTTCCATTTTGGGGGCATAGTGTTTCACAAACACATCTTGTTTGTTAATGAAGTTTCAAAAATCTCTGTCTTTTGGGTTGAAAAACGTTGTGGATAATGAAGAAATTGCATGTAACAATCAATTTCTGCAATTTCTGCAATATTTTCAAAAGTGTTTTGCTTGTAGGCATCAAAGAGCATTACTGTGTAAGTTGTTACAGCATTTCTAAGTGTTTCTAAGGCGGCATATTGTTTTACTGTTGTCTATCTGTCAGTCTGAAGCTTAACCAAAAAACTTATTTAAAATGACTTTAAGCCTACTCAAGATACACTGCTCATATTTGGTGTGATTGATACGCATCTGCCAGTATCAAGGTCACCGTCATGTGACTAGATCAAGGTCATTTATCTGGGTCAAATTTTTGCAAAATTTTACCCCCCCCCCCAAAAAAAACAAACCACTAAACATTTACAAACCTATGCTTCTATATGTAATGATAATAGAGATCTTATCTAAACAAATCATTCTGTAGATACTAAGGTCGAGGTCATATGACAAAGGCAAGGTCTTTTATCAGGTCACATTTCAAAAAAAAAAAGGAGGTTATGGTGTTACTCAAACACATCTTGTTCTTTGCCTATGAAGTTTTCCAGTCAAATTTCAAAGGTGCTTTGAAAATTTGGGATTGTATAGATATAAGTCAAATTATAAAACTTTGCTTATATGTGAACAAAAAAATTGTTAAAAAAGGAATTAAACATCACAACAAATGTTTCACTTTAGGTTAACGGTACACTCGCAGAAGTATGCGGCGTATTGAAATATGCTCAGGAGGGCAGGTAAGTTTACTCGAGCTTTCCACTGCATGGGAAATGGTGATTTTATAATAGCTCAGATATTTTTGAAAATAATGAAGGTCAAAGTCACCTTAGCATTGTCTGTGTGGTTGTCGTAAGAAAATTTGAAACAGGTCATATCTCAGTTTTTACTCAAATTTTGGAATATTTGTTGCATTTAACCCATTACCAGACGGCAATATTTTTGCAAAACAGGAAAGGGTTAATGCAACCTGAAATTATTTCCTTCAACATGTCAAGGGTTAACCCATTACCAGCAGAATTGAAAGAAGTTAGAGATGACAATTTCAAGTTGATGAAATGATAAAACTTTTGTTTTCCTGGGTACAGAAAAACATTGAAGCAAATGAAGAAATAGCTTGTAACAAGATATTTCTTCATTTTCAACAATGCTTTTTCCTGAGCTTTTTTCTCAAGGGGCATAAAAAAGCTGGAATGGATTAAACAGTACTTGCATGTAAAATGTGTAAACGATCTTGTGTTTCTGTTGAAAGGTTGTCAGGCTTATTTGCTACAATAATTTGGTAATTCATCAAAAACTTGTCGCAATGAAAGTTTTGACGCATTTTGTTGGTGCTCTGACAAGTCAACTTGTTATTTTTTATATTCTCGATCATTTTCTTATCTGTCATAACATTTGCCTATACAGCAATTTGGAATACACGTGTAAGGTTTTAGATTGCTATAAAAGCATAACATTTTCTATTTGAGCCTATACATGACAATCCCAACAATTTCACTTATTGTCCTGCACACGGAAATGTCATAACTTAAGCTGTAATAAAGCTGCAGTTACGACATTTTACTCGCACATCTATGATATGCATAAAGCGTATAGAATTTGTATTCTGGCAATCCACATAATATTATGTGAAATATTCTGTTATCATCAATAGAAAGTCAAGAGTTGTATACAGAGTTCATAGAGAAGAATGTTCAGACTGCTTTACTTATGGAATATGTGTAATTGGCCAATTGTGGCTGTGGATCAAATTATCATTCGACCAATTATTTCACTTAGACTGGAAGTGAACTATGAACTCTGTCATTGGTAGTATTTTATAATGATTTATTAACTTAAATGTCAATGTTTCTGTCGCAAACACTTTCCTTTTTATACGGCCCGTCAAAGACGGGACGTATTATGGGATCACCCGTGGTGTCCGGGCGTCCGGGCTTCCAGTTGTCCGGGCGGTGTCCACTTCTTTGTCCGGAGCATAACTCTGTCACCGTAAGTCAGATTGACTTTAAACTTGGCAGTTATATTCTTCTCAACACTACGGAGTGCAGTGCACAATAGCCATAACTCTACCTGGCCTATTTTTTGAGTTATTGCCCTTTGTTGTTTTTCATACTTGAATCTTGTCCGGAGTATATCTCTAAAAGTATTATAGCTAGAATCATGAAATTTCATGAGTGTGTAGAGCTCACCAGGGGGAGTGCAGTGCACAAGAACCATAACTCTAACTAGCCTATTTTTTTAGTTATTTCCCTTTGTTGCTTTTCATACTTGAATCTTGTCCGGAGTATATCTCTAAAAGTGTAATAGCTAGAATCATGAAACTTCATGGGTGTATAGATCTCACCAAGGGGGAGTGCAGTGCACAAGAACCATAATTCTACCTAGCCTATTTTTTGAGTAATTGCCCTTTGTTGTTTTTCAAACTTGAATCTTGTCCGGAATATATCTCTAAAAGTGTAATAGCTAGAATCATGAAATTTCATGGATGGATAGAGCTCACCAAGTGGGAGTGCAGTGTACAAGAACCATAACTCTACCTAGCCTATTTTTTGAGTTATTGCCCTTTGTTGTTTTTCATACTTGAATCTTGTTGTTTTTCATACTTGAATCTTGTCCGGAATATATCTCTAAAATAATTATAGCTAGGATCATGAAACTTCATGGGTGTATAGATCTCACCAAGGGGGGATGCAGTGCATAAGAACCATAACTCTTCCGAGCCTATTTTTTGAGTTATTGCCCTTTGTTGTTTTTCATACTTGAATCTTGTCCGGAGTATATCTCTAAAAGTATAATAGCTAGAATCATGAAATTTTATGGGTGTATAGATTTCACCAAGGGGGAGTGCAGTGCACAAGAATCATAACTCTACCTGGCCTATTTTTTTAGTTATTGCCCTTTGTTGTTTTTCATACTTAATCCTTGTCCGGAGTATATCTCTAAAAGTATAATAGCTAGAATCATGAAATTTCATGGATGGATAGAGCTCACCTAATGGGAGTGCAGTGTACAAGAACCATAACTCTACCTAGCCTATATTTTGAGTTATTGCCCTTTGTTGTTTTTCATACTTTGTTTGACAAAAAATATTCATTCAAAATAACCTCAGTTCTATTCAAACCCCCAGTTAATATTAAGCAGTGTGACGGGCGTATCTTGTGACAATTTGGCACCTTGTTGTTACATGTCAATGGCCATAAATTTTGCAAAATAATGCCGTTTTATATCGGATTGAAACTTCCTGTCATTGTCAGTGGGCGTGGTCATCAGAGTCAGTAGGCATGGCCAGGAGACTGGGTGGGTGGGACAGCATTCCATCAATTGTTGGTTTTGTCACACATAGGCTTGTTTGTTGTATTCTATCATTGCTCTCTCTGTTTTACTCATCATTTCTGTAGATTCAGGTAAGTAAATTCATATTATTTCTATTTGTGAAGGGATTTAATTTTGATTCAGTTGATTCTACAAGCAACTTTTTTATTATTTCTTAAACATTGCACCTGCATCTTCAGTCAGCCTGTACTTATGAGGTTTTTAACTCAACTGTATGATTGCCAGCAGGCTAATGTAATGGCTGTGTTTAAATTGTGTGTTGTGTCCATCTGTCCGTTCTTAAACCTTTGCTTTAAAATCTGTTCCTCATAAACTATTAGCTGGAATTCAACCAAAATTTGCAGCAATGATCCTTGTGTGACCCATAAGAATTTCGATGGCATGAAAAACAACTTTTATTTCAGGGCTAGATACCATAATTGATTATAGTGGAAACTTTGAATATCTTCTTCCCAAGAATCTCTATCTTGTCCTACTAAGAGTGGCAAATATTCCAGTAAATAATCCTTGGCCTATTGAATTAGGATTTTCTTATGCATCTGTAGCACATTTGTTAGCATTGGCCATAACTTTTTCAAGTTTAGTGAAAGGAATTTTTTATTTCACCTTTGGGATCCTTATGGCAAGACCTTTCTGATGATACCAAAGTCATGGTTAACCATCAAGGTCAATTTTTTTATATCAATTTTTTCTACAATGAGGATTTTAACTTGGACCATATTAAAGTTCACATGTGTATTTCTTGTCATAAGACCTTTCTTTTATGAGCAAGGTCAAGACAATCTCCCAAGGTCAAGGTCATTTTTAGCTCAGCTGTTTTTATAGCAAACCTGAGGTATTGTTATAGGTCTTTGTCTACGTCTGCGTCATTGCCATAGTTGGAAAACTTATATTTTGTACTTTCTTTGGTATTAATGAATACAATCACATAACCTTGGATATAATGTTCACTATGGAAAGAACATTCTAAACCAACAAGGGGGATACATAATTGTATTTTTGAATGTAATACAGCTATCACAATATACATTTGCATTTTTTGTGTTTTTTCTGTTGAAGCCAAGATCAAGGTTTGCTCAATTTTGCATAACAGTTGACTCACACTTTGTTTCACTTTTTGTTTTATGCTCCTCCACATTTGCTATGCTGGTATTTTCTGGTAACTCAGTTTAAAAAATGACAGATTGATTATCTGTTTCAAAATTATTTTATGCAATTTTACAGTGCTTCTGATATGTAACCACACATTATAATTTGCCCAATTTCCCCACATGGAAAAGGATTTTTATTGAATGTATTAAAAATCCATTCATTTTCCCACACAATACTGTTTTTGACAACCCGTAGGAAGTTAAAGACTTCGGAAAGGAAAAGATAAACAAATTTCTTGTAATAAGCAATTTCTTCATTTCCAACTAAGTTTTTTAACCCTTGGGACAAAGATTTTTGAAATTTCATAAATTATCTCTTGTTGACTGCAAGTCTAAAATTTTGTGTTTAAGCTCACTGGCCGAAAACCAGAGAGCTATTGTCATAGCGTTGTATCCGTCAGGTGTCCCTGCATCCATCCATCCATCCGGTTGTCCGTCTGTCCATTCATAAACCTTTACTTTGAAAATCTTTTTCTCAGAAAGTACTCGACAGATTTCAACCAAATTTCACAGAAATGATCCTTGGGTGACCCTCTATCAGATTCTTCAAAGAAATTTCATCAGATGAAAAACATGGCTTTAATGGGTGGGGCTTATTTCTATATATGGTGAAAGCTTTGAAAATCTTCTTCTCAGAAACCAGTGGATTGATTTCAACCAAATTTCATGGGAAAGATAACCAGATGGCTAGGAAAGGATGTAGTGATGGTACCGGTATGAGAAATACCAGTAATCCATTGTTAGGTGCTCCATCCGCCACAATATGACTGAAATACTGTTGAAAGTGGCGTTAAACCTAAATCAATCAATCAATAGGCAACCCTTGTCATGCCAAATAAAATCCTATACAGAATTGCATTAAAATCAAAGGGCTGAAAGCACTGGAAGCACTAATGTGGCTAAATATTTCATTTTGAAAATATATTTGATAAACAAATGCAGGACAAGCAGAAAAGTGTAGACTAATATAAGGCTGAACATGTGTGCAAGCTTATCTTTAGTTACCCCCCTTCTAAAAAAGGAATATTCTGGGTTCAGTATGATAAGGGTTAAAAGTAATATAAAGAACAATAGAAGCAAAACTATAGCTGCTCTTTGCTGTTAAACTATATTATTTTCAATGTTTATTCCTCCCTATTCAGTACTCTTTTAATTCATTACCGTTTAATCCCACATTTCTAGGTGTTGAAAAAATAAATGATTAGCAAAATATTGTGAGAAAACGAGAAACTGCTTTTCACAATGTTTTGAACCTAATATGTCATTTATTTTTTAATTCAATCCCATGTTTAACCCATTAACCCTTGTCATGCTGTATAAATTACCTTACTGAATTGCCGACAAATCAAAGGACTGAAAGCACTGATAGATCTTTTTGTTCAAAAATCAATATTTCAACCTCATAAACATCTCGGGAAGGAAAAGTATGAGCAGCAGGTGTAAACTAAGATCAGCTTGCACAAACGTGCAGTCTGATCTTAGTCTACACCTCCTGCCAAAACCGGAATATTCCAGGTTCAGCATGACAAGGGTTAATAGACAGCGATATTTTAGACTAGTCCAAATTGAAAGAAGTTGTAGATTGCAATTCAAAGTTTATGAAATTTAAGATTTTTCAACTTTCTTGGTTGAAAACATTGTGTTAAATGAAGAAATTGCCTGGTTCAAGTAATTTCTTCATTTTACACAATGTATGTTTGTTTGTTTCCCTTGATGGGTGTCCAAAAGCGTAGCTGTATGGGAATGAGTTAAGTGATTTCTGTAAATTCTTTCACTATGGACTGGTCTAAAACTTTGCCATTCAGTAATGCGTTAAATAAAGGAGTTTAGTGTGGTTACTTGGTTAAGGTTATAGACTCATGATCCCAAGATTTTGCAAAAGTATTGGTGTGAATTCCAGTTGTATCACTGATCATTTAGTTATGACAAGACAAGGTATTCAGAGCCCCATCCTAGAACTGGTTATACCCAAGAAACACATAAAAAGTAGACTTAGCCATGTTATAATTGTAAAATTGTGCAAATTACTGTCAATACATACAATCTCTTCAGCAGCTTGAGACTCGGAAAGGATGTAGTGGTAGTACTAATGTGAGAAATACCAGGTATCCATGATTAGGTGCTCCAGAAGCTGTGATATGACTTAAATATTGTTAAAATCGCGTTATACCCCATTCAAACAAACAAACAAACCATACAAATTCTTGGCAATTTTAGAATACTTGATTAAATTTTTTTGATGGAAGATTAACTCTTGTCATGCTGAACCCCGAAATGTTTCTTTGGTGGCAGGCGGTAAAGACAAAGATCAGCCTGCACATAAATTTATTTATACTTTTAACCCATTCCCACTAAGTGATGCTTTTAGACACCCCAAGAAAAAAGCTTTGGAAAACATTGCAGAAAATAAAGAAATTGCTTGTTTCTAGCAATTTCTTCATTTTCCACAACGATTTCCATCCAAAGACAAAAGATTTAAAATTTCGATCATATTGAAACTCATCTGTAGATTCTTTCAATTTGGACCGGTCTAAAATTTTGTTTTGTGGGTTAAATCAGAGTTGTTTGTCAGATTAATTTTAGCAAAGAAATATTGATCCACTACTAATGCCTCCAGTGCCTTCAGTCCTTTGATTTTAAAGCAATGGTGTAAAGGATTTTACTCTGCATGACCAGGGTTTATAAGATGCCTGAATTTTGAAATCCACTTTGTTACATGATAATATATTTATTTGTCTCATTATAAAAAAAAAACATACAAAAAAACTAGGAAGAATAGAATGTTTTGCCATCAATTATTAGACAGTTTTATTAGACAGTTTCTTTGTCTTCCTTCCTGCTTTATCTATCTACAGTGAATACAGTGAGGAGAGAATTTTTGAGTCTGCACTAGACACTTTTCTCATCCATTGCTGAAATTTTGCATTCAGATTAAGACTAGAAATAGAATTATACATTTTTCATTTCTTCTTTATTTTCAGATACACAATATATCTACAGATCTACAATTTATTCATGCTGTTTTGGATGGTCAACTTTGTTATTGCACTAGGGGAGATGACTCTTGCTGGGGCTTTTGCTTCATATTACTGGGCCTTTAACAAACCCAAGGATATTCCAACCTATCCATTGATGAGTTCTATTTATAGATCATTCAGGTAAAGGTTGCATTGCATTGACTGATGACAGTTTTGCAGTATTATCAGGACAAAATATTTCTCTTCTATAGGATTTTCTCTATAAGAACAGTTTAGTGTCCCAATATAATATCATACAACTTTGACCCTTAAAGTCCTTTACTGGCTTCAGTCTTTCTTTCCCATTTAATTTGAATTGCTTAACCAATTCCAGTACAACAACGCTTTTAGATGCCCCTCTGTGTAAAAGCTAAGGAAAACGAGCAATATCTTCATTATCCACAATGTTTTCATTGACTTGAAATTGTCGTCTGCAACTTCTCTGAATTTAGGACTGGTCTGAAATATTATCATGTGCAAATGGGTTAACCCATTCCCACTCAGAGACACTTTTAGACGCCCTCAAGTAAAAAAGCTTGGGAAAACATTGTGGAAAATGAAGAAATTGCTTTTTACAAGCAATTTCTTCATTTTCCACAATATTTTCTACCCAGAAAATTGCAAAATTCCAAAATTTCATAAACTTTAAATTACCGTCTGCAACTTCTTTCAATTTGGGCCAGTCAAAATTTTGCCATCTGGGAATGGGTTAAAGACTGAATTTGATTGATTGGCCAATGCATTTTTGCACAAGCATTATGTTAATATAATGCCTCTGTGCAGTTGTAAATTTGAATATATTTCAACTACAACAATGGTACATATAATTTTATGAAATATCCCAACCTTTTTCCTTACTCACAAATCATTCTTATTTACTAGAAAAATTCCATTTTCATGTCAACATGATTGGACAATTCAAATATCTCTGCCAATCACAGCCCTTATTATCAAATTCAGAGACAAAACAATAATTCTGACTGGTTGATTGATCAATCCACTATCACAGTATAGAATTTAAGTCTGGTTCAAATTCAAAGAGGTTACAGATCTTAAACTTTGTCATGCTGAATAAAAATCCTGTTTAGAATTACACCAAAATCAAAGGACTGAAATCACTTGAAGTACTAGTTGCAGGTCAATATTTCATTTGAAAACAGATTTTATGAACAGTTATGGCTTGAAAGGGACAAACAGGTGGTGTAGACTAAGATCAGACTGCACTTATGTGCAGGATGATCTTTGTCTATACCTCCTGCTCAAACTGGAATATTCTCGGTTCAGTATAAAACAGATTAATTAAAGTTGATGGAATTTTGGAAACCTTTGTCGTTTTGGGTAGAAAACATTTTGAACTAAGAAAAATATACTGTAACAAGTAATTTCTTCATAGTCCACAATGTTATCCAAATCTTTTTTCCTGAGATGTGTAAAAAGCAGGATTGTATAGGAATGGGTTAAAACAGACTCTAGTCTAAAGGCCCCCCTATTTGTAAAGATAGGTTTCAATGCTTGTCAGATATAATAACAATATTTTACCGCACTTCCTACAAAGTAAAGGGACTTTTTATGCCCCCGTATTAATAGATCGGGGGCATATTGTTTTACCTGTGTCCGTCTGTCTGTCCATCTGTCTGTCCATCTGTCTGTCTGTCTGCAAAAGGTAATCTGCCAATTTCCTATAGCTTCATCCCTATTCAAATTACAATGCTAATATTTGGTATGTAGATAGGTCTCAAAAAGACGCAACTGGGGAAGGTCATTTCATTAAGGTCAAGGTCAAAATTTTAACCCTTTTCCCTAAAATGTTACTCAAAAACTTAACCTGCCAACTAAACATTTTCCTATAACTTCATCCCTAATTATGTTACAATGTTTATATTTGGTATGTACATAGGTCTCAACAAGGTGCAACTGGGGAAGGTCATTTCTTCAAGGTCAAAGTCAAAATTTAACCCTTTTCTCTAAAACAAAGAAAAAAAAAAAAAATAAAAATCACCCGTTTCTAAAAAATTCCTGTTTTAGGGGCATGGTGTTTCACAAACACATCTTGTTATGTCTGTCTTTTTAAGCATCTGCCAATTTGTAGAATTCTTTTTGTTTCAATGCTCTAAAATGAAAGCAAGATACTTTTCTAAATGTTCCCATTGACTCTCGGATTTTTTTTATCACATGGGTCAAAGGCCTAGATAGTTAAGTTGGACTGTGTGAAGAAAGAAACAAAGCCATTATTTTAAATCACTTTCTAACACCAACAAGGTACTATTAACCCATTCCCACACAATCGCCCTTTTTTTGCCTCTCAGGAAAAAAACTTTGGAAACAATATTGGAAAAGGAAGAAATTGCTTGTAAGAAGCAATTTCTTCATTCTAAACAATGTTTTCTACCAAAAAGTAGTGGAAAAAATAATATACTTAAAGTTATCATCTGCAACTCTTTTCAATTTGGACCAGTCTAAAAGTTTACTATCTGATAATGCGTTAAATTTTTTCAGATTTGCAACAGTTCTAGATTCCTCCTGTACTCAAAACATTGTACTTATCCTAGTTTTATTTACATGTTCTTATTATTTTCAGATACCACCTTGGGTCCCTTGCATTTGGTTCATTAATTATTGCCATTATACAGATAATTCGAGTGTTCCTTGAGTATTTGGACCATAAGTTGAAAGGATCAGAAAATCCAGTTGCAAAGTTTTTCATGAAGTAAGGAGTCCTTCTTATATAATCCAATAATCCCTGTTTGTATTAACCCTTGTCATGCTGAACCCGGAATATTCTGGTTTTGGCAGGAGGTGTAGACTAAGATCAGACTGCACTTATGTGCAGGCTGGTCTTAGTCTACATCTCCTGCTTGTACTTTACCTGCCAGAGTTGTTTATGAAGTTGATTTCTAAAAGAAATATTGATTTTTGAACAACAAGTTCTATCAGTGCTTTCAGCCCTTTGATTTGACAGCATTTCAGTAAGGTAATTTATACAGCATGACAAGGGTTATTTTAAATTAAGCATTTGACAAAGTTAGGAAATATTCTACATGCATTCTACATGTTATTTAAAAATGCAAACATTGATATGTATTTACATAATGAATTTAGTTCATTTGAAAATTTTTTTTTCTTTAATTCTATTGACAGAGGTCCTTTAATTAGCAGGAGGACATGAATAAGGTTTGGTGGTTTTTGTAAAACATAAAACTCTGAAAAAGATTTTTGTGATAGGTATTGCTTTAACTTTTGTGTTGTCAGTTTTGTTGTTTTCTGAGAGCTAAGTAACATTTTATATTTTTCACCATGGACATTTACTCGAACACAGAATAGTATGATCTCTGTCAAAAGAGCAGTCCATACTTTAACTTAAGGGAGGTAAATAAATGAATTCATCCTGGATTTTTGATGATATCAAGTGCCAAATACCTGAGCAACAGGCTTATTCATGTAATCATCTTTTATGACATTAAGTTATTTTCTTTATTAAAAAGAAAAATCTTAGTTTTTGTTTTTTACAGGTGTCTTAAATGTTGTTTTTGGTGCCTTGAGAAGTTCATTCGATTTTTAAACAAAAATGCTTATATAATGGTAAGTTTGTATATTCTTTTTCATCTCAGTAAATTAGTATTAACCCATTCCCACAAATCCCAATAGACAAAGATCAACCTTCATAAACAGCCTAATCTTTGTCTTCACTATCTGCTCATCACCTTAATCAGTAGGATAAGGGTTAAGAAAAAGGAGATAACCAGATAATCAGACTAAGATTTTTTAGCTCGGCTGTTTTTGGAGAAAACCCCAGGTATTGCTATAGCCTTGGTGTTGTCGTCATTGTCGTTATCATCGGCGTGCGTAAACTTTGACATTTTATGATATCTCTGGTTCTACTCGAGACATTCACTTGAAACTTGGCACACTTGTTCACTATCAAAAAAGCAACCTGTACTATTAAGGGAGATAACTCTAGATGCATTTTGTCCACTATCCAGCATCCAACAGCCGAGTGTAGGCACCCATAGGTGGTGCTCTTGTTTGGGACTTGGTGCAACACTATGGTTAGTACCTTTTTGTATACAAGCATTTTAGCCAGTGTTGCCCTAACCCATCTAAATGGTGCTCTGTCGCAAAATCTCTTGATCTTTGCCATAGACTGGCAGCCATTCAGTGTATTTGGAATACAGTAAAACCCCTCTAATGAGACCACTTGCGGTACTTTTTGAAAGTGGTCTTAATAGAGGGGTGGTCTTATTACTGAGGTTTGGTGGTATGCCGGGTCCTGGTCGTATGTTAAGCTGTTGCCATGCCAATTGTCATTTTGCTAATTAAGAAGAAGGTGTGGATGTTTATTTTATATTTGTTACTTATTTGGCAATATAGTGAACATTCAAACAACAAAACAATATTAAAAAATGTATTACCAAAAATTTTATGTCATTTTAAAATTTTATATTTCCCACGAATCTACCTGATAAGATAGTACTCTTTAAAAGTTTGGTCTTTTCTCTATTTTTTCTCCATTTTAATACGATTTTGATCCGAACTCAGATTATGTATACTTAAATACAGGTTCATAGTGTTAATTTGATAATATGATATCTTCTTTAATGCGAATGGCAAACATTAATTAAGATGAAACCAAATTTTAATCAGCTAAGACCGACTCAGAATGCCGTAAGCAAATCAATCACAACTGCTCGGACACATTTTCATTTTCGGTTTAGTTACTTGGGTGAAAACCGTGACAAATACAAATAAGAATTGTAAATTATACAATCAGTAATTTCTAAGATCGATCTGTATAATAAAAATAGCACCAAACATAATGCTTTGATATCACATAATCAAAAACCCATAAACTATTGGCACTGCATTTGTACCCAATTAGTTTAACTCTTATTAAGTGTGAAATTCGGATGGTCGGTCCTATGGTGTGATTTTAGGTGGGTTCAAAATAGTGTATCATATGGAGTTGGTACTGAATTTAGTGGTCATAATAGCGGGGTGCCGTTTAGAGGGTTTTGCGACAATTGAAATAAAGGACAAAAAATCTGTTCTTCCAAATTTCGGTCATAATAGCGGGTGCCCGTATTTCCAGGGTGGTCGCAAGGATGGGTTTTGCTGTACTTGCTAATCATCCAAAGAAGCTGTGATTCAGATTCTGTCAAAGAGTGCATACTGAAAACCAGTTTCTGTGGATTATAGAGGATGCTCTGAGTTCTTACATGCTGCATGCTCAAGCTCAAGCTAATTATTATCTATTAGAACCTTGGCAATGTGAAGAAATATTTAAAACCATATACCTGCCCCTTCAAGGTCAACTGAGATCAAGTAAAATATGTCTAAACATAAAATGTTGGTAAAGACTTACATTACAAATTAGTTTATGAAATTTTGTTGGAACTTATGAGTGCTTAAAACTTGTTTAAATAGGTGGTATAGACTCGATTGTCTTTCTATTACAGATTGCCATACATGGAAAGAACTTCTGTAGCTCAGCAAAAAGTGCCTTTATGTTGATAATGAGAAATGTTGTCAGGTAGGGACTGTATTTTTAAATCCAAACTTCATTAAGGTTAGAAGTAAACCAATATGCTGATGTCCATCAATCTGTCCGTCTTTTTATCTCTCTGCCAATAGCCTTATCTTTGTAATTAATGAAAATGAAGAGGTGGAAAAAATTGTGGGAAAAGGAGAAATTGCTTGTAACAAGCAATTTCTCCTTTCCAACAATTCTTTCTACCCTATTTGGCATTTATTATTCAATCTTAGCACTCTTTGAGTTGTCTGCAAACCCCTTTAAGTTGGACTAGTCTTAAATTTTGTTGTGTGGTAATGGGTTTTTATGAGCAATATTTTCAAATCTTTATCAAGTACAATTTGGTATGAGTTTACCTCCAGTAGAAATGCAGATGCTTACGAAAAAGTAAAGATTATCTGACTGGATCTATCATGATCTATCAGTACTTTCAAAAGTCTGCTGTTACTGTGACATTTATGTCATAGATACATATCTTCATTAACCACAATGTTTTCTACCCAGAAAGTTGAAAATATCCAAAATTTGCTAAACTTTGAATTGTCCTCTGCAATTCTTTCAATTTGGGCCAGTGTAAAATTTTGCCATCTTGTAATGGGTTAAGGAAAAAAAAGTCATTCTACAAACATTTACTTCATGTAGATGGGATTGAATTTGTCATGACTGAATAACCATGTTCCTTGATAAATACCTTTTCTGCCAATATGAACTATATTTCTAACAATATTATACATGAAGACATCTTTGATTCATGGTTGGAGTGATTCAGCAATACCCTAGTAAGCATCAAACATGCAAGGTTAATAAAACTTGAAGCAATTTAACAATATTTTTGTTGGCATTAGTATTCAATGGTTAGATTAATTGATTCTCATTACTTTCAACAAAATTGGCCTTCGTCACGGTTTCACCATGACCCTGATTCCTATTTACATATTATTATTCTGGTGAATTTCTATACATGTCAGGCTAAGCTCTTTTATCTCAAAGAGTTA
Organism: Fragum fragum; assembly: GCA_946902895.1. NCBI lineage: Eukaryota > Metazoa > Mollusca > Bivalvia > Cardiida > Cardiidae > Fragum > Fragum fragum. Next base: position 20,809,692 of record OX336380.1, read on the forward strand.
GACTTTAATCCTCAAGAATTTGGGTTTAATCATTGTGTATTTGGTTCTCAGAACTTAATAATTGAAAAGTTCTAACTCTACATATAATAGCCATAAAAGATTTCACAGCTGAAATATTTTCAGCAAATGGGATTTTTGAATGTGTACAGTTTCTGTATTTATAAAGGGATCATGTGATGACGCACTTATAGATATTATTTATTTCCATTTCCAGGGTATTGGTTATTGATAAGACAACAGATTTTCTTATTTTGATTGGAAAACTTCTTGTTGTTGGAGGAATCGGTAGGTTCAACATCAAAGTCTATATTCTAACCAAAGATTATTTATTTAGAAATCAAGCTTTTACTCATTATGTTGTCTTCTTTTTTTAGCTTCTGGCTGAAAGCAAGGGGGCTATCATCATGGCATTGTGTCCGTAATATGTTCTCACGTAAATTTTTACTTTGAAAGTCTTCTCCTCAGAAAGAATTGCACTGATATCAACCAACTTTCACAGGAATTATTTTTAGTATTAATAAGGCGATAGAGTGATATTTGAATTGCATGCCATACAGAATTGCTGTATAGTTATAAAAGAGAATGAAATATTTGAAATCATATGAGAAAATTTAGGTAATTTCTTGGGGTACTTAGAGTTACCCAACTGATGTTCATATGTCTATCTGTAGACTTTTTCTGTGCTCTAACTCTAGAACCAATGACCCACAGCCATGAAACCTCATAAGGTTGTTACCAATGATTCTAGAAAGTGCCGTTTTGCTTATGGGCTGTTAAGGTCATAGGCCAACTGTGCCTATTGAGTGCCTATGCTGGTGGAGGTATAAGTCTCTCTTGTGACAATTCTAGATTCATTAGATAGGGCTTCCATGACTACATCAGCACATTTTATAATATTCTCCCAGAATGAGTTATGCACATTGATTTGTAAAATGACAGCTCTTAGTTTATAACTGCAAACAAATACATATCAAAATTGCCATGAATTTGTTTGTAGATGGACTAAGAGCAGCAATTTCAGGAATTTGTGTATATGTGTATTTATACTATTAATATAACACCAAAATTGCTTTAAGCCATTCCCACACAATAATATGTTAGACCAGTCCAAATTCAAAGAAGTTGCAGAGGACGATTAAAGATCGATGAAATCTTTAAAAGCTTTGTCTATTGGGGCAGAAAACATTGTGGATAATGAAGAAATTGCTTGTAACAAGCAATATCTTCATTTTCAACAATGTTTTCCAAAACTTACATATTGAGGGGCGTTTAAATGTGTCACTATGTGGGAATGGTTGAAATGGCTAAAGCAAGGTGACTTATATTTTCAACTTTTTGTTAAAGGTATATATCAATATTTGATCTGTGTAATTCTAAAATCTCCTAATTACAGCTTGAATCATATGGATGATTCGTGAAAATCTGAAAAAGAGGTAATTTGATTTTCGGGCTATAAGGTACTGGTACCTTTTTAAAATCTTAATCTATTCCAACACAATCTGGATATTAATGCCCCTCAAGAAAAAAACTTCGGAAAACATTGTGGGAAATGAAGAAATTTATTGTTACAAACAATTTATTCCTTATCCACATTGTTTTCTACTCAAAAAGACAACAGTTTCTAAAATTTCATCAACTTAATATTGTTATCTGCAAATTCTTTCAATTTGGACCAGTCTAAAATTTTGATCAGTTGGAATGGGACTGCGGCCATATGGCAGTGGTAGCCTGTTGGACTGCCAATTATGAGGTCCAGAGTTCCATCCCCATTCACAGTACATATCGTTTCTGACATTTTTCTTGTACCAATGGGTGGATAAATGTAAGCCATTGGTAGTACTGGTGTGAGAAATACCAGAAATCCATGGTTAGGTGCTTCAGACGCCGTGATATGACTGAATTACTGTTAAAAGTTGCATTATACCCCATTAAGTTGGAATGGGTTAAGTAATTACTGGTACTTATTTTGAATATGAAGGTATCTTGTAATTTTATCTCTCTTATATTTCAGCTTGTGGCTCTTATTTCTTCTTCAATGGAGATATAACATTTTTGAAAACTTACAAACCGTCTCTGAATTTCTACGTAGTCCCAGTTGTGGTGAGTTAATAAAGTTATTCTTTAAAATCATGCTGATATTTTACAAAGGCTACTCAAATTTGTTTAGTGCTGTCTGACTTCCTTTAACCCATTCCCTTTCAATGAAATTCTAGACTGGTCTAAATTGAAAGAAGCTGCATACAACAATTTCAAGTTGTTGTAATTTTAAATTTTTCCGTATTTTTGGTAGAAAACATTGTGGATAATGAAGATATTGTTACAAGCAATTTCTTCTTTTCCCACAATATTTTCTCAAGTATAAATACTCAGGGGGGTAAAATCCAGGGATTAAGGTATTATTTCCCCTTCTGCCAATCAAATTCAAAATAAAAAATATCATAATCCTATGTTTTGCTTAGCTCCTAGAAGTGTTTTTATGAGAAATATGGATTAGAAGACTCTCCATTTATTGACCCATTACTACATTTTGTTATCATTGTTGTCTTAGAAAATAAATTTAATTTTGTATTTTGTCATTATTATCAGTCCTTTCAAGGGTTTGCATTATGATTATTTGGCAAACCAAAACATCATAAATATAGCTTATGGTATATGAGCTATAGATAAGATATATTGATAGCCTAGCCACTATGTACAGATATATTGTCAATTGGCTAATTGACCCATTCCAACACAATGACGCTTTTCAACACCCCCAAGAAGTAAGGCTTTGGAAAACACTATGGAAATTGAAGAAATTGCTTGTTAGAAGTAATTTCTTCATTATCCACAATGTTTTGTACGTCAAAAGTTAAAAAAAAATCTTGAATTTCATAAGCTTTAATTTGTCGTCTGCAACATCTTTCAAAATTTGACTAGTACAATATTTTATACCCTGTAGGTTGGTTACTTTTCAAATTGCAATCACTTTTAATTGTCGCTTGCAACTTTTATGAACTTGATATTGCTTGAAACATTCCAACTTGTCAAAATTTTAGACTAGTCTGAATTGAGAGATGTTGCAGACGACGATGTAAAGTTGACAATATTCTAAGAATCTTTGTCTTTTAAGGTAGAAAATATTGTGTAATGAAGAGCTTATGACCAGCATTTTCTCTAAGGCTTTGTAATAAATCTGGAAAATGGGTTGACATTATCTAACATAATTTAACTTCTTTATTTCAGTTGGTGACCCTTGGATCATTTGTAGTGGCATCCTGTTTCTTCAGTGTGTACAATATGGCTGTTGATACCCTGTTCCTCTGCTTTTGTAAGCCAGATCTATATTTCACAAATATTTTAACTTTTACTTTAACCCCAGCTACATATTCACGCTTATCCCGAGCATATTTCTATATTTATTGAAGGATAACTTGGCACTGTTGGTCCCTTAGATGAGTACTAGCGTCATGTGTAAAAGATTAGTCATAATGCAATAGGTTAAGACAAACACACACAAAAAAAGAGATCAAACAATGAAATTGTCTTTCCGTTTAACACGCTAACACACAATGGTCAATGTTATTTTTTGACCCATGACTACATAAATTTTTAGACTGGTCTAAATTAAAAGAAGTTGCTGACAACAATTTGTAGTTTATGATATTTGAAAAATCTATGCTTTTTTTGTTTGAAAACAATATGGAAAAAATACAGAAATTACTTGTAACAAGCAATTTCTTCAATTTGCACATTTTTTCTTCAATTAATTCCTTCAGAGGTGTGAAAAAAGTTAGAATGAGTTGGAATGGATTAGATATCAAAAACATTGAAATCAAACTGTTACATTACCAGTATATCTTACAGTCTTTGTCTTGTTTTTCAGTGGAAGATTTAGAGAGGAATGATGGATCTACAGAAAAACCCTACTTTATGCCTAAAAATTTGCTGAAAATTTTGGGTAAGAAGAACAAGAAATACACTGAAGAGGGTGAAAACTGAATTACGCAAAAATGATAAGTCAGGCAGTCCCTGATTTGAAGAAAATGTGTTTGTTTTGTTAAATTGACCATGAACATAAGTGTTCTGACAATCTGGATTATTTATTGTCAATTTGTAAAGCCATTTAATTGTTACAAGATAATGAAATTTAGATTTGTCCTAATTGAAAGACGACAATTTTTAGTGGATGAAATTCTAAAATTTGTTGTCTTTTTAGAAAAAAACATTGTTGATAATTGGTAAATTTCTTGTAACAAGTAGTTTCTTCATATTCCGCAATGTTTTCAAAGTTATTTCTAGAGGGACGTAAAAAGCAGGATGGATTAACATGTACAAATTATCTTGTTATTTCTGAAACTTAATGAGTATGGCTTTAATAAAGCTTAGAAAGTGGTTTTGAGAAGTAAACAGATAATTTATTCTTAACCGAAATTGAAATACAACACTTATCAAATGCATCAAATGTTTTATACTGACTGACTTTTTTCTACTTTTCCCACATGTTTTCATAAATTTATTTTTGTTATTTTTGACTTAAAGTTTGCATACTTTGAACAAAATATTTAGGAAGATTCCTTGAGAATCTACCAGCTATTATGCTAAAGGTATAGGCCTATTAGCCTGTTACCATACAACAAAATTTTTGTCAGATGCAAATAAAAAGGAGTTTCAGATAACATTTCATTTGTGAATGACACTTTTAAAAATATTCATCTTTCTGGATAGAAACATTGCGGAAAATGATGTAACCTGCCTATTGCAAGGAATTTATTCATTTTCCACCATGTTATCTCAAACTTTCTTCTAAAGGGATTTTGAAAAATGAGGATTGTGTGGGATTTCGTGAAAGACCCAAGATAAAAAGCTGTTCCATTAGGTAGACTGACCATTTGTGGCTGTCAATCAAATAACCAGTCAACCAATGAAATCATTTATTTTGACAAAAAAAGAGTTTTGATGTAAGTCATTGGCCGCCATAATTGTTAACCTTGTTTGTTAAATTTAGACTTGGACATGGTGACTACAGTTTATTCAAGCTATAGTTATTATGTTTAGGTCACCAACTAACTAATCTACTTTTCTGTTACATGCTTCTGGCCATAAATTTGCAAAATAACGCCTCTTAACCCTTTCCTGTACCAACCTAGGTTTTTCCGACACTGTGATTTTATACTTGAGAAAACATTGTGGAAAAAGAAGAAATTGCTTGTGACAAGCAATTTCTTCTTTTTCCACAATATTTTCTATTGCATAGGATGGTTTCATTTCAAATCACATCTATTCTTAATTGTCGTCTGCAACCTCTTTAAATTTGGACCAGTCTAAATTTTCAAAAGACAGGAAAGGGTAAAATCAAAGCGGTTCTTCTTGTCCGAGTAAATGAGTGGGGGCCACACATTCAAGAGGTCTGGCATTGGCCAATCGCTGGCCATGTCCACTCACTTCCTACAGGAAATTTGAGTTTGATATTACATGGGTTAAGTTCTCAAGATTTTTGGTCAGTAAAATGTAACCAAAAGGTAAAATGCTTGGTTGATGACCTAAACCCTTTTCCGTTTTTTAAAAGTATAAGATTTGCCAAGGTTGAAAGAAATTACAGATGAAAATTGAAATTGAGTGAAATTTGAAGAGAAACCAATTTACAGGGTAGAAAATATTTTGGGTAAAGAAGAAATTGCTTGTTACATGCAATTTCTTCATTTCCCACAATGGTTTCTCAAGAATGAAATTGCTTGGATGTAAAAACCGGGGATAGTGCAGGAAAGTATTAAAATTGTAACTACAGCCTGAATTTGCTGAAGGAATGACATTTATGTTGCCATACCATCAAAAATGCTTAACATTAATTTTAACCAGTGTTAAAAAAAATTATAAGGAATTATTTTTTTTTTCACTGCGATCATGAATTACCCATATATTAATGGCTTTGTATGCATGAAAGGATGGTTATTGGTGGACATAATTTAACCCATTCCCATACAATCCCTCCTTTTTACGCCCCTCAAGAAAAAAGATTTGGAAAACATTGTGGAAAATGAAGAAATTGCTTGTATCAAGCAATTTCTTCATTTTCCACTATGTTTTCTATCCAAAAAGACGAAATGAATGAAATTCCATTAACTTGAAATTGTCATCTGCAGCCTCTTTCAATTTGGACCAGTCTAAAATTTTGCCTTGTTGGAATGGGTTAACCAATATCAAACAATACTGCTTTTTTATGCACGAGAAAACAGCTTAGAAAAACATTGTTGAAATGAAGAAATTGCATGTTATAAATATTTTTGAAATATCATATGCTGAAAGTTTCAGGTTTATGCATTTTCTGTTCTGTACCTTAGATTTGAAAAGAAATAAACAATTGTGTAGATACAAAAAAGTGTAACCTCAAAGAGTTATACATTTATATTTGTATATGTTTATATTTGTAAACATTTGTCTTTTAAAATGTGATGATTTATTTGTAATTAAATGTTCCATTTTCCTGTATACAAATCTTAATGAAAATGTGATCTATTTGTTTTGTATAAATAATATTTTTCTCTTGTCTTGTATATCATTTTTGTAGGAAAAATACAGGTAGAAATTATGTCTTGTGTTAAGAATCTTTGATAACCAAACATTACTCATGGATCACTTCTGCCAATCAATAAATTGGTTTACCAATCAAATTATTCATTTAGAAGGAAAGTGAATGTTGATTTAACATATATGTCATTCATTTTAGTTTAGCAACTTAACCACTATAGTTAAAGCTTATTCAAGCTGTCCTTACATTTAGGTAGCTAACTAATAATTTGATGTTTGTTTTTTGTCTATTTCAATTAAGAGATGAAGAGGGTATTTTTTGATTCATGGAGGTATGAACCGAAAAAACAAATCACACTGTATGAATACACGAAGCGGATTCATACATTGTGTGATTAGGTTTTTCAGTTCATACCTCCATGAAAACAAAAAATATTCTCGTCATTTCTTATAATTAATATCATCGAGCGAAAAAAACAAACAAAAGCTTTACAAATTTTGATACATTTTTGTATGGGACTATTTAGTGCGGAAGCATACAAAATTGATGCCAGCTCAAAAATTTTGTTCATGGAGATATGAATTTTTTTTTTAACCAATCAGAATGCTCGTTTTTGATAGACGAAACTAAAAATTAAATTATTGTATTTTGAAATACACAGCCAAATCTTAAATTTGTTTCATTTATTTGGCTCAAGCTGTCTTTTTTATACAATGAAGGACTGCGATTTGCAGATGCCTCAGGTGAGCGATTTAGGACCATCATGGTCCTCTTGTTATATTCTTTTGGGCTGTAAAACATTGTTGATAAAAAAGGAATTTCTTGAAACAAGCAACTTCTTCATTCTCCACAATGTTTTCAAGAGCCCTATTCCTGATTGCTTAAAACAGGCGGGATTGTGTATGAATGGGTTAATAGTGCGCTTTACTAGTAGTTGAATGACAAGCAGGTGCTTAGACTAAATTCTGTGGTTGCATTTGTCTATTTAATAAGAGATAGCAATGCTTATGTTTTATTTCCTGACTTAAGTTATATTCAGATAAAATCTTTAACCTTTTTTAAAGTCGCTAGCAAACTCTAGACTGGCATCGCTGTTGAATTTAACAAAAACTATGGCAAACTTAGACTGGTAACGCTGTCGACTTTATCACAGCCTTATTAAAGTCTACGGCGGCATCAGTCTATGGCAAACTCTTGATTAGGTGCCTATGAGTGTGCATCTTGTGCAAGGGCAACGAACGTTCTGCTAATAAAGAAGGTGATCTCTATATACCTTTGTTCGTGAGGATGATGAGAGTGAGACAGTGGCTTTTAACCCATTCCCAAATTACAATATCTTTAACTAGCCCAAATTCAAAGATGTTGCAGACGACAATTTTTATATCCCTGCATCGATAAGATCGTGGGCATATTGTTTTACCAATGCCCGTCTGTCTGTCTAAGGGCTGTAAACTGATCGCAAAAACCTACCATTTTAATTTAGACATTAGATTATATTTAGGACATAGGTGCCCAACTAATAGGTATCGGTTGATTGTAAGCCCATGTTCATCTGTTAAGGTCGTTATCAAGGTCAATTTAACGCAAATTTGAACATTTTACCGTTACGCACTGTTGAAGACCCATGGCTACTATTTTGGTCATAGGTTCCATTAATAGGCACCGGTTCTAAGGTTTAGTTAATTCATCAATGTCGAGGTCACATTTCCGAAAAATATTACGTGGGCATGGTGTTTCACAGACACTTCTTGTTTGTTCTTGTAATTCTACATTTTTTTTGACTTTTGGGTAGAAACGTTGTAGATAGTGAAGACTTGGTACTTGTAGCAAGCAATTTCATCATTTCCACAATGTGTTTCAAAGAATTTAAACTAAAAAGCAATTTCTTCTTTTTCCACAATGTTTTCTCAAGTATAAAATCACAGTAACGTAGAATCCCGTGTTTAAACAGGAAAGGGTTAATTCCACTTTCAACGGTACTAGTACAAAGGCCTGTCTCAGCCATCAGCTACTCATACCACTTAGACGCACCACTTTTCGTTCACTAATGGGTGAGAGACGAATAAAGTTAACGAAAAAATAAGTAATTCAGTATCTTAACATTGACAATAACAAGATAATCATTTCCAGATTGGCTACTTGCACACATACACGAAGATTGTAAAATATCTCATTTCCAAGCCTCCTATTTTCCAACTATCGAGGATTCAATTGCATCCCTGAAAGATAGAACATTAAGCGATTGTGACTTTTATGTATAGGAAAACTGAATCATAGATTGAGCTAATTTTCTAATAAAGTTTAAGGTAAAAAGAAAACTTAAAATGCTGAAGACGAAACCCTTCAGCTTCGCGTATTCATACAATGTGATTACGTTTTTTAGGTTCATACCTTAATCAAAACAAAATTATTCTCTTCGTTTCTTATTTGGTATTATGAAAAAAAACTTACTTATATTCACATATGAACCTTCGCTTTGCATTGCAGCTATAATCGTCCCATTTGTACGACAGCGCCCTGGAAAAATAACGGTTGATACAGTGACTAGATGTACTTGAGAAATTAAAGGTAGTTTCAAGCTCATACCAAACATGCTCAATACCGACTTCAATATAGCTCGTTTTTTTATACCCCCAAAACTATGTTTGGGGGGTATATAGGAGTCAGCTTGTCTATCGGTCCGTTCGTCTGTCTGTAGCTTTTTCGTGTCCGCTCAATTTCTCGGCAACTATTGGACGGATTTTCTCCAAACTTTACTGGTATAATCATTATCAAGCAGAGATTCGCATATATTTCTCGGCAACTATTGGACGGATTTGATTTAAATTTCACATAAAGACTCGATATAAGTCAGACATGTGCTGTCCTATTTTGGTTATGGTCCATTGATTTTTTTACTGATTCATGGCCCTTTGATTAAAAAGTCCATATTTTTGTTACTGCCCTTTGGCGGATAGCACTTGTATATGGACAAGCGCTGTTAGGGGGTATTAGTCCGCTTTGCGACATTTTCTAGTTTTTTCTTGCAGTTTTTTATTCTTCCGTTGAATCCTAAGTCTTACCCGTAGAATGCAGCACAGTGTCCGGTTTCATCAGGTTGCCTGGGTCCCCAGTCTGTAAATGTTGCTGGTCCGTCCGTAGTGACAAGATTCCACTCTCCAGTCTGAACTATATCCGTCATACCGAACCAGTAGTAGCCCTTTGTATCTGAAATAAACATAATGGATAAGGTTTCTTTCGCCAGGCGAGCAATTTGTCAAAAGCAACTTTAAAGTCATTTGTTTTTTGTGTAATTGCGAATGACAAGTAGAGTGCCAAAGTTAGACGAGCAGCTACAAAGCAAGCATAGTAAATTGGGTCTCATATATAGAGAAAATTGTCCAAAATGTCCTTTTCGGATCCGTTTTGGTCTTATAAAATATTTAGTTAAAATTCTGTCTCTATCGATCGAGGCTGTTAATCCCTTGGCCTATAAAATACCATAGAGGCCCAGTATTGTTACGAAAGCAGCCTGAAATTGACGAAACAAAACCCAGGTGATAGAAAAATGAACTAAGAATTGAAATAATTATTTTTGAGTACTTATTTTCATGTAAGTCTGTATTATCAATGACTTTAGGCACGAGTTGCCTCCTCCTTAATCCTTTCCTGTTTAACCCTTTCCTGCTATGCAAAATTTAGACCTGTCCAAACTCAAAGGTTCTACAGACGACAATCAAAAGAGGATTTAATCAACAAAATAACCAGTCAGTAGAGTAGGACATATTGTGGAAAAAGAAGAAATTGCTTGTTATAAGCAATTTCTTCTTTTTTTACAATGTTTTCTCAACTATAAAATCATAGGGCCGTAAAAACCAGGGACTGAACAGGAAAGGGTTAATCCCTGACTTTTACGTCCCTCTGTTTTTATATTTGAGAAAATATTGTGGGAAAAGAAGAAATTGCTTGTAACAAGCAATTTCTTCTTTTTCCCCGCTATTTTATACCCTACCTTATGATTGTTTTTTACATAAATCCAACTTAAAATTGTCCTCTGCAAATCCTTTGAATTTTGACCAGGGTTCAATGTCTAAGCTATTTCAATAATAGGCTGTAAACTAGAATTGTACATGTATATGTCCAAAGTGCTGCCGATAATATATGCTAATGCCCATCTTAGAACCATACGGATCTTTGATTGTCATGCTCATGCCAAATGGTCTACAATACTTTCATTATAGGACCATAGAGATAACATTGAAACCACATGGGTTCGTAATGGGCATATTATTGCCTACATTGGTCCTGCATATTTCCCAGATGAGACTTATAGAAGATTGCTACTATCGGTCAAAATATTTCTATTACAAGACAATATAGGCAATATGAGAACCTCATAGATCATAATATTCGTCGTTTTATCCCGTACAAGTGATCAAATGCGTTCGAAAGTTTAGAATAGATTTGTCTAAACTAACTTTTGAGTAGTCTTATTACGTTGGCAGTCAGGCTTTCATTATCATGCTCGGTGAGGGAGGACGTTTTTTAGTCATAACAACATTTTCTTAACACATCATGCTCATTTAGAGCCTTGTGAACCTTGAATGTCCAGCGATCGTGGTGGGTCATCCGAAGACAAAATCTAATTTGTATACACTATAGGGATCACAATTTTGGCTTAATTTTAATAAATTTGGTCATGAGGAGGATCGTTATTTAAAATAGGAAGGTTCCATTGAAAACACGGGAAAAGAGGCAATTGGAACAATTTCTTTGTGTACACTCTATGGCACAACTTTGGCTCAATTTTTACAAAAGTTGGTCAGAATTATTGTTAGTCCATAAGGGTGAGCTTTATTGGAGATTTTAACGATAAAATATAGAACATGGGGAAAATGGCTTTCATTGCTTTTTCTTTCAAGGGATCTCCATTTGGTCGATTTTGATGAAACTTGGTGATGAAGACTTTAAGGCTACAAGAATGGACCCTTTTTAAAATGGAGAGGTCCTAGTAGAAAACATGAAAAAGGGGGAAGTTATGACAATTTGATCTATATAAACAATTTTTATAAGCCTTGTTTGCTGTTTGAATCTTCACAAGTATGACCCGATTTGATTTTTGGTCTCACGTTTTTTTCATTCAACAAAGAAATCAGGTGAGCGATATAGGGCCATTTTGGTCTTTTTTGTTACAGAATCAATTCGTAGTACTACATTTCATGTTGTGTAACTGCAGTTGGTTGTATTGAGATTGTATTGAGATTGAGATATAATATATCTTACCTCATTTTATTCAGAGGCGCTTATTACGCACTCATTCAGATATAATATATCTTACCTCATTTTATTCAGAGGCGCTTATTACGCACTCATTCTCAAAACGCTTTATTCTTAATTCGTAGAATTCACACTAATCAAACCTTTTCTCTGAATTGAAAATGCCTGGCAATATTCCTACTCTTATCAACTAGAACAATGAGCTCCGCCAACTGTTCATGGTAGCCCTATTTCAAATTGGACGTTTCGGTGATGCATGTTGTTAAAAAATAAACCACTCTGTCTGTGGTCGCTTCAATAGTATTTATAACACGATGATTATTTACCTGGGTTTAAACATAGATTTCAGTTCCAATCATTCGTTTCTAACTATATTCACTTTCCCTTTTTTATTAACGTGTAATATCAGTAAATGCAATCGATGTCTTGGAAGTAGATAAAACATTAACATGGAATTCTTAGTGGTTTAAGGTTTTTAGATGATGTTCCTATTTGAATTCATGACGGTCGTTATCAACTTCATAACTTATTAAGCCTATTTGTGAGATCATCTATTGGGGCGATTTTCAGTCAGTAGAAAAGCGATAAAATTTTCATCTAGGGAGAATTAAAGCAGCTCAGTAATCTAGGTTTTTGTTTTCCTACCTCCTTTAATGAAAAGAAAATTAATATGTACAAATATTTTTACTATAAAAGTATCTAGATATTTCCCCCTAATATGTCCTTTTTAGTACAAACTTTCAAGAATTTTCACGCCGTGACTAAATAAATACTTTGTTTGCATGCTTACACTTTTTGTGAAATTATTTAGGTGTTTGTCTGTATCTGAATTATTGAGCAAATCGTGTGCAGAGTTCAACCTACCCCTATGTATACCGTTTCAATAATAGGCTGGTCGCTTGAAATGCAAAATCTTCCGGAAAATTACAAAGGACACAAAAAACTTGTGTGCGATTTACAGCCTTAATTATTTGGCCACATTGCTGGAAACCTGATTACAATAACAACTCGAATATTTGAAAACCTTCTGATGAAAACTAAATTCTATTCTAAATCTCAAGGAAAGACGCGTGTACACTGTACGAGTTATTTTTATTCATTTGTTTTTAAATGTTTTCGAATGTTTTCCTAAGGCATGTTATTTGTTGGTAGTCTAGAATCAAAAACACCAAGTTTGTTGTCCTAATGCTGGCATGGTGAACGTCGGAAAGCCATATTTTTGATAGAATGTGTAATGGTTTCGGGCTGTAGAAGACGGTTTTTGGTGTGATTTAGTAGCGTGTTAGTCTTTACAGGGAATCAAGCAATGTCTGTCGTTAAAAGTATCTGGACGCTGCTTGAGTCGGTTTGAGACCGCTGGAATCATTACAATTTACATAATCTAACGAGTTTTGACCAATTCAATTAAGTGCTTTCCCCTGGTATGACATATCATATTATCAAATTCAGATACCAAGCTCTGTTTCGGTAGGTTGGATTGGGTATAATACGATACGCACTGGGCCTATTGATAAGTTTGCAAGCTCCACCCGATTTGTCTTATTCTTCCTCCAACTACCACATTTTATGTAACCCTATAATGGAGAACTAGCTCTTGCACTTCTTTCAACCCATTCCCACACACTGACGCGTTTGAACGCCCTTCAAAATAAAAATTTGAAAAACATTTTTTAAAATGAAGAAATTGAATGTAACAAGCAATTTCTTCATTTTACAATTGCATAAACTTCAAATTGTCGTCTGCATCTCCTTTGAATTTGGAAAAGTCTAAAAAATTTCTCGTCTGGTAATGGGTTAAAATATTATTGCATACTTACTACAATCAGAGTAGATGTTGGTAAGATGTGATTTGATAAAGTTGTTTTCTTGAATTGTGTCTGGTACGACGAGGTCTGAATTGAAACTTTGGCAAAATGTCTGAAAATAATTTACATTGTCAAAATAAATTGGGCGTTGCACTTTCTGTAAAGAAGTACAAAAGAGTTATAGTCAAACAGAAGTTTTGATAATGTGTTACCAATAGCCAAATTTTATTGAAAACTTGTATGTTTTGCATCGAATTACATAGTCAATTTAAAAGGGGCGTTCAACTTTATGTAAAGAAGAACAAAATGTTACAGTCAACAGAATTTTTGATTATTTATAAAGAGCATTTTAGAAGGACATTTTTGAAATAATTAGTGGAAGTTTTGCCATTATTTTCGATTCGCCGCGAAGCGTTTCGTAAGCATGACTAGCTTTACCTATTGCCAAATTTTATTGAACATGAGTATATTTTTACCTTGTCAAGAAAAAGGAGGCGTTAAAAGTTCTATAAAGGAGAACAAAAGAGCCATAGACAAACAGAAGTTTTGATTATTTTAAAAGGCAATTTTAAAGGGTATTTTTGAAATAACTGTTGAAATATTGCCATTATTTTCGATTCGCCGCGAAGCGTTTCGTAATCATGACTAAAATGACCTATGGCCAAATTCTACTAATTTTGTGTATATTTGTTTTTGCCTTTAATTTGACTACTATTCTCTATCCTTAACAAATTTCACAACAATCAATTCTCAGGGGCCGTATGAGACGATTATGTTAGAATTTGATTTTCACATCCGAAAATAACAACTTCTGTTACAATTTTTTTTATCTTTTCCTAATTTGACCCATTCCAACACAGTAACGCTTTTTGACGCCCATCAAGAAAAACAATTAGAAAACGCTGTGGAAAATAAAACAATTACAAAACATTGCGCAAAAGGAAGAATTAAATTGATTGAACCAAGCAATTCATTCCTTTCCCACAATGTTTTCAAACCAGAAAGTTGAAAAAAATCTAACTTTGAATCAAATACAAATTGTCCTCTACAACTCCTTTCAATTTGGACCTGTCTAAATTTTTGCCGTTTAGTAATGGATTAACAGGATGCACATATATGCATGCAATTGATAAACCGCTTTTACTCTAGAAGTATTCCAGTCCTCTTCGATATCCTCAAACAAATAACAGGAATCCGCAAATCGAATCCAGCCATTAGGACAGAAACCATGCACTGAAAAATATATATTTAAATATTCTATTTCTCAACATTTTAATAATCTATTTCTCGACTTTTGGATTTTCTATTTCTCGACATTTGAATATTCTATTTCTCGTCATTTGAATTTTCTATTTCGACTCTAATACTTTTAACTAAAAACTTTTAAAATTGTCAGATTAGATTTATGGATTTAACTTTGGCAGCATGAAGCCATGATACTACATTTCAATTGGTGTCGGGTCAAAAAGGCCCAGTGTCAGAAAGGCCCGGTCCAAAAAGGCCCAGTCCAAAAAGGCCCACTTTTAAAACTGACCAAAAAGGCCCAGTCCAAAAAGGCCCAGACCAGAAAGGCCCACTGTTAAATTTGACCAAAAAGGGTCACTGACCTATTTTAAATTTTACTACGAAAATATATATTTATTTCGTTAAATTTTAAACTAACCTAAAATTGATCAGTGAAAAACAAAACACTTTTCAGTAGCAATTAGAGAATGACACGTTTATGTTTATTACCTGTATTGAAAGGTGTTGGCATAAGGAACCATTTATAATAAGTATATCGATAAAGTATGGTTGCTTCTGAAAAGCACTTTCTCCTTTTTTCGGAATGGTTTTCTATCATCATAGCAATGTTTCTGGAAACCAAGGTGTTGTTAAAAATTGCTGATTCTTTTCTTTGCTTTACAGTAGTCTAGTGATGGATCATTTGAGCTAGCCCATAAAATATCATGCTCATGAGTTGTAGAATAAGATGATAAAATGAAAATACTTAATTCTTAATATATATATATTACTCTAAACAGTTGAGTTAAATACATGTATAATCAGACTGACTTGCTTTTCTCTTACATATATATGTGGGCCTTTTTGGACTGGACCTTTCTGGTCAGTTTTGAAAGTGGTCCTTTTTGGACTGGGCCTTTTTGACCCGGGCCTTTTTGACACTGGGCCTTTTTGTACACTGGGCCTTTTTGTCACTGGGCCTTTTTGACCCTAATTCATTTCAATTATTCATTCTTACATTAGTTAAAGCGTCCTTGGTGAATTCACTTAACTTTTCGCTCAAATTGTCCGTTCATCAAATGGTTTAGAAATCGGTTAATACTTTCAATGAAACTGAAATTATGCTCGATATTCTTGAGCTCATATTTTTATTTTTGATAACTCCTCCCCCTTTTTTAAATTTCGATCATTAAAGCATTATGTCCACTAGAGTATTGAAGGAGTGAAATCTACAAAAAGAAAGGGGGGGGAATAAATGATTTCCATCTTCCAATGTCTGGCTTCTTTCTACGTTCGAAAGGAAAAGCGATCTCTTACTCAAAGTAAAAACGAAATCAAATATACAAACCTGCTGTTAAGTAGGACAAGTAGATAGATACAAGGAATATTTTGTCCATATTTTCTTTAAAAAGTCGGTTATGAATCTCTTATCAGTTTGTCTTGGATGACGTAAGAGTTCAAATGTCGATGAGAACTTTGCCTTTTTTCAAGTGAGAAGTTTTTAGTGTTTGCTTTGTGAAATAGAGTCTGGGTGAGAGAGAGAAAGAAAGAAAAAGTTGGAAAAAGAGGGTGGGAGACAGAGATGAAGGGGTTAAGAGAGAGAAAGGAAAGAGCAAAGACAGCAGGAGAAAGAGAGAGAAAGACAGACAGAGAGAGATACTAGGTGACTTCTAATCTTTATCGCCAGAAGAACCTTTTTGTCTGAAAACTTTTCTCTTTAGCCCCTTTTTACAAGGAATAACACGGTGAACACTTATCGATATTGAAAGTTTATAGCCCCATTTGTCAAGGGCAAGCGGGGCAAATATCGATCTTTTGTGTCAACGTGAATGCACTCGTTATTTCTTATCACCTCTTAGAACATACAACGTTCAATCAAATTCCACATGGATCTTCCCTGAGTTGCAAGCCATAAGATTCCTTCAAAGAAAGAATTACCTTCCTATTCAGTTATGCTCTTTGCAAACCATTTACACTCTTTAAAAAACAAAAATACACAAAAAACAGCAACAACAACGATTGATTGAATGGGGTTTAACGCCACTTTAACAGTATTTCAGTCATATCGCGGCGGCTGGAGCACCAAACCATGGTTCCTTGTATTTCTCACACCAGAATCACCACTACATCCTTCCCTAGCCTCCAGCTGCTATCCCACTTAGGTTTACGATTATGTACCCATTGGTGAGAGACAAATGTCGGAATGGATATGTGCCGCCGCCGGGAACGCTCTATGACGGCTGCTAGCAACAACAACGGAAACCCCATAACACACGGCTTTTATAAACCAACGGCGATAAACTGTCATTTGACTTGTTACTGTTTACACTCTCATAATGTAGGTTAAAAAGTGATTAAAAACTAAAATCATCGAAAATACATGGCTTGAGAATCATAAAAAGAAAGTAGACCCATTAAAAACAAACGCCTCTTGTCTCGTCTGGTGATGAATAATATTGTTCATCGCCAAAAGAATCTTAGCAAAAAGAGGATTGGGGATGCAATAAAAAATTAATTTGAGTGTTGTTTGCCCCAGTTAATTTAATATTTCTGTATTCGAGTTACACAATCATTCACAGTTTTGCAGGATCAGCCGATTATCGTAAGTCCCACATCGTCCCTGAAATTAAAGCAAAAAGTTCGTTATAAAATGATATTCATAGGACAGAAGCTTTAGGTTCAGAGGATGTGGATACGATTTCGATAATAGTGATATATATTTTTTTACAAGAGGTAGCTCACCACATTAAGCTTTAACATACAAAACAATGTAATGAGCTTATTTACAATGAGGCCTTCTGAAACAATCAATACCAATTCAAGACCTTTCATAACCTTAATACGATGATAATTGTACTAATAAATGATGATGATTAATAAGGTAATAAATAAGCCAACTGTTTATGATAGCATGAGAAACAGTGTATATATATAGTGTTTAATTTGAATGGACTTTGAAGTGTCAAGGGTGAATTTATTAAGCTACCAACAACCTCGATATAATTTCTGACTCACTTCATTAGTCTCATTGAATTTGCCAGGCCATTGCCACGACTTCTACTGTAGTATTGAAAGCAATGTCTATAACTTCCTTACCTGAATTCACATATGAACTTTTCTTTCGTATCACAGTTGAAGTCATCCCATGTAAAGTTTTTTTGTCTGCAGTTAAAATGAATAGTAGAATCGCGAGTATAATTAATTAATTAACCCTTATCATGCTGATCCCGGAATATTCCGGTTTTGGCAGGAGGTGTAGACTAAGATCAGACTGCACGTTTGTGCAGGCTGATCTTAGTCTACACCTCCTGCTCATACTTTCCCTTCCCGAGTTGTTTATGAGGTTGATTTCTAAAAGAAATATTGAATTTTGAACAACAAGATCAATCAGTGCTTTCAGCCCTTTGACTTGACAGAAATTCGGTTTGGTAATTTATACAGCATGACAAGAGTTAATGTCTAAATACAGCCTTGGAAAGTCGAGGATATATCAAAGGACAAAAAAACGCAGTTCAGTATAAAACAAAGGCAAACCTTAATTTCAAATGACCAATCGCTGGCCCCGCCCACTAAATCCCTAGGCCCCGCCCTCTAACTCCGACGGGAAGTTTCGCTTCGATTTTTAACGGCGATATTTTGGAAAATTTATGGTCGATAGTACAGAGCAAAAATGAAAAAAAGTTTGATTTCCGACCTAAACGTCGTAACTACAGCTTGATCAATTTCGGGCTGAATAAATTAATTGATTGGTCGATTGATTCCTTGATTGACAGCCGGGATTGGTCAATTTCTCTGGGAAAGATAAAAAAAGTCAACATATTAATCAAATTTCATTCAACACAAGAAAAAAGAAATACAAAAGTTCGAAAGAAAAAAAAAAAAAAAAAAAGATCTTTGATACATATATTCATAGCGAGAAATATACACGTATTTTTTATTTTTTTTATTTTTTTATTTATTCCATTGGAAATGAATGAAAACAAAATATCAATTACCCGAAATAAGCGGCACAGTTTCCCCACCTCTGATTGCTGGGTTCATTCGGAGCCCAATCCGTGAGGGTCATAGTGTGACCTGTAGTCACCCACTCCCAGTCTCCCTCTACAAATAGATCGTTAGCCCCAAACCAGAAGTATCCATTCTTGAGGTCTGGAAAATATTACAAAATAAATCCAAATTTTCCAATTTTTGACGGCAAAATTTTAGACTTGGCTAAATTCAGAGGAGTTGCAGACGAAGGTTTAAAGTTTATGAAAATTTAGAATTTTTCAATTTTTTTAGGTAGACAACCTTGTGGAAAATAAAGAAACTGTTTGTTACGAGCACTTTCTTCATTTTACTCAATGTTTTTCAATTGTTTTTCTTGAGAAGCGTCCAAAAGTGTCATTGTGTGGAAATGGGCTAATCGACCACCTTTTTTAGGCGACCACTACTATGAAGCGTTAATCATCAAAATTCTAAAAAAAAAAATTGAAAATAAATCCTATTTCATTAGAACTCGCGAAAACTGTCTCGATGAGACGGTTCTAGCTGTAGTTACGAGTTTTTAGAATGACAACGACGATATGCTATAGCTTAAACCTTTGCTAAGCCAAGCAACGAAAGTATTTAACACAGATGTCTGATTTCAACATTTCATTTCCGAACATTATTGATGATTTGATTGATCAATTAATTTTTCAGTAGCAGCAGCTATCCGTTAGTTGAAATTGGTAATTAATTTTTAGTTGTGTTTATGTACATTTTTTCGGGTGTGTGTGCTTTTTGTTTGTTTGGTTTTGGTTTTTTTCGTAATAAAGACAAAATATCTCCGTATTGAATTGTAAAACCTGGAAATGCTAACAAATTTTCATTCAGTAAAGTAAATGTACAATAAAAGAAGAAAACATCTGGATATTTTGGCTATAAAAGTTCTACTTACTACAACCGTTGTAAATTTTATTCAAATACGTCTTGATAAACTGGTTCTCGTGTAACGTCTCGGGTACAAGCAGATCGGCATTGAAACCTTTACAATGAGTCTGATAAGAAACAAGAGTTTACAGAAATCACGGGAAGTCAAATTTGGTACATTCATTTAAAATGTTTTGCTCTATTATATGGTGTTAAAAAATTATAATTGTTCTACCATTTAAAATTTGGCTTGTAGAATAAACTAAAAAGTTGTAGAATAAACTAAACAATTATAATGTACAGTGAACGAATCTTAGTCCTTTTTCTTTCGTTCGTACAAACATTTTTAGAACGCAATTTCAAGCTAACTAAGGTCAAACTTTGATGACTTCACATCAGCTACTAAATACATGACAAATCGCTACTGTCAATCAAATAACCAGTCGACCAATGAAATGATACATTGAGGCTAGAAATAAGTTTTTAACTCCAAACATTGGCTGAACTTTTGTTGGTTTAGCTGTAGTTACAACGTTTAAGTCGTCAACCAACCATTCTCTTTTTTTATTATATGCTACTGGCCATAAATTTCCAATCTAACGCCGCTAAATAACGACACGGAACCTCCGGAGTCAATGGGCGGGGCCAACGGAGTAAGAGGGTGTTGCAAGCGATTGTATATTTCGAGGTAGTTTTTTTTATAGAAATTTAGAGCAAAACTATTCGACCTGAAACGAATATTTTACAAAATATCTATACGCCTTCTCAAAATAAGTGCTTAAATGATTCGAAAGGGAAGGGTTTACATCATAGGCATGGGCCGGAACATAATTCAAACCATCGGACCTTAATCATGATTTGGGTTCTAATAACTTTATTCAAGCTTTTATTTTATCAAGATTCAAGCGTTCTAATCAGTTGATTTTTAGCTCGGCTGTTTTCGGAGAAAACCCGAGGTATTGTCATCACCTGAGCGTCGTCCGCGTCGGCGTGACAAACTTTAACCTTGGCCTTATCTCTGTTGTTATTGAAGATATCCTCGTGAAACTTGACATGTGTATTGACCATTTCAAGAGCTATCTAGACTTTCAAGGGGGATAACTCTAAAAGCGTTTTTGTAAGAGTTATGCCCCTTTTTTGACTTCGGATTTTTGCATTATCCAGCACCTTCAGCCGAGCGTTGGCACCCATGGGCGGTGCTCTTGTTTTCATAATTCCAAGAACAAAATCTTGAGCACGCAACTATTTTGTTTACTTGCGCAAGAAGAAGATCCGTAAATTATTTTACTGAAAAGTAGTAAAATATTTGTTTTGTTTGATAGCAATGGCAATGGCAATTGAAGTAAATCATAAGAAATGAAAGAAATTTCCTTCTCTAACTGTGAAGTGGTATACGTTGGTAGCGTCATTTGTTATTATTCTAATAACTAAATACGGATAACAAGCCATTTTGATAAGATTAACACATTTGGATTTTGATTGGACGGCATGTTTGAGATTGTGAGGTAAAATAGAGAAACAGTTATTACAACTCGTTTTGAAATAAAACCCCGGTTTGAAATAAATTATCTCAAAACGAGTTGGGATGACAAAATACCTAACAATCTTATTTCAATTCGGTATTAACCCGTTTGAAAATAAATACAAGATTTGAAATAAATTTGAGCTTATAAGAGAAACTGAATGGAAGTAACTATTAGAACGTTCAGTGATAGAATTACGACCTTTAATCTCTTGCTTTATTGAAATTCTTCAATCATTTAGAATCAAATGTTTTAATACAGCAAAGGTCTCCATGCACGCTATAATGTTATACAGAGAATGTATTTCAAACGAGATTTTATGGCAAAAATATTTCTTTTTATTTCAATAACTGATTGTAAGAGGTAGCGGAGCAGATTTAATTATCGATATCGCGATTATCAATTCTAAACCGTTAGAACATTTCACCATGTATGCTTTTGTTGCTTATAAAGAATTGACTTAAATCTCAAGAAAACAGGGTTTAACAAGGTTATTCATCTTCTCTCTCACATTTTTTCCAAAACATATTTTTTTTTTAAATTTCAAAACGGAAGATAAATATAACAACCCGTTTTGAAATAAAATCTCGTTTTAAAATTAAGTTTTTGTGTTTTTGTCATTGCACGATCCAATGGCTACTTTTTATTCGTTTCTTTATATGATTATGGTATACTTCGAAATGAGTTTTATTTAAACCATTCCAACTCAACAAAATTTTAGACCGGTCCAAATTGTAAGGAGCTGTAGACGTTATTCTCAAGTTGGTGGAATTTTAATTTTCTTTGACTTTTTGGATAGAAAACATTGTGGATAATGAAGAAATTGCTTGATCCGAGCAATTTCTTCATTTTCCACAATGTTTTCCAAAGCTTTTTCGTTGAGGGGCATAAAAAGGAGGGATTGAGTAGGAATGGGTTAAAGCCGGGTTTTTATCGGATTGGAATGTGAAATCAAGGTATTTTGTTGTGCCATTTTATTTTAAAATAATTCATTTCAAAACGGGTTGTAAAACATACTTTAGCTATTTACAAGTAAGTGAAATATTATTAAGCCGTTCCCATGCATTGACGATTTTTGACGTCCCCAAGAAAAACAATTGGGAAAACATTGTGGAAAATGAAGAAATTACTTGAACCAACCAGTTTATTCATTTTCCACAATGTTTTCTACCCCGAAAGTTGAAAAATTCAAAAATATCATAAACTTTAAATTGTCGTCAGCAACTCCTTTCAGTTTTGACCAGTCTACAATTTTGTCGTGTGGGAATGGGTTAAAGCAAACTGTATAGGTTAAACGTACCCGTGCCGAGTGCCAAGATAGTTTGGTAAACCCAAACAAGTAACAGGAATCATCATATCTGATCCAACCATTTGGACAGTAGGCCTTGGCTGAAAGGTAATAAGTTTGGTCTTAACATATCTATGTCACATTTGTGCACACTTCAACTGGAAGTGTGGTGTTTTGGAGAGAGAGAGAGAGAAAGAGAGAGAGAGAGAGAGAGAGAGGGGGGGTGGGGGGTGGAGAGAGAGAGTACCTCTCATTCCGCGATCACTGTATCATGTGTTTAAAACACATTTCAAAAACAATGAAATCTTTAACTTCAACAACAGCAACTAAAACAATAACAACAACACCCCCTAAAAAAATGCTTGATTGCTTTTAACTTAGAATTAAAGGACATGAATTAGAAGTGCTTTTAAAATAAGTTGGCTATCAAGCCACCACATTGGTTAAAAGGCCCTTTGTAGAAAATTGAAAACAAACGAAAAAAAACCCCAAAAAACATAACAACCCAAGATAAGAAAAAGATAATTTTCTCGTGACATACCATTTTCCCTTTTCCTTATATTATTTGATTCAACAATTTTTCACACATGTGCTGGGTAGATAAAAAAGCAACCCTACTTCATCCACGTACATGTATTTAACCTAAAGCTCTTAAATAATTATGCCACGTGTTCTCTTTTGGCTCCATTGATTTGACCCAACCTATTGAAGAATAATCAACGACAAAAGAACCATCCTAGATATCAGATAATAACAAGAAAATACATGCCTAAGTTAAAAGACAAAGTAAATATAAAAATATATCCCAATTCCTTCATTTTAGCGACTTAGATAGTCCAAGTTTACACACAAAATTCTTATCTTTTCTCTTGACACCAAGATTAACACATTCCCACACAATGACGCTTTTGGACGCCCCAAAAGAAAATAATCTGGAAAACATTGTTAGAAATGAAGAAATTGTTTGTAACAAGCAATATCTCCATTTGACACAATGTTATTTTTTATCAAACGTTGTATTAATCAAAAATTCCATAAACTTTGAATTGTCGTCTGCAACTCCTTTCAATTTGGACCAGTCTAAAAGTTTGCCGTTTGGAAATGGGTTAAATGGGAGACCGGGGCTAGTCCGGCCTCGTGGCATGTTCGGATAAAATTAACCCTTTCCTGTAAAACCCGGGATTTTACGTCACTGTGATTTTATACATGAGGAAACATTGTGGGAAAAGGAGAAATTGCTTGTAACAAGCAATTTCTCATTTTCCCACAATATTTTCTACCACTTTGTGATGGTTTCATTTCAAATTGCATCCAATTTTCATTATCGTTTGCAACCTCTTTCAATTTGATCTAGTCACTAATTTAAAAAAAAAACCCAATCCAAACCAAACCAAAACAAAACAAAACAAAAAAACAGGTAAGGGTTAAGGGAGCCATACATCTAGGTTACCAGTTGTCAATCAAAAAATCAATCGACTAATTATTGATTGAAACCAGAGGTGACCTTTGACCTCCAACGTCTATGTCCAGTATTTTTGTCAGCTTTTCGTCTTAGTCGTCTTAAACCTTGTTATGTTGTCAAATCAAACGGCTGAAAGCACTGATAGAACTTGTTAAAAAATCAACATTTCTTTTAGAAATCAACTTCTTACACAACTATGGCAGGAAAAGTACAAAGCAGGGGGTGAAGACTAAGATTAGCCTGCACATAAGTGCAGTCTGATCTTAGTCTACACCTCCTGCCAAAACCGGAATATTCCGGGTTCAGCATGACAAGGGTTAATCAGAGTTTGAATAAGATAAGTTCGCAAACGTTTTTTTTTTTTTTGTTCGTTTTATTTCCCTAACCATGAATTGTGCAAATTAACGTGGTTTGAAATCTCATTCGAACGTTGGTGTCGGTCCGATCCGTTAATCCCACTTAAAGAATGTGATGGTTACTTCAGATATTATTTTTGCAGATTCGTATGTCCTACTCCGGCAATTCCGAAAAGTAGAAAATCTTAGACATAGTTGCTCTTAATCATAAAGAATCTTGCAAGGATGGATTACTCACCATGTTTATATGAAACCTGCTTGTAAACTTCATTAAAAATTCGATTACATATAGTCCAGGTAAAAGAACTCAAGGATTTACCTTGCCTATTGCGATAATTATTTCTTCATAGAACTGCTTTTCGTGCAAATATGTTGGTCGCTTTATCCTCTTTGCCTCACGAGTACCATGATAAAAGTAGTCTTATTTTTATGTTGGAATGCGCAGCATTTCCAAAATAGTTAACATACTGCAAAATGAAAGCACAATAATTTCATTTCGGGTTTCCGAATTCACATATGATCTCTTAGATATGAATTTACCCCCCGTATTATTTCTCATGTCAACTTGCCTCGGACAATCAGTTGTAACCGAAGACAATAATACGGCACATGTAAAAGGTGATATAAATATTCGTTCGGAGACTTCTAAACATGGTTTAGTTTGCTTTAAATGGTGGAAAAATAAGGTTATCTTCAGTGCATAAATTTGGTTTTTGTGCTTCGCCGTTTCCTTATTTGGTAATCAGGTGATCCAAGAGATGCAGTAGTCATGTGATCTATACTTCATGGAACAATTTGCAATCTTGACAATCTATCGACATAAGGACAGGTAAATGTTAATGTAAACATAATCAAAGTACTGAAAGTACTGTAAGCTAGCAAAGCATGGTTTTGATAAATCTTCTTTGTCTTCTTTGTCTTTTGTTGGGAAGAAAACATTGTGGACACTGAAGAAATTGCTTGTTGCAAGCAATTTCTTCATTGTCCACAATGTTTTCCAAAGGTCTTTCTTGAGATGCTTAAAAAGCAGAATTGGGTTGGAATGGATTAAATAGCATTCTTTTGAAAGAGCTCTCTACAATTTGAATAGAGTTTGTAATAATTCTTAAGTACACAAGAACTATTTTTTGTGGCGTAGACATTCAATGAATTTAGTGGTTAAGCCTCCAGTGGAAGTTTGCACTCATTGAACTCTGAGAAGACCTTATAATTTTGTCTGTTAACTTAAGCTGTCAAAGCTGACGCTTTGCTAGCTAAAAATTACCGGTCTGTCGTTCTCTCGCGTTTCATTGTAATGAAGCTGTTGATTGATTGTGTAGTGTTGAAATTGAAGAAAAGGACAGATAGGACCAATTGAAATTATTGATTATTAATTCATTGCGTTTCGAGTAAAAATAATGATGTAAATAATGACAACGGTTTCAATAAATTATTTATAAACAAAGTGATTAAGATTATTTTAATTATTTACAAACTCGCGAAACTTGACAGCTGAAGAAGGTCATAGTTGTCTATGGCCGATTCGCTATCTTTCTTTATCTCTATCTTTCTTTCTTTCTCTCTCTCTGAACCAAAAATAGCAGAGATAAGTAAACTGCATGGGAAAATTTGAGAAGAATCCAAACAAGAAAAACAGTGTCTCGGAATTCAAATTGATACATCATACGATATCTAGAATAAGAATCCTCCTATGGCGATCATAACCTTGAAAAACAGATTTGAAGACAAACTTTTGTTACGACTTTTGGTCGTCCAACAGACAATCTCTCTGTTACTGTTCTTTATGAATATACAATGTAGTCGACAATTAACACTCATCGGCATATTCATTTGGAAAACGCTGGTAATGAGACATTAGGAGGAGGAGAAAATGTTTGTATCTTAATTAACAATATAGTTTTCAAATATTTTTTTATTCAAATATCGGAGGGTATCGTAAATGGGACCGGTTTACAAGACGGAAGGTCACTTGGGCTATTGTCATGGTATTTTGTCTGTCGTATTTGCGTCCGTCCGTCCGTGCGTGCGTTCGCATGTAAGCTTTTAACACGCTTTTACTTTAAAATCATCTCCTCAGAAACTGCCTACTCTCCAATTGTTTCTAAGCATTCGGAGGGGAAAAAAACCCAACATTTCTCCCAGTTACTAATTGTATTCACCGCATTCCAACAACTCAGTACTTTCATTGCTTTGATTTATCATGTCCAACATCATCAAATTAATTTGTTTAATATCTGCTTATTTAACGTTTGCCTATTCGTCACTTGTAAAATAGAAAATATAAGCGATATTTCACCCATTGCCTGACGACAATTTTTTTCCTGCTCCAACATGAAAGAAGTTGCAGACGACAGTTTAAAATAAATGAATAATTTAATAAATAATGAAAGAAGTAAAGAAAAAATGAAAAGCGTGAATAAAGATCAGCTTGCACACATATCCAGTCTGACCCATATATATATTCTTTATTTACCTCCATCACTGAAGAGTTATACATGTATACAAGAGAAACACAACTTAAGACAAACAATACAAATACAAGCAAAGACAAGACAATGAAACATTACTAAGTATACACAAAATACATGCAAAAAGAAGCACATTCAGATGACATGGAGTTTATGTCAATTTACATATTTTATTTGTTATAACTTTTATCTATCATTTTATTAATTCAATTCCTTAACTCATCAACTTATTTAATTCATCAATTCATCAATTTATTAATTCATCAGCCACTTTATTAATTTATTAGCCAATTTATTAATTCATTGATCAATTTACTAATTTATTAACCAATTCTGTAATTCATCAATTCACTAAAATAATAACTTATCAATTTAATTGTAATAATTTCTTTATTTATTAATTTATTCATGTTGGTGACATACAATGAATAGTATTTATTTGGGTTTTAAGTCTGTCATTTCACCGTGTTTACTTATTCTAACATAGCGAAAACGAAAATCGGTTAGACTTTGTATGATGATAGAGACTTGACTGCGTACTTTATACATTACTTATCAATATGCCTATGAAAGGAGTCGAAAGTGGCATCATTGTAATAAGTATTAGTTTGCCTCGAGTACTCTAAGGCTATTGCATCTTAGGTGATAGGGGTAGTAAATCGAATATGTTTTGTCAGATGGTGAATATACTTTAATGTACATTTGTAACACTCGACCCTGTTTTCGTCAGACATGT
Organism: Fragum fragum; assembly: GCA_946902895.1. Taxonomy (NCBI): domain Eukaryota; kingdom Metazoa; phylum Mollusca; class Bivalvia; order Cardiida; family Cardiidae; genus Fragum; species Fragum fragum. Next base: position 20,837,211 of record OX336380.1, read on the forward strand.
TAGCAAAAGTATAACCTGAAATCATTTGTACAACTTGATCTCCAATATCAAGCTGGATAAATTGCGTGTAAATTTCAATTGACAATAGATGATGTAACCTGTTGAAAAATAACTGACGGGTGTGATCATTAGCCTGACAAAACATGAGTAGGTGCTCTGCTATTCGGTCTGTTTGAAGATCACATATGGGACAAACCACGTAATACGGCCTACTGAAATATTTTCCTATGAAGGAAATAACCGTATAACAGTAATTAGTATAGTCCCTGTATAATCTGGAGAAATGCCAAATATTTCCCACTTTAATTTCATTTTGTATGTAAATAAAATTTGAGATATCTACGTCGTTTAGTATTTTTGAAGTGTAACTTATGCTAGCTTCACGGATAATTGATCTGTCAATTATGTTTTTCCATGCGCATTGTTTTGGAAAAATACCATGATTTAAGTATTCATTCCAGTAGTCCAATATTTCGTATTTACCAAAAAGTCTAAAAATATCTGGAACAAAACCAATGGCTTTACTAGGGTTTGTTTTGAAATTGTATAAGCGGTTGGCAAATACCATTTTAACGCGTTTTATCGTGTCCATGTTACAAAGCTGGCCGAAAAATTGCAATTTTCGTTTATCTATTTCTCGTTCTATAGAGAATACGCCCAATAGACTCTGCGCTATTTCTGTACGGGTTTGTCTAGATAGACCTTGTATAGACTTAATACATTGCATATGGGATTTTTCGAGAGACTGTACTTGTTGCCTTGTTAAATTATTCCACAGCTCACTGCCGTATAATGCCCTCGGTAAAACAACTGTTTTATAAAGATGTTTCATAGTGATGGGATGTAGACTCTTTTCATTGAAGCCAATACTGGCAAGACTAAAGTAAGTTTTTCTCATCTTGTCACATGCATTATTTACGTTTATTGTAAGATCTAAATTTTTGTCACATACGGAACCCAAATGAGTGTAATTGTCTGTTTCTTTGACTTCGTAGGTACCTAAGTACCATGTCCGAGTGGAAATAAAGTTTTGGGAAGAAGTTTCGTTGAATACAACAACGTTACACTTCCGTGCATTATATTCATATTCTTCTTTTAAGGAATTCTCATAACATATGTTCATCATTTCATGTAAACCTATTTTACTCAACGAAACTAGGACCATGTCGTCAGCGTGCGTAGGTGAGCCAACGCTGTATCCGCTGAGTTTCAATGATGCAGTAGTATTTTCTAATTTATTCATTAAATTATCGATAAAGATTACGTAGAGCAAAGGGCTCAAACACTGGCCTTGTCTGGTTCCCTTTTGAATAGGGAACCAGTCTGATGATTCGCCGTTTGAGTACACTCGGCTGTTCTAACATATTGATGATTACCTTTAGAATTCTAGGATCAATTCCTTTTTCGTATAATTTCACTACTAAGATGCTATGCGCAACATGATCAAACGCTTGGCGTACGTCAAGAAAACATGTATAAAGTCTGCTGTTACGTTCTCAACAAGTAGTTACGGTGTTTTAAGCCCTTTGATTTTATTTGAAATTAGTAAAAGTGTTTTTTTTTTATACAAGCTTGAAATCTAAAATCATAACACTAATCATAGTTATTTAAATAAAAGTTAGCAAATGAAAACGGCCTTACAGTTTTTTTGGTTTGTTTTTTTTGTTATTTTAAATTGTTGGTTTTTCCTAGTTCGTTTAGCCACAATGAAATTTTAGATTTAAATGTAATGACGGAAAGCGGGACATCTTATGTCATACTCGCCTTTTCTAGATGTCGAACTTGTTTCTTAAACGAGGCATAGTAACCTGACCTCTTTCACTTGGAAATGAATTCAACCACTGATCCCAACAGGCAGTTTCACTTGGACAGCATGGCCAGTAACACGCAGCAAAAGGTTAATGATTGCTTCCCGAGCTGTAGTTTCGACGTTTAAGTAGCTTAACCAACTAAAATACTTCACAAAAAATGTCGGCCATGTTGGAGTTTAAAGTTTATTTCGGGCTGAATGAATGGTCTGATAGGTCGATTGATTCTTTGATTGACAGGCGCACTTGGTCAGTTGTGTGAGATTTCATACACTCACAGACAGAACGCTTAAAACAGAGTGGGGAATCACATTGTTCGATTGAAAAGAAGTAAAATGACATTTTTAACCCATTCCTACACAATCCACCCAATTTACGCCCCTACGAAAAAAGCTTTGGAGAACATTGTAGAAAATGAAGAAATTGCTTTATCCACAATGTTTTCTAAAAAAAAAAAAAAAAAAAAAAAAAAAATGACTGAAATTCAAATTCCATTAACTTTAAATTGTTGACTGCAGCCTCTTTCAATTTGGACCAGTTTAAATTTTGTTGTGTGGGACTGGTTTAAGCAGTCTCGTTACTGGCCATCAATACCTGAAATAAAACAAACGAATCATTATGGTTTTGTAGAATTATACCCCTTTCCAGAGTTTCATAAACAGTGAAAATCAAGCCAAGCACCCGTGTAAAAAGCTGCTTAAACACTGACTGTTACAGACATTTAGTATAATAATTAAGATGTCGCGTAAATCTAATTTAACCATTTCCTATCCAAACTGGGAGAAGTTGCAGACAAAAATTAATAGTGAATACAATTTGAAAAGTAGCCAACTTACAGAGCAGAAAATATTATTGGAAAAGAAGAAATAGCTTGTTATAAGCAATTTCCTCTTTTCAAACTATGTTTTCTCAAGTATAAAGTCACATGGACGTAAAAAACAGGAACTGTACAGTAAAAGATACAAACAATCAAGGGGAAGTTAGAGAAAGTTTAACGATGCGAATGAACGGTATGTTAATGCTCATTGGAAAAATGGTTATCAATTACAGCCATGAACATCGTAAGATTCACAAACCGAATGAATTGGGAATGGAATGATATGGAATGAATGAATGAGATTTGAACGAAGTTAGCGGTTTGAATGAAATGAATGACTAGTAATACCCCAAATCCTTTACAAATCAAAGTACTGAAAGAACTGTAAGCTACCAAAGCATGATTTTGTTAGGTAGTCTTTCAAAGGTTATTATGATAAATAAACAAGGTTACATCATGACAAAATCTTAGACGGGTTCAAACTGAAAGAAGTTGCGGACAACAATTTCAAGTCGGTGGATTTTAGAAAATCTTTGTCTGAAAGTATTGAAAGCATAATAAAGACATTGGTCAGACTAATTTTGAACATTATATGCTCAAGTGAGCTAAAATATCAAGGAGATGAACTTACAGGCAGAATTTGCAATATTTCTGATATACACAAGAAGTACCTTTTATGGCGTAGGTAATCGATGGATTTAGTGGTTAAGCCTCAAGTGGCAGTTTACAGGTTTCGCTGAACACAAAAAGACCTCAAAATTTTGTCTGATAACTTAAGCTATCAAGACTGGCGCATTGAGAAGAGTTCCGTCCGATCCTGTGATACTTCACCAATTGATATCGTGGAATGCGTTAAGCAATGTGAATGTAATTGTGGAATGATTTGAACGAGCTGAGTTGGTTATATTTGATTGGTATGATTGCTATATTGAAGGAGCTATTTTGAACGAAAATAGTTAATTTAGTTTGGAAAACGACAGCTTCGAAATGTTCTCAACCCATTACCAAACAACGAAATTTTAGTCTGGTCCAAATTCAAAGACATTCTAGACGACAGTTTTTGGTTGATGAAATTATGAGAATCTTTGTCTTCTAGGGTCCAAAACATTGTGGATACTGATGAAATTACTTGTGATAAGTAATTTCTTCCTTTCCCACAATATTGCCCAAAACTTATTACCAACGCTGTGTAAAAAGAATGGGAATGTGTCGGAAAAGGCGAACTGTACATTTTCTCTAAAACTGATGATATTGAAAGATAAGAAAACGAGAGTTGAACCGAAAAGAGAGTTGTTGAACTGACGGTCATTCATTTGATTACAGGTTTCCTTTTATATACATGTATTAGCAATTGCGTGATATTTTCGAAATGTTCCAATGTGGCCCATGTGAAGACTCAGATCAGCCAGTCTAATCGGTTTATTTTCTATACACACTATGAATTGAGACTAAATGATAGTTTCTTCTAGCGACCAGCGAATTATCTCATTTTTTACTTTCGTCTTTCAAATGTGGGCGTTCTGATATGTAAACATCGAAGAACATAATTCTGAGCAAGCAGCAATTTTGTATGCTTCCGCACAAAATAGTTCCATACAAAAAGTATCAAAATTAAAAAGTTTTGTTTGCTTTTTTCGCTCGATGCTGTTATATTATATGGAATGAAGAGACTTGTTTTGTTTTCTTGGAGGTGTGAACCGAAAAACATAATCACACTTAAGTATGAATCCGATTCGCGTATTCATACATTTGTGTGATTAGTTTTTTCGGTTCATACCACCATGAAAACAAAAACATGTTTTCTTTATTTCTTAAATGATCGTTATGAACCGACTCGCCGTCCAGGCTGCTATAAATGATTTCTATGAAAGTGCGAAAAGTACTAACCCTGGCCAGACTGAAAAATTTCAATAGATAGATAGATAGATAGAAAGATAGATGCTTTATTAGAGTAACGTAAACTGTACAGTTTCTTGTTGCACAACAATGATATACAATTAATCAACAAGGTCAAACAACTATATACAAACAAACAAGTACATTTCAAAAACTTAGTCGCATGAATGCCACATGTATAACCCGAATTTGCTATTTTGACCATTGATCGGTATAAATGTACTTTAATCACTGTTCACGAAAGCGAATCCTGTTTTATATACATGTAAATATATATGTATGAAGTATGGTAAAGAAACATTAATTTGATAGAAAATTAGGAATTAGATAAAGTTTGTAGCATAGGAACTGATGATGAATTTATTTATTGATAATAGTCTATATTTTAGTGTTTTTCTTTCATATCATAATAAAAGTAAAGATTACAGTGGATTACCCATTTTCGAACCTTATTCTACGTTTAAAGGCCTCTTGTAAATATTTAGCTAGATTCTTAAGTGTTATTTTATTGTTGTTATTAAGTAGCTCAACTAATTTAACCCATTCCCACACCAGCCCTCCTTTTTACGCCCCTCAAGAAATAAGCTTCGGAAAACATTGTGGAAAATGAAGAAATTGCTTGGATCAAGCAATTTCTTCATTATCCACGATGTTTTCTATCCAAAAAGACGAAAAAATTTAAAATTCCATCAACTTTAAATTGTCGTCTGCAGCTTCTTTCAATTTGGACCGGTCTAAAATTTTGCTGTGTTGGAATGGGTTAAACATGGATGGTTTATGTCTAAAATGTTTCTTAATATAGTGTTTTCGCAAATCAGAATAAGACGGACAAAGGAGGATAAAATGGTACTCATCTTCAACTTCACCTGTGTCACAATATCACAAATTCTTTGGTTGTATTCTATTCTGTGTGCGCCGTAACGACCCGTTTCTGCTTTAAGATTGTTTGAAGATATTCGAATTTTTGCAATGTATTTGAAAACGTTCCTAGGTAATAAGGTAATATACTCTTCGATGACGAATAAATCGTTAATGCTTTTGTAAATCCTTGTAGAATTGACTTCTTTAATCGAACAGGTCCAATTTTGGATAAATATATCAAGATCTCTCCCTTTAAAGATTAAAGGGAATGATTTATTATCAATAGTTGATTGATTATTCCATATATCAGAATAGAGTCGAAAATTTTTGCTCTTAGTAAATTTTCTGAATCAGGAACTGTAATTCTATCTTACCCTATGTTTATTCTCGAAATACTAAATATAACTGACTTCTGATTGATCATGTCTCTTTATCAAATATCTCTTTATTGGAGTAACCAGGTTGTTCATTTTCACATGATGGTATACGATTAAAAATAGATAATAATATCTGTATAAGGACGGTGATTGTTTTTCTTTCATAACATAAGTCCAAAGCGCAACGTTTAGACCAGGGTAAGCATGCACTTACAACGCAGTCCAGCCAAAGTCGAAAATTTTCTATGAACTTGGGCAGCAATAATTCAGAAATAAGTAATAGGACATGTTTTTGCAAAATATCTTTTTCATCATGATAACCGCGAGTTTGGACAGGTCTAAAATTTACCAAAACAGGAAAAGGTTGAGCTTCGACTATCAAAACAATCCTTCGTTCTGATTGGATAAAAACGGAACTACTTCTTGGAAATTGAAAATGTTTTCTGCAGATTCTTTCACTTGGACCAGTCTAAAATTGTGCTGCTTGGGAATGGTTGAAATGGATTTAATTTGAAAAACAACCAAACAGTAGGGTAGAAAATATTACGAAAAAGAAGAAATTGCTTGTCAAAAGCGATTTCATCTTTTTCTACAAGGTTTCTGCATTATAAAAGCACAGGGATAAAAAACAAAGCGAACAAACAAACAAACAAAATAAAAACCAAAATAACAACAACAAATAAATTAAAAACAATAAAAATAAAATAAAACAACAAAAACCACACACACAAAAAAACCCAGGTGTTGAAGAGGAAAGGGTTAAAAGAAATAACGAATATAATTGGTCGCTTAAATGCAACCTAGGTTGATGGAAGCCGCCAAATAGAATTACGTTTTGACAGTTCAATGGGCAAACATGTCCAATTAACAGGATCCTTTATTGGGGGGGTGATGCTGGTCGCTTAATGAAAGTGGCCGCATAATAGAGGTGGTAACACATGAGAGATTGGCTGTACTAAAAGAATAGATAAAAAAAAAAAAAAAAGATAAAAATCGCCATCGCCAACTTTAACTAACGACGCAAGTATCCCTGACCGATAACTTCCGTGTTACTATCACTTTCACGAGTAATTAGTTTGGTACAGATGTTCTTCAAAAATGTTAACAAATCACTATCACTATGAAATGTAATTAACCCATTCCAAAACAAGCCTACCTTTTTACGCACCTCAAGAAAAGAGCTTCGGAAAACATTGTGGAAAATAAAGAAATTGCTTGTTACAAGCAATTTCTTTATTTTACACAATGTTTTCTACCCAAAAAGACAAAGATTTTTAAAAATTCCTATAACAAAAAATAGTCGTCTGGAACTTCTTTCAATTTTCTTGAGTGGGAAAGAGTTAAACGCACGTATGATAAATTTAAAACCCGGGTGTACTTTCATTTTCATAAAATCAGATGCCTTATTTGTAAAATTAGCCACAAATTTAATTGTAACGTATACAGGATGCATAAAAAGCATAACTCTTTAAGCGAAAAGGGTCCCATGGGAAGTCCGTGAAACAAATATTCGAAAAAGAGAATGGATCGAGCAGAGGTCGCATTTAATAAATAAATATATTGAAAGGTAGAATCATCATTCTAGATTCAGAAAATTTTGATTTTATTATTGAGAAAACATAGTGGAAAAAGAAGAAAATTTTTGTAACATGCAATTTCTTCTTTTCTCATATTATTTCTACCCTGTAGGTTGGTTAGTTATCAAATTGCACTCTCTTTTAGTTGAAGTCTGCAACTTCTTTCGAATAAGACAAGTCTAAAGTTTTGAAAAAGTATGAAATGGTTAATGGCGCGAATTTCGCAGTCTGATAAGGGTGGACACTTTTCACATTTCCCAGAAGTACCTAAAGACTCGAAATACTTGAATTATTATACATATTTAATTTGAAAGCGATGAGTCAAGCCGTTCGCTTGGGGGTGAACAGGTATCCATTGATTCCAACTTCGGACCATCGGGTCAAATGTTCATTTCCGAGTTACAGATGACAAAGAAATTTGATAGAGTGGAAACCTTCTAAGTGCAAGCTTGATAATCATCATTCACTGTTAAACTGAGTCACTTGTGTACAGACATTATACTGATTCTTCCTTTTAAATTATTCTTTCAGTTACTTGCATGAACAAGTTTCGACAAAATGATTGAATGGGGTTTAACGCCGCTTTTAACAAATTTCAGTCATATCGCGGCGGCTTGAGCATCCAACAATTATTCCTGGTATATCTCGCATCAGTACCACTGTTACATCCTTTCCTAGCCTCCAGCTGCTATCCCACGTAGGTTTACGATTATCCACCCATTGGTGAGATACAAATGTCGAAAAGGATATGTGCCGCCGCCGAGGATCGAACCCATGACACCCAAAGATCGAGGAAATGAAGTAAAAAACAAGAATGGCTGGTCTCTAACACCCAATATACAGGCGACATAATTTAAACACGTGCATTTCCTGTGAGTCACTGTTTATCTAGCCTTCTTTCCTTGTTGACATTTCTCTGCAACCCCGCAAATATCTTGCGCGTGATGTAATTCGATTTTAGTATTAGGTTGAGCGTCGCTTTAATTATGTTAAATTCCTAATACATCTCAGCGAAGTGTGGTTATCAATCGGTAAAAAACCCCAAAACCAAACCAAAACAAAACAAAAAAAAAATAAAAACAAAAACAAAACAAACAAACAAACAAACAAACAACCCCCCCCCCCAAAAAAAAAGTCCTCTAAAGTATCATGCACCAATCGCGAACGTCAATCAAATGTCACGTTAACCAATGAAGTCATTCATAGAGACTGGAAGTTAACTTAGAACTCCTACATTGATCGACATCTATGTGAAGCATTTTTGTTGGTTTGGCGACTTAAACTTCTTAGAGGAAATCTGGTCGTTTTATAGAATGTGACTTTTCCTGGCAGGTTAACTTTCAATGGCAATCAGCTCTGGCGAAAATGATCCTTGGTGACCCTTTATCACATTCCCAAAAGACACTTTGATCTTTGAAAAACCTGATTTTTATCGGCTGATCTAATCTCCATATTATTATATCAGAATCTGTTGGGTGAGTTGCAATCGACTTCCACATGAATGTTTCGATCTTTGTTTTACTTTTACTCAGATTTCAAGAAATTTTGATCGGTCTGAAAAACATGGCTTTGGTTAGTGAGGCTTGTTTGTATATTTTCGGGATATCGTGAAACTGTTGATTTCCTTACTCCCTGTTTATTTAAATTCATATCGGTTGAGGCGCACGAGCGCCTCTTGTTTTATTGTCGACTCATACAAACTTTCTATCATCCAGAAAAGTTTATTTAACCCTTTCCAGTTTCTTAAATTCTAGACTGGTCCAAATTGAAAGAAGTTGCAGACAACAATAAAGATTGGATGTAATTTGAAATGAAACCATCCCATGTGGTAGGAAATATTGTTTAAAAAAAGGAGAAATTGCCTGTCACAAGCAAATTCTTCTTTTTCCACAATGTTTTTTCAAGTATAAAATAGCAGCGACGTAAAATCCCGGTTTTGTACAGGAAAGGGTTAAAGGTTTTGATAAACAATAAAACAAACGAAAACCATACGAATTTGTGACAAGCTTAAATTTTAGCTCCTATGATCATCAAATTTCACATATCGTCACCAGACGATAGGTTTTCAGCGTTCGTTTTACCCATTACTGTCGGACTGACAATCTAGAGGTCCCGGGTTCGATCCCCGACGGCGGCACTCATCCTTTCCGACTCTCACCAATGGGTCGATAATCGTAGACCTATGTGGGATAGCAGCTGGAGGCTAGGAAAGGATGTAATGGTAGTACTGGTGTGAGAAATACCAGGATTCCATTGTTAGGTGCTCCAGCCGCCGCGATATAACTGAGAGATTGTGAAAGCGGCGTAAAACCCCATTCAAACAAATCAAATTTACCCATTACTAGACAACAGAATTTCAGTTTGGTCCAAATTCAAAAAAGTTGCCGACGACATTTTTTAGTTTGTTGGATTTTTTAAAATCTTTATCTATTGTGGTAGAAAACATTGGGGGTAATGAAAATTTGCCTATAACAAGCATTTTCTTCATTTTCCACAATGTTTTCAAGTTTTCTAGGGACGTGTATGGACGGGATTGTGTGGGAAAGAGTTGAAGTACGACGAAATTTTAGACTTTGCATATTCTTAAAGTTAAAAACTTCAAAGTCATGTGAATCTAAAAATAATAAAACACATAGGATGAAAGGTATTGCTAGAAAAGAAGAAATCCCACGTGAGCGTAAAAACAAGAGATTGCCAAGGGACCTTGTGTCATTAACAATTTCATTTAAGAGATGAAGAGAAAATTTTATTGTTTTCATGTAGGTATTAACCGAAAAAACTAATCACACTTCATGAATACGCGAAACGGATTCATCCATGAGTGTGATTAGCTTTTTCGGTTCATACCTCCACGAAAACAAAAAAATATTCCCTTCATTTCTTATAATTTAATAGCATCGAGCGAAAATTGCAAAAACTTCACAAATTTTGATACTTTTTTGTATGGGACTATTTTTTGCGGAATCATACAAAATTACTGCGGGCTCAAAAATTTTGTTAATGGAGCTGTGAATAATTTTTTCGACCAATCAAACCGCCCTTTTTAGTTAAACGAAAAACTAAATTATAGGAGCGTAAAGTAACGGTAAAGTAAAAACTCATTGAGCTCTGTTGATAGCTGCTCACTCAAAGCGTCTTTAGATGGTCTTTGGACATTTTAAATACCCTATATGGCTGCTCACTGCCTGCACTTTTACACAGTAGTAATATGGTGTATCGTTTGGGTCAAAACTCCACTAAGTCGCCGAAGCCAAAAAAGACAATGATATCCGTAGTTGTACTCTAAGATTGAACCTGCACGCGTAATTCATCGCACCTTCATTTTATGTTCGATTTTATGTTCATTTTATACGAATTCACGCCCGGTATTTTACAGCGCAAAGATAAACTTTGTTGGTTTCTACTCTTACCGATGGGCGTATAATCCTAAATTTAGATGGGATGTGCAGCTGGGGGCTCGGAAAGGCTGTAATGGTAGTATTGGTGTGAGATATATCCGCGATATAACTGAAATACTGTTAAAAGCAGTGTTAAACCCCATTTAAATAAATATTGTTTATGCCTATATTATTTACTAGAGCACTGGCGACATAAAGTGGAGTCGATTAGTGGCCATTTGGTAGAATTATTCGAAATATCTCACACAGGCAACAATGTGTTTGTTTAAGGCAGTCAGAACTGTAGTCAAGGTGTTAAAAGGGAAGATCACTTTCTTATCAGACGCAGATGAAATTTTACAACAATTCGGACCACATTATTTAGATTCTATGGACAGAGCTTGAAATATGTGAAAATCAACATGGCTTTAATGAAGGGACGTCTGCTATGTGAGTTTTTGGTTCAATAATTTATCTTAGCTTCGTCTATTAAGGTTCGAGCGATTTGATTGACTGATTTTTTTCATACCTCCAGGAACGAAATTCTAAAGACGCAACTACTTTGCATGCTTGCCCACAAAATACATCCACAGAGTTTTACTCAAAACTAGTATAATATTTCTTTGTTTTTGCTTGATAGAGTAAGATTATACTAAATCTTAGACTGGTCTAAATTCACCAAGGTTGCAGATGACAAGTCGAACTGTGTGTACAAAAAAAAACAAAAAAAAAAAAAAAAAAAAATAGTAATAATAAATAAAAAAAAAATGATTTACAGGATGGAAAACATTGTGGAAAAAGTCAAAGTTGCTTGATACAAGCGATTTATTATTCAACCACAATGTTTTCCCCTCTAAAAAATATTTTATCTTGGAAACCAGTGATTGTGCGGAAAAGAATTAAGAACTCCTCGACCACTTTCATTTAGTAGCAGCCATATTTAGTTATTGGCCAAGTCGTAAACACGGTAAGTACCGACCCTTACAAGACAACGCTCTTTTGCTGATTGTCTTGGTGAATGTCTATTCTACCTAACTGAACCTTTACATTAGAAATTCCAGTTTGCGTGCTTATACATATTTAGATGTAGGAAGGGTGGCCTATTACCCATTCCCACACAGTCCCTTCTTTTTACGCCCCCAAGAAAAAAGCCGTGGAAAATATTGCGGATAATGAGGAAATTGCTTGTATCAAGCAATTTCTTCATTATTCAAATTTTTTTCCATCAATAAAGACAAAAATAATCAAAATTCCATCAGCTTGAAATTGTCGTCTGCAGATTCTTTCAATTTGTACCAGTCTAAAATTTTGTTGTGTTTGAATGGGATAACTCAGGTAAAATCTTTAAAATCGTTTTAATGGTCTTTGATAATTTTTGAAATATTTTATGAAAATGCTCTTTGTATACTTATATAAACTTAACAGAAATGAAATGATATAAAAGGTAACACAAATCTTTCAGCAATGACAGCAAAATGCGTTTAAGAATTTAAATCAATGTATCGTTACTAGACTTAAAGTGATTAACATATGTCAATGAAATGACAATGGGGAAAACAACAACAACAAAAACGGCAAAGACGACGAGGACGACGACAAAAATGCTTTATTGGCTTTAATTTTATGATATTTGTCTATGAATATTTGGATCAGCCCTCTTCTTTTTACTGAAATCCTGGTTCTGCATTCACGAATCAGTCAAGATCAAAGTTTGAATTTAACAACGAGGACTATGATTTGTCGACACAATTTTCGTCCAATCAGAGCCCTTGTTATGAAAATTTAATCAATCTTTTGTATTGGCGGATCGCCGGCCACTCCAACTGATCTAATCATGGCAAATCAAATGGTGTAATAGACTACATTATTTTGTAAAGTATGTGGTCAGGTTCACAGATGAAACCGGCGAATCGTTTGTTGGCAACCTAAACGTCGTAACATCAGCTTGAATAATCTATAGTTACGACGTTTAAGTCACCAAGCAAACAAACAAACTAACAAACAAACTAAAGGTAGATTACATAAATGTCGGGGTTCAAAGTTCACTTTCAGTAAAAAAGAAGGGTTTGATTAGCTTTTCGTTTTTTTTTTTTTTTTTTTTTCTGAATGCCAATAGCGATCCTACAATAAGACTGATGATTGGACTCTATTTATCGAGAGACGGATCCCAAATGCATATCTTTTTTCACAAAACATGAACTAAGATATTTTGTATTTTTTATCATATAGGTGTCATTTGCCTTATCAGTGTCATTCACCTGTCCATCGCAAACGGTGAGTATGCTTTCAATATTGGCATTTCTTATTTCTTTAAATACATCGTATTGATTCTATAAAATTTTACAGGAACTCTTGTTATGGACCGGAAACATCCCATTACCGAATACGTTAACAATGTGAGCTTGAACGCTCATACAAACAGGCAACTCAAAAATGAATCGGAATATTACATTGTATATACCAACTTGGATAATGAATCGATTGTCGGCAGCTTGTGTAATCCGCACAGACTGACCAGGGTCTATTCTTTTCGCACCTCCGAGAATGTTACTTTTCTTGTAGGGGTCAAAAGTGTCTATTTCACGAAGAACCTAATTGACCAATCGCGGCTCTCAATCGAAAACCAGACAACCAAAATGAATCATTCATAGAGACTAGAAATTAACTTTGAACTCCAACATTGTTCACAATTTATGTGAAGCATTTTTGTTGGTTTGGCGATTTAAACGTCGTAACTACAGCTTGAAGAAGATGTAGTTATGACGTTTAGGTCGCCAACCAATCATTCTACATTTTGATTACTTGCAACTGATAATGAATAACGCCTTTTAAAATCGAAGTGGAACTTCCTGTCGGGGTCAACTTGCGGGGCCAACGGAGTGAGTGGGCGGTGCCAGCGATTGATCGTAATCACTCTGCCACGGTAATTTGAATGAGGATCGAAACGCCATTATTTTGTATAATATATGTTCTGAGTAAAATTAAACGCGAATCATTGGTTGGCAACCTAAACGTCGTAACTACATCTTAAAGAAGCTGTTGGTTCGACGTTAATGTCGCAAGCACATAAAAATGGTTGACATAGGCCTATAGATGTCAGAGTTCATCATTAAGTGGTCTAATTGAATGATTTGATTGGTTAAACAATTTTTTTTATTGACGTTGTAGTCAATTTGTCTTTTTTAGGTGCAAGTGTAATTGCTTATGATTGTTTAATGTTTCTTTTTCTTATTATTTTCTTCAGACGTGCTTCCAAAAGGTCTTAAATGTATCTCGTGTAATGGTAGACTCAGCCTATTGGATTGTAATGAAATAGAAGTATGTTCCCATGACGATGAGGTAAAACCATTTATTTCCAATAAGATCTCTTGTCAGACTTTCTCTGGTGAAACTATAGATGTACAAGTTATAGTAACATGTCAAAGGCGAATTTTGTCTACACAGGTTTAAACAAAATTTACCTTTTGCTGTCACCAGTGACTTGTACATCTAATTCACTCGTTATATGAATTTTCATAACACATCTTGTATAGACAAATGAGATTGAATTACGGAAGGTTCCTTGCATTATACCAATTATCTCACTCGATAACGATTTTGCGATATCTTTCCTTTGTCATGCTTAACCCAGAATATTCCTGTTTGGCAAAAGGTATGGACAAAGATCAGCCTGCACATCTTTTTCTAGACCTCCTGCTTGCCCCATTTGAAGCAAGAATTGTTTGTATATAAGGAGTATTTTAAAATAATCATTACCCCCAAATCAGTGGTTTCTGTGTATTCAGCTCTTTGATTTTAAGTCAAATTTGTAGGTGGTTGAATTCATCATGACAAGGGTTAATATATTTATTGGCGATTTAGTAATATTTTAATTTTCATACTAAAATTTCTGAAGCTGGTATGTGATTTATCGTTTTCTTTACTTGTTCTGTTTCGGATGAGGATAAATTGCAAATTTGTGAATTTTGAAATGTTAAACGTTGCAAAGCGATAATAATTTTTCCGAAGAGACGTCAAATCTTTTTGTTTTTTTAACAAATAAGAATATTCACTACGAAAAAAAGTCCTTGTCATGTTGAAAAGCGCTAGATTCGATTATTTTTTGGTGACATTAATTCATACCGCTTTTAGCGTTTTGTTTTTTTTTAAGTTAAGTGATGTCTAACACAAGAAAGTCTCTTCCATAGTAAACATTAACTCATGACCACACGAGAAAATGTAGGACTGGTCCGAATTGGAAGTATTTGTAGTAGATTATTTCAAGTTGGTGTAATTTAGAAAATGCATTTTTCTATTACCTACAGTGTTTTCCAAAACTTTTTTCTTTGGGGCCGTCAAAAGCGCGATTGTGTGGAAAGGATTTAAATGGCAGATAGAAATCAATTTCTAGCACTAAGTCAGTGTATTTTACCAGTTGTCTAAAAAGCTTAAATTTAACTATATAGTTTTTCTTCTTTGATCATTACACCTCTGTTTTCAAGAAAGTAGTTTTTCACTTTGTCTTCTGTTTTGCTCTAGATATGTTATGTAGAGGAGGTCCTAGATAAAGGAGGAGAGGTCGTAATTAACGCTGGATGCAGGAAACAAGCTGTAAGAGATACTGTTTGTCGACTTCCTTTCCTTTACTTCGTGGTTTGATGAAAAGAAAAATCAGCTTAGAATGTACCTCTAAAATGTTTAGATACTTTATGGATTTCAATTCAAAATTTACGAATAATTCCTTGCTTTACCCATTCCGACACAACAAATTTTATGACTGGTCCAAATTGAAAGAAGTTGCAGACGACAATTTTAAGTTGATGGATTTTTCTTTTTGTCTTTTGGATAGGAATCATTGATGAAATTCATTCATTCACGATGTTTTCCAAAGTTTTGATTGTATGGGAAAGGATTAATTCAGTCAGTATATAGCGATCAATGTAGTGGTAAATGATAAGAAATACAATTGAACGTAAATAAATACTGTTGATTTCAGAAGTTTTATCTGAGAAATTTAGTGAAACATTTATGGATTTCATTTGTGCCACTTTTAGAAAATCATTCCAGTAATAAATAATAAGAAATACAATTGAACGTAAACAAACAATGTTTATTTCAGAAGTTTTATCGAAATATTTTAATGAAACATTTATAGATTTCCTTTGTGCCTCTTTATTACTGAAATTTGCACACTGAATGCAATAAATCAGAACTTAGACGACTTTTAGAAGAAGTCTGCATTTCAGTATCGAAACATATATTTGTACCCTGGCTTCTTTCTTTCTCTTGAAACTATGAACATTCGCAAATAACTTATTCCCGTTGTTTTTGTTATATAAACATATTTTATGAATGCATGTAGATTTGTGATTCGAAAGGATGCTTCAATGCTACCACGAGGTCGAGACGTGACATTATGGAGAGAGCCAAAAGATCTAATACAGGAGAACAAATATGTCATCATTGCTGTGATACGGAGCTTTGTAATATGTTTGGGTGTTCAGAAACAAGTGAGTTTATTTTAGCCATTACTTAAAAACCAGGTATTCCATTTGATAGAGAACTTTGAAACCTTTGTAGATGCTCAAAAACCAGGAAGTTTAATTTATCTGACGGATCTTCGCTATCAATTAAGAAGTCGATCGGCCAATCAAATTTTTAAATTAAGGCCAGACGTGAACTTTGAACTCCAATATCTATATTGAACATTTTATTCGGTGACTTAAACGCCGTAACTAAAGGTTATCCAGCTACGGCGTTTAGGTCGCCAACTTTCCGTTTTATTTTAACAAGCTACCGACCATGAATTTCGAAAAATTAAGAGTCAGTGGGCGTGGATGCCGGTTCGTTAATCTTTAGCATGTATATAGTCAGCTCGAGCAGCTCAGTTCATAGAGCATTTGACTTTAAACCCCAAGATCACGGGTTTGAGCAGTGGGTTGACCGTACTAGCAAACCATTTGTCTTTCGGATTAGACGTTAACCGGGGCCCCATGTGACGATGCTATCCATCGAGAAAGAAATAGGCGGAGTTCTCAGCAGTTTCGTCCTCTACCCTTGCACTATCCGTAGTAACAACTAACCATATTCCTGGGGCGTCGCTCGAATTGGCATGTGCTTCGCTAGCGATGATATATTAACGGAAAAACACATACGTGTTTAAGTGTCTAGAGGAAAGTACAATTTTACCTGTGTCCTTTTTAGTGAAAAATGTCTTCCCGTGAACTGCATAAAACAGTAACACTTATTTGCCCCCCCCCCAAAAAAAAAAAAAAAAAAAAAACACAACAAACAACAAACAACAACAACGACAACAAAAAAAAACCCAGAAGTCAATCAAAGATGGAGTTTTGCATGTCTTCATGAATTCGTTTGATTGCTAATTCAGAAATCCACAAAGTACGACTATGTTTCGAGACTGGTAACCTGTGCAGTCTCCTACAGTCTGACCAGAGTTGATATTTTTCGTACTTTCTACAATATCGCAATTCGCTTGCCCGGCCATGAATATAAAATAACTTTATTAGTCCAGAAACAGTGCTTTTGTCTCATCACAATAAAGTTCTAATTTAACCCATTACCTCACAGTACCGCCTTCTGACGCCCTAAAGATATACAGTTCTGGAAATCATTGTAGGGAAAGAATAAATTGCTTGTAACAAGAAATTTCACGCTTAATACCACAACGTTTTATATCTTTTTGTGCACTCATATGTATGTTCGAAGTGTTTGTAATATTTTGTACGTTCAAAAACTTTGTTTGAATATTTACATGCTCTCCGAACTTTTGAGGAGATATCGAGGATTAGTTGCATTACTGTTCTAAGTGACTATACACTGTATTCACACTTACAACAAAATCGTAATAAATAGGGAATATTACAACAGTGTGTTTTTCTATGCGTTGTTATCGTGTTCGAGAATCGTGTGTTGGTATTTTTTTATTGGATGAGACCGAAGGTCGAATCCAATAAAAAATACCTACACACGTTTCGAGAACACGATAACAACAAATAGAAAAAAAACACACTGTTGTAATATTCCTTTTATTATATACCTTTTCGGATATGACATTAAGAAATTTCTCTTAAATGATTAAGAAATATTCAACTTTCCAAAAAAAAAAAAAAAAAAAAAAATAGAAAAAAAAAAAAAAAAAAAAAAAAAAACCGAACGTCAATACACAAAAATGGAGTCCGTGTTTAACGGTACTCGACGAATACGGTTTTTTCTGTCGTGTTTTATTAGATAGCCAGATTTTAATTCATATCATTTATAGGTATATAATAAACCCTCTATATACGTACCAGTAAATTTCTACAAAACGGAATAGAGTAGTCGAGTATTGTCATTCTTTTTATTAGCTTAAAAGTTACAAATAGAGCCATGTCTCATCGCTTGAAGCGTCCTTTAGTTACCAATCTTTGTTTACAAAATGATTGGCACTAATCCTGGGATGATATTTACTAATTCCGATTCACACATTAAGATTATCCTATTTGAATCTCGGTCTTGTTTAGATGATATCTAACCGTTCTTTGGTAAGGATAAATTGGTGATAAACGGTCTGGTATGTAAAACATGATCAATATCGCAGTAGGAAGGCGGCGAGTAAGGGAGAAAAAACTGTATTTTTTTTTTCATTTTTAAAATCTTAATTATCATCTATGGAACCCAGGGTTGATCCATTAGTATGGCATTATTGGTGCAGAACAATTGACTTGTAATGGGAGATTACCTTAACCCACTCCCACACAAGAAAAATTTAGACTGGTTCAAATTGAAAGAAAATGCAGACGACAATTTTAGTTTGATGAAATTCTAAAATTCTTTGTCTTTTGGGGAAGAAAACATAGTGGACATTGAAGAAATTGCTTGAATCAGGCAATTTCTTCAATGTCCACAATGTTTTCCAAAGTTATTTTCTTAAGGGGCGTAAAAAGGAGGGATTGTGTGGGAATGGGTTGATTGGCCTGTGAAATCTTCAAACTATTTTCGATGTGGGGTGACGAGACAGTACCTTGGTTTTGAATGCATTTACTATAATTGATCAATCGCGGCTGTCACCCGATGAATTTATCGACCAATCAAATCATTCATTCAGCCCGGTATTGAGATTTAAACTCCAACATTGCTTGTCATTTGTGTGAAACATTTTTTTGTTGTTTGGCGATTCAAATGTCGTAACTACAGCTTATTCAATCTGTATTTACGACGTTTAGGTCGCCAACAAACGATTCTACTGTTTTATTACATGCTACTGACTATAGTCGTTGCAAAGTAACGCCGTTTAAAATCGAAGCGGGACTTCCTGCGTGGCCAAAGTAGAAAGTGGGCGGGGCCAGCGATTGTGTATTATGTTTACTAGTTCAGGTTTATTGTTTGTTTCAAGATGAAATCGACAGCCTGAAGTACAGACGATGTGTTGTTTGCAATTTAATTGATCACCCAAAACATTGTCACGTGATAAAGACTTGTGATCCAGGAGAGGTAAGGCAAACTTGTTTATATTATGCAATGCAACTATCATCTTCTGAATACTTCGCGACGAGATAAAATATTGCCCTTGGGAAGCTTGTATGGAGGCTTCGTGATATATGTTACCAAAGTATACAAAGACTTATTTAGGAATGGCGGAAGTAAATCACTTTCGCGCCATCTGTCAGCATTTTGTCTACATGGACTGCAAGTTAGGGCATGTTATAAAAGATCAATGTCGATCCTGATTGGTCATTAATATCGCAGGTGAAAACCAATGTTTTTTTTTCTGGAAACGTTTTGTGGTTCTTCAACAAACAGCCGGAGATTGTCTCCATATTTACCTTTCCAGAGTCATGTTCGGACATAGGCTAATTTCCTGAGAATTGCCATAATTTATAGATGCGAAATGAAGGTCTCCTTAAAAATTGGGTCAAAGGTCATTGATAAAAGGGACCATCATATATAAATCCTTAATTATTTGAGGATGCGAATGATTTCTCTTCATTTTGATATAAGCCTTGGTTGTGTTGCAAACTCATGGACCGAGCAATGAGAAAAAATGTTATAATGATCATCTATGGGAAATGATTTACTTACATCTAACCTATTTAATGTGGTTCAGGGAAGGTATTTCAGAGTGACTTTGTCATGTATTACAGTCATGTCATTCAGCAATTCCAATTCTGTAGTACGATTGAAAATTCGTCGTCTACTTGTTTGTAGTAGTGTATCCAATGCTAATTTGAAATCGTTCGTTTGAGTATTCTTTTAATCCATTCCTTTCATGGGGTGTCATGGGTTCGATCCTCGGCAGCAGTACATATCATTTTCGACATTTCTTTCTAACCAATGGGTGGATAATCATAAACCTAATTAGGAAAGCAGCTGGAGGCCAGGAATATATATAATGGTTGTACTGGTGCGATATATAACATGAATCGATTTATCGTTGCTCCAGACGCCATGATATTACTGTAACTTGTTAAAAGCGGCGTTAACCCCATTCAAACAAACAGAACAAATTAACCCATTCCTACTGACTGACGCGTTTACTACCTTCAAGAAAAAAAGCTTTAGAAAACATTGTGGAAAATGTTTTCTACTACAGAAGACCCCCTCCCCATAACATTAAGAAAAGTATTTCATCTGTCGCTTCTTTGAATTTGGACAAGCCTAAAATTTGTCGTGTGGAAATAGGTCACGCCAAAGAGTTTGGCCGTTAAAATTATTTTTCTACGACCGGAAGCTTGCCAAAAACAACTGCTTTTCAAGACGCAGCTTATCAGACTAAATAGATTATCAAATTAAACCAATTAATTTCCTTTTGCCTTGCTTTCCGACTTTAATTATGTTATCATGGTAAATATAATAATGAATTTTATGTTACAATACAATTAAAAAAATATTCCCGTCATCTCTTAGATATGTGCATAATATTTACAACATACATGAACAAAAAGTAATTTGAATATTTTATTTTTGAAACAATTATTAAATAAAGTAGACTGTTGTTCTACCGTGAACCTTTATAGAAGTCGTTGGTGGGCGAAATATAGTAAATACAGCATTACTCAAGCTGTATTTACGATATGTTGGTCGCTAGCTGATGATATATTTTCTAAACTTGTCCTACTGAATAAACCCCTTTATAAAATTGTGTTAAAATCAAAGTACTGAAAGCAAAGAAGGCACGTATTTTAGATAATAACAATAATAATAATAATAATAATGTCTTTATTTTATGAAGGTAAAACACTAAGACAATTATTTCAAATAGAACAATTTGAAAATAAATCTTTTTTACAATGTTGCCTTCACTGAAAGAAAATTAATTGAATGTGATGATTTAATAAAAAAAATATTACCACGCCATAACCATGCTGAAAGAGTAACAATATGCGATGACGTAAAAATGATGACATATTATGAAATTACGATGGATGGGTTTGATGGGAACAAATTAAAAGAATACATGCATTATTAAGTTCTTGGACAGTCACATCCTGTACTTAAATGATTTAAATAATCTGCTTGGTTAATTGATTTGTTTAATAGCAGATGCTGTTTGAATTTGTTTTTGAAGCTAGATAACGATTTCTAATTGAAATAGGGATTTCATTCCACACACTCATGCTACAGTATGAGAAAGATCGTTTCTTGTACAAGGTCTTATATTTCAAGTGTGTGATGTCACTATGTGCAGCTGATCTTAAGCTATAGTTAGTGTTGTTACAAAATGAAATGACCTCATTCATATATTCTGGTGATAGGTTGTTATAACACTTAAAAATTAAGACACCAGTGTGATAATTACATCGTTTTTCAAAAGTCAACCAATTTAGTTTAGTAAAAAGTTCAATAGATGGTGTTCTTGGCGCAGAGCCAAAAATAACGCGAGCTGTTCTTTTTTGGAGTACAGATAATTTAGAGGTCTTATATTTAGCACTTTTCCACCAAACTGTACAGCAATAGTCAAAGAGAGGAAGTATATACGAATTGTAAAATAGTTGCTTCATTTCTAGAGTGAGATAGTTCGAAATTCGTTTGAGCAAACTAATTTTACTGTTAATTTTAGAGGTAGTTTTGTCAATATGGATATTCCAGGACAGATGTTTGTCAACATGTACACCCAAGATCTTATGAGACTCAACGACTTCAACGCAAACATCATTTATTTTTAAACCTAGCTTAATATTCTTTAATCTATATTTTGGTCCGACACGCATACATTTGGTTTTAATTGGATTGACAAGCATGTTATTATTTGAACACCATGACAGTATAGATTGCCAACCATTTTGTAGGTTGGTTTGTATTTCATTAATGTTTACTCCAGACTTGAATCGGTAGTTATTTAGAAAATTAATTGCATAATCAATACTGGCTTTAACGGGACGAGCGGGAGGTCTAGACAAAGATCAGACTGCACATATGTGCAGTCTGATCTTTTTCTAGACCTCCTGCCTAAACAGGATTATCCGAATTCATCATGACAAGGGTTAATAGAGATTTACCTTCGACAGAAAAGTATATATATATGTATATAGACTCGCTCCCAGTCTCACTGATATTTATATTCTAGTTGAAAAGTTTCTTTTCTCTAGCTATTATATTTCTCTTTTTATATTTCTCTGTTTGGCTGATCAGTGTTTGTCAGTTTGTGAGACGTAAGGGGTTGATCTCAATGAATGAAATGTACTTGCATGATTGATCTATCTTACTTACTTTCAAGTCCACACTTACTGACAGCCTGGGAGACAGGCTGATAAGCTTTGTGTCATGAGGGGGGAAAATGTGCGTGATTGTCATAACTTTAATGATGATAAGAAATAATGATAATGATAGTAGTTATGATGATAATAGCCATGATAATGATGATAACGATATTACCTTTCAGTACTGCTACACATCTCTAAAGGTTCGCTCGACCGGCGTCGGCACTGTCAAAAGATATGACACAGGCTGCATGAAACAAAAGGTGAATTTTAACATTTTCTGATCTTCTTGATATGCTGTTTTTTTTTAAAATTCATCTAACCTACTTGTGATATATTTCGGATAAAGGGGTAAGACCAAATGTTCAATTACTTACATTTGTCCCCTGTAAAATCCTCAGCGTTGTTCTATGGGTACTCAGGAAGATCAAGGACTTCATCAACTTGATTTTTAAAGAGGCGCATACAAGTCGAACAAATATAAAACAATACACCCAATAAATGTTTCGAGTCATTATAATATCACCCATGTAATATCTCAAATATTCAACAAGCTCATCTGACTAACGAGTCATACCGTCGGTGGGCGAGCAAAATCTCGCAACTACAGCTTGAATAAAGCTGTAGTTACGGCATTTGGCTCGCCAAGCTGTAGTTACGATATTTTGCTCGTCCAACGACCACATGTCTGTCTTAAATTCATATATAATAACCCCTGTTCTGTCACTATAGGTATGCGACCTTTTAGAGGAAACACACCAACACCAAAGAACAGCAGACAGAAAGAGGAGGTCTTATGTGGAATTGTATTCTGAATGTTGCAAATCTCACAT
This sequence comes from Fragum fragum, assembly GCA_946902895.1. NCBI lineage: Eukaryota > Metazoa > Mollusca > Bivalvia > Cardiida > Cardiidae > Fragum > Fragum fragum. The sequence continues at coordinate 20,860,432 of OX336380.1, forward strand.
GTGTAACAGGAATATACCGCTTGATTCAGGTCAGCATCTAGTCGACAAGTTTACTTTCATGTTAAGCAAAATTCAAGATCGTTTCTCAATGCTAGTGTAATGATTTATTCCAATTGGATAATGCTTGATTATAATGTCAATTCTGTGGTGTACGAAATATTTTATTACATTTCCAGTTGACGAAATTTCAGATTGGTCCAAAGTGATAGATAGTTGCAGACGGCATTTTACATGTTGCCCATTCTCGAACCTTTGAATCAGAAAAAGATAAAATATTGCGATAAAGGAGGAAAATGCTTGTTATAAGTATTTTCTATTTTTCTTTAAATGTTTCCTATGTCTTATTTCTTCAGCGCATGGAATGCAGGATCTTATAAGAACAGTTTAACCTATCCCCACACAATGACGCTTTGAACGCCCCCAAGAAAAAAGGCTCAGAAAACATTGTGGAAAATGAAGACATTGCTTATTTCTTCATTATCCACAATGTTTTTTACACCAAAGGTCAAAGATGTAAAAAATCCCACTAACTAAGTGCTGTCTCCTGCAACTTCTTTAAATTTTTGTCGTCAGGTATGGGTTAATTAAAAGCGAATTGTGACTTTGAAGCACTATAAAATTTCATTTCAAAAATATATTCATATGCTTTCAGTATTCTCAAATTAACATGTTTTTAATCGTTTATATAGCTTAATTTGAACTATGAATGTACTTGCTACCATACATACAGACGATCTCAGCCCTTTCCTGTTCAATTCCTTGGTTTTTAGTCCCTTAGATTTCAAAAATGAGGAAAAATTGTGGAAAAAAGATGAAATTGCTTGCAAGAATTTCTTCTTTTCGACCATATTTTCTACCCTACTGAATGCTTTTTCCCAAATCTAATCGTCTTGAACTTTCGTCTGCAAAATCTTTTAATTTGGACAGGTCTAAAAAAATTTAAACAGGAAAGAATTAAGAAGAATCACATATTGATCGGCTCAGTCGTTCAGATATCAATTGCTATGTTATATTACTTCTTAGTAAAATTCGCATAATAAAATGTTTTTATGCAATTCCAGATCTGCCGTCTAGAATATCACAGGCATACAAGTGTCCGAAACGAAATGATGCACCAGGTAAGAGGAATAATTAGACTTTCACATCGTGAAGATCGTCGGCAAATTATTTCAGAACATTATTCTATTTGTCTGTCTGTCCAAAACCTAAGCAGAAACAAAATTATCTACTACTTTAACATCTTTTAAAAATACAGAGCATATTTCCAGTATGTTGCTTCATCATCCAAAAATGTTTTAAAAGCAATGCCTTCTGACATCATGAAGGTTGTATTTTTAGACATTTGATTCTTGGATGGTATGGGCGTTTTTATAAACTCACTTTTTTCAAGTATCATTTACAATTAAAAAAACAACAACTACATCAAACAAGAGGACCAAAATGGTCCTAAATCGCTCACCTGAGAATAATTTCTCGAGGTCTGAGGAAGAGAGCCCTGCATCACCCACTTTTTTTTACTAATAATAATTTCAAGAACAAGTTATGGAAATGTCGCCAAAGAAACATTCCTGTCAAGTTTAATCCAAATTGTTCCAGTGGTTTAGGAGGAAAGATCTTTAAATGCTTATTCTTTGAAAGTATGATAGGCTCGACAAAGTCACGCCCACTTTTTTTGCAAATCAAATTTCACGAACAGGTTTTGAAAATGATCATCAGTTTATCCAAACTGGCCCAGGGGTTTGGAAAAAGAATATTTTTAAATAAGCATTTCATGATTTATCTAATCTGATAAGCCAGCCCAGCCACGCCTGATTTTTAAAAATCCACCAACAAGTTATAATTCAATTTTTAGTTTCGTCTATCAAAAACGAGCGTTCTGATTTGTAGAAAAAAATATTCATAACTCCATGAACAAAATTTTGAGTACGCAGCGATTTTGTATGCTTCCACACAAAATAGTCCCATACAAAAAGGTATCAAAATTTGTTAAGCTTTTGTTTTTTTCGCTCGATGCTATTAAATTATAAGAAATGAAGAGAATATTTTTTTTGTTTTTATGGAGGTATGAACCGAAAAACCTAATCACACAATGTATGAATCCACTTCGCGTATTCATACAGGGTTCTTAGTTTTTTCGGTTCATACCTCCATGAAAACAAAAAATATTCTCTTCATCTCTTAATTGAAAAGGGTTACCTCAGCAACATTCTTGCCATGTTTTGTCAAAGTTGGTCCAATGGTTTAGGAGTACAGAATTTTTAAAGAATTATTTCATGGTTACTTTAAGCACTGCCATGTCCCTTTTTTGCAGAAATTTCACAAACAACTTTTCAAAAGGGTCACCAAAGGAGCATTCCTGCGAAGTTTAGTCGAAATTGGTCTCGTGTTATAGGAGTAGAAGATTTTCAAAAAACTATTCCACAATTAATCAAAGTCTAATAAGCTCGCCCTGCCACGCCCCTTTTTTCATAAATCAAAATTTTATGAACAAGTTTCGAAAAGGACCACCCAAGGAACTTCTCGACAAATTTGGTCCAAATTGAGTCAGGGGTTTAGCAGAGAAGATTTTAAAAGAACTATTTCATGATTTTTCTACGTCTGCTAAGCCTGGCCTTACCACGCCCACATTTTTTCGGCGAATCAAAATTTCACGAACAAATTTTGAAAAGGGTCACTAAATGAACATTCCTGCCAAGTTTGGTTGAAATTGGCCCAATGATTACAGAGGAGATATTTTAGAGATGATTGTGGACGAATCTCGACGCACGACGGACAGAGCACGACGCACAGATGATCACAAAAGCTCACCTTTAACACGTTCTGCCCAGATGAGCTTAAAATATTTTGAATGATGATATAAGCTTCTGACAATCATGTAAAGATATAAAAAATATTCTACATCAGGTCTTAGGGGTATTTATGTCCCTCGTCAAAAGATAACTGTATGTTGTGTAACCGATGCCCGACTCTCTGCCTGCAATGGCGCAAAAATATACCATTCACCTTTTATTACATCCACTCTATTCAAGATAAAAGGTCTACATTTTGTTTTTAGGTTCATACAATTCTCAGTGATATTCATATACGGAGGTTCATATCTTCAGTGTCACGGTATACTTGTAACCCATACACCCAGATATATACCTCGAATTGCATTAAAACTGCCTAGATAGGATTACATGAAAATTTATTTATCATGATAAATTTCAAATTGTAATGATATGACAATCTCGTTTCTCTAGACATAGATATGCGTATGTAGAAAACGAATTGGGACATTACAAAAACATCTAATTTAATTCAAACATTTATTATATATCTATAAAAGATATGGATTAAAATCTGGCTATCTAATACAACTCGACAGAAAAAATCCGTATTCGGCGTGTATCACCAAAAAACCGTATTCGTCGAATGCCGTTGAACACGGACTACTTTTTGTGTATTGACGTTCCTTTTTTTCGGAAAGTAGGTTTCTTAATCATTTAAGAAAATTTTCTTAATGCCATGGCCTAAAAGGTATATAAAAAAGGAATATTACAACAGCGTGTTTTTCTAGTTGTTGTTATCGTGTTCTCAAATCGTGTGTAGGTACTTTTTATTGGATGAGACCGAAAAAAACACCTACACACGATTCGAGAACACGATAACAACAACTAGAAAAACACACTGTTGTAATATTCCCTATTTACGGTGTTTTATTGTAGGACTTACGTCGAGCCAGCCGGTCATTCAAGGTAAATTGATTTTGACCTTAAAATTGAATAAAACAGTAGTCAATTTTAGTTCATTGTATAACAAATTCAGTTTGTTTTTTAGCTCGGCTGTTTCCGGAGAAAACCCGAGGTATTGCGACAGCCTTAATGTCGTCGTCGTCGTCGTGCACGGCGTTCAAAATCTTTGACATTTTGTGATATCTCTGGTTCTAATATAGGCATTCACTTGAAACTTGGCACACTTGTTCACTTTCAAAAGAGCAACATATTCTATCAAGGGCTTAACTCTAGATGCATTTTGTCCGCTATCCAGCACCCAACAGCCGAGCGTAGGCACCCATAAGCGGTTCTCTTGTTATTCTTCATGTTAATATAATCTGAAAGGCTTCTTTAAGGCTTGTGTTGGAGATTGACACCTTCCTTAGACTTTCAAGATACAATATCTCCACAAGCGGCTTCTTATACTGGTCCCATTTGCTTATTTGAATAGAACACCTAGCCTTTAGTTAGCATGTTTAACCCATAACCAGATGACACTTTTTAGACCGGTCCAAATTCAAAGGACTTGCAGACGACAATTTAAAATTCATGATTTCTTTTTTTTTTCAACTTTTTGGGTAGAGAACATGGTGTCAAATGAAGAAATTGCTTGTTACAGGCAATTTCTTCATTTGACACAATGTTTTCCTGATTGTTTTTCGAAGCGGCACCCTGGCCGCCGTCATAGCGCAGTCGGTAGCGCGCCAGACTCCTAATCTTCAATCATGGGTTGTCATGGGTTCGATCCCCGGCGGCGGCAAATATTCTTTCCGACAATTGTCTCTCACCGATGGGTTGATAATCGTAAACCTAAGTGGGATAGCAGCTGGAGGCTAGGAAAGGATGTAGTGGTAGTACTGGTGTGAGAAATACCAGGAATCCATTGTTAGGTGCTCCAGCCGCCGCGATATGACTGAAATACTGTTAAAAGCGGCGTTAAACCCCATTCAATCAATCAATCAATCGAAGCGGCACCCAAAAGCGTCACTGTGTGGGAATAGGTTAACACATTCCGAAACAATGACGCTTTCATTCGCCCCTCAATATGAAAGCTTTGGAAAACATTGTTGAAAATAAAGAAATTGCTTGTAACAAGCAATTTCTTCATTATCCACAATATTTTGCACCCCAAAAGACAAAGATTTTAAAGATTACATTAACTTTAAACTGTCGTCTACAACTTCTTTGAATTTAGACTGGTCTAAAATTCTATCGTGTGGGAATGGGTTTAAATTAGATATTCCATTAAGTATTGCTATAGAAAAGTTAAAATAATAATTCGAACGAAAAAATCACTTTTTGTTCTAAAATTTATTTGTTAAATTTTATATATATAATATTAATGATATACAGAAGTTTGTGAAGACAAGATAGACAACTGTGCCGTATATGGAGAGGATTACATTTGTCACGGTGATTACATCCCCTGGGCAAAGCTGAACTGTAACAAATTCTGCAAATTTTGTAGTAAGTAATTGATTTACTTTTTTTTCTTTTTCTAAGAAAACGCGCGGGGAAAAACCGCCACGAACAACAATAAATACCAACGTTGATTCGAAATCATTGCTAATGTGTGGGGTCCAAATATTAAACAATTGATAACCGTTGCATCTACTTACAAGTAAATTGGTGGCACAATCATTTGAAAAATGTTTAGTTATTGATCTCAACATGAAATGTTTCGGACTGAAAGTTTTGCGAGTACCAAAAACATTCGATTTTGAATTCTAAAATACTAAGTGTGTTGTGTGAGATTGGTGTATTTCTTGTGTGTTTGTATTTTATGTTCTGTCATCTTTTCATCTTGAATATGTCTGATTTCTATCATTTAAAGAAACTCATTTTTTTGTGGACAGCTATTTTTCTTCCGTAATATGAGCCATTTAACAACAGTATGCATATAAATTTGTTTAGATAGTTGGTTATTTTCCCCGCATCCTTTTGATAGTAAAACCTCAAATGTTAAAATGTACTTACAGAACCATGTGAAGATGCCATAGCAGAATGTCCACTGTACGGCAAGGACTACATATGTAAGGGAGATTACATCCCATGGTCCATGATAAACTGCAGAAAATTCTGTAACTTGTGTAATGGTAAGTACACACTTTCTTAAAAGATGAGAATTCTTTATTCTTTATTTTTTCGTTGATGAAGGAATCTAAAAAACTTATCACACATTTTGACCACCAAGCTGATTCATACAGTAATGTAATCGGGTGCTTAGAGTCCTAACTTAATGGGATCTAAATCAGTCTCTTATTGTCCTGTGATCTAGCGTTATTAAGACAAATATAAAAAAGGAGTAAAATAATCAAATAATTTACCAGTTTTGGACAATTTTATTTAACCTTTTTTTTGATGAAGCATTCGAACAAGTTGTGTATACACTTTTTTTTTCAAATGTATGAAACGATTTTTTATCAGCCAATAGGAATGTACATGTCTTGAAGTCCGAAACTTATATTAAATCATTTACAAATAAACTAAAACCAATAGCTTAGGAGGAAAGCTTTCTGTTCATACAATTATTTAGATTAGAGATGGTAAAATATGGAAGGCCAGCGGCTGCTAAAATTATATGGTCCTTAAAAGTCAAGACAGAAAATAGTTCAAAGACAAATCAATTTCTTTTTTTGTTTGTTTTAATTTCAAGTGTATCTATTGCGTATACTCTTCAAGGGCCATCTTTGTAGCGCAATTTTTAACACGATGAAGCTGTAGACCGTACCGCCTGTTAAAAAGACTAAGTAACTAACTGTGATGTTTAAGGATCATAATTATGAATATCATGAAACTGAAAAAAAATAGCAATTATCTAGATTCTTTCAAAATTCTTTCCTTTACAGTGCCAGTAACGACTACAACGACAACATTGGTGACGACCACCAAACCAGGTTAGTAAAGTTATTCATATTTTAGACCTTTCGCTAAAGATGATACCGTTCGCTAAAGATGATACTTTCGATCAAGTAATCTACTTCTTTGACTATATCGACTAAAGCTTGATTATATTGCATTAGTTAGTCGATTTTGTAAATTAACGGAATAATTATGCTTTTATTTCCTTAAATTGCATTTTGTGATTTATTCTGTTGTTATGGACGACTAACAAAATTTTTACAGATAATACAAAAGGATATTTTTAGACAGTTCGACATTGCCTATTCGCTCGAACTGAAAATGACTTGTAATTGCAACCAAAGACTAAATTATAAACTTAACCTGTGTTATTCTTCGAATTTTAGATACTTACAGGGTAATAGATTGAAAATGTGGAAACGAAAGGAAATTCGCTTTGTCCAAAATCTGATGCAACAGCACATTTTATAATGTTTTATCAAAAGGGAAAAGAAGATTTTCTAAACCTAGAGGTTTTACACAATTGATGATAACGTAAACAACCACTGCGTTTTCTACAACGTTTCCACTTTTTTCTAAAGCAATATGTATATAAATGTGATCTTCCAGGTAATAAGAGATCTCCATTGTTTTCTGTTAAACAATTACTCCATAAAAAAGGTTGGGTCTAGCTGAGTTCAGCAGAAGTCATATTCCGAAAAACAAAATGTACAGTAAGGTGGAACGGCTTTTTTTGAAATTCAGAATATCGCGAAAGCGTAAAAAGCTTTGACCCTGTAGGCTTACCACGATTGATACTTTTCGAACTTCCTAAGAGGTCCCTTTTCGGCTAACGGATCACGAATGTTCATATTATTTCATTATGGGATCTCAGTTCCGTGTGAGGACGTGATTGACAACTGTGCAGTTTATGGTGAAAGTTACATATGTCACGGAGATTACATACCATGGGCAGAGATCAACTGTAGAAAATTCTGCAACTTCTGCTCAGGTAAACATACCTTATTTTATGACATTTTACGTTTTGATTTTCTTTGCTTTAAAACCATTCCCACACGACAAACTTTTAGACTGATCCAAATTGAAAGAAGCCACATACATATTTCTTCATTTTCCACAATGTTTTCCAAAGTATTTTTCTTGGGTTGACGTGAAAGGGGGATTGTATTGGAAAGCGTTGACAGCCGAGAAAATAATATATTTTCTCTTATTCTTGATATAGTGTTATCTCACTTTTTAAAAATCTGCTTTATAAAAGACAGAATTCGAATAAATTAGGAGTAGATTTATTTTCAGTGTAAACTAAGCCAACGACCGATTTTACAGGTAAACAAAGTCCTCTTTTTGTGCTAAATCTAAAAGGACCATCTAAAACTATAATATGATTTTGTTTTTTGTAAATAAGGCCAGATATTGAATTGATAAGCTTTATCTATCAACCATTGTCTTTTTGTACTCTCTTTGTTATATTTTGTCGAGTTATTCTTGTAAATAGTATTAAAAGTCAAAGTTACACAAACATTGATTTTGACAGCTTTTCGTTTGTCCTATTTTTAGTTTAAAATATTTTAAATTCTTCAAATCTACAACACAGCCGCCGCCATAGCGCAGTCGGTAACGCGTCAGACTCCTAATCTTCAATCATGGGATGTCATGGGTTCGATCTCCGGCGGCGGCAAATATTCTTTCCGACATTTGTCTCTCACCAATGGGTGGATAACCGTAAACCTAAGTGGGATAGCAGCTGGAGGCTTGGAAAGGATGTAGTGGTAGTACTGGTGTGAAAAATACCAGGAACCCATTTTTAGGTGCTCCAGTCGCCGCGATATGACTGAAATACTGTTTAAAAGCGGCGTTAAATCCCAGTCAAACCATCAATCATGCAAATCTACAACACGTGCAACAACAACTACTGCCAACTGTTGATTTTTAAATGTTGTGTTCTTAACTGCTAATTAAAATAACGTAAAAATACCGAATAAACATTACAAAGGGATGTAAAATGTTATAAAATAAAACAATCAATTCTCTTATTCATCCATAGTTCCTATGAAGACGACAACAACGTCGACGACGACGGAAGCGATAACAACAACAATGACGCCATTGCCAACAACCACTAAACAAGGTTCGTATACATTTAAGTGGTCTACATTGGTGATAAAAAATGACAAAAAATTGATAATCATCATTCAAACCCCGAAAGTCATTTTTCAAAGGTAAACCTTTTTTTTTAAATCCAAATCTCCCATAATCCCGCTTTTTACGAGCATCAAAGCATAATATCTGGAACAAATTCTGGTAATGAAAGAATTGCATATAAAAAGCAAAATTTATCGCCCATGAGTCTAATCTGAAAGAAAATGGTTTCCAACTTGTCGGCTACAACGTCTTAGAAATTGGACTTGTATAAGAGTAGGTCTTATGTTCTCTTATATCGCTTTAACCCATTCCCTTATAATTCCGCTTTTTACGCTCCGTAGGAAATGAACTTTAGAAAACATTGTGGAAAATGAAGAGATTCCTTGTTACAAACTTTTACTTGTTAATTATGACAAACTAAATTTTAAATTTTATCAACTTCAAATTGTCATTGATATCTTTAAATTTTGATCAGTCTATAATTTTGTTGCGTGACAACTGGTTAAATACTCCAATTGTATTCTAGATCTGGATGGATTAAAAGCCCCGAAAGACTAATTCCTAGATCAAAAAATACTTTTACCCTCTTTTATGAATATGTCTAAGGAACTACGAGTTGGTTGACCAATCTTGGCTGTCAACCAAGGAATTAAGCATCCAATCAAATATTTTATTCAGTCCGGACATGAGCTTTCAACTCCAAAAATCGGCCGCCATTTTTGTTAACCTTTTTCGTTGGTTTGACGTCGTAACTACAGATTATTCACCGAGTAGAGTAACGCTTTAGAAACGAAAAATTGAAATAGAACAAAAGCTTTGGAGCAAAACACATCGACTTTTCACATGAACATGCTTATATACCGAACCTCATCAATGAAATAACGTCATCGTATGTAGACCGGTACCGCCGTCGACTTTAACAAAGCCGACAGGTAGATCCCAAACGACTGCATAGAGAGATTGGCTGATGGGCATTTAACCCATTCCCACACAACAAAATTTTAGACTGGTCCAAATTGAGAGAAGCTGCAGACAACAATTTCAAGTTGGTGGAATTTTAATTTTTTCATCTTTTGAGATAGAAAACATTGTGGATAATGAAGAAATTACTTGTAACAATTGGTCAATCGACGGATCGCTAGCCCCTCCCACTGACTCTGACAAGAAGTTCGACTTTGATATTTAACGGAGTTATTTGCAAAATTCATCGTCGGCAACATTGAACAAAAATGTAAAAATGCTTAGATTTAGACATAAACGTCGTCAATTAAACTTCTAGAACTGTATTGACGACATTTAAGTCGTCAAGTGATCAAAAGTGTACAAAATGACGACCAATGTAGGAATTCCGATCCTATTTGATTGGATTGGTCAATTTTTCTATTGATAATCTTGATCTGTCAATTAGTATATCAGAACCTCTTTGTATCCTGCAGAAAAATGCGAGGACCTGATTGACAATTGTGCGGTTTATGGTGAAAGTTATATTTGTCATGGGGATTACATACCTTGGGCAGAGATCAACTGTCGGAGATTTTGTAATTTTTGCTCAGGTATATGTTTTTCCTTTTTTTTTTTCTTTTAATTGGTTTTATGAAGTAAAGACGTATTTACTTTATAAAAAAATAATAAGTTTAAGTTGATTTTATAGTCTGTTTTCAAACCGAAGTTCTCTCAGCGATTTTCAACTTAACCCACGAATATCGAGGTATAAGTCGGCTTTTACAGATTATATACTCATTTATATACCTTGTTGGAGAGGAGCAACGTGCAGTCAGCTTTGGTAGCTTAAGTTAACATATAAATTTTGAGGTCTTCTCAAAGTTCAACGAGTGCAAACTGCCACTGGAGGCGTAACCACCAAATTCATGGAATGCCTGCGCCATAAAAAAAACATTTTTTATATATTTCAGGAATATTGCAAACTCTATTCAAATTGTAGAGAACTCTGTCAAAAGCATGCTATTTAACCCATTCTCATTCATTTCCGCTTTTTAAGTATGTAAAGAAAAATGCTTTGGAAAATATTGATGACAATGAAGAAATTGCTTGTAACAAGCAATTTCTTCACAGTCCACAATGTTTCTAACCAACAGGGGAAATATGTTCTAAATTCAACCATGTTTTGCTAGCTTACAGTACTTTCAGTACTTTGATTTTTACTGAAGACAGTGATATGTATTTAGCAATGCAAATAGTTCTTTATTGGACGTCTTCATCTGCCTTTACTCCAAGCATCGCCTAAGCAATTTATTACAAAGGGTAAAAAATCCTTTCTCCCCTTTAGAATTGTGTAAGTTTTAATTATCTGTTGATACATTTATCTTCACGTTTTTCTACTTATTTAAATCTTTTATGGATAGCGAGTTTAACCCATTTTCTAGCCGCCGTCATAGCGCAGTTGGTAGCTCGTCGGACTATCACTCTAGAGGTCCCGGGTTCGATTCCCAACGGCGGCACTCATCCTTTCCGACTATTTGTCTCTCACCAATGGGTCGATAATCGTAGACCTATGTGAGATAGCAGCTGGAGGCTAGGAAAGGATTTAATGGTAGTACTGGTGTGAGAAATACCAGGATTCCATTGTTAGGTGATCCAGCCGCCGCGATATAACTGAAAGATTGTTGAAAGCGGCGTAAAACCCCATTCAAACAAACAATTTAACCCATTTCCAAATAACAAGATTTTATACTGGTCCATATTTACGAAAGATTTTGAACAAAAGGTTTCCATTCTCGATTTTCTGAGGGAATTTTGTAAGCTTCTTTCGGCATATTAGAACTCGCAATTCTTGAGAGACGCGACTTGAATTAACGGGTCGCCGCTGTAAATCAGCTGGATTCATAACTTTGAATTCTGACATTTATGTTATGCATTTGCATGTGATAGTATGACGTCTGCCAGTAGGCGTGGCTAGCGACCCGTCAATTCAATAATAGACGTAAACTTTAAAGAAGTTGAGAAAAACACGATATATTAGTATTTTGTAAGCCATCAAACAGTCCCTGTTAGCGGTATAACTGTTTTATATGATATATCTATAGATATTTTCTAGTAAAATATATACAATCCACACTGACGGAATTGGACACGTTAGAAAAAAAGCGTATTAGACATTGTACAGTTATATAACAGGTAGCCTAAGATGAAGTCATTTTCATCTTGTGTATAACGTCATAATGCACATAAACGTAATCAGAATGGTAAAGGAGAAGGGAAATATCTGTAGACGTGCAGATTTTTCCTACGATTTAACAATAGCAACAAGAAAGCTTATATTTAATCCATTCCAACTCGATCCCTCCTTTTTACGCTCCTCAACAAAAAAGCTTTGGAAAACATTGTGGAAAATGAAGAAATTGCTTGGATCAAGCAATTTCTTCATTATCCACGATGTTTTCTATCCAGAAAGATGAAAAAATTTGAAATTCCATCAACTTGAAATTGTCGTCTGCAGCTCCTTTCAATTTGGACCAGTCTAAAATTCCACTGTGTTGGGATGGGTTAATGGATTTCTATATTACGATTGCGATAAAACATTTGGTGTTTGCTTCTCGCTGCGAGGGAAAATTCGATATTTCTCTCGACTTTCGGTCTCGTCAAATATCAAAATTTTCCTCTGCAACTCAAAGCAAATACAAGTAGCTGTTTCTCTATCGTAACATAATATTCCCTATGTATTCTGGCTATATTTTCAGTATGACGCCGGCAGAATGATAAATAATGGACAACGCACGTTAATGAACAATATTGCAATGCAGTATTGGAAACATTTTAATATGTTATTTAAATGCAAACTACGCCAATATATGAACCTAATTATAATGTAATGTCCAGAGTAATCTTATTTTCTATATTGGAAATAAAAAGTATAAACATATGGAATCGTTCTTATTTTTAATACCAAATACGAAATGTAAAACAAATAAATTCGGGAAGAAAAAACAAACCAACAAAGAAACGGTTTACAAATATTTACAAATACAGTGAAAATATGGCATCTGAAGAAGTGTGTGGGAGGGGTGGATCTGGTTGTTTTAAGACAACGCTTTGATGTAGAACGCTCAATATATATTTTAAATCGATGTAAAATCCTACTTAGATAATGAGAAATAACCGAGATGAATTTGAAATATAAAAATATATAATTGAAAAGATAGATTGATTGAATTATTCAAGTGATATCGTCCGACTTAAAGTTAAAAACACGAAAAAGCACAAATACAAATAACAAGCATTTAAACCAAAAATAAAGCATTCGGCTAAGTCCATTTACCCATTACCACACTACAAAGTTTTAGACTGGTCTAATTAAAAGATGCTGCAGACGACAATTTCAAGTTGGTGGAATATTATTTATCTTTTTTCTTCGTCATTATTCTAGATAATGAAGAAATTAACGTAAAAAGGAGGGATTATGTGGGAATGGGTTAATAATAATAATAAAAAAAATCTAAAATATAACAAGAGAGTCTACTTCTACCATTACAAGTGAGCAAACAGACAACAGTTCCCAATACCAAAGGACCAGAGGAACATTCAACATCGACAGCTAGTTTACGAACAACGTCAGTAGGTACGATTTTGTCATATTTAATAAAAAAAACCATACAACGTTTCACTCAGTCCCACACAATCCCGCCTTTTTTACGTACACCTAGGAAAGAAATTGGGAAAACATTGTAAGATATTGCTTGTCAAAAGCAATTTCTCCATTATCCACGATGTTTTCTACCCGAAAGGGAAAAGTCTCAAAATTACATCGAACGAAAATTGTTGTCTGCAACTTCTGTCAACGTGGATTAGTCTAGAATTTTGTCGTCTCGGGATGTGTTGAACGTTGAATTCAACGTTTGAAATATTTAACTAAATCAAAATCTGAAAAGACCCCCCCCTTTTTTTTATTGTTCGCGGTAAATTTCTAAATCCATAATTATTCGAAGCCAACACATATTTGTTTACAATTATATATATCTATGAGAATCATGATCATAGATTTATTAAGGTCAGTTTAACCCATTCCCGTTTTTCAAAATTTTAGACTATTCCAATTTGAAAGAAATTGCAGACAACAATTAAAAGTGGGTACAATTTCAAAAGTAACAAGCAATTTCTTCTCACAATATTTTCCCTAGTTTGAAATCACAGGGGCGTAAAAACAAGCAATTGTACAGGAAAGGGGTAATTCTTCGCTGTCAGATAAAATGTGCACGTGCGTGACAACAAATAATGGATCTTTGGCCCCACCTATTGAGCTCAAACAGAAAGCTCCACTTGGATATTAAACACTTTTTTGTTGCAAAAATTTCTTGCCAGCAGCACGTAGCAAAATATACAGTGCTTGGTGGGCGACCTAGAAGCTGTAGTTGGACGTTAAACCTTTTCCTGTTTCTCGAAATTTTAGACTGGCCCAATTTGAAACATGGTACAGACGACAATGAAAAGTGAGTGCAATTTGAAACGATAGCATTATTTGTGGTAGAAAATATTGTGATAAAAGAAGAAATTGCTTCATACAAGCAATTTCTTCTTTTATCACAATATTTTCTTAAGTATAAAATTGCATGGACGTAAAAACCAGTGATTATACAGGAAAGGGTTAATTCGAAAAACCTTCCCAAATACTTGAAATGAATGTTGGCCAATGTTGGTTTTCAAAGATCATTTTATTAATTGAATGATTTGATTTGTCGACTGATCCTTTGGTTGACGGCCGCGGTCCTTCTATTGCATTTGCATAGTCCAAACAGAATTTGCACTTTATTCTCAGATACAGATACAGATAGATACTGCATAACAGCTTCCCCAGATTGTCGGCAAATATTCAAATTGGCGAATGTCTTGCCCCACCCATTGACTCCAACGGGAAGTTCACATAAATATGAAATGGTGTCATTTTGCAAAATATATGGCCAAAAAAAGTAAAATGGCTGGTTGGCGACCTGAGAGTCATAACTTCACATTGAATATTCTGTAGATACGACGTAAAAGTCGCCAAACCATCGAAATGTTGCACTTAAACGCCGGAAAATATCGGAGTTCAAATTTCACTTCCGGCCTAAATGAATGGTAGGGCCTATGGTTGGTCAACTGATTCTGCCGATTGATATCGCGATCTGCCGATTGTACTGAGTGGCTGTTTAGGCTGCTTAGGGCCTAAACTTCGCGCATATGTAAAAAGTACAGGAAATGTCGCGGGTAGAGCCCTTACGCGACATTTACAACCGTTTCACATGTGCCTGAAGTGCAGACATAATGTAGTCTGGGCAGTCACTTACTGCATTTAGAATAATCGCTGAACGTGTTAAGAAGCTTTGCCATAGTTTTATCTGTAGAGCGTTTAGTAAAGACTCGGATCAGAGCGTTCAGTAAAGACTCGGGTCAGACTGTGTAACGCTTTTTGACTCACCTCTAGGAAAAAATTTATTGACAAACTTTGTGAAAATTGAAGAAATTGCTTGTTACAAGTTATTTTTCTCACTTTTCACCATACTACAACTTAGAAACTTGAAAATATCTCAAATTTCATGACCTTTGATTTGTCGTCTGCGACTTCTTTCAATTTGGACCAGTCTAAAATTTTGTCGTCTGGTAATGGGTTCATCAAACTTGTTCTTTCAGCACCATGTGTTGATGTAAACAAGCAATGTGCCGACTATGGATACGATTATATTTGTTCCGGAGATTATATACCTTGGTCAGAAATAAACTGCAGAAAATTTTGTAATCTATGCCAGGGTAAGTATTCTACTAAATTGTTTTTCTGTCATGGACCCCCGGCCGCGGCACTTTTCCTTTCCGACATTTGTCTGCCACCAATGGGTGGATAATCATAAACCTAAGTGGGATAGCAGCTGGAGGCTAGGAAAGGATGTAGTGGTAGTACTGGTGTGAGAAATGCCAGGAATCTGTTGTTAGGTGACTGAAATACTGTTAAAAGTAGCTTTCAACTCCATTCAATCAATTTATCAAACACCCTGGGAATTCAATTACTTTATATCTGTACTAATTGATAATTTTCTTTAAAATCTTAATTATGAGAAAAAATCTTTTAGGGTGAAAAGAATGTTTTTTTGTTTTCATGGAGGTATGAACTGGAAAAACTTATCACACTGTATGAATACCATAAGCGGATTTATACATAAGTGATTAGGTTTTTCGGCTCACAAACACAAAAAAATATTCTCTTCATTTCTTTTAATTTAAAAGCATCGCGGCAAAAAAAGCAAAAACTTTACAAATTTTGATATTTTTGTATGGGACTAGTATTTTGTGCGGAAGCTTACAAAACAGCTGCGTGTTCAAAATTTTGTTCATGGAGGTATGAATAGATAAATAACAATCCTCATCTTGATAGGCAGAATAAGGAAATAGCAATATTAAAATGGACATGTGTTACAAGTCTTACTGGTAAGCATATAATACTAGAAATAACATAATGTTTTAATAATTATAAGTATTGCAAAGCATTAAAATGTTTGTATTCGTGGTGAAAACATTTCGTTATAATAAGCATTTCTTCCTGAAACCTACAATTTAGCCCGAATAGTGAATTCTAGCTGAAGTAAGTACTTCTAGAAGATGCTCTCCTAAAAACTGAATAAGCGAAGCGAAATCATACAATAATGTGATTAGATTTTTAGGTTCATACCTCAACGGAAACAACTTTTTCTCACCAAGGCAAATATTTTACTAGTTTTTAGTAAAATTTTATTGATATACTATGTGCACAAGCATACAAAATATTTTCATGCTCAAAATTTTATTCATGGAAGTAAGAAAAAAATAGAAAAAAGAAAAAAAGATCAGCTAGTTAAAACGCTTTACTATTGACAGACGGGCTTAATTAAAACTATTGTATGATAGCTGAAAAAATATTAGGAATCTAATGTATTCTGTTATTTGGATTTGTTTGAAAAGATGCGAGTTTTCTAGTATTATTTTTTTTCGCTATAGATACCCTTGAGGGAACAACAACTAAGACTACCTATTCTAGTTCTAAACAAACTACTGCAGGTGAGATTTGTATAATTGGCTTATAATAAATAGGGAACATTACAACAATGTCTTTTTCTATTTGTTGTTATCGTGTTCGATAATCGTGTGTTGGTATTTCTTATTGGATGAGACCTTCGGTTTTCTATGAAGTATTACCTAGAGATTTTAGTTTTTCATATTTCTATGAAGCCTCGCTTTGAAATTTTAGTTTCTCATACTTTCTATGAAACGTTACCTAGAGGTTTTAGTTATTCATATTTCTATGAAGCGTTGCTTTGAAAGTTTAGTTTCTCATATTTTCTACGAAGCGATGCCTTGAGATTTTAGCTTCTCATATCCTCTATGGAGCGTTGCTCTGAGACTTAAGTTTCTCATATTTCCTTTGAAGCGTTACCTTGAGACTTAAGTTTCTCATATTTCCTATGAAGCGTTCCATTTAGACTTAAATTGCCATATTTTCTATGAAGCGTTACCTTGAGACTATAGTTTCTCATATTTTCTATGATGTGTTGCCTTGACACTGTAGTTTCTCCTATTTTATATGAAGCATTGCCTTGAGATTTTAGTTCCTCATATTTTCTATGAAGTGTTGCCTTGACACTTTCGTTTCTCATATTTTCTATGATGCATTGCCTTGAGACTTTAGCTCAACAAGTAATTTCTCCTTTTCCCACAATATTTTCTACCACATAGGTTTTATCTCAAATTTTATCCAATATTCATTGTCGTCTGCAACCTCTTTCAATTTTGACCAGTCTAAAATCTCTATTTGTTTTCTTTTTAAATAATTGTCTTATGATTATTGATTCTCAAATTGGATTTAGATATCACATTTAAAAAAAAAATCTATATATGTTTATCAGTAGAGCATCTTTATTTGATAGTGATACACAAACAAATCAACATCAAATACATCAATATTGAAAAGGCATGTTTTCGTTTGGCGTGTAGAATATTGTAACTAAAGCTTTATTTAAGTTGAAGTTATGACATTTTCGCTCCCAACGACTATGCAATCTCTGAAAAATTTAATGAGATAACTATTTGACCACAGCTAATTTACAGAAAGAAGTGTTAAAAACCGAACGATGTTTATTTACTGAATTGTTCAATAGAAGGTACTTGTAGAAAGCATTAGCTATTTCTGTTGATGCAAAGATCAAATAATCTTAACTGCGTTTTACCTGTCTGTGTAAATTAACCGATTTCCACACAACGCCGCTTTTTGACGCCCTCAAGAAAAATGCATTGGAAAAAAATGTATGGAGAACAAAAATCTAGCTTGTAACAGGCAATCTCTTCATTGTTCAGTGTTTTCTAACATTGATACTAAGGTTTTTAAAATTCCACTACTTAAAAATGTGTCGCCTGCAATTTCTTTGAATTTGGGTCGGTCTAAAATTTTGTCGTCTGGTAATAGGTTAGAGATCAGTGTTAAATTAAAGTTATCATAAAACTTTACAGCAACCAGACCACCAACAACTTCTACAACAATACAAACAACAACTCCTGCAACCATACCAACAACATCTAAACGTAGGTTAAATAATCGATACTCACAATTCATATAAGGTTATCTCATCCCCACATAACCACGCTTATTTACGCCTGTAAGAAAGAAAAAAAAGCTTTGAAAACATTGTGGATAATGAAGAAATCGCTTGCTACAGGCAATTTTTTCATTATCCGCAATAATTTCTACACCAAAAGACAAAAGAGTTTTAAAGTGCCATCTGCAACTTCTTTCAATTTGGACCAGCCTAAAATTGAATTAAAGGGTTAAGCACGATGCATGTATGTCGAACTGTTTTTCATGTGCGCCAAGTAAAGACTTAAATCAGCCTGTTCATCTTCCAATTAGAATCTTGATATCGCGCTCCATCGACAGCTGCTATCTAAATGTTTCCTGAACCCTTTCCTGTTTAAACCCGGGTTTTTACGTTGCTGTGATTTCATACTTGAGAAAACATTGTGGAAAAAGGAGAAATTGCTTGTAACAAGCAATTTCTCCTTTTTCTACAATATTTTCTACCACTTATGATGGTTTCATTTCAAATTACATTTAGTTTTCACTGTCGTCTGCAACCTCATTCAATTTGGACTTGTCTAAAATTTCAAGAAACAGGAAAGGGTTAAACGTACAGCAAATATTTTTCTTTAAGCACCTTGTCGCCAATCAGGTTGCTTTACATCAGTGCCTCTCTAAAATGATAAAATGTTGGAAATGTCACACACAGATTTCTCGTTTTCGACAATTTCAAATATGTACAATTTTAACCCTTGTCATGCTGTATAAATCACCTTACCAAATTGCTGTAAAATCAAAGGGCTGAAAGCACTGATAGAACTTGTTGTTGAAAAAAATCAATATTTCTTTTAGCAATCAATTTCATGATTAACTCTGGCAGGAAAAGTACAAGCAGGGGGTGTAGAACAAGATCAGACTGCACTTATGTCTACACCTCCTGCCAAAACCGGAATATTCCGGGTTCAGCATGACAAGGGTTAAAACGATCTCTGTAGAAAATTGTTAAACGAGAGGTAAACTAGAGAACTTTGATCATGTGAAAAATTGACAGATCGCTGCTGTCAATCAAAAAATCGATTGACCAATCAAATTATTCTTTTAGATTTTAGATTTGAACAATGAGTTCCGACAATTACTTTAAGCTTCCTGTTGGCTTGGGCAATAAAATGACGTAACTATTTCTTATTCAAATTTTGGTCGTAAACCAACTACATGTATTTGCTTTTTATTTAATGTAATAGACTGCATTTTTTTTTGTACAAAATAATGGCGTTTTAACCTCTTTTTAACAGCCATATCGGAGGCCAGTGGGCGTTGCCAGAGACCGTCCATTGAAGCAAGCGTCAACCGTTTCCTTCAACTAAGGTCCTGCCAAAGATTAAATTTTGAATTATTTGATTATTACCCCGTCTAATTTTTTCGTACTGTCTGTCTCTTTCAGCACCCTGTGAAGATACAAACACACAGTGTGCAGCATATGGCTTTGACTATATTTGTCATGGAGACTATCTGCCATGGTCAGAAATAAATTGTAGAAAATTTTGTAACTTATGTTCAGGTATTTAGATGGTTCTTTGACATATCATTAGCAGTTCTTTCCATCGAGTAGAAAACTTTTCAAAATGCTACGTTACGAATTAAGAAAATGATAAGATCAAAATAAATATACATCAATAATAAATAAAAGTGATTAAAACCAGCGTCGTTGAAAAAAGATATAAGTAGATGTATTGTTAACTTCTTGCAAAAATTTATAATTTACGTGATTAACCATTTTCTATTTCCGTTTCTTTGCTAACATTTAACCATTTCCACACAGTGACCCGTTTTGACGCCCCTCAAGAAAAATATTTGGAAAACATTGTTGACGATGAAGAAATTGCTTGCGACAAGCAATTTCACTATTTCCCACAATATTTTCTACCCAGAAAAGTGAAAAATTCTGAAATACTTTTAATTGTTGTCTGCAACTCCTTTAAATTTGGACAAGTCTAAATTTTTGCCGTCTGATAATGGATTAAGGAAATATACCTCAGCATTTCTTTCTTTTTCTTGGGAAAGGGGTTCATCATCATTAAAATTTTTAAAAGCTTCTACTTCTGCAGTCACGTCAACAACGGAACAGACGAATACAGAATTATCCACACAAACATATATTTCATCGACAAGCTTGCCAATGACAACACCAGGATTCTCAAGCCAAAAACCGTCCACAGCACGATCGACCTTTGCGCCCTACACAACAACTTCGGGGAAACACTCTTCCACTTTAGATTCCAGCCAAACCTCTTCAACACCTAGCCAATCATTGTCAACAGCTTCAACATCGAAACAAGCAAATCTATCCGACAAAACAAGGTTTGCATCACCTAATAATTTAATTCTAGTGTCGTATATAAGATTTAAGCGGTTTGAATGTTTAAAGGCCACGGTCGTAGCACAGTTGGTAGCGATACGGACTATCAAATATAAAATACAGGATTTGATACACGGTCGCGGCAAATATCCTTTCCGAAACTTGTCTCCCACCAATGGATGGATAGTCGTAAAGCTATGTGGGATGAATGGTTTGAGGCTCGGAAAGGATGTCGTGGTAGTACTAGTGAGAGAGATACAAAGACTCCATGGTAAGGTGCTCCAGGTGCTGCAAACGACTGAAATACTGTTAAAAATGACGTTAAACCTAAAACCCAAATCAAAACCAAAGCGTCTCGATTGGCTGCCTTTTTAATACTTCCACCAACAACATTTCGAGAACGCACCTATTTTGTATGCATGCACACAGAGCAGATCCACACAGTATTTGCTTTGTTCTGCTTCATGAGATTGATATTAGAATGAAGAGAATAATTTTGTTTATTGCGGTATGAACCTAAAAACTTAATCATACTAAGTATGAATACGCTTCGAAGCGTATTCATACTTAGCGTGATTAGGTTTTTAGGTCCATTCCTCAAGGAAAACAAAAAAATATTCTTTTTATTCCTTAAGTATTAAGACGACACATTCTGTAGCAGCGAAAACTACACAAGTATCCGTCCAATCAACAACAAGGCCTGTTTCAACAATGACCAGCACTGTCATTAACCAACATTCATCACGATCTAGTACTGGTACAACTTTGGTAAACACCACAATAAGAACGACAGAAAGAACAACTCACAAATCAACTATTCTACCGTCGAAACAAACGAAGGTTTCTCCAACCCCCACCACAGAACACATTCTACCGACAACCGAGACTGTAACTACAGAGGACTTGTCAACTACAGGTAGGGCAGCATGTACCCTGATCATACTTCAATTGACGGATCGCTGTTCACGCCCACTCACCTCCGTCAATGTTCCCTTTATTTGATGTCCCTGATCATAAATTATATAAACTAGCCAGTGTCCTCTGATATCTTACTCAAAGTTCAGTAGGTGTGAAAAGCCATCCGTCAATTGACCAATCGCTGGCCCCGCCCACATACACAGATGGCCCCTCCCATTGGCTCCAACAGGAAGTTCCATTTCGATATTAACTTATTTAATTCCAAATTTATTGTCAGTAGCATGTAGCAAAAAACTAGAATGGTTGGTTGATGACCTAAACGTCGTAACTACAGCTTGAATAAGCTGTAGTTACGACTCTTAGGTCGTCAAACAAACTCAAAGATTAACAAAAATGGCGGCCATTGTTGGAGTTTGAAACTCACTCCTGCTCAAAATGAACGATTTCATTGGTTGACTGATATTTTGATCGACAGTCGCGACTGGTCAATTGCTTAGAGGGTCACAAAAAACAAAACAAAAAATAAACAAAACAAGTTCTCAAAAATTGTACACTTCCCCTTTTCTGCTCTTAATTGACATATTTACTTGAATTTGACTGATCGCGAATATCACTCATAAAAAAAGACATACCAATCAAATCATACGTTCGGACTGGAAGTAAAAGTTGAACTCCAACATTATTCGTTTGTGTGTTTGTGCATGTCTTTTTATTCCAAGTTTATGCTTGTGGCTAGTGCTGAACAAAAAACTTGAATCTTTTTTTAGAGACAAGGTGCTAAATTAACATCCTTATCTAATCATGGAAAAGCCGCCGTCAAAGCGCAGCCCGTAGTCAACAGACTCCCAATCATCAACCTTTGGATGTCATAGGCTCGATCCCTTGAGGCGGCACATATCCTTTTCGACATTTGTCTCTCACCAATGGACGGATAATCGTAAACCTAAGTGGGATAGCAGCTGGAGGCTAGGAAAGGATGTAGTGGTAGTAGTGTGAGAATTGCCAGGAATCCCATGTTAGGTGATCTAGCCGCCGCGATATGACTGAAATACTGTTAAAAGTGGCGTTAAACCCCATTCAATCAGTCAAACTAGCCATAGATTAATTTTCTTTAATAAGAGTCAGGTAGCCAGTCTAGTGGAATACATTAATCCTTCAATTTTTTTAGCTAATCTATGAACATTAACAAAAAGTTTCCTCTTTTGTAGAAAAACCTTGTAAAGACACCATAGACTGCAGTCAGTATTCAGTCAAACTAGCTTGCCATGGAGAATTTATAACATGGGCGTATTCAAACTGTCCAAGATATTGTGGATTCTGTTCCGGTACAGTAGATAGTCTTAAGCCTTATCATAAATATCTCTATCGCGATAACGAAGAAAAAAAATCTTTATCCTTTTCAAGGTATTCTGTCAATTTCACTTGCTATGGAGAACTTATAACATGGGCGTATCTGAGTCCTTTTTGACATAAGTATCCAAGACAACACAATCTGTAGCCTTCTAAACCAATTCCAACACGACAAAATTTTAGACTGGATCAAATTTTAACAGACTGCAAACAACAACAATAACAACAAGTTTGTTTGAATAAAACATAGAATAGATACCTGTGAGGTAGACATCATTGTGAGAAAAAGAAGAAATTGCTTGTTTCTGGAATTGTATGGTAATTGGTTAAACTATTTCCAGACGATAAAGCTAAAGAATGGTACAAATTCATCAAGTGGTGGACAACATTTGTACAAGACGATATTAATTTTAACATTTCTGTCTTTCTGAATAGAAAAATGAGGAAATGATGAAAGTGCTTTCAATAAACATTTTTTTCATTTTCCACATAGTTTTCTAAACATCTTTATTTTCGGTCGTGAAAAGGCGGGATCATGTTGAAATAGGCTAAATAGTTCGATAATGGATTCAAAATAATGTTGAAAAGGAGTCGTCATTCGCCGTTTTTTGTGCAAAAAAGAATAGAAGTAGAAATTATGTTTGAAAACACTTTCGAAAGAAAGAATACTTAGGCCTACTATGAAAGAAAGGAAAGTTAGTCTTCATATCTTCACCAACAAAGAGGTGAATAAAATCAATAATTTTGTTCTTTGAATTTTATTTTTCTACTCTATGAAATCGATTTTTAAATTATTTAAAATCAATATATAAATATTTTTCTTTTTGAAATTGACATGTTTATTCATTTAATTGTTGTCGTCGTATTAAAGATGGGTCGGAGAAAACTACACCAGAACAAACAACCACTGAAATAACAACCAGACAAACGACGTCTACCACAACCCCAACCACAACACCTTCAACCACTACCCTACAAACTACTGTTACCATCGCTGGGGGTATGCCTATTTTCTAAGACAAAATGATACTATCATAGTATTAATAATTGTCTTTGTTTTTTTTTTTTTTTTTAACAATGAAAGGAAACTAGATTACCCAGTACCGGACGGCAAAAATCTATATTGATCCTAATTGAAAGGAGCTGCAGACGACAATTAAAAGTTTATTAAATTTTAGATTTTTCAACTGTTGGGAAGAAAACATCGTGGAAAATGAAGATATTTCTTGTCACAAGCAACTTCTTCATTTTACACATTGTTTTTTCCAATTTGTTTTTCTCGGGGGGGGGGGGGGGGCGTCACAAAACGTCAAATTTATTGGAATGGATAAATACACCTAAAGAATGGTAGATAACATATTCCATGACGTCGTTGTGCGAGCAAAATGTCATAACTATAGCTTTATTCAAGCTATAATTAAGACATTCCGCACGCCCAACGACGGTGTTCCTATTAACCATTTATTATCGATAGTTGTTCGTGTGATAGCAAAAAATCTAATTTCGCCTAATTTCGTATATTTGTTAACCCATTGTTAGGCGACATAATTTTGAACTAAAATTACATAGAACATTCAGAAATTAATTAGATTGAAAAATAAACTTCATTTTGAGTAAAAACTTTCTGAAAAACAAGCATTTCTACCTGATTCGCGATGTTTTATTGGGCAAAAGTGATTCAGTTCGTAAAAAGTTAAGATCGTGCGGTATTAGGTTGAGAGAATCTAACGTGTCGAAAGACTATCGACGAATCATAATACAGAAGCGCGAATTATCAATCCCTTCTTTCTTTCTTTTTCCCTTTCTCTCTTTATTTATTTTCTTCTATTACTTACTATATTGTCTTAACCCATTCCAACACAGCAAAATTTTAGACTGGTCCAAATTGAGAGAAGCTGCAGACGACAATTTCAAGTTGATGGAATTTTGAATTTTTTCTTCTTTTTGGATTCGAAACATTGTGGATAATGAAGAAATTGCTTGATACAAGCAATTTCTTCATTTTCCACAATGTTTTCCAAAGTTTTTTTCTTGAGGGGCGTAAAATGAGGGATTGAGTTGGAATGGGTTAATTCAGATCCAGGGTGTATCGATAAAATAGACTGTACTGGAATACAGAACAGGTGTGGCGACACTGAGGAACATCTATGGCTGTATGAGAACTGTAGAAGAACATGTAATATGTGTCAAGGTTGGTAGAAAAACGTCTATTTTCACTTTAAGATCGACTGTTGTATTTTCACTTTAAGGTCGGCTGTTGTATTTTCACTTGAAGGTCGACTGTTGTATTTTCACTTGAAGGTCGACTGTTGTATTTTCACTTTAAGGTCGACTGTTTGAACAGAAATTTTAGTTAGTGTCATTAGCCTGGTGTCGTTATTATAGATAACTATTGCTTAAAAAAAGAAAGCAGTTGGTGTAGTGTAAGGTCAGACTTCTCATATGTGCAGGCTGACCTGTGACAAAACAGTAATATTGCGGTTTAAGCTTGTCAAAGGCTAAAATATCGATCGAACGATATACGTTTTCTTATACGATTAGACATATAGAGGTACAAGTTTTAGCGAGTGATCAAAGGTCAATTTTGTGTATACCTGCTTAGACTAAAGACTTTTAGCTGTGCGAATAGTGACTTTGTATCCAAGTACTGCCGATATTTCATATATATATTTTTTCTTATGCTTTAAACATATTGCCACAGAATCACGCTTTTTAAGCCCCTGAAGATAGAGGCTTTAAATAATTGTAGAAAATGAAGAAATTGCTTGAAGAAAGCAGTTTTCTCATTTTCCACAATACTTTCTATCCCAAATGACAGAGGTATTTTCAATTCTCATCAAATTGAAATTGTCGTCTGCAACTTGTTTTCGGTTTTGACCAGTAAAAAATGGTGTGGTCTAAATATGGGTTATATAACAATCGAATAACCTGTAATATTTGATTTGTGTTACAGAAACATCGATTTGTGAAGACGAAATACACGAATGCGCTGCTATGGCTGTGTATATCTGTGACCTTGGTATAAGCCCCGAACTGAAACCTAAATGTAAAAAGACTTGTAAACTGTGTTAAAGGTAACGTGTTCCTTACGTTTTGCATTTTTGAATTCAGGTTATATTTTTTTGGCCTTGAATGAATTAAGTTCTTTAAATTTAGCCTTAGCGGGAAATTGGAAATGTCGCGCACATGCTCGATCACGATTTATTATAATGTATGTGTCGATTTGTTGATTCAACCCATTCCAACACAATGACGCTTTTTGACGGCCCCATAAAGGCTTTGGAAAACGTAATTGAAAATAAAGAAATTGCTTGTAACAAGCAACATCTTCATTATGCATAATGTTTTCTACCCAGAAAGTCAAACATCTAGAATTTCATAAACTTTAACTTGTCGTCTGCAACCCCTTTATTTTTGACCAGTCTAAAATTTCGCTGTTGGTAATGTGTTAATATGTACAAGTTGGTAATGCGATACAACACAGACCCGTTAAAGGGACCACCTGTACCAGGGGTGATTGGAAAGTCCGAGGCCTAAGACAGGGAGAACCTAAATACTTTCATCTTTTTTTCAACGTAGTCACATTACAAGCTTCTTTTTAATTCTGTAGAGGTCACTTTTTTAGCTCAATGTCTTTGTTTCCACGATATCTCGTCGAACTTCGAATTTGGGTCAAAAACAATGTCACTAGGTCAAATCTTAGAAATACCTCGATTGCTCCCAGTGGTCACATTTTTGATATTTGGTGAGAATGTTTTCCCCAATAATATCTCAAGATGAAATCTGGGTCACTTTGGATAAAAAACCCCCCCAAAAAACAAAACAACAACAACAAAAAAAAAACACCCAAACCTTGGTCACTAGCTTTTATTGGAAGAAATCTATTTGTACGTGCTTCTCTTCCTTCACAAACACCTTGAAACTTTGTAAATGTTTTTCTTTATGTCTTGGACAAGATTTGATTCACATTGGCCTTTTGATTTCTTGAATCATTAAATCAGATGAGCGCTTTAGGCCAAATGACCCTTTTTTGGGGAATAGGTTATTGTCAGTGTGGCTAAATCAGATGAATTAGGTTGATGCTAAACCAGTTTGAAACTCATTTCTGAATAATTTCCAAGGCAATTGTAGAATTGTTTACCTGGTCACTGTCCTTATGAAAGAGCACACATAATGGCAGTTTTCCACTTTTTCTCCTAGTTTTTATTTTCACGAAGATGTCTCATGACGTCAGCATAATACATCCCAGTTTTAGTCTGACCATGTCAATATTAGCCAATGGCAGCTCACCTTTTGCATCCCAGAAAACTGTAGCCATCACCCGTACATGTGTAACAATCTCCCGCTGTGCAATTCGCCGAGCTGCCGTATGGAATTAATTGATGACATCCTTTAATGTGACAGTTTGTTGGGACTGGGCTAGGGCACCTAGGACACCTAGGACACCTGCAAGACGCTAACTACTGCGTTTAAATTCAGTGGTCCATTTCTACAACATGCTATAACAAGGAGCATGCTATTCTAGTGTTGCTAAAAATCTTCAATCATGGGATATCATGGGTTCGATCCCCGACGGCGACACATAGCCTTTCCGACATTTGTCTTTCACTATTGGGTTGATAATCGTAATCCTTAGTTGGATAGCAGCTGGAGGCTAGGAAGGATGTAATGATGGTATTACTGGTGCGAGATATACAAGGAATCCATTGTTAGGTGCTCCAGCCGCCGCGATATGACTCAAAAGTATCAAAAGCGGTGTTAAGCAAGAACGAAAAAAATGCTTCTACCATGCCCTCTTGAATTTCCATAGGCGATATGCCTTTGGTATTGAATAACCGTACAGTAACTAGCATTGTCCATTTGTTAAGAATTAGACATAGTGGGAAGGTTTGAGAACCAAAAGAGAGAAACAAATCCTACTGTCCGTGCAAAAGGATAATTGAACGTTATCTACATGGACTTTAATTGATATAAGCGGTCTATTTTTGCATTAGGTCACGAAATTTTCAATCGCCCCCGTAAAGTCTGGAAAGAATGAAAAAGAGAGAAAAAGAAAGGGGAAAACAGGAGAATGTATCTAGCAGAGGTCATTCGGGGATGGTATTTTGAGTATAATCACTATGTAAGGTATATATAGGATCGGCCATAAGATGTTCTTTGTGACAAGCTGAGTTTTACGTTCTGGTCATGATCGAGGCCTTTGCACCTCAAAGAAGCGATTTTAGCTTAACCATTTCCCGTTTTTTGGAAATTTTAGACTGGTCCAAATTGAAAGAAGTTTCGGATGACAATTTAAATTGGATACAGTTTGAAATGAAACCATCCAATGTGGTTGAAAATATCGTGGAAAAAGAAGAATCTGCTTGTGACAAGCAATGTCTTCTTTTACCACAATGTTTTCTCAGGTATAAAATTGCAGCGACGCAAAATCCAGGGTTTGTACAGGAAAGGGTTAAAGGCTAATATACATTTGTATTATCTTTAGTAATTTCCCCAAATTACAAGAAATATATTTGTTTTATGAAAAAGTCTTTACCTTGTATATAAACTCTTTGAGGATCTACAGCTACAGGGGAGTTTCAACCCATGTAATGTGTTAAGGTTTAATTTCGTTCCTTTTCAGATTTCTTGCGTGTATCTTTTGACGATCTCCGACCTTCGGAAAGAATATAGATCTGTCCACTTTTATATCAGTTACATTTATTGTGTCTCTGTGGTTTCCATATTTAGAGCAACTGTGATGTTCCGGCAAGAATTACTTATGTACTTATGAAGTGATGTTTAACCATTCACTGTTTTTTTCCATATATAAATGAAGGATTAAAAAACTGTAATGAATTATATTTTATCCATACGCCAACACACATTCCCTCATATTTTACACCCATGACGGATAAAATCAAAGTGATGAAAGTACTGTAAGCTAGCAAAGCCTGATTTGATTAAGTAAATTTCTTGGTCAAAGGTTAAAATGTTTCGTGAAATCTAAGAAAACCTTTGCCTTATAGGGTAGAAAACAATGTTTTCCAAATCTATTTTCTTGAAATGCTTCAAAAGCGTGATTGACTAGGAGGTGAATAGCATGCTTTTGAAGGAGCTGTCTACAATTTGTATGAATTAAATTCATGTGACGATAAAAAGCAGTGGCAGGATTTGTAAAATTTCTGAAATAAGAACTACTTTTTATGGCGTAGGCATTCAATGGATTAAGTGTTTCAATGGCAGTTTGCACTCGTTGAACTTTGAGACGTCTTCAAATTTTGTCTGTTAACTTAAGCTATCAAAGCTGACGCTTTGCTAGCTAAAAACAAAAACATTATTGAATAAGGTTGAATAGTTTGTCAAAATGTTTTCTACAGCCCTTGACACTTACTACTTTCCCTTGTTGGAGGGACAGACGCACAGACAGAATGATAAGATCTTGAGAGAGCAAAAATTAAAAAACTATTTTGTTTATTAGAAATTAGTGTATCCCAGAAATTAGAGCAAAGCGATGGTTGTCGCTTTAGCTAACCGAGCTCGGCATGCGCATACTAATTAGGATCTATATTTTTCGGTTTTGATAGATACCCGGACTCTATGATGCAAACTCTTGCCCACAATGTTAACATAATACCAGGCGACACAAGTTTAGACTGGTTCAAATTGAAAGATACGCAAAGCGATTGTTACCGCTTTAGCTACCGAACTCGGCATGTGCGGACTAATTAGGGTCTAAATCTTTCGGTTTTGATAGATACCCGGACTCTATGATGCCTACCCTTGCCTACAATGTTAACATAATACCAGGCGACAAAAGTTTAGACTGGTTCAAATTGAAAGATACGCAAAGCGATTGTTACCGCTATAAACCTTTCCTATTCAATCTCTGATTTTTACGTTCCTGTGATTAAGTAATTGAGAAAATATTGTAGAAAGAGAAGAAATTGCTTGTCACAAGCAATTACTTTTTATTTTCCCACAATACTGTCTACCCTCCTGAATGGTTATTTTTTAACATCAAATTCACTTAAAATTTTCGTCTGCAAATCCTTTGAGTTTAGACGGGTAAATAATTTTGAACCCCCCCCCCCCCAAAAAAAAAAAACCGGGAATGAGTTAACCCATTCCTACAGTCACGCTTTTGGACGCCCATCAAGAAAAACAATCGGGAAAACATTATGTTAATTAGATGAAGAAACTGCTTGTAACAAGCAATTTCTTCATTTTACACATTCTACCCAGACAGTTGAAAAAATCTAAAATTTCATAAATTGTCGTCTGCAAATCCTTTCAATTTGGACCAGTCTAACATTTTATCGTCTGGTAATGGGTTAACTAGATGAGGTCGGTATGCGTAGACCAACTAGGATCTGAATCTTTTGGCTTTGGTAGATATCCGGAATCTACAATGCTAATCCTTCCCTACAAGGTTAACTCATTACCAGGCGACAAAAATTAAGACCGGCCCAAATTGAAAGAAGTTGAAGACGACTACTTTTAACTGCACGAATTTCAGGATTCTTTTTCATTTAGGGTAGAAAATATTGTTGACAATAAAGAAATTGCTTATCACAAGCCGTTCGGGACATTTCGTTAATTTTGTTAGCAACAGGTTAACTAATTTCAACACAATCCCTCCTTTTACGCATCTTAAGAAAAACGCTTTGGAAAACAGTGTGGAAGTTGAAGAAATTGCTTGTATCAAATTTGACTATCGATGTACCAATCGCATGTCCCGCCCACTTTCTCCTTTGGTCACGGCAACTAAGTCCAACAAAAAGTTCCGCTTCGACTTTTTACAGCGAAATTTGTTTTGCAAAATAACGCCGTTAAAATTCAATAAGCGGGGCCGAGGAAGTCAGCGGGCGGGGCAAGCGATTGGTTAATTGGATAAATGGTTTGAACACGCAGCTATTTTGTATGCTTCCGCACAAAATAGTCCCATACGAAAAGGTATCAAAAGATGTAGGGTTATTGCTTTTTTCGCTCGATACTATTGAATTATAAGAAATGAAGAGAATATTTTTTGTTTTCATAGAGGTATGAACCGAAAAACCTAATCACACTGTATGAATACGCGTGATCAAAATTTTGTTCATGGGGTTATGAATATTTTTACGACCAATCAGAACGCCCGATTTTGAAAGACTAAACTTAGTATTAAATTATAATATTATTGAAAAGAAATACAGAAAAGATACTGAATGGAAACTAATGCAATCAGGAAATGTCTGACGTTTGGATGCGACCATGAACTAAACCCGATATACGGAACTCGGCTAGAGCCCGGGCGTGTTCAGTTGCTTGTAACATTTTTATTCACAAAATAAAAAATACTAGGCCAACTAGATTGAAAGATGTAAATATTTATATCGTCAGAAACATTTATAAGAAAAAAATGATTAAAATACAATATATCTTTCTCAAGCTGGTTGGGGTGAGATGATACCGTCTCTTATTTGCGTATTTTCTTTGAAAGATAACCTGATTGCATGCAGATAGATTAGGGTAAGGTCTAAAAATACTGGGAAATGAGAAAAAAATCATGTTATTAGGGCGTTTTTTTTTTCAATTCACAAATAAGCCCCTTGTAAACATCAACTTCTTAAAAACTATTTAGCTCTATCATATCTTACCATACGGACCGAGACTGGGAAGGAGCTGAGACGACAATTTCAAGTTGATGGAAATTTTATTTTCATCTTCTTGGATAGAAACCATTGTGGATGTTGAAGAAATTGCTACATTATCTACATTTTTTTAGCAAGGAAAGGTACCTTGAAAACGTGTCTATAACTCTACGACATGATATTATTCAACACATAATACTTTAATTATAGTTTCGTCTATCAAAAATGGGCGTTCTGATTGGTCGAAAAAAATTATTCATAACTCTATGAACAAAATTTTGAGCACGAAGCGATTTTGTATGCTTCCGCACAAAATAGTCCCGTACAAATAGGTATCAAACTTTGTAAAGCTTTTGTTTTAGATCAAGTTATAAGGAATGAAGAGAATACGTTTTGTTTTTATGGATATATGAACCGAAAAATCTAATCACACTTATGTATGAATCCGCTTCGCGTATTCATACAGTATGTGTGATTAGGTTTTTCGGTTCATACCTCCATGAAAACAAAAAAAAAAAGATTCTTCGTCTCTTAATTGGGAAAAAAAAGGAAGAAAAATATTGGATGGAAAACTTGAATGGGCTCGTGATGCACTTATGACATTACATGCTGTCAAAATTACGATGGTCTCGGTATTTGTTCCACAGAACTGACTGAAATGTCGACAATTATTTTCATTGGCATACTATTGGCATATCGCCACATCCGGTAATAATGTAGGCTTGTCTTGCTACCTCAGTTTGTCCTACCTGACTAAATTGACGGATCCCAGACTGATCCTGCCCCGACTAGCCTCCGGCGGAGATCGAGCTGTATTTAACCAACGATTTTCCTGTTTTCTTTTTCGGCCATAGCCATATATTTGGCAAACTAACGCCGTTTGGTAATCACCCAGTTTTGGCCGAAAAAGAAAACAGGAAAATCGTTGGTTAAATACAGCTCAACCCATTCCAAAACAGCATAATTTTAGACTGTTCTAAATAAAAAGAAGCTGCAGACAACTCTTTTGAGTTGCAGTAACTTTATTTTCTTTTTCGTCTTTTTGGATAGAAATTTCAAACATTGTGGATAACGCAGAGATTGCTTAATACCAGTAATTTCTTCATTTTCTACTATGTTATCGAAAGCTTTCTTCCTAAGGGGCGTAATTTAAATGCGTGTCTGTATGTGTGTCTCTGTGTGTGTGTGATGGGGGGGGGGGGGGTAATGGGAATTGGTTAAAATATGCTGTGAGTTACGGTGTTTAACTTCGGAGTTGCAAAATCATCGTGACAAATGATTGCTATAAAGTCTGAGGTCAAATCAGTATACTTCGATATATGATTGACGAATTTGATTGGTCAGTCGATATTTGTATTGACAGCAACGAGCCCACAAAATTGTCGGAACCGGTTGAAACTTTTCTGGAAAAAAGCGATGCCCGTATGGATGATCTAATCCGCTTGTTACTACAAGCTCCTACAGGGCCTGTAGTTGCGACTATCGACGAAAATATTTACCATACGATAAACAAGAATTATGATTTTATTGATCATTCGATATATCGATCGTAAGCACCGATGAAAAACAGTTGAATTGGTCTAGGGGAGATAACCTGGTTTCTACATCCAAGGTAGTTCGACGTTCCAGATAAATGAGGCGTTCTCTGTTTCCACGTCCATTAGGCGTGTTGGACAGAAAAATTCCATATCATTAGGTAAGGAATGCGAACGTTTTGTTGAATGATCATTTGCATATTTCTGATTTACTATTCTAATTATTAAAAACACAACTTTTTACGTCCCTCTTTTTGAACTCGAAATCAGTGACATGCAACTTTCATTCGACTGGCAACCATCGGCTGACTAACACATGTCTAGGTGAGCTTATTATAATAACTTTTTTTCGTAATTTAATAAGTGCTTCAAATTCATTCATTAGCCCGTGTTTATATTCTCGCATCTAGGTCACGAGAGTGTGCAAAAACAAAACAAACAAAAAAAAAACTTCTTTCAGTCTAAATTCAGGGGAAGTAACTGGAATCAAAGTACTGTGTTCAACACACATACAGTTCGACGTGTAGTTTACAAGCAAAAACTTTTAAAATCACAACATTGGCGATTGTGTTGTTTTGATCAATTAGATTCTATCGGTTACTTATCAAGTGTACTCGGTGTATAAGCTATAAATCAGTAAGCCTCTAATATAGACCGGCCTAGACGGGGGTTTCGTCCACATTATCGTTAACAATAAGATCGCCACCGGCCCTAAAAAGTGGCAGACTCGTCATTAAGCATGCAAAAAGTCGTAATTTCAGCTTGAATAAAGCTGTATGATTACGTCATTATGCACACCTAACTACGAAATGTAGGCCTAATAAAGCTAAATAACCGATCACTAATATACGGCAAGTATTTATCTATCTATATATACTGCCCAACTCGCCTTTCGGGTATTACTGGCAGGTACTTTTCTCAAATTGTTTTCTGGCGCGGCCGCTCCGGCATTCTCCAGACTTATCGTCAAAAAGCGGGATTACCAGCGATATCGCAGCCCTCTTAGATCTGCTGACGAGGCAGCAGATTATCAGAAAGAGGGCTGCGATATCGCAGCTTTTATCCGAATAGCAGGAGAAATGGGGGTTATCCACGTCTCTATAAGACCTCAGTTGTTGCTTGGACATAAAACCACATGCAGTCGAACTGGGGCAGTTAGTGGGCCAGATGTAAAAAAACCCATTCAATCAACTGTCTCTAAACTACCTGGACCATAAAGTCCAATGCATTTAGTTGGTGTGTTGTTGTGTTTGTCGTGAAAATGCTCTTCGGAGATCGACGGTTTCGATGATACGACACCAGTTGGTGAGCAGGATAAAAAAATAACTATTCAACTTTAACCGTCACCTAACGACATCAGTTTGTGAGTAGAGTATATGGGATAAAAAGTACTTCACAACTTTAACCCTTTCCAGTTTAATCCCTGGTTTTTACGTCCCTGTGATTTTATACTGATTGAGGAAACATTGTAGAAAAAAGAAATTGCTTTTAACAAGCGATTTCTTCATTTTTCAACAATGTTTCCTACCCTACTGAATGGTTATTTTTCAAATTAAATCCACTTTAATTAATTTTTTGTCTGCAAAACCTTTGAATTTGGACAGGTCTAAAATTCTGCAAAACAGGAAAAGGTTGATCGTCACCGCGTGGAAAAGTGCTAGTACCCTGATTGCATGCAGAAAGATTAGGGTAAGGTCTAAAACATTTGAAATATACGGCGATATATTTTAATTCAGAACTAAGACCTCTGAATATCGGTAAGGAGAAATCGTTCTCAGTCGCACATTTTCATCAGACCGGCTTGTGTCATAAAACTGAATCCATACCTAAAGTAAGTTGAGAGGACTACAGACAACCAGAACATCTTTCAAATGATAAAGACTCCAAACACTCTGATCAGAGTGGAAGTATTTCGTATCGTCAAGATGATTTCAGAGCGACTGATAACTAATGTTTTGTTTTTTTATTCCGCAGAAATCATGAGTAAATACGAAGACTACAACCAAACTTGTAATAATTACGACTCGGTTAGAATCGCTGTTGGATATGACGTCATAGCCGGGATGGTGCCGTTTTATTGTGGAAAACTGCTGAAAGTAGGTTTTTTAAACCTGATTTTATCTCGGAAAACCGTTTTTTTAGACAGATGAATGTCTAGTGGTCGGCTCAAGATTTCCTTCTGAATGTGCACATATCCTGTTACCTTTGTAGGTGGGTGATGTTTAAAGAATATAGAAATAAAAGCAACACACTAACGCATGTTAGAAAACAGCTTACAACATGATTAAAAGACGAATTTTACCCGAAAGACAAAAAGCTGTCCGTATTTCTCTGAATTATTATACCAAGTAAAATAAACGAACTTGGAGATATTATAGAGACAGAAACTCGGCTTATTCGTCTCTCTGTCAACGTCTGTTTTTAGCTAGCAAAGCGTCAGCTTTGATAGCTTAAGTTAAAAGACAAAATTCTAAGGTCTTCTCCAAGTTCAACGAGTGCAAACTGCCACTGGAGGTTTAACCACTAAATCAATTGAATGCCTACGCCATAAAAAGTAGTTCTTATGTATTTCAGGAATATTGCAAACTCTATTCAAATTGTAGAGAACTCTTTCGAAATCATGCTATTTAACCCGTCCTCAACAAATTCCGCTTTTAAGCATCTCGAGAAAAAAGCTTTGGAAAACATTGTGGACAATGAAGAAATTGCTTGTTACAAGCAATTTCTTTATTGTCCACAATGTTTTCTTATCAACAAGGGAAAATTTTTCTAAATTAAACCAATTTGAAATTGTCGTTTGCAACTTCTTTAAATTTGAACCGGTCAAAGATTTTGTCATGTTGTAATGGGTTAAGTCCTGAGTAACTCTAAACATGTTTCTGCATCATGATAACCTCAAGCAAAGAAGACTACTAAATAAAGCCATGCTTTGCTAGCTTACAGTACTTTCAGTACTTTGATTACCAAATTTTAGAGTTTCGATTAGATGATATTGAAACTTTCTGCATTAAAATACTTTGATCACATGTTTTGCATATCATAACTTCGAGCTGCCAACTAACCCAGGTTGAAGAACAATATCCACTTCAACTTGAATATTTTTCGCTCGGCTATACGAAGAAGACAGGCTCTTTTCCAATCACCCTGGTAAAGCTCTGGCAAAAGATTTTACGTGCAAGTCCTATCTCTGCACTAACTAACCCTGTTAATCTAAAACTTCGCAATCGCCTTTTGACCATAGTATCAATCTCGTGTGTTTATGGTTATAATCAGTCTTTCTATGCAAAAATTCGTTTCTCTGACATTATTTTTTTGTGGTTTTTACCTCTTTTCGACATAGAAAATCGAAGTCAATGTTTTACGCGAAAGATGCTTCATATCTGTGACAGGAAAGGTGATGGCTTGAAACTTTGGCAGGTTGTTTAATGTCAATTTCAACTCTCTAGGTAAGTACATGTATTAATACATTGACATTCATATAATGGAATTGTCCAATGTCGACATTTTTGGTGTTTCTATCCAGCACTAAGAATAGTCGATCACTTCTGTCCATTGAGAGCATTTACTTCCTAATTAGTATTTCTTTTATTGACAGCCGCGTTATGTCAATTAATTTTCTCAATCTGTGGACCGTTTTCCAAAATGCATGTAGTTCACATTCTCGCACATCTTTGCAGATTGGGCTCGATATAGTCTAAATCAGTCTCTGTCTAGAGGTCAAGGTCACTGATAGCAATCAAAGGACACTGTGACAAAATCCATTTTCAAGCGTTTTCTTTTATAGGGGTTTTCAAGTACAACACATCAACAATTGAGCGTTGGTACCCTCTTGTGATACTCTTGTTTTAAATACATGGTACTTGCAGGACCTACATATTCTTGATGCTGGATGTGGTACCGGTAATTATGCAGTCTCCTTGCTGAATGCCGGTCTGGGTCACGTGACTCTCTTGGATGCATCACGTGGTATGTTGGATAAAGCTCGTGCCAAACTCCAGTTTGAGATTTCTAGTGGTCGAGTTGTGGACGTAAAAGAGGCAAAAATGCCTCCAATCCCGTATCCAGATGAAAGTTTTGACGCTGTTATGTTTAATTTGGTAAGCATGGCCTTTGTTTTATTTGGTAAGCATGGCCAACCGTTTTATCCATAGATATCTATATATCAGCTTATCAAAACGTCATTAAACCATAAATCGGGTCATCAACTCTCTGTTACTTTTTCCTTGTGTGCATAACAAAATCTATATTTTCACGAATGGTGGGGTCAAGAGTGAAAGAAATGATTTGATGTTCAGGAAATGCAAGATTTCAGAAAACTAAAAAAAATGTTATTTTTTCCCCAATCCACTTAGGCGACAATAAGTACCGACAATGTAGCGTTTGATGATAAAGTAATGACAATTTTAATTCTAAATTTTGAAATCAGACTCACTTCCTCTATCTGGTACATTAATGTCGCCTGTGAAAGTCACCTATCCCATTACCAGACGATAGATTTTCAACTGTTCCAAATTAACCCATTCCAACTCAATCACTCCTTTGTACGTCCCTCAATAAAACAGCTTTGGAAAACATTGCGGAAAATGAAGCAATTGCTTGTTACAAGCAATTTCTTCATTATCCACAATGTTTTCTATCCCAAAAGATGAAAACATTTAAAATTTCATCAACTTGAAATTGTCGTCTGCAATTTCTTTCAATTTGGATCAGTCTAAAATTTGGTTGTGTGGGAATGGGTTAAAAGAACGTGTAGACGACAATTTACAGCTGACGACGTTTTGTTAATAATTGCCTTTTCGGATAGAAAATGTTGTGGATAATGAAGAAATAGCTTCAAATATCATTTTTTGAAAGTCTTGTAAAATAGCGGGTTTGTGGGGGAATTCGTTATGAAGGACATGTTTTGCGAAAAATAAGACGTTACAGGGCATTAGTAATTTGACGTTACGGGGTAATAGTATTTTGACGTCACGGAGAAAAAGTAATTTGACGTTACGGGGCCTTAATTTTTTACATTACATGGTATTAAATTTTGTATTTCAAACACATTTTGTTTGTATTTTCAGGTTTTTCATCATTTGCAAGATAATCCAGATGGCGTTCATTTCCCAGACATTGAAAAAGTCCTAAAAGAAGTCAGGCGAGTTTTAAAGAAAGACGGTGTCTTGTCGATAAGCACAAGCTTTCCGGAGCAATATCTGCCCCTTGTTTGGTTCACGAAACTTAACGAAGACATAATGTACAGACATTGTAAAAGCTATCCAAAATTCAAGCAATGGCAAGAAATGTTGGAAAGGTGCGGCTTTACATTCTTGAAGAAGTTAGAACACAATATGCCTGTTCCGTCTAAAATGCTTGAAGGATTTCTCGATCCACTTGGTCCCACGAAAAAGGAGTGGCGTGACGTAAATTCGTATTGGGCGTGTGCGACCGCAGAGGAAATTGCCGACATTGAACGTAAGGTGTTAGAAATGCATAAAAATGGGACTCTGGATGCCTTTTACAACGAGCATAACAAAATCGATGGGATCTTTTATTTGTCTTTTCTTTTTGCATCTGTAAACAATGTAAAATAAAGTGATGTTTAAGTCGTTTTTTGGGAGAAAAGTTCTTTAACCCATTCCCGCACAAGCCCTCCTTGTTACGCCCCTTAAGAAAAAAGATCTAGAAAACATTGTGGAAAATGAAAAACTGCTTGTATCAAGCAATTTCTTCATTATCCACATTGTTTTCTATCCCAAAGACAAAATAAAATAAAATTCCATCAACTTGAAATTGTCGTCTGCAGCTTCTTTCAATTTGGACCAATCGAAAATTTTGCTGTATTGGAATGGGTTATAGGGACCATTTGATCTCAGTACAAGACGACAAAATTCTGGACTGGTCAAAATTGAAAGAAGTTTAAGACGACATTTCGAATTGCTCTTAAATTAGAAAATTAGTGCGAAATAGCAAAACACACATTGTGAGAAACGAAGAGATTGTCACTGTTATAAGCAATTTGGCCTTTTTCAACAATTTTTTCTGTGTTATTTCGGCGCGTCTGAAAGCGTCAATTTTGTGTGGATATTGGTTGATTAAGGAACCATAGCCAGTTTCTTATTTAACCCATTACCACATGGCACATTTAGACTAGTCCAAATTGCAAGATGTTGCAGACCACTAATACAATTTCATTTTTGTGAAATTTAAAATATCCTTGCCTTTATGAGGTGAAAACATTGTTGATATTGAAGAAATTGCTTGTTACAAGCAATTTCTTCAATATCAACAATGTTTTTCAAATCTTTTTTTCGATGGGAAAAAAGCGGGACGTTGTGGTAACGGTTTTAACTGTATAAACAGTCAAACTGCAACCATTTTTTTTTATTTGAATTACATGTACTTTGTTACAATCTTTCCTTTGTCTTCACCCTTCTTTACAACTCTTCGATAATTTACGAAGTGAAATATTATTTGAAAAGTGACCTTTGATTGTTACAAGCAACTTCTTCTTCACATAATGTATCACGAACTTTTTATTAAGCAGGTTATGGGAAAGAAAACTCTGGTTATAAGTTTGGTGATATCACAATCACTTTATTGTGTGCGCCACTTCTGTCAGATTTTTTGGCGAATGGTTTACAAAGATTCACTCGTTAGTGACAGGAAGAAATTGACGGATCGCTGGTCACGTACACTGACCTCCGACAGGAAATTCGACTCTGATATTAAATGGCGTTATTTTAGTCAGTAACATGTAACAAAAATGAAAATGTTGGTTGGCAACCTTTAAAGGCTTTAGTTACGATGTTTTGGTCACCAAACCAATAAAGTGTCTAACATACATGTTGGAGTTCAAAGCTCAATGCCATTTTAAACTTTGAGTGATTTGATTTGACGCGATTAATCAATGTGTGGAAACAGATTTTCAATAATGTTCCTATGTAAGGTTGACGGCAACACTATACTTTTCCAACTTGGACATTCAGTCGTCAAAAATTTCATAAACATAAGTCCTCTTTGAATAAGTTTCCCTTTTCTACGATATAGTAAATACCACACAATCTGGCATTTTCACTTGCTGAAGAAAATAATATATATCGAAAAAAATGAGATTTTTTTTTGTAACAAGCACTTTTGAAACACATATAATTTTCTTCTTCAACCTCCCCCAATTGCCTTTATTCTAGAATAATTTAATTGTTAGTTTCGTCTATCAAAAACGAGCGTTCTGATTGGTCGAAAAATTTAATTCATACCTCCATGAACAAAATTTTGAGCACGCAGCCATTTTGTATGCTTCCGCATAAAAAGTTCCATACAAAAAGGTATCAAAATTTGTACAGCTTTTGTTTTTTTCGCTCGATGCTATTAAATTATAAGAAATGAAGAGAATGTTTATTGTTTTCATGGAGGTATGAACCGAAAAAACTAATCACACACTGTATGAATCCGCTTCGCGTATTCATACAGTGTGATTAGTTTTTTTCGGTTCATACCTCCGTGAAAACAAAAAATATTTTCTTCATCTCTTAAATATCTTTGTCGTGTTTTTGATGATTGATTGCCGGATCGCGACTGTCAATCAAAGAATCGATCAACCAATCAATTCATTCTTTTAGACCTGAAGTGAACTTTGAACTCTGACCTCGACCAACATATATGATAAGGTTTTTTTTTGTTGGTTTGGCGACTTAAACGATGTAGTAACGACGTTTAGATCCCCAACCAACTATTTTACTTTTTATGATACATGCTACTGTGATAAATTTTGCAATAAAACCCTCTTTTATATCTTAACCATTGTCATGCTGACCCGGAATATATCTATTTGGCAGTAGGTATAGATTAAGATCAGACTGCACACAAGCACAGTCTGATCATAGTCTACACCTCCTGGTTGTCTTTTTTAACCCAGAGTTGTTATAAAATTAATTTTCAAAATTAACTTTGACCCTTATCTAGTGTCCCCAGTGCTTTCAGGCCTTTGATTCTTAATGAAAATTCAGATAAGGTTTTTAATCAGCATGACAAGGGTTAAGTCGAACTTCCTATCGCATGAAGTCAGGTGAATCCAGTGGTCCATCAGTTAATACAAACCACAGGCTTTCTTGCAGCTTGATTACAAATTTTTACTTCTTAACCCCCTCCCACACAACAACATTTTAGACTGGTCCGCATTGAAAGAAGCTGCAGATGGCAATGTCAAGTTTGGGTAATTTTTTT
Source organism: Fragum fragum (assembly GCA_946902895.1). Classification (NCBI taxonomy): domain Eukaryota; kingdom Metazoa; phylum Mollusca; class Bivalvia; order Cardiida; family Cardiidae; genus Fragum; species Fragum fragum. The sequence goes on from OX336380.1 coordinate 20,901,696, forward strand.
CTTCGTTTTGGATAGAAAACATTTTGGAAAATATACAAATTGCTTGATACAAGCAATTTCTTCATTTTCCACAATGTTTTCCAAAGCTTTGCCAAAGGATTGTTTGGGAATTTGTAATGGTCCTTAGACAATAGCAAAATGAATCTTTACTGTGACTTACTACAAAAAAAAAAGAAAAAAAAAAGACAAGTTTCTTGAGTTGATGAAATTTTAGAAATGTTTGTCTTTTGGGGTTAAAAACATTCTGGAAAATGGAGAACATACTTAATACAACTTGCTGCTAAAAATGCATTTTACCACGTTCTTTTCAGATTTTAACACCTTTCTTCTATTAACACTGTTTTTTTTTGTAACTTCGTATTCACGAATTTAATATAACCGATCGTATTCCAAGCCATCTGATCTTCCACGTTGCAGTTCTACTGAGATAATAAACGAAATCATATCGTTAAATATGCGGTATTGGATTTAACCCTTTCCTGTTTTGCAAAATTCTAGACCTATCCAAATTCAAAGGTTTTGTAGACGAAAATTTACAGTGGATTTAATTTGAAAAATAACAAGTCAGCAGGGTAGAAAATGTCGTGGAAAAAGAGAAATTGCTTGTTACAAGCGTTTCCTTCTTTTTCTACAATGTTGTCTCAATTAAACTACTGACTTAAAAACAAGGAATTGAAAAGGAAAGGGTTGAATAAATGACAAATCGTTTGTTGGCGAACTAATTGTCTTAACCGCATTTTGATTAAGCTGTAGTTGTGACGTTTAATTCGCTAAAGCAACAACAATAGCTAAACTTCAAAGTTTACTTTCGATATAAATGAATAATTGTTTTGGCAATCGATTTTTCATTGATAGCGGCGATTCGTCAATTTTCAGTAATACATCATCCATCAAAATACCGCAAATATACATGTATTTGTTACTGAAAAGATCTTGATATATTTGTAAATCGAACTGGGGGGGGGGGTAGAATGAAGCCTTTCTATTGTGATATTGTGAAAACTTCGAAAAGCATCTGCTCAGAAACTATTGGCTGGATTATTGCCCAATTACACAGTTGTGATCCTTAGATGGTCCTTTATCAGATTTCTTCCAAATTAAAGTGTCGATTGGATAATTTTACTGAAAAGGTCGAGGCTAATTTCACATAAGGTATACAGTGGAAATTTTGAAAAAACGTTCATGCTCACAAACCGGTGAATTGATTTCAACCAAATTACGCAATAAATGGTCGTTGGATAACCCTTCATCAGATACCTTCAAGAAATTTGGATAACACGAAAAACGTACATGGCTTTTGTGGTCGGGACTAATTTCCGTATGCGGTCAGAACAAGCTGAAAACTTTGAAAATCTTTTTTCTCGGAAACCATTATCTGAATCAACCCAAATTCCCATACACGATCTTTGTGAGACGCTTCACCAAAACCCTTCCAGATATTTAAATCCGAAGAATATCAATTGACCAATCGCTGGCCCCGCCCACTTACTCCTTTGGCCCGGCCCATTGACTCCGACTTGAAGTTACATTCGAATTTAGACGGCATTGTTTTGCAAAATTTATGGCAAGTAGCATATAACAAAAATGTACATTTGTTGGTTAGCGAGCTTAACGCCATGAACACAGATTGAATAAGCTGTAGTTAAGACGTAAAAGTCGCCAAACCAACAAAAAGGCTTTACACATTTCTCCCCCGGTCTAATTTAATGATTTGATTGGTCGACTCACATTTCTTCGATTGACAGACGCGATTGGTTAATCAATTATCGATGTGAAAGTATCCCATATGTCACGTCCGATATTTTGAAAACTTTGAAAGTTTTCTTCTCAAAAACTTTTGACTGAATATCAACCAATTCTCAAACAAGACTCCGAAAGTTTGGTGACCCTAAACCAACTGCCTTCAAGAAATGTTCAGAAGATTGGGACCATGGCTTTCTTCATCTTGTCGAATCAAGGGCGGCGAACCGGCGGAATACTAATCCGTTCTGATGATCTCGACATCCCTTCGCTGGGATGGGGCTTATTTCCGTGGAAATGGCATTTGGAGAATTTTTTGAAAATAACGTTATTGTACTACATATTATGGTTGCCTGGATGATTTATTGAATGGGGTTTAACGCCACTTTTAACAGTATTCCAGTCATATCGCGGCGGCTGGAGCACTTAACAATGGATTCCTGGTATTTCTCACACCAGTGCTACCACTACATCCTTTCCTAGCCTCCAGCTGCTATCCCATTTAGGTTTACGATTATCTACCCACTGGTGACAGACAAAAGTCGGAAAGGATATGTGCCGCCGCCGGGGATCGAACCCATGACATCCCATGATTGAAGATTACAGGAGTCTGATGCGCTACCGACTGCGCTATGACGGCGGCGGTAGCCTGGAGTTCCATGCGAATTAGGGGGGGGCACGTTTTGCTCTTGAGCTAATTTGAGATGAAAGATACAGTATGCATAAATCAAAAGTTTAATGCCCCGTCCCCTTATTTCACATGTATTCATTTAAAGATAATGGTGCATGGGAAGATTTATAAATTTTAATGAAATTAATTGTTCGTGCTAGAGATGCATTTTATGTAAATTGACCAATCGCTTGCCCCGTCCAGTTACTTCGTTGGCAACGCCCACCTACTCAGACAGAATGCCCCGTTTCGATTTTAACGGCGTTAACTTGCAAAATTATGGCCAGTAGAATGCAATAAAAAAAAGTAGAATAGTTGGTTGGCGACTTAAACGTCGTAACTACAGCTTGAATAAGCTGTAGTTATGACGTTTAAGTCGTCAAACCAACAAAAAGATCATCACAAAAATGGCGGCCAAATAAAGAGTTCAAAGCTCAATCCTGTGTCGAGAATGGGTACTTTGGTTGGTCGGTCGATTCCTTGATTGACAGTCGCAATTGGTCAATTGTGTATTGAAGAACTTGGCTTCGATGTCGGCTGTAAATTCCCGATGCTGTCGTCCAAATGGGAGGATTAGGTTTTGGTCCTGTTCTTGTCCAGAGTCCTGGCGATGATTAGACAAAGAAGTTGGAGTAATTATAAATCAGAATCTTGGCGCATTTTATTTTTCGTCTTTTTTTTTCCCCTTCTGAAACCGTGAGTGGTGTCTATTAGCTGGGCATATCGTAGCCCTCTTACTGATAATCTGCCTCGCCACTGACCAGATTATCAGTAAGAGCGGCTGCGATATCGCAGCTAGGTGTCTATGTGATCAATGCTTACAACGGTCTTATCATTAACCCTATCCTGTTTTCCAAAATTTTAGACCTTTCTAAATTCAAAGGTTTTGCAGACTAAAATTTAAAAATGCTTTAATTTGAAAAATAACCATTCAGTAGGTAGAAAATATTGTAGAAAAAGAAGAAATTGCTTGTGACAAGCAATTTCTTGTTTTCCCACAATATTCATTCTTAGGTATGAGGTCAAAGGGACTGAAAAACCAGTGATTGAATAGGAAAGGGTTAAAACCAGTACACTATAGTCAATTCAGTGAGTTGATAATGAATGCCCCTAATTTTAAATAGGCCTTACGCATTGGTCTAATTGAAATACCCTGTTCTCACAAAATGACTCTTTTGAACGCCCCCGATAATATGAAAGCGTTGAAAAAGATTGTGGGATATGAAGAAATAGAATGATTTTAAAGATTTCATCAACTTTACTTCTTTGGACTTGGTCGGGTCTAAATTGTATCGTATTGGAATGGAATACATGTCAATGTCGGTTGTGGCTTCGACTGATATTATTGGCTTAGTTGAAGACCAGACTGCGGAGGAACCATGCAGTCTATGCGGGGACCTTATGACAGGTTCATCAGTCAAGCGGTTGGAGATTTACCGTCTACTTTTGAACAAATATGTTAATATACTTAGTTTGCACTTTTCATGAAACTGATAAACAAGTAATGTACGCCGTACGTGATAATTTTTCAGTCCGGCGGTATTTAAAATTGGTCCTTTTGGGTAGAAAACATCGTGGATGATGAAGAGTTATTTTCATTAGGCTACCAAATTTTCCCCGTGAAAACGAAATAAGTAGGCTACAGAAGGGGGACGAGCCCCCAACCTCCCACCTCTGCAACCGCCTTTGGGTCCCCGTTGTACAAAACGACAAACAATGTCGGAGAGCATCACCCAGCCTCTGTAAGCCCATCCGCCCCTTAATCTGCCCATGGTTGTGTATCCGCACACACAAAAAGGGTTTTCGATACTAATAATAACCTTGATTATGACACAAAGGTTTCGCGTGGTCATCTGTCCACTATTGTAAATATCGACTGTCATTAAAATGGTCAGGAGAATAAAAGCCGTTAAATAATATCAATAAACTGGATCGCATATGTCAACAAAATATTGGAAATCAATGAACCATGAAAATGTAAATACGACCTTTGACACATAGTGGATAACGGAACTTTGCACTCTCATTGGCTGATATCCAATCTCATTCCCACGTGCTGAAACAAAGCGAGTTGAGGAGGAAAGGATTCCCCGTTCTTTGTGAGGGATTTTCCCGATTTCGGGGCTGGATTTTCGATTTTGTGTTGCGCATGGTGTTAGGAAAAAATAAAAGTACATGGCAGGATTTAAACTGGGAATCGTCCGCCTAGGCCGAGCGGCTGGGAAAGTAAGTATTTTAGGTTATTTGAACCGATTCACTTTCGCTCAATTTGGAAGCCATTTTCGTCCATGAGTTATCGTTATTGATTACTTTCATGTATAATATTCATAATGAGTTCTCGTTTACACTGTTGTATATTATAAAAATTCAAATAAACAACTGAAATCGATTTTAATTATCATAACGAGAGGAAATATTTAAATACGCCAGAGATCTCATTTTCCTACAATGTTTCCAACACTGTATCCAATATATGAACCATTTGTTACCATAATTTCGGACCCCCGTAATTTGGCATAAATCTGGAAAATATTCATGTCTGTAAAACATTTTTAATTGAATTAATAGACAAAAATTAACATCAGCTAGAGTACAGCTCATATTTTTTAAAAGTTATTGAAAAAATATGGGAAAAGAAGAAAGCATAGGTGTTATATCAAGTATAATTATAATAAAATATTTCTAAATTTAGTATCAACACAAAAAGAAATATAAATAATCGTATATTTTTGAATCACTATCACAGTCTGAAGAACTATTTTTCAAAAGCAGTGTATCTTGACCCATTCCCGCACAAGCCCTCCTTTTTACGCCCCTCAAGAAAAACACTATTGAAAACATTGTAAAAAATGAAGACATTGCTTTTTCAAGCAATTTCTTCATTTTCCACAATGTTTTCTAACCAGAGAGTTGAAAAATCCAAAATTCTATTCACATCCAACTGTTGTCTACAACTTCTTTCAATTTGGACCAGTCTAAATTTTTGCTGTGTTGGAATGGGTTAAGGAGAAATTGACGCTCTTATCCTTTTCACATTGTTTTACAGTAGTAGATTTAGATGGGGTGGGGGTTAACCTCTAACAGAAATCCTGGAGCCCTGATTGCAAATTTTTAACATCTTACATTTTCATTCGAATTAGTATGATGGTTGAGATTGATTAATCCTTTCCTGTTTTGAAATAATTTTGACTTGTCCAAATTCAAAGGTTTTACAGATGATGTTTACAGCAGATCTAAAAAGATAGAAAAATAACCATTTGGTAGGGTAGAAATTATTGTGGAAAAAGAAGAAATTGCTTGTCACAAGCAATTTCTTCTTTTTCTGCAATATTTTCTTAAATGTAAGATCACAGGGATGTAAAAGCAAGAGATTGAACAGTAAAGGGTTAAATCCAAAATTATAGGTCTTTTTTTCTGTGGGTATACAAAGAAGAAAGAAAAGGGTTCGAATACAGCTGTCAAAAAAGGGTTTGGTCAGGTGAAAAACACCAGCTGTTGTGGGCTAGCCCTTGTTTTTGGTCACATATTGGGTAGACTTGCAGTTCATCCATACCCACACAATGATGCTTTTGGATGCCTCTCAAGAAAAACAGTTAGGAAAACATTGTGTAAAATGAAGAAATTGCCTGTAACAAGCTATTTCTTCATTTTCCACAATTTTTTTTTCCCTCAAAAAGATGTAAAAATCTAAAATTTCATCAACTTGAAATTTTGGTCTGCAACTCCTTTCAATTTGGACCAGTCTTAAATTTTTCCGTCTGGTAATGGGTTATTCTATCATCATATTTAGAAAATGCATGTCCAGGGCTACAGGGAGTATTGGAATAATTAACCCATCCCAGTGTAACAAAATATTAGACTGGCAAAAATACAAAGGCATTGCATAGAATTAAACGTTGGTGGATTTTTAAAAATCTTAGTCTTTTTTGGTAAGAAACATTGTTGAAATGAAGAAATTGTTTGTGAGAACAATTCCTTCATTGCCCACAATGTTTTCCCAAGCTTTTTACTTGAGGGGCATGAAAATTTGTGATCGTTAGGGAATGGGTTTATTTTTAACCCTTTCCTGTAAAACCCCTGGATTTTATTTCACTGTGATTTTATATTTTAGAAATTATTGTGGAAAAAGAAGAAATTGCTTGTAACAAGCAATTTCTCTTTTTCCCACAATATTTTCTACTACAAAGGATGATTGCATGTCTAATTTCATCCAATTTAATTCAGGCCAGTATAGAATTAATAAAAAAACAGGAAAGGGTTTGTTATCGAGGAAAACCTGTTAATGAAATTTTTAACCCTTGTCATGCTGAACCCTGAATATTCAGGTTTTTGCAGGGGGTGTAGACCAAGATCAGCCTGCACATAAGTGCAGTCTGATCTTGGTATACACTTCCTGCTTGTACTTTTCCTGCCGGAGTTGTTTATTGAATTGATTTCTAAAGGAAATATTTATTATTGAATAACACGTTCTATCAGTGCTTTCAGCCATTTGAATTTACAGCAATTCAGTAAGATAATTTATACAGCATGACAAGGGTTATATCTGTATTACAGTTAGAATAGCAATAATCAGACCGTCCAAACATTAGAATTTCCAATGTCATAAAGTAACATCATTTAGGCAGGCTATCGGGGATAACAGATCAAAAACTCCCATGATACATCATACTACTGAAACCCTGTGGTGTGGGTACACATTTGGTCTGGACCAGTGTCCTAACAACTAATGGTTTTTGTACGAATGCCTACTTGTTACTTAAGGGATTTTGTGATTTGTTAGAATACAAATAATAAGCCAGTACTCTCAAAAATATGTTTCAACCCATTACTAGACAACAAAATTTAGTCAAGTGGAAATCCAATGTTTAATTTTTGGATGGAAAACATTGTGGATAATAAAGAAATTGCTTGTGACAAGCAATTTCTTCATTTTCCACAATGTTTTCCAAAGCTTTTTTCTGGGGTGTGTGTGTGTGTAAATATAGGGTCATAATTGTGTGGGAATGATGGGATGTCATGGGTTTGATCCCTGGTGGTGGTGGCACATAATCTTTCCAATATTTGTCTCTCACTAATAGGATGATGATGGTAATACTAAGTGGGATAGCAGCTGGAAAGGATGTAGGGGTACCGTAGTGCTGGTGTGAGAAATACCAGGAATCCATTGTTAGGTGCTCTAGCCGCCGCAATATGACTGAAATGCTGATAAAAGTGACGTAAACTCCATTCAATCAATCGATCAATGTGGGAATTGGTTAAATAGTTTTTCAATTCTTTTCTGATGTTGAGCTCTCAATTCAAATACTTTTGTTACCATTGTCCTCTAATCTATAATGTCAGTTTGAAGTTCAATGCTAAAAGGTTCATACAAATTGTATATTAGTACTGTTACAGTGTTTAAATCAGGAACTCCCATTCTATGAGGGAGGATCTGTATTAAACCCTGTATACATAGATGGTGTCTTGCAACAATCATTTTTAAAATGGTGTAGCCCTTGCAACTTGTTGGCTCATGTACAAGTCTTATCAGTTTTGAAAGGGAAACATTCAATACACAAACATAGTTTTAATGATTACAAATTCAATTGCTTACATCCTGTTATTTATCCCTTTGTAACTTCTACAGTTATTAAACAAGGTCTAACATAAACAGTTCATGGTGTTGGCCTGAGAGGATCACAGGCACTGGGCTTGTAGTAGCATTTGGAATCATGGAGTTGATACTCTTGGCAATGAAATTCTAGGGGTCAAAACTTATTTAGAAGGGGCCAAAGTAAAAAGGAGTAAATCAATAGAAATGAGTTACCCTTGTCATGCTGAACCTGGAATATTCCTGCTTTGGCAGAAGGTATAGACAAAGATCAGCCAGCACATATGTGCAGTCTGATCTCAGTCTATATCACCTGCTTGTCCTTTAAAAAGCCATAATTGGTTATAAGATAAATTTTCAATATACAATAATGACTCATAGTTTGGTGCTTCCAGTGCTTTCAGCGTTTTGATTTAAATGTGATTCTCTTGTAGATAGGTTTATTGTTCAGCACGACAAGGGTTAATCATTCGATAATCAAGCAGACAAAACACGTTACTGTGGAGGATGAGATCGCTTCAAAGTAAACAGACTGCCCTCATCAGTGCAGTCTTTGCATTATTGGTAGCCCTGGGAAATATTTAACTCTTTCCTGTACAAACCAGGGAAAAAGACTAACAGGGGCCCAGTCACCCATGGCCCCTAAATTTTGGGCTGGGCCCCTGAATTTTTGGAGAAAATGCCCATACCTCTAATGTTAAATATTGGGTTTTTTGCAGCCTGGGCCCCTAAGTTCAAATTGTTAATCTTTTTCCCTGCAAACCCAGGATTTTACGTCGCCATGATTTTATCATTGAGGAAATATTGTGGAAAAAGAAGAAATTGTTTGTTACATGCAATTTCTCTGTTTCCCACAATATTTTCTTCCACTTAGGATAGTTACATTTCAAATTGTATCCATTTTATACTGTTGTCTTCAATCTTGTTTCATTATGGTCTAAATTTTCAAAAAAACGGGAAAAGGGTTAAGGGATAAAATAATAGCTTAGGCACATGCTGGGGTGTGTGTGTGTGTGTGTGTGTGTGTGTGTCCCACTAGCTTTTGTCACAGGCCTGCAGGTTGAATTGGTTCCAGTTCTAACGCATCCTCCTCGCTGATTAACCCATTCCCAAATGATATAATTTTAGACTGGTCCAAATTCAAAGAAGTCACAGAAAGCATTTCAAAGTTTTTGAAATCTTAGATTTTTTTTTTCAACTTTTAGGGCAGAAAACATTGTGGAAAATGAAGAAATTGCTTGTTGCAAGTAAAGTGAAGAAACTGCTTGTTGCAAGCAATTTCTTCATTTTCAAAAATGTTTCTGAATAGTTTTTCTTGAGGGGTGTCAACAATTGTCATTGTGTGAAAATGGGTTGACCCATTCTGAAAAAATCCTCCTCTTTTTGCCACTCAGCAACAAAAGCTTTGGAAAACATTTTGGAGAAAGAATAAATTTCCTATAGAAAGCCCATTACAAGCAAATCCTCCATTATCCACAATATTTACTACCCAAAATGAATAAAAAATTTTAATTTCTGTTAACTTGAAACTCTTTTCTACAATTTCTTTCAATTTGGACAAGGAGACTTTTTTTTTAGTTATTATTTTCTCTCAATGATTCCCTGAACCCAGTCTCACACAGTCAAGTTTTTTGATTCCCCTCAAGTATAAGGCTTTGGATAAAACTTTGGAAATTGAAGGAATTGCTTGTGACAAGCAATTTCTTCATTTGTCACAATGTTTTCTGCCCTAAGATACTCAGTTTCAAAGTGTCATAAACTATCAGTTTCTTTGAATTTGAACCAGTTTGAAATTTATTGTGATTGATTTATCGTTAATTATCATTTGTCTGTCGAGGTCATGAAAATTAGGTATGATAATTAAAATGTTATAAAATATTAACCCTTGTCATGCTGAATAAAATCTTTTCAGAATTCCTTCAAAATCAAACACCTGAAAGCACTGGTAATATTTGTCAAGCGGTCAATACATCTTTTTAAAATTATTTCATGGACGACTCTGGTTTGAAAAGGAAACGCAGGTGGTGTAGACTAAGACCAGACTGCACTTATGTGCAGGCTGATCTTGTTACACCTCCTGCGAAAACCAGACTATTCCGGATTCAGCATGATAAGGGTTAACTGTCATTATGTGAAAAAAGTAAATTGTTTTGGACTAAAGTCACCCCATAATAGAAAGTATCTGCAATACAAGTCTTACTGCCAGTGAGTGAATCTCTGAGCTTCAAGCCTGCGGACTGGTGTATCCTTTCAATGAGAAAATCTCTGGCCACACAAATTTTGGCAAGGTTAAAGGTGAATTAATCAAGTTAACTCAGTAATCAGATTAATCAAGTTAACTCTGTAATCAGATTAAAGGGTTTCAAGATAAATGCCTTCATATGTCTGATAAAAATGTTGGCATAAATGATAAATTTCTTACTTGATAAGTGTTTTTTGGCTTTGTCAATCCCTCATTCCTGCGATATGATTGAAATACTGTTAAAAGCAGCGTTAAACCCCAATCAATAAATCAATCAATCAATCAGTGGAAGGTTATTTGCTTTAAGATATAATATGCAAATAAGGTAGCCTCCAGAGAGACATTTGCAGTCTATTATGTAGACAAAGCTGACCCATTTTAGTGTGGAGGATACCTTTCTCTGAATAGATAAGCTCTGTCTACCAGCTCAGCTTGCTTCATTTGGTAGCAGTGGTGGGGTTAGTTGCCTTTCCCAGCATGGTCATAGATCTGGGGATGAGTCGTTTGGGATAGGAGAGTAATATGTGACTGTTTCAGGGAATGTAATTGAAACATGTGATGTGCAAATGGCAGCTAGAGGTTTTTGAAACAAGGGGCCAATATTCCCATGGTCTAAAAAATATTGATTGGATGGGGTTTAACACCACTTTTAACACTATTTCAGTCATATGCTGGTGACTGGAGCACCTAACATAGATTCCAGGTATTTCTCACACTATTACTACCACTACATCCTTTCCTAGCCTCCAACTGCTATTCCACATATTAGGTTTGCGATTATCCACCCATTGATGAGAGACGTATGTCGGAAAGGATATGTGCCACTGCGGGAGATTGAACCAATGACATCCCATGAATGAAAGTTTGGAGTCTGATGCACTGCATGTGATGTACAAAATTGACAGAGGTTTTTGAAGCAAGGGATAATATCCCCATGGTCTAAAAAAGAAGGGGACATTTTGTAAAATTGATGAATCACACTGTAACCATTTAGCTACCAGGGCTGTTGAATCAGGGGAGAAATTGTCCCCATGCTCATAAAAAGCTAGGGACATTTTCTGATTTTGAAGACATTAGTGCAAAAACACAGCCTTAGAAGATCAATGAAATGCAGAAACATCCAGGGTAACATATGGTTATTTGTAGTATATATACACAAAGTCGAATCAATTTAATCCGGAGGATCTTTTTCTCTGCAAGGATTAGCTTTGGCTACCAGCTCTGCATGTTATAGGACTGAATGTGGTAAAAGCAATCAACTTGACAAAAACTGTATTGATGTTGGGACCAAAAAACAACCATGAATATTCCTCAACCCATTCCCACATAATAAAAATTTAGACCAGTCCAAATTCACAAATGTTGCAGACGACAATTTAAAGTTGATGAAATCTTTAAAATCTTTGTCTTTTGGGGTGGAAAACACTGTGGATAATGAAGAAATTGCTTGTAACAAGCAATTTCTTCATTTTCCACAATGTTTTCCAAAGCTTTCATATTTTGGGGTGTTTAAATGTGTCACTGTGTAGGAATGGGTTAACCTGGTAAAGATACAACGCCAACAGTTGTTGTGTTACAAGGGGATTATTGACCAAGTATTGATCTATAGAGGGGATGACAAAAGAATAGCACCTTTTGTTTGAGATAACAGTACTATCAGAATCCCTTTATCATTCTAGTGACTGTATCTTCTTTGGAATGGAGCCTTTATCATTCAAATGACTGCATCTACTCTGGAATTGGGATGCTTTTAATCCATTTCTACTCAGTGATGCCCCAAATGAAAAACATTTAGGAAAACTTTATATAAAATGAAGAAATTGCTTGTAACAAGCAATTTCTTCATTTTACACAATGCTTTCTTTCTAGAAAGACGAAAAATCTATCAACTTTGATTTTTCGTCTGCATGCAACTCCTTTCAATTTGGACCGGTCTAAAATTTTGATGTCTGTTAATGGGTTTATCCATTTCTGCATGACACAATTTTAGAATACTTGATCTTGAAAAATGTGACTTGCAGACAATAACGAAAAGTGTGCTATAAACTTGATTAACCCAATCTCACACAAGCCCTCCTTTTTACGTCCCTCAACCAAAAACCTTACGAAAATATTGTGCTTGATGCAAGCAATTTCTTCAATGTCCACAATGTTTTCTACCCTAAAAGACTAAGAATTATAGAATTTCATCACCTTAAAATTGTCGTCTGCATTATCTTTCAATTTGGACCAGTCTAAAAAAAAATTGTGTGGGAATGGGTTAATAAGTGCTAAATAGGATGGAAAATGACCATTATAAATGCACCTTAGGTTTGGGCTCTGTGCCTATATACAGCTAATTTTGCATTAAAACAAGAAAAAAGTAAGCCCTTAGCCCATTTCCACACAATAACATTATTTGACTTCCAAAGAAAAAAAAGCTTTAAAATCAGTGTATAAATGAAAAACTTGCTTGCCATAAGCAATTTCTTCATTTTCCACACTGCTGTCTACCAAGAAAGTTAAGAAAATTAAAATTTCACCAACCAAAATTTGTGTCTGCAACTTCTAAAATTTTGTTGTCTTGTAATTGGTTAAGACACTTAATGTGGATTTCATCTGTAAATTATCATTGAGTATGGTTAGAAAATATTGTGGAAAAAGAAGAAACTGTTTGTTATAAATAATATCTTCCTTTTCCACATTGTTTTTTCAAGTATAAAATCACATGGAAGTAAAATCAAGTGATTGAAAAATACATGTATATTGTGTCAAAACAGTTTCCGTCAGAGGTGTCATTTGGGCTCTGCTGGGGTAGGCTTATTATCCCTTGCCATGCTGAAACCAAAATTTTTCGATTTTTGCAGGAGGTATAGACAAAGATCAGCTTGCACATAAGTGCGGGCTGAATTTAGTCTTCACCTCCTGCCTGTCCTTTTCAAACAAGAGTTGTTCATTGAATAAATTTTCAAATGAAGTATTACTAATCGAACAACAGGTACTACTAGTGCTTTCAGCCCTTTGATTTTAATGCAATTCTGTAAAAGATCTTATTCAGCATGACAAGAGTTAATATAAAAGCTAAGAAGGAAGTAACCCATTACCACATGAGAAAGTATTAGACCAGTCCAAATTCAATCAATTTGCAGACGACAATTTAAAGTCAATGAAATCTTTAAAATAGTTGTCTATTACGATAGAAAACATTGTGGATAATGAAGAAATTGCTTGTCACAAGCAATTTCTTCATTTTTCACAATGTTTTCCAAAGAATTTTATATTGAGAGGCGTTTAAAAGCGTCATTGTGTGGGAAAGGGTTAAAACTATACTGACAAACCATAAGGTACATAAATAGTATAGATTTGGCATTTGTTGCCCTCTATTAAAGTTGTTTGAATTAAGCTAAGGGTGAGCTTGTCCAAAAATATTATGAGCTTGAATTTGCAAAAATGTAAGCTTATCTAGAATTTTAAGATTCTTCTTGATAATGTGAGCTTACTCAAAATTTTGAGCTTCTTAAAAATGCCATCTTGTTCAAAATTGGAATATTTTGATAACCATTAAAAGTCCAGTACTATCTCGATTTGCAAATAATTTTTTCAATACTTTTAACCCATTCCCACTCAGTGATGCTTTAGGAAACCCCTCAAGAAAAAAAAATTAGGAAAACATTGTCTAAAATGAAGAAATTGCTTGTCACAAGCAATTTCTTCATTTTAAACAATGTTTTCTACCCAGAAAGTCGAAAAAATCTAATGTTTCATTAACTTTGAAGTGTTGTTTGCAACTCCTTTCAATTTGGAGTGGTCTAAAATTTTGTTGTGAGGTAATGGGTTAATGATTTCTTACAACTGAAGATAAGGGGCTGTATATGAAAACATTGAAATTCTTTGGTTTATTGACGGGTCAAAGTTTTTTTCATTTCAATTTTAATGGTTGAACAAAAAGTTGCATTGTAAAGCGAAATATCGATAAAATTCACCTGCTTAATTGAGATGGGATCTAACAATAATGCATTATGTTGCCCCGATATAGTTTAATCCTTTCCTGTACAATCCTGTGATATTGTACTTGAGAACAAAGAAGAAAGTGCTTGTAACAATCAATTTCTTCTTTTCCGAATTTCATTTTTATATCATATCGGATGGTTACTCTTTGAATTTTACTTATTTTGATGATGTCATCTGCTACGTATTTGAGTTTGGGGAAGTCCAAAAACTTGAAGAAACAGTGAAGGTTTAACAATTTTTTAAACCTGAATCATATTTTAATTTGATGGTTAACCCATTCCAACACAATGACCCTTCTAAATGCCCCTCAATATGAAAGCTATTGGAAACATTGTATAAAATGAAGCAATTTCTTCATTTTCACAATGTTTTATACCCAGAAAGTTAAAAAAACTAAAAATTCAAAATTTTCAAATTGTCTTCTGCAACTTCCCTCAATTTCAATTCCCTTGTCTAAAATTTTGCTGTCTGGTAATGGGTTAAGTTGAACTGATAATATTGGAAGACCTTTATTGCAGCCATAACTGATAAAGGCAAATCACTGCTTACCCCCCCCCCCCCCTTTAAAAAAAAAAGCATAATCTGTTACCAGATGTGTAAAATTTAGACTGCACAGTCCAAATTGAAAGTATGGTATTTGCAGACAACAATTTCAAATTGATTGAATACTAATTTTTGTCTGTTATTTGGTAGAAAAAAATTAAGAAAATGAAGAAATACTGCTTGGTTAAAGGGCAAATCCATAGGGGTAACATAATTCAAATTTTCGAAATTCCATTAATAAACATGTGCATTGATACTCATTGATTTTTCTTGAGATTGTTTCAAAAACACTTTATTGGAGTTTTTATTTTTACCTTTTCATTTTTACGGCATCGCTTATGTCCCTTACCTATTGGATACATATGCTTAACTCCCCTGAATTGTGACGTCATAGTAGAAGTTTATTAAAAATGGACGTAGAGTATGACAGCGATTTGAGCGATATTCCCGAAGAAGAAATGGATGTTTCTGGTACTTTAAGGCCATATGTGTACGAACCAGTTTGAAGGGCAATTGCTACGGAATCGGAGGATAGTGATGATTATATTCTTCGTCTTCTTTTTGCCCCGATTTTGACGATAATGTTCCTGAGGTGTCAACATGGTGAGTGATCAATATTTGCGGCGAATATTGCCCTTTATAAACATTAGAATCGTAAAAAATTTAACTTACTCCCTTTTTGAACGTTTCAATCTGACTTGAACAACGAATTTAAATGAAGATCCCAATGAAGTGACGTTTGCGAGTGAGACCCCTTTTGAATTATCCCTGGACTATTAACACTGTAACAAAAACTCCTCTGAATTTTCTTCTACCAAAAATTTACGATCAAACATCTCGTTTGTAAATTTAAGACGAGAATAAGAAATTATGTGCATGACATTCCCAGTCTTATTGTCCAAATAGTGCATTAGATGATTATCTGGCTGTCATAAGAAACTTTCAGTCTATAGCTATCTACTAGGTGCAAAGTGAAGTCTGATCGGACAGGATTATATGCAAATGTCTAACACTGGCTCAAATGGTTTTGGTTGCTTGAATCAGTACTACATTGTCCAATGTTTGAAAACAGTTCTTGGTATATGGTTTACAATTGTGCCCCCATCAGAAAAGTTACAGTAACGTTTGTTTACTCTCTGTAAATATGGACAGTAAATCATTCTCAAATATGAAACTTATAATAAATAATTCAATTTCACAGGTGCCAGTGCAAGATTTGTGTGAATATGCCAACTGTGACAGAATCCAAGTGCTGCAAGACAACAAACAGTATAGATGGGAAGGATGAAGCAGGATTGACACGCATAACAGATCACATTGCATTCCGGGTGAATTGTCTGAACATTCATGTATTGGGGGTTACCTACTATGACCATTCGTTACAGCCAGGCCCACTTGAGGAAAACCAAAGAATTCATGAGTAAGTAAAATATTGTTTTGTTATAGTGCTAAATTATTTTTCATAAATGACCTACATTGTTTATAACCCTTTCCTGTTTTCTAAAAATTTAGACCCGTCCAATTTCAAAGGACTTGCAGACGAAAATTCAAAGTGGATTCTAGTTGAAAGTAAGCATTCAGTGGGATTTGAAATATTGTGGAAAAAGAAGGAATTGCTTGATATAAGCAATTTCTTCTTTTTCTACAATGTTTCTTATTCATAAATTTACAGGGATGTAAAATCAGGGATTGAACAGAAAAGGGTTAAGGCAAGGAAACTTACCCCATTACCACACAATCCAATGTTCTGACATACTGAAGCAATGTAGTTTGCAAAAAAATAGTGGGAAAAGGAGTTATTGCTTGTAACATGCAATTTGTCCTTATACAAAGTTTACTACCCCATTCAACACTTAAACTCTTAAAATTCAGTGATTTACCAATTGTCAGCTGTCAAAGAATTTTTTTTACGATCAATTCATTCATTTAGACCAAAAGTGAACTTTGGACTGCAATTTTGGACATCTTTTAGGCATTTTTCTTGGTTTGTGGACCTTGACATTGTAACTGCAGCTAATTCAGTCTGTAGTTACAATTTAGATCACCAACCAACCATCTTGGAAACACTGTAGAAAAAGAAGAAAATGCTTGTTACTTGATTCTGTCGTATGTAAGACAAAGCCTGTAAAGATCATCAACTTTATATTGTCATCTGCTACTTTTTGAACTTGGACCATTCCCAACTCTGTTGTCTATCATTAAGTTAAACATCACCAAAAAAATGTTTGGTTTAAAAGCTAAGATCTCTTTACATTTTTTTATTCTAGGCTACACAGACACCTGGCCTCTAGACGATTGAGAAAGGAGCGAGGAAAGTGATTCCTTCACATGTGGTGACTGCTATCAGGGGTGCCATATACATCACTAGTTTGTCTAACATGAAAGGATGGGATATGCATATATTATGTAATCATTTCCTGTATTGTTTAAAACACTAATTAAGACATGACCATGGCCTAAGTTTACCCTTTACCAAGCAATCAGTAGCTTGTCTTTCCGCTAGTGACTATTGTGATCTTTGAAAAAAATTGAACTTAATTTTAGCCACTATTTTCTGTTCAATTATCTGTACCTCCTTTTAACTCATAACAACTAAATCCTCTGTTTTTACTCACAGTAGGAGAAAGTTGTGACAAATTTTGGGGGAAAAGGAGAAATTGCTTGTGACTAGCAATAGCAAGTTTTCTCAAATTTTTGAAGCCTATTTACAATAATTATTCAATTTTGGCACAAATTAAGTTGTCATCTGCAACCTCTTTCAATTAAAAAAAACACTTTTTTTTTAATTTGATCTTAAAATTTTTTTGCCCAGTAATAACTCATTCATACGCAATCCTGTCCGTCTAAGCCCAACTTAAAAAAAAAAATTCAAAAAAAATTGTGGAAAATGAAGAAATCGCTTGGTACAAGCAATTTCTTCATTATCCACAATGATTTCTACAAAGGCAAGCAAACGAAAAATCAGGAGCATTAGTTGATACCTTAAGATCTATTGTACTGGAGAAATATTGAAGGATCCTAATGGAATCTCTAGCCTGGAATTGCTGGGGTCCCTTCCAATTTTAAGGGATCCCGGAACACTGTTAGTGTCGACCCCTTAATGTGTCTTAATGGATTTTTTGGTAATAAAAAAAAAAGGAAATACCTTCTAACAACCATGTAAAAGGAACATTTTGAAAATTTGTTGGAATTCTAGATAAACAGTTTGTTTATGAGGGAAATATGTTCATATCAATAATAAACACAGGTCTAAGTAGTTGATAACAGCAATTAAATTCAAAGCACCTCTCAATTTGGACTAGTCTAAAATTATGTCATTTTGGAATGGGATCAATGAAGAATGAGAGTATGACTAGAGGAGAAAATGGTGAGAATAAGGGGAAATGACTTATGATTATTAATTTCTCATTTTGCCACACAGTTTTCGTGAATATGTCAAAATTGACCAATGGCTGGCCCGCCCTTTACTTCATAGTCTCCGCTCATGAACTCCAACAGGAAGTTCCGCTTTGATTTTTAACAGCGTTCTTTTGCAAAATTTATGCCAAGTAGCATGTAACAAAAAAGTAAAATGGTTGGTTGATGACCTAAACGTGGTAACTACAGCTTGAAAAGGCTGTAGTTACAATGTTTAAGCCGCCAAATCAAAAATAATAAAAAATAAAGGTAAACAAAAATGGCAACCAATGTCGGAGTTGATAAGCTCAGGTCAGGGCTGAATGAATTATTTGATAGGTCGGTATACTCCTCTATTTAAAGTCTCGTTTGGTCAATATATTGGAAGGACAATATCCGAGATGAACAAAATGGGAACCCTTTCAGTTCTGCTGTCTCACGAAAAATCGGTCCATAATGTGATTCGTTCATTGTTTTATATAATCCCAACCCCCACAATATATGGCCGAGATATCAATTTGTTCACCAAATTGATGTAACCGCTGTTGCAGCTTCTTCCTCGAAATTGCCCTAGCTGATGGTCGGCATGTCGGTTCTTCTTCCCGTCGGTTCTCCGAGATCAAGATTGTTGGCACGGCGTCAGGTTTCAATCGGAGTCGAAAGTTCTTAAAAACAACGTAATTTGCTAGTTTCGGGCTGATCAAAAACTTGAAATTAAAGTGTCTCACACAAAGCTTTGCATGACTCGGTGGCTCAAAATTTGTCACTGCTGTCCGCTATGAATTCACAACTTTTTTCTTTTAAAATCAATCGGAAACGTAAAAATGCTGATCCTCTGAGTCCCCGATTCAACATTACAACCGTAAGCGGCACAGATCGTCATTATTCTCCTTTAAATCGATTTTTTTTACGTATTATCGCCTGTATTTAGTACAGCAACCATTGGACATGTAAAACAGATAGCTTCTACTATGACGTCACAAATGCAGGGGAGATAAGCGGTTTGGGGAGTGTACAGGGGAAGTAAGCGATGCGCTGTTTTGGGGCAGTATTAAATCTTGACATTTCGAATTGGTTTTTGTACATGTGCACGGTCTGCAATCGCGAAAATATTGTTTGTGTGTTAAATTAACACCATATACTTGAAAAATAATGAATGAAAAGACAATATAAAAATTTCTTTGAATTTGACCTTTAATCTCAATTTCAAACATTTGTTTAGATTTAACAATAAATGTATTAAATTGAGGGATGCCAGTGTAATTTCACCAGTCCTATATCAGAATACAAAACCAATATTGAGGTCTCTTTACCCGTTACACAAAGAAATTTTTTAGACGTGCAAATTGATAGAAAATGTAGACAACAATTTTTAGTTGGTGGAATTTGAAGAATCTTTGTCTTTTTTGGTTTTGAACATTGAACAATTTCTCCATTTTCCACATTGTTTCCCAAAGCTTTTTTCTTGGGGGTGCCCCAAAAGCAAGATTTTATGGTTGTGGGTTAAAAGGGAAATTTTGAAAAGATTATAACCTGATACACTTATGGCTAAATCTAAACAAATGTTTGAAAATAAGATTAAGTGTTGAAAACAAAGGAAAGTCAATAAACTAAGGAAATAATCAATACTATAGAGTTTACTTTTTGTACTATCAACTTTAGCAAATGCCTGTAAACAATTGGTCACCATGGAAACGGAACATAAAGAAAAAAAAGGGTTTAATTATCATTTTCTGGAGTCACAGCTTTTTGTCCTAGAAATTGGAAAGAACAGATCTTTATAATGGACCGAAATCTAGTGTGTAGTATTAATTAACGAAACCTTTAACAGAGGAGAAAATGTTCCAAAATGAAAGAAGTTGCAGATGACTTTTCAAATTGTGCTGAATTTAGACAAGAAGTACTAAAAAGGGTGTATAATATTATGAGAAAAAAATGTCTGTAAAAAAACAATTTCTCCATTCCCACAAAGTTTGCCAGGATCATATTTTTCAGGGAAGTCATGTTGCAGAAAGTTTCATTTTGTGGTAATGGTTTAGCCCATTCCCACACAATGACGCCTTTTCAGGACCCACAAGAAAAAAGATTTAGAAAACATTGTGGAATACAATGAAATTGCTTATAACAAGCAATTTTTTCATTCTACAATGTTTTCTACCCTTATTGACAACAATTTCTAAAACTCCACCAACTCTATTATGCTGTCTGTAACTTCTTTGAATTGGACCAATTTAGATTTTTCTTGTCTAGTAATGGGTTAACCCATTCCCACTCAATGAAGCATTAAGACGGCCCTAAGAATAATGCTTGGGGAAAACATTGTGGAAAATGAAGAAATTGCTGGTTACAAGCAATTTCATCATTATCCACAATTTTTTCTACCTAAAAGGAAGAAAAAATACGAAATTTCATCAACCTTAAATTGTCGTCTGCAACTCCTTTGAAATTGGACCAGTCTACAATTTGGTCGTGAGGGAATGGGTTAAGCTGCACATGTTCTTTTGATAACAATTGTAGGCAAAATATTGCTTGAAAAGTCACATGAAGGTCAGTTTACAAATAAACTGTATTGTATGAAATGAAGGGGAAATAATGGATAATTTTGTAATGGCCACTGTTTCCATTGTAATTAATTGTTGGTGGGGCCATTAAAACAAGTTGATCACATTAGTGGTCATTAGTATCCTACAAATGTCCGTTTGTCACTTGGGGTCACAGGTAAATGTTAGACATTTTTACAGGTATTACTTACAATGTAATAAAACTAGTTGTCTACCGTTGTTTATTTCTTTTCCCCTTTTATCCTATCCTGTTTATCAAAATTTCGGTCTTGTCCTATTTAAAAAGATGTGAGTGTAATTTGAAAAGTAGCCAACTCACAGGATAGAAATATTGTGGGAAAAGAAAAAAAAAGTTTGTTATGGACAAGCAATTTATTCTTCTCCTACAATGTTTTCTCAAGTACCTTTATATGAATAAAATCACTGGAACGTAAAACCAGGGATTATTTTTTAGAAAATGGTTTACTTTGAAGAGTCATAAACTCTACCTAACCCTAAATAGAGAAATTGTGCCAATGGCAGCTGTCAGTCAAATAACAAGTTGACCAATGAAATCATTCATTGAAATCAGAGTTTTGATCTCCGACATTGGTTGCCATTTTTGTTAACCTTTTATTTTGTTTGGCAACTTTAAAGTCCTATCTATAACTTGTTAAAGCTGAAGTTACAACGTTCAAGTTGCCAAACATCTATGCTACCTTTTTGTTACATGCTAAATTGGCCATAAATTTTTCAAAATAACTCCTTTTAAAGGGGCCAGAGATTGGTCAATTGTGCCCTAGTAAATATGAGAAAGTTTCGTGACTACATTTTGTCAATCAAGGTTTTCCAATGTTTTGTTAATCTGTTGGGATTGCAAGTGGATTGGTTTGACCCAGGTCAGAGGCTTTGCCACATAATCATTTGCAGACAAACAAACAAACAATAAAGCCCCTTGTGGAATTCTCCATTTCCCACAATGTTTTCTATCTAGAAAGATCTTTTTTTTTTTCTTTAACCCTTTCCCGTTCAATCCCTGGTTTTTAAGTCCCTGTGTTTCTATACAGCTTATTCAAGCTGTAGCTACAACATTCAAGTCGCCAACCACCTTTGCTACCTTTTTGTTACATACTACTGGCCATAAATTTTTCAAAATAACACCATTAAAAATCGAAGCAGGACTTCCTCGGAGTCAAGGGCGGGGCTAACGAAGCAAGTGGGCAGGGCCAGTGATTGTTGAATTGTGCCCTAGTAACAAGCAATTTCTTTCTTTTTCCACAATATTTTCTACCCTACTGAAAGGTTTAGCTTCATATAAAATCAACTTGTTATTGTTGTCTGCAAAACCTTCGAATTTGGACAGGTCCAAAATTTTATCAACTTGAAAGTGCAGTCTGCTACTTCTTACAGTTTAGACTAGTCTAGCATATTTCATCTTTTGGTCATAAGTTTATGTAATCTGTTGCTTCTTAGGTTGTGCATTATCCCATTCCTGTTTTTGGAAAATTTAGACTAGTCCAAATTGAAAGAGGTTGCAGACGACAATGAAAACTGGATGCCATTTGAAATGAAACCATTCTATGTGGTAGGAAATATTGTGGAAAAAGGAGAAATTGCTTGTTACAAGCAATTTCTTCTTTTTCCACAATGTTTTCTGGAGTTTAAGATCACAGGAACGTAAAATCCCGTATTTGAACGGGAAAGGGTTATTCAAACAGCTTTATTATCACCATTTCAGATGAAATATGCCCTATTGGATGAGAGAGACATTCCTCTAGTGGAAGATTATGCATTTGAGGTGAGGACTTCATTATTTTTTGTATACTCTTCAATACCACAAGACATAAATGTAACATGTATGATGGTGATTTGTTTTTAAACCTTTACCAGACGTCAAAATTTAAGACTGATCAAAGCTGAGAGAAGTTGAAGTAAAGTATATTAGTTTCAACACGTCTGTCCATCCATCTGTCAATCTGTCTGTAGACTTTTTCGTTTCTGTGCTTTAACTCAAAAACCAATCCACCTACAACAAGGAAGAGCCCTATCTTTTTGGGTCATATATTTCAAAGGTCAAGGTCACACTTGAACTTTGATTGAAAACCAATTCTGTGCTCTAACTCAAGAACCAATAGACCTACAACCTTGAAACTTCTTACAATTGTTGCCAATGACCAAAGGAATAGCCCTAGTGTTTTGGGTCACATGAGTCAAAAGTTAAGGTAAAAATTGAACTTTGTTTGAAAACAGTTTCCACGCTATGACTTAAGAATGAATTAACCTTCAAACCTGAAACTTTATACAATTGTTGCCAATGGCCCAAGGAAGTGCCCTAGTGTTTTGGGGTCATATATTTCAAAGTTCAAGGTCACAATATAATTTTTTGGCTAATATAGGTCATAGTTCAACTGTGCTATTTCAGTGACAAAGCACTGGTGGAGGGTATGAGTCTGCTTTTCAACAATTCTAATCTTTCTTGAGGGGCATAAACTTAAACCCATTCCCACACAATGATGCTTTTTGACACCCCTTTAGAAAAGCACATGGAAAAAATTGTAGAAAATAAAGAAATTGCTTGTTACAAGCAATTTCTTCATTTTCCACAATGATTTTTACCCCTATTCTTGAAAAAATCTAGAATTTCATAAACTTAAAATTGTTGTCTGCAGTTACTTTTGATTTGGATCAGTCTAAAATATTGTTGTGTGGGAATTGGTAATGGTGGGATTGTGTGGGAGTCATGGATTAGTAGTCAGCTATGAAATCAAACATCAATGAAGAACTTGCATACATCAATAGAATTTGCTGATCAAGTTATGTTGTCTATTTGTGTTTGTGTTTACATGTGCATTAGCATGTCACTTTCTTTACCAAATTAATAACCCATTACAACATTAGGAAAAAATTGAAATAAGCGTACAGATCAGAATTCATTTGCATGGAAAAATATGAGCCAAATTAGTTAGAAATTATTATGAGAAAAGAAGAAATTGTTTGTTACAAGTAATTTCTACATTTCTCACAAAGTTCTCTTTACATAAGTGACCCGCTTGGTTTTATTCTAGATTCAGATAATTGTCAAAGAGCAAACACAGATCAACCATTCTGCATTCTGAAAAAAGATTATGCAGTAAGGTAGAATGGCAATTCTAGATTCAGAAAACTTGTCAAGCATTTGAAAAATTTCAACCCTCATGGGTAGGAAGTGGTCAGCCTGTAAGGTCTGACCTGAGTGGATACTTTTTTGCGTCTCCAAGACAGCCTTTTTCAGCTAGCACGTCACATTTAACCCATTACCAGGCAGCAAAATGTTAACCCTTGTCATGCTGTATAAATTACCTTTCTGAGCTGCTGTCAAATCAAAGGGCTGAAAGCACTAATAGAACTTGTTCAAAAATCAATATTTCTTTAAGAAATCAACTTCATAAACAACTGTGATAGGAAATGTACAAGCAGGAGGTGTAGACTAAGATCAGCCTGCACACAAGTGCAGTCTGATCTTAGTCTACAGCTCCTTCCAAAACCGGAATATTCCGGGTTCAGCATGACAAGGGTTAAAATGGTCCAAATTCAAAGAAGTTGCAGATGACATTTTGAAATTTAATGTTTATGATCTTTTAAAATGTTTGTCTTTCAGGTTAGAAAACATTGTGGATAATTGCCTGTAACAATTAATTTCTATGTTTTCCACAATGTTTTCCAAAGCTTTTTTTTGAGGGGCTTGAAAAGTGTCATTGTTTGGTAATGGGTCTAAGATGAATTTTAAAGGTGACTGTTCTCAATGTTCCTTTAAAAGTGCCAAAGGTCACATTTAAAGGTCAAAAGACAACATGATACAAGCAATTTCTGCATTTCCACAAGTATGTCCCAATATGTTTTCAGGAGGGTCGTAAAAGAGCGATTTTGAGAAGGTATGGATTAATTGCACTTTTCGAGGGCATAGCTACCAACATTTAGGAAATGTATGTAGATTAGCTCAAATAGAATATGTTTAATTTCAAGGTGATGGTAACCAATTGCATGTATTAGATTTTTATAAATATAGATCTAAATTTCTAATTTCAGGCTCATTTAGAAGTGAATAAGGATGGAGATGGGGCAGCTGTTTTTGCCTTCACCTATGATATACGGAAAGGACGGGCTTCTGGTCAATACTTACATGATCTCATCTGGTAATTCATTTGTTGAATTCTTATAATTTGAAAGTTTAACTTATTGGGTTTTAGATTGAATGTGTTTTTCGGACCATTTTTATGTAAATACATGTTAATATATAAAATTCACTGGTCATGATACCTTATTTTCAAATTACACAATTAAGGGGTGATTGAAACGTTTGTGTCCTAGGGCAGAAACAGACCTCTTATAAACTTACTAATTCTATGGCTCAGCACGAAACAGTTGTAACTGCCTATATGTTTATAGGCAGTAACAAGTGTTTTGTGCCGAACCATAGAAATTGAGGTCTGTGTATACAGGATTTTGCTCTCTTTTTTTCTCTGTTGTTTGATAGAATTTGATTCTTACACCTAGCAACTATGAGTTTTTAAACAGAATGGACAAGTTTGGTCATTGTGCGTTTATTCATTACCTGGGTCCCAAGGCTTATCGCCTATTGAAATTCAACATTAGCAACATTAGGGAGTATGCCCTGTGTTTTAGTATGATGAAGCAATGGGCAACTGAATGTATTAGAGAGAGTCGTGAAGATGACCCCTGTCCTGGTAAGCTAGTCTGTCACCCCAATGTCACCTCAAAGGACATAATCAATAAAGACAATGATAAGATAATGGCTGATTATTTAACTCATTACCACTTTATGACACTTTTGGTTTGCCCTCAAGTAGAATGCTTTGGAAAACATTGTGGAAAATGAAAAAAATGCTTGTTTCAAGCAATTTCTTCATGATCCACAATGTTTTCTACCTCAAAACACTGAGATTTTTCAAATTCTCTTGACCTAAAATTTTCATCTGCAACTGTTTTCATTTTGGACCAGTCTAAAATTTTGTCATCTAGGAATGGGTTAAATACACAGTGGTACATTGCTTCACAGGTAGGTATCTTGCAAGATTGATTCAGTGCTATTATCCATAATGATTGGAAATGACGATGTTTTCTGCCAGATGGGTTCCAAAGCTTCTGAGTGTTGACTGAAAACAAGCTCAGTTCAAAACCTTGCCATGTTTCAGTGAAACATCGGTATACAACTTTTTACATGAAACAAACCAAGTCAAATAATGAAAAACACCTAGGATCATTGCAGCCAACAAAAGTCAGGTCAACAATATCCACTCGGAGAGTGATGGCCACATTTTTTGGATGCAAAAGGTGTGCTGCTATTTGATTATTTTTAAAAGTTCACATTGTGATACTTAAAAGTTCACATTGTGATTCAGAAGTAATGAGCTAACCTCATGAAAAGGGAAAAGGCGTGTGAAACTGTCATTTGGTTTGCTCTTCCACCAAGACCATGCTCCAGCCCACAAGTCCACTGTTACCATGGCTATTATTCAGGAATGTGGTTTCAAACTGGTAGAGCATCCACCTGATTTAACTGAATGTGCAAATTCTGACTATTATCTTTTCCACAAGGGGGATAATCGTAAACCTAAGTGGGATAGCAGCTGGGGACTAGGAAAGGATGTTGTGGTAGTACTGGTTTGAGAAATACCAGGAGTCCATTGTTAGGTGCTCCAGCCGCCTCAATATGACTGAAATACTGTTAAAAGCAGTGTTAAACCCCATTCAATCAATCAATCAATCTTTTTCACAAGATATAAGGAAAAACAAACCCTCAGTGGTCACCATATTTTCACTGATGATGATGTCAAACAAGCTATTGACACATTTTCGGTGTCCAAGATGATAACTTCTACATGGAAATTATCATAAGTCCTTTAACACTGTTGGACAGTGTAAGAAAGCTTGCAAGATGACCACGTTAGAAAATAAATGAAAATATTTAGGTTAAATCCCTTTTCTCTGCCTTAGACCAAAGACTTTTCAAATACCCATCATACTGTCTTTATATACCTGAAAATTACTGTATGTACATTGACATTATACATGCAAATTATGCAAATTTTGAAGCGCTTTAATATCATTTAATTTATTTGATACAATTAAATGTATATGTACATTGTTTAGGTTCCACAGGTTGATACGGACAGTGCATAGGTTCTCTGGCCAAAGGCCTGTGCTCTATAGAAAGGCCTGGAAATGGCTCCTAAGATGCAGATATTTTGGCCTGCAGTTTTCCTCTTTCAATACCATCCATTATAACAGTCACTTTTATGCCCATTCATTGGTTTTCATTAATCATACTTAGGAGAAGTCATAAAACTTTTCCCACTAGTTTTCTGATGTGTTTCAAATAGAAAGATTCTGTGGTAATAGGTTGAAAACAAACCCCATGAATAATAACTTTCATAAAATTCTTCAAACAATACTATTTAGATGTCAGCTCTTATAATTTGAAATATGGAAGCATGATTAAATAGAATGGAACAGAAATGGAACAGAAATAGTTGATTAACTTCTTTTAATTTGGACCATATGATTTATTGATGCTTTTACTTTCACCTGCAATATATTAACCCTTTCCTGTTTTTTGAAATTTTAGACTGGTCCAAATTGAAAGAGGTTGCAGACAACAATGAAAATTGGATGCAGTTTTAAATCAAACCATCCTATGTGGTAGAAAATATTGTGGTAAAAGAAGAAATTGCTTGTCACAAGCAATTTCTTCTTTTACCACAATGTTTTCTGGAGTATGAAATCACGGCTACGTAAAATCCCGGGTTTGTCCAGGAAAGGGTTAATTCCTCTGATTTGTTTTCAGGGAGAGACATTGTGGTGGTATAGCACAGGGCTGGAAAGTGATACACAAAAACCATGTGACTGTAGACAACAGAATTGACAATCTACAACTGGTTCCCTTAGACTGGAAATCCACACCCCTAGAAGGGGAACCGTCATGTAAATTTAACAAGGAACAGAGTCTCTATTGGATCGCTGTACAACAGTTACATATAGATCCTCTGCATGAACATTTTCCCGAAGTCCCGAGTCGATTATTTAATTCTAACGGAGATCTCATAGATGAAGGAGGTAAGTTTTTAGCTTAGGTTTTTTAGCTCTACTGGCACAATATAGTTATAACCAGTAGAGTGTCTCAGGCCCTCATGGGCCTCTTGTTTAACCCATTCCCACTCAAGCCCTCCTTTTTACGCCCCTCAAGAAAAAAGCTTTGGAAAACATTTTGGAAAATGAAGAAATTGCTTGTATCAAGCAATTTTGTCACCCAGTAAATATTGTTGTCATTGTTTGTGGAAATATGAAATTGATAATTAAGGAATTTAGAAAATAAATTAATGATTTAGAATATGGAATTAAATAATGATTGTCAGTACATCTATGTTAAGGTCTAAGGCTTATTATCTATAGAATCTGATATGCAACATATGATACAAGTTAGAACCCTAGGTATCTGTCTGTACCATAAGCTAGTGGAACTATTCAGTTAGAGCCCTGTTGTTTATCTATCTTAGCTAATTATTACAACTTGGTGCTATATCTCTTTGATGTTAAATGACCCTGTAAGAAAAGGAGGGAAACTGAATGCTTCATGATTGACCAATGAGACTAAGAGAACCAAATTAATTAAGTTGTATAGATGTAAGAATAGTTTTGGTTGGTTGAGGATTGAGAAGGAGGTCACATGATGTCTGAGATGTTAAGAGGGAAATTTAAGAATGAGAGAGACAGAATGAGTTGGGCTTCTGATAGATTAACTTTGGCTTTGGATTAATTGGAATGTTACTGTTTAGAAACTTTGGGTTAAGATCAGAAATTGTAGACAAAAGGTGAAATATTAAAAGTGAGTAAGATCAAATAGATGGACAGTATTGGTAGAAATTGAATAGAGAAAAATTGATATCAAATTATAGAAATTGAGATTTGGAAACTGAACATTGACTAGACTTATTCATTCCGAAATTCCCTTACAACCGAAGGAACACACACGAAAATCCCCCTGTGATATAATGGTGGTTGAATCCGCGTACAATACTCGATAATTAATTAATCTAATATCAAGGTGACTCTTTTATTGAAATGGCTAAATCCAGTGAAATACGCTATAGTGGACTTTCAGTGCCTAATTTTGAAGAAGGTGATAATGCCAAATTTTGGCTTGAAAAGTTCAGTCGTGTGTCAGTGCTGAAAAAGTGGAATGAGGAGGAAAAGTGCACTTATTTTTGTTTTTCATTGGGAAAACATGCAGAAACATGGTATCAGGGACTCACCGAGGATGTGAAAAGTGACTTCGGGGTTTTGAGGAGACAGTTCCTTCAAAGGTTTGACTCTACATGCAATAGAGTTTTTACATATGCTGAATTCTTAGATCTTCAGCAAGGTTCCATGTCAGTGGACAAATACATAGAGAGTGTGGTCAAGTGCGGACGATCAATTCTAAAACCTGACAGTGAAATTCTTGACAAAGTGATCCATGGGCTTAACAAGGAGATCAAAAATCTAGTTATTATGAAGGAGGCGAAAACCCTAGAAGATGTGACGAAATATGCACGAATGGGACAATCCCTTACAACTAACAAGGAGGAAGTGTCAAGTGTGAATACCCACATGAGTAGGGACTTGGACTTCAATGATAGGAAACAAAAGGAAAAACATGGTTATCGACCCTATGATGGAAGAAATACAAGTAGGAGAAATGGAGAAGCTTGCATACACTGTGGTGAGTACAGTCACATTTCTTCTCTTTGTAAATTCAGAAATGCCGAGTGCTATAAATGTGGTAAGACTGGTCACATTGCGCGCATGCATCGCCCTTATTTTAGGAGATAGGGACTCGCGCCTATCCCTAAATCCTTTGGGGATGGGCACAAAAAGGGAAATTTGGCAAAGACTGACATCTGCATTGGAAAAGCATATAAGTTAGGAGCAGAGAAAAATTTAGTAGACGTCAGATTGGGCAAATTTTCAGTGGCAGCCATGCTTGATTCTGGTGCGTCCATTTCTTGCTTAAGTCTTGATACTTATAAGAGAAGTGGGCTAGCCAAGGAATTTGCACTTCAAGAGTCAGACATACATGCGGCCCAGACTGTAGATGGAAGCCATATGAAAATTATGGGCAAAATTAGTATTCCTTTGACCATCTGTCGGCTATCTTTGACCCAGACTTTCTACATTTTCAAACGATTGAATCAGTCTGTGATACTTGGGAGAGACTTCCTCAAGGAGCAAAAGGCACATGTTGACTTTGACCATGATATTTTGGAAATTCAAGGTGGTCTAGTCGTCGCACAGATGTTTTCTGCGCCACAAAAATCTAGTCTGGCTCGCCTTATAAATAAAATAAGCATTCCACCAAGGTCAGCTACGATAGCAAGAGTCAAGGTCAAAAAGTCTGGTTTCAAAGGTATGACTTTAGTTGAGCCACTTAGAACCTTACCTTCAAAACATAACGTTATAGGAGCCCGATCCATTGAAAACATTCAAAATGACCAAGCACGTGTTCAGATTTTGAATCCAACACATGAATGGTTATATTTGAAAGCAAATGAGCCCATTGCAAGAGTAGATTCGTTAGAGAAAAGTGCTATTTTGTGTGAAATTGATGATTGTTTGCCTGAAAGTGTATCCAACCTTATCAGCAATACACAGCAGAATATGCAATCACACAATACACAGTCCCATTCCAAACCACCCACTGACACAAACATTCCTAGCATAAATGAGTTACAGACAGACTTTCAGTACATAGAGATAGCCAAATCACTGGGAGTTGACCTGTCACATTCCACTTTAACGGAAGATCAGAAAAGGAGACTTTTGATATTGATTGGGAGAAATAGAGATGTTTTCGCCACTTGTACAGCAGAATTAGGCCATACAAATTTACATCCCCATAAGATTATTACCCAAGATGTTCCCCCTGTTCGAAGGCCCCAATATAGAACTACCCCTGAACAGAAGGAAGAAATAGAGAGGCAAACCAAAGAACTTGAGGAACATGGGATCATTTCCAAGTCCAACACCCTGTGGCAAGCCCCGGTTTTGCTTGTCAAGAAGAAGTCAGGAGATTACCGTTTTGCTGTTGACTTCCGTGGTCTAAACAAGGTTACTCATCCAATCAACTTCCCAATCACCCACTTCCAAGATGTTGTTGATTGCCTCGGACAAGCCAAAGCAAGTATTTATTCGGTTCTAGACATGGCCCAGGGATTCTTTCAGATACCATTGGACCCGGAAACAAAACACAAGACAGGATTTGTTACGCACAATGGCGTATGGGAGTTCAACAGGCTACCTTTTGGACTTATGAATTCGCCGATGGCATTTTCGATGGTTATGACGGAGGTATTAAGAGGTTTTAGCTATAAATTTGCCTTGACATACATAGATGATTGTCTTATTTTCAGCCAGAACTTTGAGGGGCATCTGAACCATCTATCCCAGGTATTTGATAGATTAAGGCAAGCAAATCTAAAGCTAAAGCCAAGTAAATGCCATTTTGCAGCTAAAGAGGTAAAGTATCTAGGCCATCGTTTTACACAGGACGGAATAGGAGTTGATCAGGAAAAGATAACCGCTGTCATCAATTTCCCCACTCCGAAGAACCAGACCAAAGTAAGAGCTTTTCTTGGACTTTCAGGCTACTACCGTCGCTTCGTGAAGGGATATGCTGCAATTGCCAGACCATTGAATCAGCTTCTACAGAAAGACTCGAAGTTCATTTGGACAGAAGACTGTTAAAAGCTTTTAACTCCCTAAAAGAAAAACTGACATCCCCACCTATTTTAGCCTTTCCAGACTTCTCTGACGATGCAAAATTCCTGTTGTATACTGATGCCAGTAATCAGTCAATTGGGTATGTGCTAGGTCAGAAGGATAAAGAAGGACGAGAAGTTGTCATAGGCTATGCAGGTAGATCTCTTCGACCAGCTGAGAAAAATTGGGGAATTAGCGACTTGGAAGGATTAGCTTTAGTAGAAGGTATACGCTATTTCCATACTTATTTAGCCAATAGACCCTTCACCGTCTACACAGGCCATATTGCTTTGCAAACCTTGAAGGAAAACAGGTCTACAGGACGATTAGGAAGATGGGCTGTATTTCTTCAAGGTTACCAGTATGAAGTGGTTTATAAGAGTGGAAAACAGCATGGAAATGCCGATGCACTTAGCCGCAGACCTTATGTTAGTGTTGACCAAGATAATTCAACAAAAGATGCAGATGACCCCCAGGTGGATCCCCAAGTTTGCACAATAACAACATCATCTCCCAAAATTTATAAAGAATATACCCTCCATTTTTCGGAAACGGATTTAACAAAAGTCATTAACCAGACAAACAACCCTAGAATTAATTCCCTTTCCACTATGATAAACGCAATTGATACCTACAACAGTATGGACCCCATCAACCATTTAGCCGAGATAAGTGACATGACACCAGAGAAACTTAGGCAGGCCCAAATTGCAGACAGCGATTTTATGGCAATGTTTGCCTACAAAGAAGAAGGAAAAGTTCCAGAGCAGAGGAATCTTGCACATAAGCTTGTTGCAGAATCCCAGTTTTACGAAATAGACAATGGTGTTCTTTATCATCTTTACTATCCACGTACTAAGGGACATAAATGGACAGACGTAAAGAAACAAGTAGTCATCCCGCACACATTGAGAGATGCAGTTCTAAAATCATACCATGATGCACTGTATGGAGGTCACTATGGGATCGAGAGACCTACTAGGACCTCTACCTACCAGTGAGCATAAGTACAAGTATGTTTTCCTTGTATGTGACTCCTTTTCCAAATGGTGTGAGGCATACCCACTTTATTCCTTGGAAGCAAAAGAAGTAGCCTGGAAACTGTACGATGAATGGATATGTAGATACGGTTGTATGAATTCAATTTTGACAGATAGAGGAAGTAACTTCATGTCGGCTCTGATGAAAGAACTTTGCAGTATATTCCGGATCAACAAAATCAGCACCAGTTCGTATCACCCAGCAACCAATTCAGCTGCTGAAAAGATGAACAGTGTTATTTTGCAGAAACTCAGGATATACTGTAATAAGAAACAGACTGACTGGCCACAGCTACTTCCAAGCATCGTGATGAGTTACAGAATGTCTCCAGCTATAGACTCAACTCAGTACTCACCGTATTACATTCTCTTTGGTAAGGAATGCAGACTTCCACTCGACACCGCACTCATACCAACAGAAACAACAGGAACTACAGCAGAGGAACACTTGCGAAGGCTAATAGAACACCAGACAGTATGCAGGGAGCTTGTTAAGGAAAATATCAGAACAGCTCAAGAAAAGTACAAGAAGAACTATGACCGGAAAGCTGGCATACCAGATTTCAAGGTTAGAGACAGTGTATGGCTTTATAACCCCAGAACCCAACCAGGATTATCACCGAAACTGACTGCAAAATGGTATGGACCGTACTACATCGCTGAGAAAACGGGACCTACCAACTTCAGACTGCGGGACCAGAAGACCCACAAGGTGTTAAAGAGTGTTGTCCATTCAGACAGGTTAAAGCCATATCACAATCCAGCTCTCAGACCTACAAATATTCCAGAGGCATATAGACAGCGACAGCCTGAGCCAATTGATCTGGAAAATGATGAGCAAGAAAATCAAGGGACTCAACAAAATGATGAACGTCCTTCAACTTCAGCCAATAGGAAGAAAGATGAAAATACAGTAACACCAAGTACTGTAACTTCTGAGCATGACCCTAAGGACTGGGAGATTGAGAAAATCCTCAAGGCATCACATTACAAAGGACGCATGGTTTACCGAGTAAAATATAGGAATAAGATCAGTGAAAACTGCAAAACAGAGTGGACTTACTCAGAGGATTTACCACTTAGCCTGAGGAAAGACTTCCACATTAAATACACATTTTCTGGGAAGAAACGTAAAAAGGTCACTTCCAAACCCTCAACATAACAAACACTCACCAAAATACATAAACTACACTCCAGGAGATAATTAGCAATTATGCACATAAAAGTGAATGCAAAAAGATAAGAGGTCGATACACAATAGGTAAGGTGTTAAATGGCTCAAGTAAGGTTAGATAAGCATTTTGGATCTGTTTTGTAAAAAAAAATCAAAATTAAAATTGTGCACACATTTTTTTTAAATTAATTTTTAGGGGGTTGGGCCAAAACTGTCCATAATTCAATTTAACCTTTCTTAATTATTTTCAACTTTGCAAGGATGGAAAATTGTACTTGTATGCCTAAGTTACTATAAAAAGATTCTACAGGGAGAAACAATTAAGTGAGGATAATTTTTAAGTAACATGCAGTAGAGAACTAAGGATTAAGGCAGTATATTTCAGTCTAAAAATTTGACTATCATGATTACTGGTCTTAATCGATAAACCCTGAGAATAGGTACTTAGGTAAGACTTAAAAGTGAGACATTAGATAAGACATAAGGGCAATGCATTGTAGATCCTGAGTTATTCACAGTGCGCTAGATGACAAAATGTAAAATTTAGGAGTTGTAGAAAATTACGCACAAGGCATTTTTGAAATTACATTGATTTGAATGTGAGTGTACTAAACACAGTTGTGAGTAGACATTATTTGATTTAGAAAAATACCGAAAAAAAAAATGTAAAACTTGTAAAAATACATAAAAACTCACAAAAAAAAAAAAAGAAGATAAAATGTGTGTTATGTAATTGTAAAATTGTATTGTAAAATTTTTACTGTCCATCTAGAGAGAGTGAGCACCATATTGTATAGAAATCTTATTTAAATATTATATTTGTAATTATGATTTTTTATGATCCAGTTTGCGGAGCAAACTTATTGAGGGCAGTTGCATGTGTCACCCAGTAAATATTGTTGTCATTGTTTGTGGAAATATGAAATTGATAATTAAGGAATTTAGAAAATAAATTAATGATTTAGAATATGGAATTAAATAATGATTGTCAGTACATCTATGTTAAGGTCTAAGGCTTATTATCTATAGAATCTGATATGCAACATATGATACAAGTTAGAACCCTAGGTATCTGTCTGTACCATAAGCTAGTGGAACTATTCAGTTAGAGCCCTGTTGTTTATCTATCTTAGCTAATTATTACAACTTGGTGCTATATCTCTTTGATGTTAAATGACCCTGTAAGAAAAGGAGGGAAACTGAATGCTTCATGATTGACCAATGAGACTAAGAGAACCAAATTAATTAAGTTGTATAGATGTAAGAATAGTTTTGGTTGGTTGAGGATTGAGAAGGAGGTCACATGATGTCTGAGATGTTAAGAGGGAAATTTAAGAATGAGAGAGACAGAATGAGTTGGGCTTCTGATAGATTAACTTTGGCTTTGGATTAATTGGAATGTTACTGTTTAGAAACTTTGGGTTAAGATTAGAAATTGTAGACAAAAGGTGAAATATTAAAAGTGAGTAAGATCAAATAGATGGACAGTATTGGTAGAAATTGAATAGAGAAAAATTGATATCAAATTATAGAAATTGAGATTTGGAAACTGAACATTGACTAGACTTATTCATTCCGAAATTCCCTTACAACCGAAGGAACACACACGAAAATCCCCCTGTGATAATTTCTTCATTATCCACAATGTTTTCTATCCAAAAAGACAAAGAAAATTTAAATTCCACCAACTTGAAAATATCGTCTGCAGCTTCTTTCAATTTGGACCAGTCTAAAATTTTGTTGAGTTGGAATGGGTTAATTTTTAACCCATCCTCACACAATCCCACTTTTTTATGCCATCTATAAAAAAATTTGGAAAATACTCGAAAATGTAGAAGTTGCTAGTTGGAAGCGA
Organism: Fragum fragum; assembly: GCA_946902895.1. Taxonomy (NCBI): domain Eukaryota; kingdom Metazoa; phylum Mollusca; class Bivalvia; order Cardiida; family Cardiidae; genus Fragum; species Fragum fragum. The sequence goes on from OX336380.1 coordinate 20,937,270, forward strand.
TTTCTTCATTATCCACAATGTTCTTTTTAGCATTTTTTAGCTGTTTCTATTATGCTATATTCTGATTTTTGAGTGTGTGTTTATTAGGAAAACCATTATAATCGAGAGTTTTGATAGAGGGAGAAGTTGGGTTTTTAACCTATTCAAACACAATAATGCTCTTAAAATGCCCCAATCAAAATAGCTTTGGCAAACATTTATCTGTTCTTCATTATCCACTGTTTTCTACCCCTAAAGAAAAATAACCCCAAATCCCCCCAAATTTTATCAACAAAAATTGTCATTTGCAACATCTTTTAATTTTGACCAGTTTAAAATTACCCAGGTACCATTATGGGTAAAATGAAATATATCTTTCTTCATTCATGAAACCCTTTAACCCTTTCCCGTTCAAATACGGGATTTTACGTTCCTGTGATTTCATACTTGAGAAAACATTGTGGAAAAAGAAGAAATTGCTTGTAACAAGCAATTTCTCCTTTTTCCACAATATTTTCTAATGTAAAGGATGGTTTCATTTCAAATAGCATCCAGTTTTCATTGTCGTCTGCAACCTCTTTCAATTTGGACTAGTCTAAAATTTCGAAAAATGGGAAAGGGTTAAGACAATTCTACTGAGTACCCACAACAAAGGACTTGGTCAAGATCTCAAAGAGTAAGATTGTCACCACTTCATCATGTTATATCTTGATTATTTTTGTTGTCATTGTTTTCACAGTCATTATTGTCTTGCATTAACCCTTTCCTGTTTTATGAAATTTTAGACTGGTCCAAATTGAAAGAGGTTGCAGATGACAATGAAAATACAAGCAATTTGAAATCTGACCACCCTATGTAATAGAAAATATTGTGGGAATATGAGAAATTGCTTGTAACAAGCAATTTCCCATTTTTCCACAATATTTTCTCAAGTATAAAATCACAGTGACGTAAAACCCCGGGTTTGTCCAGGAAAGGGTTAAACTTGGACATTTGTAATATCTCAGGTATTAGTGAATGCAGCTGTTTGAATTTTTTTAATATGTGATCACATTAAAAGAAGAAGGACCCATACTATTAAAGGAATAACTGTAAATGTTTTTTAGTGAGAATTATGCCCCTTTCTGAGAAAGGCTTTTTATCTACTGTCCAGCAGCCAACAGTGGAGTGTCATGCACCTAAAGATGGTGGTTTTGTTTGGAGTTCTGAATCCCCCATTCTACAAAAATTAAGAAATAGTTGAGAGAGTTAACAAATTCCCACCCAATAAAATTTTAGACCAGTTCAAATTCAGTGAAGTTGAAGGCAACAATTTGAAGTTGATGAAATTTTAAAAATCTTCATATATTGGGTTAGAAAACATTGTGATTAATGAAGAACTTGTTTTAGATAAGCAATTTCTTCATTTTCCACAATGTTTTCAAAAGCCTTTATATTTAGGGGTGTTTAAAATTGTTATTGTGTGGTAATGGGTTAAAAGTTGTTTCCTCTATTACAGTGCTATATACTGACGCAGGATGTGTTTATTATGAATGCCATTACCCACCATGTACAAATATAGAGAAACAAGTTCGAGAGTTCAGCATTTGTGGGAGATGTCAGTCTGTTAGGTAAGTTGACCTATTACTACCAAATTATGGACTGAAGTTGCAGACAACTTATTTAAATTCCAGGTATTGTAGTACCTATTATTTCCCTTTATATTCCAGATATTATGGTACCTATTGTATCTAGAAAGATTGGCCGGTACACAAACAATATTGTCGAGAGTGAGTCAAGCCTTTATTGAGTTATCTCCCTTTATATTTCAGGTATTGTGGTACCTATTGTCAACAGAAAGACTGGCCAGTACACAAACAGTATTGTAGAGAGCGAGTCCGTCCACAACAGATAGAACTACCACCAGATAGATAGAAAAACATGAATTTAGTCTTTAGTATTTATATAGTCATCCATTTATACCAAGTGTTCTATTCTCTGCATTGAAAGTTCTTTTAAACTACGCATAGAAAGTTCTTTTAATATTCATTTTTTAGTTTGTATACTCGACAGATTGAGAGTTCTTTTAGTTTGCTCTACACATTAAATACCTTTCATTTTATATTTATTTAAAAAAACTAAAAACATACAAAGATTTTTGAAATATCACCTTTGAATTTGGATCACTCCAATACTTAAATGTTGGGTAGTGTATCAATAAGCATGTATAATAGTAAGGTGCTGACTCTGCCCAATATTTTTATGGTTTTGAGTATTTAGACTTCATTAAAGACCTCTTTTAACCAATTCCTGTTTTACATAATTTTAGCCTTGCCCAATTTGAAAAAGGTCACAAATGACAATTTAAAGTGAACTTCATTGAAATTTAACTATTCTGTAGGGTAGAAAACATTGTAGTAAATGAAGAAATTGCTTGTTACAATGAATGGGAAACGGCTAAGCTACACTGGCTTGTTACAAGCAATTTCTGCATTATCCATGATGTTTTCTACCCCAAAAGATAATGGCATTTATATTTTCAACAACAAAAAAATGTTGTCTGCAATATCTTTGAATTTGGATCAGTCAAAAGTTTTATTGTCTGGAAAATGTATAAATTGTGACAACAGAATGAGAGTCTTATTCATTTTTCAAAAGTTGCCAAATGACAATTTAAAACTGTCTCAAAAATTTTAATGCATCAATGTTTCATTAGTTTTTATTGTGTTTGAAATTAATTTTATCAAAAATGTGTATTTTATTTAACCCTTTCCTGTTCAAATCCTTGTTTTTACACCCCTTTAATTTTATAATAGAGAAACATCATCAAAAAATAAGAAATTGCTAGCAACAAGCAATTTCTTCTTTTTCACAATCTTTTCTATCCTGCTAAATGGTTATTTTCCAAATTAAATCAATTTTGAATATTCATCTACAAAACCTTTGATTTTGGACAGGTCTAGAATTTTGCGAAACAGGAAAGTGTTGATTTGTTGTCAATCTCATTTAGAAATTAACCCATTACCAGACAGCAGATTTTAAAATAGTCCAAATTGAAAGAAGTTGCAGACGACAGAATTGAAAAATAGGTGCAAAAGATAGTAGAACAAGCAATTTGTCTTTTTCCTACCAGAATTTCAGCAATTAACCCATTCCAACATTTCAAAATTTTAGACTGGTCCAAAATTAAAGAAAGTTGCAGACAACAATTTAAAGTTGAGAGAATTTTGAGTATCTCTGTCTTTTTTGAGTGGAAAACAAGGTTGAAAATAAAGAAATTGCTCGTAACAAGCAATTTCTTTATTTTCAACATTGTTTTTCATGAGTTATTTCTTGAGGAGCGTAAAAAAGAGGGATTCTGTGGGAATGGGTTAAACTTCTTCATTGGATGAAAATGCAGATCGTGTGGTAATAGGTTAATGAAATTTTGTTAGAGACACATGTATAAGTAAAAATACATCTTTACAGTTTCAACCCATTTCAATACATAGAGGATAACTGCTTGTTTCAATTATTTGTCTTTCTATAATACAATGTATAAATTTTAGTTTCATCTATCAAAAATATGAGTTCTGACTGGTAAAAAACAACAACCCACACCTCCATGAACAATATTTTGAACTCACAGCCACTTTGTATGCTTCGGCACGAAATAGTTCCATACAATAACGTATCAAAATTTGTAAAGTTTTTGCTTTTTTTGCTCGATGTTATTGAATTATTAGAAATGAAGATAATATTTTTTGTTTTCATGTAGGTATGACCCGAAAAACCTAATCACACTTAAGTATGAATCCGCTTTTTTCTTCCTTTTATGATAGTAAACTTTTCATGTACAACTTCTTTAAATGTAGTTTGTTTGAATGATGTTTAATGCCACTTTTGACATTATTTCAGTTATATTGCTGTAGCTGGAGCACCTTACCGTCGATTTCTGAATTTTTCCCATACCAGTACTACCACAACACCCTTTCTAAGCCTCTAGCTACTTATCTGACTTGGGTTTACAATTATCCACCCATTGGAGGGAGACAAATGTCAGAAAGGATATTTGTCACAACTATGTCTAAAACCGTAGACCTTATAATTGAAAGTCTGAAGTGCTACCCACTGTACTATGGCCAAGGCCATTTCTTTGAGTTTAGGTCAGTTAACCCATTCCCACACAACAAAGTTTTAGACTGGTCCAAATTGAAAGAAGCTGCAGACGACAATTTCAAGTTGATGGAATTTTGAAGTTTTTCGTCTTTTTGGATAGAAAACATTGTGGATAATGAAGAAATTGCTTGATACAAGCAATTTCTTCATTTTCAACAATGTTTTCCAAGGCTTTTTTCTCGAGGGGCGTAAAAAGGAGGGATTGAGTTGGAATGGGTTAAAAATGTTGTTGTCTGATAATGGGTTGACTGCCATCAGAATTGCAAAATGTAAAACTTGAAAGATTTCAAATAAGTATAAGTCATGTTTGAAATCAGGAAAGAATAGTTTTTGACCTTTCGTTCCATTCCTGCACTGTTTTTGTAAGCTTTTCTTGTTAAATTGTTATAGCTGGAATGGTAATGGAATAGGGAACTACAGTTTTGTAAATTTAGAAAAGACTTCCTAGTGTCATGAATTTAATAAACTACTATTTATGTACATTCCAAATTTATAGTACATTCCCTTTAAAGCATTTTTACAAGGGCTTTTGATTATACAAAGTATTGCTATGTTACATTCCAACATGAAATGATATATGTGAAGACCATTCCTAAGATTAATATTGTATTACAAAATATCTTCAGAAAATTTAAACAAAAATGTGAACACATTGAATAATTAATTATATGATTATGGTACTGAAAGTTAAATGTTTTAGTTATTATGAATAGTGATCATCCTTGAAATTTTAGATGGGAATAATCTAATTTGAAATTAAATGTTTGTGGAGCCCACACCCTGACTTGAGCAAGACATAGTAGTCTATATTTACAAGTCAGTATATGTTTGTTAGTGCTTCAGTCTGTCTAAGTATGTACAGAGATATATTCTACAATTTGTGCATGGTACCTTAGTACGTAGTACATTTGTTCATGGCATGATTGTGCATGATATATCCATGGCTAAGAGCAAAAACATAGTATGGCTCTATACATTGTATAGAGCCATACTATGTTTTTGCTTTAAGTCCTCGGTATTTATGCATGGTATATTTGTGCATGGATTTCAAATTTTAAGGGGCAGTTCTTGTTCATCATGAGTAGATGTGTGCCATTAAAAACAAATTTTCCGTTAGCCAGATGGTCATGTCAAGGTCACAGCTCAAAGTCAAATGTTGCATGGGCTCCACTTCTTTTCCCTGGACGACTTTCTAGTTATGTTTCTAAATTAATCGTAAGTTCAACTTAGCCTGTCTTTTTTTGATTAAGTCAAATATTTGTGTAGAAAATTATCAATTATCAGAATTACTGAAATATCAAGAAGGCTCAAAATTTTGATACCCCAATTTCAAGTAGATAAGGGTTGTTTTACTGTTGGCCGCCAGTCCCTATTGCAGTCTTTTCAAAAACTTGAAGAGTAATAGAGTATCTGTTACTTGATTAATTGATGATACAGAAATCTTATCTTTTATGAAGGTAGATGTTGTTGTTATGAGTCTATTAATCATCTCCCACATTGTAAATTTGTAGACTGGTTACAGTTGAAAGAAGCTGAAGACGACACTTTTATGAACAAAATTCTGTTTTTTTTATGGTAGAAAACATTGTAGACGATGAAGAAAACAATTTCTTCACTTTCCACTATGTTTTCCTAAGCTTTTTTCTTGAGGGGCATCAAAAGCCTGATTGTGTGGGCATGGGTCAATAGATAGATCAAGGTCATCTGACTAGATCAAGGTCAATAAAGGAGATCATACTTCAGAAAATTCGCCTTTACTAGAGAATAAGTGTTTCTTAAATACAGCTTGATTCATTCATTAAATGGTTGCATGGTAACACTTTCAAGACTCATACGAGTTGTAATTTGCAATAAACGTTCACATTATAATTGTTTGATTGTTTTTGTGCCATTCAGGTATATTTATTTATTGAATCATTATTGTTTAAAACAAGTTTATTATGAAATAGTTCTGAAATTTACATTTCTATGTACAACATGTATTGTTTTCGTGTGGTGACTAACAGTTTGAAGTTTGTGTTGAAAAAAATCTAACCTAGTCGATTGATTTTACATATAACGTGTGTTTATTAATGATTGTTTTACTGGACAAACTTTATACATGCTTACCAGTGACTTGACAAATCTCTTGCCACGCCAACTGAACTCTAACTCCAACTTTTACTTTGAAATGATCCCATTCCCAAATGTCAAAATTTAGACTGGTCATAATTCAAATAAGTTGCTGAGAACAAGCTGAAGTTGATAGAATTTCAAGTATTTCTGTCTGTCTGGGTTGGAAAGAATATGGACAATGCAGAAATTGCTTGTTACAAGCAATATCTGCATTTTCCACATTGTTTTTCTGAACTGTTTTTTGGAGGGGCGTAAAAAGGCAGAATCATTTGGGAATGTGGAGTTATTTTGCACAATTTAAAGTGTTTTATCTTGCAAAATTCAGTTGTCAATTAAGATGTAACAAAAAAAGTAAAATGGTTGGTGACCTAAACATCGTAGCAACAGCTTGAAAAAGTTAAAGTTTAAGTCTGTATTTTTGGTTAGAAAACATTTTAGATAATGAAGAAATTGCTTTTAACAAGCAATTTCTTCATTTTCCACAATTTCCAAAGCTTTCTTCATGTAGGTATTTGCTTTGATTCCACGTTTGTGATGTCAACAAAACATTTTTATTTTCTAATGTCATAAGTAACAGCTTTTATGCAGGTTTTCCTGGACTTAATTATTGTTTTGCAAATTAGGACCGGAGTAATTGACTAAGCACTGGCCCAACCCACTTCATTTGTTGGCAGCACCCATCGACCCTGACAGGAAATCACACTTAGCTTTTAAACAGCGTTATTTTGCAAACTTTATGGTCAGAAGCATGCAACAAAAAAAGGAGATAAGTTGGTTGGACGCTTAAATGTCTTGAATAAGCTGTAGTTACAATATTTAAGTCCCCAAACCAATAAAGTGTATCACTAAAATGGCAGCTAGGGTTGGAGTTCAACACTCAATTCTGGGCTGAATGAATTTTTTAGCTCACCTGAGCACAAAGTGCGAGGTGAGCTATTGTGATCGGTCGTTGTCCGTCGTCCGTCCGTCCGTCTGTCCGTCTGTCCGTCTGTCCGTCTGTCCGTCTGTCCGTCCGTCCACAATTTCTTTAAAAATCTTCTCCTCCTAAACCAGTGGGCCAATCAAGCTGAAACTTTGCAGGGATGTTCCTTGGGTGAAGTTCTTCAAAAGTTGTTAAAAGAATTTAATTCCGTCAAAAACTCTGGTTGCCGCGGCATTTTAAAATGGGAATCTTTAGTAATTCTTTAAATATCTTTAAAAATCTTCTCCTCCTAAACCAGTAGGTCAATCAAGCTGAAACTTTGCAGGGATGTTCCTTAGGTGAAGCTCTTCGAAAGTTGTTAAAAGAATTTAATTCCGTCAAAAACTCTGGTTGCCGCGGCATTTGAAAATGGGAATCTTTAGTAATTCTTTAAATATCATTAAAAATCTTCTTCTCCTAAACCAGTAGGCCAATCAAGCTGAAACTTTGCAGGGATGTTCCTTGGGTGAAGTTCTTCAAAAGTTGTTAAAAGAAATTAATTCCATCTAAAACTCTGGTTGCCGCGGCATTTGAGAATGGGAAATTTTATTAATTCTTTAAATATCTTTAAAAATCTTCTCCTCCTAAACAAGTAGGCCAATCAAGCTGAAACTTTGCAGGGATGTTCCTTGGGTGAAGCTCTTTAAAAGTTGTTAAAAGAATTTCATTCCGTGAAAAAATGTTGTAACCGCGGCATATGAAAATGGGAAATTTTAGTAAATCTTTGTTGTTGTTTTTTTCATAGACTTCAAGGCCAAAGACTTTTATATTTTCAATAGAGCTTAATCATATGGTTCTCTACCAAGTTTTAAAATATCTAATCTCTTGGGTCATAAATGACCCCGCCCCTGAAGTCCGAAGTTTGGAAAAATTCTTAATTAGAGCAATTTCAAAAGACTTACCCTCTTAAACAATAAAGTCTAGGATATTCATATTGGGTATGTAGCATAACTAGATAGTTTTGTACTATATCACTTAAAGTTGTCCTCCCAGGGTCAAAAACAGCCCTGCACAAGAGGTCCAAAAATTGGGAAATAGTAAAATTTGAGTATGTTAAAAAAAAAAAAATCTTCATTTTAAGGCGGAGGGCATCTATATTTTGAGTGTAGCATAGCCTGGCTGTTATCTATCAATTTTGATTAAATTCATGCCTGTAGGTTACCCTTTCCCTGAGTGTCCAAAGTTCGTAAAAATGCTCAATTAGACCATGTTCAACAGTCTTCTCCTCCCAATCTACAAAGTCTTAGGCATTCATATTTGGTATATAGCATGAACAGATGGTTCTTTACCATGTTAGCTAAAATCTTAGCCCTGGGATAACACATGGCACTGCCCTATAGGTCCAAAATTTTGGAAAACATCCAATTAGAGCAACTTTGAAAGACTTCTTCTGAAATATATGGTGAATGGCATTCATATTTGTTATGTAGCATGACTAAATAATTTTGTACTATGTTATAGGAAAAAATGCTCTTAGGATAAAGAACGTCTCTGCTCCTGGGGTCAAAAATTGCGTAAATCGCATTTAAAGAATTCTTGAATAGAAATGGAGAAATAGCTTGTCACTCCCTTTCTCATAATGCTTTTTTAAACCTTTTTTTCCTGAGGGTGACAAATTGTGGGATAGTTTGGTAATGGATTAAACAATAAAGCCAAAGGCATTGATTTTTTTTTGAAAGCATTACTGGATTGTTTTGTACAAAGCCCGAAATCTTAAAAGTGTTTTATTTATTTTACTCAAGTTAAGTCTTTTTTATACAAAAAAGGACTGTAATTTGCGGATGCCTCAGGTGAGCGATTTAGGACCATCATGGTCCTCTTGTTGATTGGTCAATCCATATGCGTGACATTTCCAACCATTACACATGTGCACCAAGTAAAGACTCCGATCAGCCTGTGCATCCACACAGTCTGATCAGAGTCTTCACTCTGAGCTCTGTAGATAGATACTAACCCGAAGCTTCTTTAAACAATCAGCGAAAATGCTAATTGCCCCAAATGGCTGTCCAGAGTGCTCAATATTTGCGAGTCATTCAAATGCGAAACGGTTGGAAATGTCTTGCAAAGGCCCATTTAATTCTTTGAACAACATTAGCAATAATTTCACGTGTCTATTCAGATTTTGTCAAGTTTTCATTCATTGCAAACACTGAATGTATTTTACTCGTTAAACTGGAAGAATAATTGAAGTTTTGTTCAGTATACTTAAGTTTGCCTTGATAGCTTTATTGAGGTCAAGATAGACCATTTGTTTGTATTACTAACCCAAATGTGTATACATATAGTGTAAAAACTAGTCCACGATTTTTACATAACTAACAAATTTTGTGTATTGTTAATAGAGAAATTAAAATGTATAATCTTTTGTATTTGTGTAATCATAAATATTTTTAGTTAAAGAGAAATTAATGATAAATATATACTTAAGTTTTAAAATCTTTTTCAAAGCTATAGTAAATCTATTGATTAGCTCTTAATAGTTGTAACTGCCTATACATAGGCAGTTACAACTCTTTTGCACTGACCCATCTAAATGTACAGATACCTATGCTGTGGGACTTTGAGAAAAAAAATTGATGATCAACTATTTTCCTATTATAGAATAATGAAACTTGTCTTGATTATGGGTAAAAGATAAGGCAATATTGTTTTTTCTATACTCTAAATTGTATTACATCAGGTTCATATTCATAGTGAGCTTTTGTGATCGTTGAATGTCTGTTGTCCGTCGTGGGGCGTCAACAATTAAAATGTTTACACTCTAGAGGTCACAGTTTTGACCTAATCTTCTAGAAACTTGGTCAGAATAATTGTTAGGTCATGGAATGAACCCTAATGATTATGGGAGGGTTCTATTTGAAAGGGAAAGGGGCCTCAATGACAATATCTTTGTTTACACTCTAGAGGCCATAAATATGGCTCTATCTTCATGAAACTTTGCCCGAATAATTATTAGGTCATAGAGATGAACCCTATTGATAATTAGAAGGATCTTTCTGAAAACATAGGAAAAGGGGCCTTAATGACAATTTCTTTGTTAATGCTCTAGAGGTCATCATTTTGGCTCAATCGCCATGTAACTTGGTTAGGCTACTTGTTAGGTCATAAAGATGAACCTTATAGATTATGGGAAGGTTCTACAGGATAACACAGGAAAAGGGGCCATAATGACAATTTCTTTGTTTACAATATAGAAGTCACAGTTTTGCCTCAATCTTCATGAAACTGAATATACATGTAGTTATTTGTCTCTAGTTGCATTTTTTTTTAACAACAGACAGGTCAGGTGAACGATCTAGGACCATCATGGCCCTCTTGTTTCTTTTGCCATTGTCTCAAAGCATATAATAGCATTTACCGATGACTAGGTAATTTTAGACTGATGAATACTTAAGATTTTTCTCTCTTTCTAAACAATTTTACTTACATTAAAAAATAATCATTAAATAGTAATCAAGATTCAGTCCCATTTTTAGCTCACCTGAGCACAAAGTGCTCTTGGGGAGCTATTGTGATCGGTCATTGTCCGCCGTCCGTCAGTCAGTCTGTCCGTCCATCCGTTCACAATTACAAAAGAATCTTCTCCTCCTTAACTTACCATAGAATTTCAACCAAACTTCACGGAAATGATCCTTACGTCTTGCTCTTTCAAAAATTCAAAGAATTGAAATCCATGAAGAACTGTGGTTGCCATGGTAATGGAGTGAAAAAAAAACTTAAAAAATCTTCTCCTCTCAAGCCATAAGGCCTAGAGCTTTGATATTTGGTACAAATCATCATCCACTGACCCGCTACCAAACTGCTTCAAAGAATTACTGTATTCTGAAAATTAGCCCTTTTCTGTGCGATTCCTGATTTAACATAGTAATAAAGAAGAGAAACTTAAACAGTCTTTGCCTCCCAAACCATAAGCCTAGAGCTCGTTATTTGGTGCAAATCTTCATCTATTAAGCCTCTACCAAAATACTTCAAAGAATTGCCGTATTCTGAAAATTAGCCCTATTCTGTGTGATCCCTGATTTTACATAGAAATAAAAAGGAAAACTTCAAAAATTTTCTCCTCCCAAGCCATAAGACCTAGAGCTTTGATATTTTGTATAAATCATCATCTATTGACCCTCTACCAAAAATACTTCAAAGAATTGTCGTATTCTGAAAATTAGCCCATTTCTGTGCAATCCCTGATTTTACATAGAAATAAAGAAGGAAAACTTTATAAATCTTCTTCGCCTAAACCATAAGGCCTAGAGCTTTGATATTTGTTATACATCATTATCTTTTGACCTTCTACCAAAATACTTCAAAGAATTATTGTATTCTGAAAATTAGCCCTTTTCTGTGTGATCCCTGATTTTACAAAGAAATAAAAAGGAAAACTTTATAAATCTTCTTCTCCCAAACCATAAGGCCTAGAGCTCTGATATTTTGTATAAATCATCATCTATTGACTCTCTACCAAAATATCTCAAAGAATTACTGCATTTTAACAATTACCCTTTTCTGTGCGATCCTTGATTTTACAAATAAATAAAGAAGAAAAACTCAAAATCTTCTTCTCCAAAACCATAAGGCCGAGAGCTTTGATATTTGGTGTGTAATAATACCTATTGACCCTGTACTAAAATGCTTCATAGAACGACTGTTTTCTGAAAATAAGACCTTTTCTGTGCAATCCCAGAAAGGAATAAAGAAGGATTTCATAGAAAATGTTCTCCTTCTAAACCATTAGGCCTAGAGCTTTGATATTTGGTATGTATTAATGCCTATTGACCCTCTACTTTATTACTTCAAAGAATTACAGTACTCTTGAAATTAGCTCAACATGGTTGGGTTTTCACTATACCTAGGATTAAAGGAGAAAATCTTGAAAAAATCTTCGTCTCCAAAATGATTAGGTGTAGGGTTTTGATATTTTGAATATTATATCATAAAGCCTTGAGCAATCATACTTAGGGGAGCGATATAGGACCATCATGGTCCTCTTGTTATTTGATGTTTTTAAAAACACTTTTTGAATATTTTCAAAAATTTAATTAACTCTCTTAATGGGAAAGTATCATTCAAAATATTCTGTAAAACTCTATGGAGATTTAGGGGCTTGATAGATTACAGGGTATGTCTCTTGTTAAAATCGTAGAAAAACATTTTTGAAAAGTTATTGCAATAAATGACCGATTGACCAAATTCCTACCTTAGAATCACGAATAATCAAGTGACTAAAACAGCAACTACAGAGTTGCATTTCAGCTGAGTGATATGGGACCATCAAAGTTCTCTTGTATGACAAAACCCTTTAACCCATTACTACACAATGACGCTTTTTGATGCCCTGATGAAATATGATTATGGAAAAAATTGTGGGAAATGGAGAAATTGCTTGTAACAAGCAAGATCTCCTTTCTCACATTTTTTGTACCTTATTTGTTCAGTATTTTTGACACACATTTTGAAATCCAATCTACAACTCATTTGAATTTTAGACCAGTCTAAAATTTTATTGTTTGGTAATGGGTTGAACAAAGCTATCAATGTGGTCCTCTCTTAGAATTAAATAATGACTTTTTTTTCTTGAAGTTGAAACAAAATGTGCTTAATGCTTTATTTTATATTCGTTTCCATTCCAATATTAATAGTATAAGGTTTCTTTTTTTTGAAGTATGTTGTATCACTAAAAGTTGGATTAAAAATGTTGAAAATGAAATAGACTTATACTCTCTCCCTCTCTCGCTCTGAATTTAATTCATTACCACACAATTTCATTTTTACACTCTGAGGAAATATCATTGTGGATTACATTGTGGATAGCGAGGAAAATGCTGATAAACCACATTATTTTCTACCCTATCTGACACAGAGTTAAAAGATTTTGCCCAATTTGAAATGTTGTCCGCAACCTTTTTATACCCCTGATCGTCCGTATGTCTGTCTGTCTTTTAGCAATTTTTTGTGTGCGCAGCTCCTCCTAATCTATCAATGGGAGTGAGCTGAAACTTGACACAATGACATGTACTCCCTTTGATGTCTAGTTTTGCATAAGACCTTTGAAATTCAAATTGCTCCGGTCATTCTTGAGTTATCTTGAATTATCTGCCCTTGAATTGAACAAAAATCACTATGTTTGTTGTGTGCACATCTTATCCTACATTATTTATGGCAAAGAGCTGAAATTCCCCACAATTACGTTCTATGATGTCTACTTGTGGATAAGACCTTTGAAATTCAAATCACTCCAGTTTTTAGCTGGATGGCCCTCAACAGATTCCTTCAAAGAATTTTGAGCGGATGAAAAACATGGCTTTAATGGGCGGGGCTAATTTCCATATATGGTAAAAGCTTTGAAAATCTTATCAGAAACCAGTGGATGGATTTCAACCGAATTTCACAGAAACGATCCTTGGGTGAACCTTTATCAGATTCCTCCAAAGAATTTAGATAGGATGAAAAACATGGCTTTAATGGGCTGGGCTAATTTCCTTATATGGTAAAGGCTTTGAAAATCTTCTTAGAACCTAGTAGATGTATTTCAATCAAATATTACAGAAATTATCCTATAGTGAACCTCTGTCAGATTCCTTCAAGGATTTTGATCGGATGAAAAACATGGATTGAATATGCGGGGCTATTTCCATATATGGTAAAAGCTTTGAAATTCTTCTCAGAAACCAGTGGATGGATTTCAGTCTAATTTGACCGGATCAATCCTTGGGTGACCTTTTATCAGAGTGTAAAAAAAATTTTTGATTGAATGAAAAATATGACTTTAATGGGGAGGGCCAATTTCCATATATGGTATATAGTGAAAACTGTAAAATTCTCAGAACCTGTTGATGGATTTCAACCAAATTTCTCTGGTATGATAACCAGATGACTCGGATTCCTTCATATAATTTTGATTGGTTTAAAAACATGGCTATTATGATGGTTGGTTATGTCCATATTTGATATACAGTGAAAATTTTATGCAATGAATTTACATAATTTTACATGAATTTTGTAAAAACCATGAAAAGTTTGAAAAGGTTCTCTAGAAGTATTTCAAAGATTTCAATGATTGAGTTTTATTTTCATTATACATGTATTCAGTTTATTTTAAATTCATGAAAAAATTTGCTTAATCAGTACATTCATGCCTGTGGAGCAATACATGCACTCATGGGCCTCTAGTTCTTGAGTTATCTTTAATTATCTACCCTTAATTGAACCCTTTATTTCTTGTTATTTCCGACAATTTGAATGGAAATGAACTGAAACTTGCTACAAAGACTCTGTATGATGTCTAGTTGTGCTTAGGACTAAAATTTGTTTGATATGTCAAGTTGTTCCTGAATTATCAGCCCTTTAATTAACACTATAGCTTATAATTAGGGTTTTTTGTGAGGGTGTACAACTCCTGCTACAAATTCTATTAGATTGAACCGAATCTTGCCACAATGTATCTCTTATATTTAGTTGAGCATAAGACTTCAAGAAATAAGAAATTTATAAGAAATTCAAAAAGCTCGGGTCTTTCTTGAATTATCTGCCCTTGAATTGATTGAATTCAAATGTCAAGGTCATTTTGAGCTCCGAAAAACCTAAACTGAACCATTGTAATAGTTTATTTGTCAAGATCAATTTTTCTAGGTCATATTTTTATACGCCCGTCGAAGACGGGACGTATTATGGGATCACCCATGGTGTCCGGGCGTCCGGTTGTCCGGGCGTCTGGTCGTCCGGGCGTCCGGCGGTGTCCACTTCTTTGTCCGGAGCATAACTCTGTCACCGTAAGTCCGATTGACTTTAAACTTGGCAGTTATATTCTTCTCATCAATACGGAGTGCAGTGCGCAATAACCATAACTCTACCTGGCCTATTTTTTTAGTTATTGCCCTTTGTTTTTTTTCATACTTGAATCTTGTCCGGAGTATATCTCTAAAAGTATTATAGCTAGGATCATGAAACTTCATGGGTGTATAGATCTCACCAAGGGGGAGTGCAGTGCACAAGAACCATAACTCTACCTGGCCTATTTTTTGAGTTATTGCCCTTTGTTGTTTTTCATACTTGAATCTTGTCCGAAGTATATCTCTAAAAGTATTATAGCTAGGATCATGAAACTTCATGGGTGTATAGATCTCACCAAGGAGGAGTGCAGTGCACAAGAACCATAACTCTACCTGGCCTATTTTTTGAGTTATTGCCCTTTGTTGTTTTTCATACTTGAATCTTGTCCGGAGTATATCTCTAAAAGTATTATAGCTAGGATCATGAAACTTCATGGATGGATAGAGCTCACCAAGTGGGAGTGCAGTGTACAAGAACCATAACTCTACCTAGCCTATTAATTGAGTTATTGCCCTTTGTTGTTTTTTATACTTGAATCTTGTCCGGAGTATATCTCTAAAAGTATTATAGCTAGGATCATGAAACTGCATGGGTGTATAGATCTCACCAAGGGGGAGTGCAGTGCACAAGAACCATAATTCTACCTGGCCTATTTTTTGAGTTATTGCCCTTTGTTGTTTTTCATACTTGAATCTTTTCCGGAGTATATCTCTAAAAGTATTATAGATAGGATCATGAAACTTCATGGATGGATAGAGCTCACCAAGTGGGAGTGCAGTGTACAAGAACCATAACTCTACCTAGCCTATTAATTGAGTTATTGCCCTTTGTTGTTTTTTATACTTGAATCTTGTCCAGAGTATATCTCTAAAAGTATTATAGCTAGGATCATGAAACTGCATGGGTGTATAGATCTCACCAAGGGGGAGTGCAGTGCACAAGAACCATAATTCTACCTGGCCTATTTTTTGAGTTATTGCCCTTTGTTGTTTTTCATACTTGAATCTTTTCCGGAGTATATCTCTAAAAGTATAATAGCTAGAATTATGAAATTTCATGGATGGATAGAGCTCACCAAGTGGGAGGGCAGTGTACAAAAACCATAACTCTACCTGGCCTATTTTTTAAGTTATTGCCCTTTGTTGTTTTTCATACTTGAATCTTGTCCGGAGTATATCTCTAAAAGTATAATAGCTAGAATCATGAAACTTCATGGATGGATAGAGCTCACCAAGTGGGAGGGCAGTGTACAAGAACCATAACTCTACCTGGCCTATTTTTTGAGTTATTGCCCTTTGTTGTTTTTCATACTTGAATCTTGTCCGGAGTATATCTCTAAAAGTATAATAGCTAGAATCATGAAACTTCATGGATGGATAGAGCTCACCAAGTGGGAGTGCAGTGTACAAGAACCATAACTCTACCTAGCCTTTTTTTTTATAGTTATTGCCCTTTGTTGTTTTTCATACTTTGTTTGACAAAAAATATTAATTCAAAATAACCTCAGTTCTATTCAAACCCCCAGTTCATATTAAGCAGTGTGACGGGCGTATCTTGTGACAATTTGGCACCTTGTTATTGCTTGTGGTGAGTACTTTCTGTTGAAACTTGTTTCATGGTCATTGGTCAAGGTCATTTTTTTATGTCAATTGTATTCAAATTATAGAATTTAACCATTGTACATAAGTTATCATAAAGCTTTTTTATTTCTCAAGTGTAAACAGTATTATTCAGGCGATAAGATCTTTCTACTGACAAAAATCATTAGCCATCATTCAAGCTCAGGTTACTGACAAGCCAAGGCTACTGGCAAGTCCCTTCGGGTGCATAAAAAAGATGCCCCCAGGGTCAAAAACCGCCCTATATAGAGCAGAGGTCCAAATGTGTGAATTTTGCTTAAAAAGAGCAAGTTAAAAAATTATTCTTCTTGAAAAAAAGGCATTAAGCATCCATATTTGGAATGAAGCATAACCCATTAGTTATCTATCATATTTGTTGAAATTTTGCCCCTTTGCTCAAAAATAGCCCAGCCTTAGGGGTCAAAAGTTGGAAAAAACGCTCGATTAGAGCAAGTTCAAAGGTCTTCTCCTCCTTAACTTTATGGCCTAGGCCATTCATATTTAGTATGTAAGATAACTAGATAGTTTTGAATGTTTTTAGGAAAAATTTGGGTCCGAGTCGGCCACACCCTTGAAGTCCAAAGCTTTGTGAAACATTCAGTATAGCAAGTTAAAAAAGTATTCTAAGATATAAGGCCTAAGGCATTCATATTTTGTACATGTACTTTTATTAGCAGATTAATCAAGTGAACGATTTACGACCATCATGGTCCTCTGCAGGGTCCTCTTGTTTATCCATATTTTCTGAAGACTGGTGATCGACGGTTGCGGATGGGTGGTAGACTTGGCGAGTGCTAACTTTACCTTGTGTCCGTATTTTCTCCTACAATTCTGGACGGATTTTGATGAAATTCTCACCAAATGTTTGTCTTCATGGAACCTATGTAATCAGCGTGCTATGTTATTGGAAAAGGTGTTTAAGTATAAAAATTATTGTTTGCGCAACTACTCCTTCGATTCTTGATGGATTTTGATGAAAGCAATTGAGAACCTAGTTTTGTGAGAATTTTTCACTTGTTATTTTAATTGACAAGAAAAGAAGTTCTCAGGCTGAGTTAATGTAATCACCAAGAATCTGTTGCATCAATAAGGCTTATTGAAAAACAAAAACAAAACAACAACAAAACAACAACAACAACAAACAACAACAACAAAAAACCCAACAACAAAAAACCCAACAACAAACATTCCAGTAATGTTCCTTTGGTAATCTTTCTCAAAACTTACTTGTCAAATTTTGATAGGCACATAATTATGGGTGTGACTTTTCTTTGAATTCTATACTCCTAAACCCCAGGGTCATTTTAGCCGGTAGCATGTAACAAAAAAGGTGAATAGTTGGTTAGCGACAAAATCGTCGTAACTACAACTTAGATAAGCTGTAGTTACGAAATTTAAGTCGCCAAACCAACAAAAAAGTTTAATAAAAATGGCGGGAAAACTCGTTTCTTGTCTAAATGAAGGATTTCACTGGTCGATTGGATATTTGATTGACAGAACAAATGAGGTAATTTCAACCGAACTTTGAAAGAAAATATTCTTTCGCTGACCCTCCTCAAAATATATTCATGAAGTTTTGATACAGATGTATTGACATTACATTGCATGGTTTATTTACCTGTAAAATCCATCAATGTTCTCTTTACTCTAATCGCTGGGTCATCTCAAATCCTTACCAACCCTATTAACTACAAAAGTTTGGAGAAGTTCAAATTGAAAAGGGTTACAGACAATATTTCAATTGAATTTAATCAAAATCGAAAAGAGAGGATTATATTAAAAAATCATGAGAAAAGGAGATATTCCTTGAAACGAGTTGTTGTATATACGTGGGTCCGTAATCCTTTTTAGCTCACCTGAGCTGAAGGTGAGCTATTGTGATCGGTAAATGTCCGGCGTCCGTCTGTCCATCCGTAAACATTTTTTTTTAAAAAAATTATCCTAAACCACAAGGCTTATAGCTTTGATATTTGGTACATATCATCACCCCTTGACCCTCTACCAAAATACTCCATAAGAATAAATGTACTCTAAAATAAGCTCTTTCTGTGCGATCCCTGAATTTACAAAGGAAATCTTTGAAAATGTTCTCCTCCCATACCATTAGGCATAGAGCTTTGATATTTGGTATGTATCATCACCTATTGACCCTCTACCAAAATACTTCAAAGAATTACCGTATTCTGAAAATTAGCCCTTTTCTGTGTGATCCCTGATTTTACAAAGGAATAAAGAAGGAAAATCTTCTTCTTCAAAACCATAGGACCAAGAGCTTTGATACGTAGTATGTATTAATGTCTATTGACCATCTACCAAAATACTTCAATGAATTACTTCACTCTGAAAATTTTCCCTTGTCTGTTTGACCCCTGATTTTACATAAAGGAATAAAGAAAGTTATCTTTGATGTTTGGAATAAATATCATCTTTTGACCCTTTACTTTAATATTTATTATTTTGAAACCCATTGATTAATGTAGAAGTTATGTTCTGGACAAGGAATGAAAACACAAACTAACCCACCACACACTCACTCACACACCCACAGACAACAATATGTTGTTGGTGGTATTTTAAATTTTTTAGTCTTTTTGGATGGAAAACATCGTGGATAATAAAGAAATTGCTTGATACAAGCAAAACCTTAATTTTCCATAGTGTTTTCCAAAGCTTTTTTCGTTACGCGTGTAAAATGGGGGGGGGGGGTATGTTGGAATGGGTTAATAAGTACATACATGTTTTATGCCAAATAAACAGAACATAATGAAATTGACTGTTCCCTAAAGAAACCTTTTTTTGGAGTGTATAACAGGAAAATTGTTGAACAATATCAAAAGGCAAAGCAATATACAAGCATTAATAGTAAGTTTGGAAGATTGAGACAAAATTGTATCCTCTCGAGAAGTATGAAGAAAATAGTCATAAGGTCTCTTTTCCTTTGATATACGCCAGAGTGTGTATTTATGCAATAGTGATCTTCCTCATAACGAAACAAACATTTTCAGCAAGTTTAGGAAATGTTGCGCCAAAAGTGTGACCACTAAAACGACAATAAGGTAATTGTCAATAAGGCCCCCTTTTCTGTGATTTTAGTCAGAATGTCACCTTGGTATTTTCCACACCATTACTTCTGCTACATCCATTCTGAGCCTCAAGGTTTAGATATGTACTAAGTTTTTAAAATACAAGAAAGCTCTACTTATCACAGAAACTGTTTAACCCATTCCCACAAGATGGAAAATAGATCGGTCCAACTTGAAAGAAGTTGCATTCAACAATTTTAAGCATGTAAGATTAAAAATTTGCTTGGCATTTTAGGAAGAAATCATCGTTTACAAGCAATTTCTTCATTCTCCATAATATTTTCCAATTTTTTTGTCCTTGATTTTAGCGAAAAAACGGGGAAATTACGCGGGCTTTGGTTAATAACTGAGTTTTGCACTCAATAGACAAATGTCAACGCATTTTTTTGTTTAAAAACACAAAAAGCGACAGCCTGTTGTAAAAAATCTTCTTGTAATGAAAAATCAAAATCATCATCCCGTTCAGCATCAAAAACAACAAAAACATAAAAAAACTGATATAAACACCTCAAAACTTGAAGAGAAATTTATAACACAATTTCAAGAAAAAAGTTGTAAAAATTAATTTCAAGTGTACAACTCTAAAGCTTGCTACCCCAGTGACAAACATTTCACACATCTCTAAAGCTATCTCTGTGTCACATGAATCTGTTCTGCTGTAAAATTGCAGTTCTTGTAACGTGACAGCTTCCTCCCCTCCACGACGAAATGGACTCTCCTTTCTGAATCTGTAAACGTCACCCCGGTAACAGGGGTCGTCACTCTTGAGCTCTTTAATGTATTCTTTGCACTCCTTACGGCAATGAGTTGTCGAACATTTCTGCTCAATGCTGGAATAGTGGTTTGCGATATATTCGTCTCTGAAATAGAAAGACGATAACATGAGTCCTAAATCATTTAACCCATTCCACACACACACACATCCCCACACACCCACACAAAATTAGTCTGTCCAAATTGAAAGAAGCTGCAGACGGCAATTTCAAGTTGATGGAATTATAATTATTTCGTCTTTATTTGTTAAAACATTGGGAATAATGAAGAAATTGCTTGATACAAGAAATTTCTTCATTTTCCACAATGTTTTTCAAAAGCTTTTATCTTGAGGGGCGTAAAAAGGAGGGATTGTTTCGGAATGGGTTAGGACTCTGTGACGCTCGTAGGGACAAAAATTCCAACAAAAAGAAATCCTAAAATTTTCGTTAAAATTGTTTGAAAACCCCCTTTATTATTATTTTCGAAATAGGACACAATCCCATTATGAAAAGCCTTGCCGAACATGCATCGAAAATATATTTCAAAATTATTTTATGTTGTCAACATAAAATAATATGAAATTCAGTTTCGTCTTCTCTTCTACGGAGCTTTTTATAGAAGGCTTGTGGTCTTTTCTAAAATTATTGACAGAGGGGTCTGTAAACAATTTTAACAAAGATTGTAGGGTTCCTATTTGTGAGAAGTTTTGTCCCAACGAGGGCCATTGAGCCTTTGACCTAGCTTTGTCGACTATGGTACATGTGACATTTCCAGTTATTTAACAATCGCTGTCCCCCCAACCACCTACTCTGTTGGTCCCGCCCATTGACTCCGACAGGAAGTTCCGCTACGATTTGAATGGCGCTGTTTTACAAAATTTATAGCCAGAATCATGTAATAAAAAGAGAAATGGTTGGGTTTGCGACCTAAATGTCGTAACTACAGATTGAATAAGCTGTAGTTACTATGTTAAAGTCGCCAAACCAACAATTTTGGCTCAACCTTTACAAAAATGGCGGCCAATGACGGAGTTCAAAGCCCCATTCCGGGTAACCCATTACCAGACGGCAAAAATTCAGGCTGTCCCAAATTCAAAGGAGTTGCACACAACATTTTAAAGTTTATGAAATTTCATATTTTTCAACTAAGAAAAAATTTCTTCAATTTACACAATGTTATTCCATTGCTTTTGTTGAGAAGCGTCAAAAAGCGTCACTGTGTGGGAACGGGTTAAAGTAAAGGTACATTGACAGCCAATATCCAATCTTAATTTGAATATGAAATTGAATTTTTCTTGCACGGTTCTGTTTACAATTATTTTCCTATTTGGTTGACTGAATCGGCTTAACGTCACTTTTAACAGTATTTAACAGCGGTGGGTGGAACACCTAAAATGGATTCCTGGCATTTCTTTCACCAGTACTACCACTACATCCGTTCCGAGCCTCCAGCTGCTCACCCCACTTAGATTTAGGATTTTCCATCAATTGGTGAGAGACAAAAGAAGGGTATTCGTCGCGGCCGGGCTTCGAACCCGGAACCCCATGACCAGGAGTCCTACGCGCTACCACTGGCCGCGGCCGCGGCCGACTAACACTTTACCAGTTAACAGCTCCGAGAGGTAAAATAGACTAAGTCAATGTTGAAAATCACTCGTTTTCACCATCCAAATATTGTTGATTTAGAAACGATTGTGGGATATGCAAGTCACTGTCAATATGGTTTAATAATCGAGGGTTATAGTTTCGCTATATTTCGAAAATGATTGTCACGCAAAGTCAAGAATATTTCATAATATTTGAATGATCTGAAATACACAACACACACCAATCTTCAGTTATCATATGAAATATCTATTGGTTCCGAATGCGTGAAAGTTTACCGTCACAAAAATAAACCGATACCGTATTTCCCCATCTTCTGCAACATTTTCCGAGTAAAATGATCTTCAATTGTCTTATCGCTGGCCCCGCCCACTCACTGTTTTTGCCACGCCCAATGACTCCTACTGGAAGTCCCACTTCGATTATAATGGTGTAATTTTGCAAAGTTCGTGGCCAGTAGCATGATACAAATAAGTAGAATTGTTGGTTGGCGACCTTAACGTCGTAACTACATCTTGAATAAGCTGTAGTTACGCCGTTTAAGTCACCAAAAACAAGAAGAAAGATGGCGGCCAATGTTGCAGTTGAAAGCTCAGGTCAGGGCTGAATAAATGATTTGATTGGTCGGTTGATTCCTTTATTGACAGCCGCGATTTGTCAATTGACGCTGTCATCCAAAAGTCCATGGACAAATAAAATCATTATTTTAGACCGAAAGTGAACTTTGCTCTCCGATATATATGCCGGTATTTTCGTTTGTTTGACGACTAAAACGTCTTAACTATAGCTCATTAAAAACTTTAGATCATCGATTAATCATTTCACTTTTTGTTATATGTTATGTGGCTGTATGTTTTTTTTAAAATAACGCCGTTAAACATATAAAAACGAATGAGCAATTTCATCATTTTCTACATTTTTTTATCCAGAAATCTGAAACAAGCTAAAACTTCACAAACTTTAAATTACTGTCCGCAGTTCCAATCAATTTGGACCAGTCTAAAATTTTCTCGTCTTGGTAAAGGGTTAAATAGAAAAACTGCATCGGTTACAGGCAATACTTACGACATATCACTCAGTCTAGAAAGGTTGCAGCCCTGTATAAGCCCGCTATTTAGCTCACACATCTCCAAACTAGCCCAGCTCGTGCACACTGAGAAAAGTAAAAAATATAGACCTTAAAAGTAAAAATACATTTTGTTCAAAGATTACATTTCCAAAAAGAATGTCTCGTAACAATATCTATTTCATCATCATTTAAGCCTTATCATGCTGCATACAATCCTCTACAGTATTACATTTAAAGATCAAAGGGCTGAAAACACTGCAAACACTAGTTGTTATTTTGTATTTAATTCAAAATTTTATCTTGTTAAACGTCTCTGGGTTTAAAGTCGCAAGCAGGTGGTGTAGACTAAGATCAGACTGCACATATGTGCAGGCTGATCTTGGTCTGTACCTCCTGCCAAAACAGAAATATTCCGGGTTCAGCATGACAAGAGTTAACTGCCTGATCTGCTACTCTAGTTCTCTTCATATCATATGGAAATGCCCTTGGTCGAGAAGCACCCCAACAGAGTTAAGATAAGTTGTTTGTTTGGAGTTTAACGGCACTTTTAACAGTATTTCAGTCATATCAAGGCGGCTGGGGCACCTAACCAAGCCTTCGCCTTGATTCTACTGAAAAACCTACAGATAAAGCTCAGAGCAAGGAAAATATTGAAGAAAGCAATCCAATGCTTGTTTGTTTTACAAGTGTTGTATTTAAAAAAAGGTATGAGTTTATACAAAAAGTTGGGAGTATAACCGGAAAAATCACAAAAACACATACAAAACCCCCAAACCAAACCAAACCAACAACAACAACAAAAAAAAAAACCATGAAATTTCATAAATTGTTGTCTGCACTTCCTCTCAATTTGGACCACAATATTTTCTATCCTTCAATATAAACATCATGATAATTCTGCAATATATGTGTTATCTTTGATATGAATTTCGTTCTGAATTTTACCTATCCCCGGATAAGTGACATTGATGAATGATAATTCTGCAATATATGTGTTATCTTTGATATGAATTTCGTTCTGAATTTTACCTATCCCCGGATAAGTGACATTGATGAATGTAATTGTAGATTTTTTCAACTGTCTTCATTTTAGACAATATTTTCCCAATTGTTTTTCTTGAAGGGCGTCCAAAAGCATCACTGTGTGGGAATGGGCTAAAGCCTCTGCCGAACAAGTCGGGCTATACACATGTAAAATATGAAGGTTCTTCTATTTATCACTCAAAAGTTATGACCTTTGTTCTGAGTTTGCACTCATGCAAACAGAAAAAAACCAAAGTCCTAAATGTACTGTAAGCTAGCAAAGCATGCTTTTATCAAGTAATATTTTTCTTTGTCAAAGGTAATCGTGATTGATGGGATCAGAAAACCTTTGTCTAGTAGGGTAGAAAACAGTTTGAACAATAAAGAAATTGCTTATTACAAGCAATTTCTTCAAAGTCCACAGTGTTTCAAAGGTATTTTCTTAGGGTGTGTCAAAAGCGCGATTGAGTGGGATTGGGTTAAATAGCATGCTTTTCTAGGAGTTGTCTACAATTTGAATAAAGTTAATTCATGTGGCCATAAAGAGTAGTTGCATGCAGAGTTTGCAATATTCCTGAATTAAGAACTACTTTTTTACGGCGTAGGCATTCAATGGATTTAGTGGTTAAGGCTCCAGTGGCAGTTTGCATTCGTTGAACATTGAGAAGACCTCAAATTTTATCTGTTAACTTAAGCTATCAAAGCTGACGCTTTGCTAGCTAAAAACGAGAAAAAACATATCTTGCTGATCTGCCGATCAATTATATAATGTAATTCAACTTACAAGTATTTTGCATGTTTTCTTTGGGAAAGTACGTTAGAAAAGCTAAACACATCTCGTCTGCCGTTTCGTCCCCAAAATAAGTCGTAGAAACCCTGGATGTTGATTTAAAAACACAAGTCGTCCGTAAATCGTCCCCTGGGTTTGCTACAATACCATTAGTGTATCTGCAAAGTGTCAGAAAACAATGAAAATAATGAGAAATGAGAAAGTAATTTCAAGGGACGTTTGAAATTAGAGCAAATTACTCGATGTGGCATTATTTACGAATTATTGTCAAATTAACGTGTTTATAAATGTCGTCCAAATTAACTCCATTTTCATACCACGACGAATGTGAGGTCTCGAAGAATTATGAGTCTGGAAAATTTGCGAGAAAAGAAAAAATACGGTTGTAATAAGCAGTTTTTCAGTTTTTCAAATTGTTCTTCTATCCTATTTGGTAAATAATTTCTAAGATTAGCGCAATTCGAAATGTCGACTCCAACTTCTTTCAAGTCTGACCAGTCTTAAATTCTGTCTTCTGGCGTTGGCTTAATTTTGATTGGACAAACTTGAACTTTAATGCTGTCTTCTGCTGATGGGTTCACGATATATCGATAACAAAAATAAAAGACTTACCTTTTGATGATCGGATTATCGTAATTGTAAACATCGTCATCAGAAAGAGATGAAAGTTTGTTACCATTTCGCCGTATTTCGGTATATTGGGACTTTCCTGTAAGGCATGCAATAATCATATTTATAGTATTTATAGAAACGGTCTCTGGTATACATTATTCGGTTTTGGGAGTAAAGGTTAAATGTTAACCATTTCCTGGTTAACCCCTGGTTTTTACGTCCCTGTGATTTTATAATTGAGAAAACATTGTGGAAAAAGAAAAAAAATGCTTGTCACAAGCAATTTCTTCTTTTTCAACAATATTTTCTACTCTACCTAATGGTTATTTTGTAAATTAATTCCACTTTTAATCGTCGTCTGCAAAACCTTTTAAATTTGGACGGGTCTAAAATTTTGCGCTTTAGGCTCTTAACCTCTTTATCAGTAAATCAAGAAGATTTGACGTTGAAGGTTCGATATTATTGCAGCTATCTGATACGTTCATTGTATCAATTCTATCTTATTCGTGTGAAAAAAACGTGCGTGTTTTTTTTTGAAAAGCACAAAGTTTAGAAAGAGTAAATTTAAAATACTGTATTTTTTTTTCATGTTAAAAGCTCCACTTCAAGTGACACCCTATATCACGTGTAATGGAGGTGCCCACTATATATTAATATATATGGCAGAATAAAATGATTCTGGGGTAAGGTATTAATGTCGAATAACTTAATTGTAAAATCAACATATGAAGCTTTACTTTCCTGCAATGGGAAAGGCGGTGGTTAGTGTAGTAATGTTAAACAATTGCCAACAAAACACGATTTGGTTGTATATGGAATGATCCATTTAGCGTTAACCACAAAATTTTCTAGAAATTGTTTCGATCAATTTTGACAGATTTGTACTATGCACATACGGTATTATGCACATATAAATTCGTTTAAGAATACAGTTAATTCTCTGTTGGTTGTTATTTTTCTGTGTTCTCTGCTAATACTCATTTAAATATCCTTCAACGAAAATGGAGATTATATATTTCGAAATGAAGACCGTCGTTACATTCCCTCAGAATAGAAACAGGTAGACATGATTAAAAAGGACTTAAAGAAAATTACGTTTGTGTTTAGCTTGTTATATGAACGAAAAAAAAGATGAATATTACTTTTTACTAATATGTCCATTTTTGGCAGAACTTCGAGAACCATTTTGAAGAAGTACCTCTATTTCCATCCTAGTATATGGAAATTTAATGAATCCAAGTAACAAATTAACTCTTTTCAAGTTGGCTAAATTTTTAAATGAAGAAATCTCACTAGGAACCAGTTTGATTAATGATACGCAAAGCATGTTGTTGGTAGGTGCGATAGTGTTTTAAATGCAGATACATAATAACCGCCACTATAATGCCGTATTTCCAAGCGACATATACGTTTTCAGTAATTCAGTGCATTTTTCTCTTATCTAAAAAATGAACGCATTGGAATTTATTATTACACCAAAATTTGTTTACAAGTAATAAAAATAAGAATAATGATAATAATAATGACAATAATGATAATAATAATAAATGACAGTTCCCTGAGAGAGACAGAGAGACAAACAGACACAGAGGTGGAGAGAGAATAATAATAATAATAAAACTTAACGCTAACTGTTATTAAGAGATGAAGAGAATATTTTTTGTTTTCATGGGGATATCAACCGAAAAACCTAATCACACAATGTATGAATCCGCTTCGCGTATTCATAAATTGTGTGATTAGGTTTTTCGGTTCATACCTCCATGAAAACAAAAAAATATCTCTTCATTTCTTATAATTTAATAATATACATAGAGAAAAAAGCAAAAACTTTACACTTTTGATAATTTTTTGGATGGAACTATTTTGTGCGGAAGCATACAAAATTGCTGGGTGCTCAAAATTTTGTTCATGGAGTTATGAATAATTTTTTTTCGACCAATCAGAACGCTTGTTTTTGATAGACGAAACTATAAATTAAATTATTCAGCATTGAATACGCATTGTCTTACCTAGGTAATGCATATGGTTAAAAGCAGCCGTAATATTAATCGGAGCCTTTAAAAATCTGCTAGTGCATTTTCCAGCGCATCCACCTTCTAGGACAACGGACGCTTCATTTGGTGGAATGACTAGTTTAATTTGACCAATCACCAACACTCCTGCATTGTACATGCGCAGTTTAGGGGTCAGGTAAAAATTGATCCCCGAGCTATCGGTGTAGTTACTGCGTCGTCCTGGGTTATTCCAATGAATCTGTTAAAAAATGAGTCACGTGATGTAGAGTTCGTTTGAAATATAGACAGAATAAGAGAGGAAAAACAGAAAAAATAGTAGATCTTAGCCCTGATTATTGTATTGTGCATAATCAAAGTTAGAAAGTATTTAAAGCTAGTTTTGTATGCTTGTTTGATAGGTTGTTATTCTACCGGTATTTTAACAGTCGATGGATGGTCACCATTCTATAATGCACATAATAGTAAATAAAGACATTTCCCAATAAATCGAAAAATTCAGATTTGTTTGTTTGATTGAATGGGGTTCAACGCCACTTATAACAGTATATCAGTCATATCGCGGCGACTGTAGCACCTAACCACGGATTCCTGGTACACAAGTACTACCAAAACATCTTTTCCGAGTCCCAGCTGCTCATCCCACTTACCTTATGATTATCCTCCCATTGGTGAGAGACAAATGTCGGAAAAGATATATGCCGTGACCGGGGATCGAACCCGGGACAAAAATTTCGTCCAATAAGCTTCTTATAAAAAAGCAATTGTTGAATGTATATAAAAAATCCTTGATCCCAAAGCGAAAACGGAAACATACAATTAATACAAATACCGATTCTCCAACAAAAGTATCTATTATATACTCACCAAATTTCCTTTTAATATTTCATATTCTACATTAAAGATTCCTTGCACGCGGAACAAATCTATCTCGAAATGAAAAAAAAAAAAAAAAAAAAAAAAATAATAATAATCCGCATCCCACGTGCTCTCTGCTATCCTATCTTTTTGAGCCAAACCAGTCGACAAAATGTTAGACTGGTACAAATTGAAAGAAGTTGAAGACTGCAATTTAAATTGTGCTAAAATTAAGAAAAATAGTGCCAAATAGGGTAAACGTTGATATAAGTATTTTCTCCTTTTGCAATTAAGTTTTCAATGATCGATTTTTTTTCATTGCGTCACAAAGCTTCATTGTATGGTGGTGGGTTGACATACCTGAAAGCTTGCATATTTGTATCCTCTTTCCCCACCAATCAAAAAACCCGACTGTGGATGTTCACAAGACCCAACCATGCCAACTGACCAAGTTCCAATAATATCGGTACAATCCCGGTGACCGCTTCCCATACCACAACTTCTCGGGTCATTTAGACTGACGTCATGAGATATATCCACTGAATTAGAAATAATTTCTTGAAATAATAATAATAATAATAACAAAAAAAAAAAAAAATAGAAGAAAAAAAACTAGTTATTATGATAAGATATGAAAACATATAAATAGACAGTTAGTTAATCCATTACCAGACGGTGAAATTTTAGACTGGTACAATAAGAAATGAATTGCAAACCGGTAATGTATTGTATGACACTCGCGGTATGATAAATCCTTTCTCTGTGTATTTTTCTTGGACGCAAAGTTTTCTGATTTGAGTCGGTTATCTTTTAGACTTATTTAATTCGCGTTTAGAAATATCAATCCATTTATCATACAATCTGGTTAAGTTTTTTAATCAATACCCCAATGAAAGCAAGAAATATCCCCTTCATTTCTTCATAGTATTTCGTTAACTATCTTTAAAATAGCACATTTTGGGTTGAAAAGTGGTCCTCATATTTTTTTCGAGCATTCAGTAATTACGAAAGAAGCTTCTAACATAGACTAATAAGATTCGACCTGCATATGTGTGCAGCCTGACCCTTATCTATGTATTGAGGGCCCCTGGATGCCTAAGTGGTCAGGATGGCGGACGGAAATCGATAGTTACGGGTTCGAATCCAGAGCTCGCCGCCGGTCTAGTGGGTAAGCCCTTGGGCAAGACATTTCAGAGTCCGAGCTATTTAAGGGTGATACCAAGGAAACGCAGGAAAGAGTGAACTTTGCCGTGATATAACTGTAAGATTGTTCAAAGCGGAGTTAAAGCCCATGCAAGCGGAGTTAAAGCCCATGCAAATCAAGTTGTCTCTATGAACAGGTCTACGTTCAATTTAAATTAGAAAAAAAAAATAAAAAAAAAAAAAACAAAAAAAAACAAACAAAAAACAAAAACAAACCCCCCCCCCCAAAAAAAAACAAAAAACAAAAAACAAAAAAAAACACATGACTGTAAAACCCTCTACCACACAATGACGCTTTCTGACGCCCCCCCCCCCCCAAAAAAAAAAAAAAACACGATCATTGAAAACTTTGTGGGAAAAGGAGAATTTGCTTGAAAACAGCATTTTCTCCTTATCTCACAATGTTTTCTAACCTATTTGCCACTTATTTTTCCATTCTAGCGCAAATTGGAACGCCACATGAAACTCTATTTTGAAATTTTGACCTGTCTAAAATTGTACTGTATGGGAATCGATTAACAGGCATTACCCGAACATCCATACACCACAATATGATGCATTACGGCCTTGTTGTCGATGTGTGGAGTGTACGCGACCAAGTGGTACTTCTGATCAGATGGCATTGCAAAGAACATACATGTGTAGGTTGTCACGGCATCTGGAACTGGCGTCTCTGGTAATCGAATTGAGAAGTTGAATGTTTCTGGAGGAGAATATTGTGCCATATTAACCCATTACCAGACGACAAAAATTTCGACTGTTCCGAATAAAAAGGTGATTCAGACGACACATTTTAGTTGATGAATCTTTGGATTTTTTTTACTTCTGGGGTAGAAAACACCGTGGATAATGAAGAAATTGCTTGTAACAAGTAATTTCTTCATTCCCACCATGTTTTCCAAAGTGTGTATTCTTCGGGTTGTCTAAAAGCGTTATTGTGTGGGAATGAGAATAAGGAAATTTCACGAACAGCAACTATTGTCCCATTATATTTTTGTCTTGATAATAACACTCACATTCTATGAGATTTAATTAAGGTTGTAAAGGGTATTCAATATTCATTTGTGTGAGATACTAAAAAGTATCTGACTATGCTAAGAAATAAATAGATAAATACATACATATTCATTTAGCATAAACTCTTATACACCCTTTGTACTAAATTTAAACCCTAGTCAAGGGAGATAACCAAAGGACAATTTTCGGGATAACTCAGTATATCGACAGGGCCCATTGGTAATGAAAAAACACACCAGATAATCGACGAATTAATAAGAATTAAAAAATATTTTCATTTCAAATCACAATCTATCGGAACAAGATGTGTAAAGGTAGGCTATGTACCTGGTTCCTCTAAAGCCGGACAAACAAATTCTTCCTGTTCACAGTTCAACCAGTCTGGTTTGGGACCACAGCCTTCACTGCCGACGGGTTCGCATATCCCTGAAACACAATTATGTCTTTTGTGTGGTGATCTTCTATACTCTCTGACGAATAAAAAAGTTTTCAAAATGAGTCTTTCTTAATTCATTCCCACACGATTCCTGTTTTTTTTTCAGGAGGAATAGACAAGGACTAGCTTGCAAATATGCACAGTCTGGTTATTTATCTACACCTTCTGACTGCCTTTTTCAAGCCAGGGTTATTTATAAAATCAGTTTTTAAAAGATACATTGACCTATAACTCGTCCTTCTAGCGCATTCAGCACTTTCAGTGTTTTGATTTTAATTCCATCTGTTAGAATGACATGGATAATTTCCTTACCAACTGGTTGCATCCAGAAAGACACACAGGCAACATTCAGGATGGGAAATAGTCAGAGCATAAAATCTGCAGTGCAGTTTTTGCGTTACATGTCTAAATTCATATTTCAGAAACCATTATTGCCAACATTTCAGATGGTCTACTTCCCATGGTCACCCCCTGCTATGCTATACCCTTGTCATGCCAAATAAATTACCTTACTGAAATACTGTCAAATCAAAGGGCTGAAAGCACTGACAGGACTTGTCGTTTAAAAATCAATATTTCATTTAGAAATCAACTTCATAAACAACTCTTGGAGGAAAAGTACAAGCAGGAGGTGTAGACTAAGATCAGCCTGCACATGAGTGCAGTCTGATCTTAGTTTACACCTCCTGCCAAAACCGGAATATTCCGGGTTCAGCATGACAAGGGTTAATATTTGGTCGGCTATTTGTAAAAATAAGGCTCCGTATTTCACTTTACAAATTCAGTTATGATTTTACTACTAGTACTTTGCGAAGGGTATGTCTCGATCAAACAGTTAAACCTTTACGAATTAAAAACAAAGGAACAAACAAAAACAAACAAGCAAACAAAAATATGCTATTTATAGAACAGTTTCTCGGGTCGATTTCAAGGGATTACAGAATACCTGGGTGTGACAGTCCGATCGTTATGTCCGGGGGTCCCTGTCCGGATACCCATTTGCAGTCCGGATCTCCTAGTTCCTGACCATTTGTTTTACCGTCACCGTCTGAGTCCATATTGCACAGCGTTTTGTTCCATACCTACAAGAAATAGAACGAAATACACCCTCTAGAACAAAAAAGCTTTAGAAAACATTGTGGAAAACGAAGAAACTGCACTGGGTACTGTGCTTTTATAAAAATTAACCACATTTTTATGAACGCTTGTACTTGTCTCTATATCTATACGATACAGAAGAGGGACTATATAAGCTTATCTTTCGTTCCAATCCTTTTTGCAAGTAATTTTTGATGGAGTGATAGCACATTGCATGTGTTGTAAAAATTGTGGCAAATAAACAAAATTAAAAGAAAATAAACAAACAAACAAACAAACAAACAAAAAAAACCCCACAACCTAGCCCATGATATAACGCTGGCTAAAATTTTCCTCTTACAGGAAAAATAAAACTTAATGACAACAATGTATCGGTAATCGTAAGTGTCGGAAACGGGAAATTTATTGATACGAACGATTTTCGATTGTTTTTTTCCGGCCTTAATTATACAATACAAGTGTTAAATGAGACATTTATGAAACTGAGACACGCCAAACCACCTCGGCATCTAATAGACATTTCATGTAAGAGATGAAGGGAATATTCTTTGTTTTCATTAGGGCATACTACGACCCCCCCCCCAACAACAACAAACCTAATCACACTTTATAAATACGCGAAGCGGATTCGTACATAAGTATGATTAGTTTTTTCGTTTCATACCTTCATGAAAACAAATATTCTCTTCATTTCCTATGATCTAATAACATCAAGCGAAAAAAAAAAAAAAAAAAAAAAAAAAAAAAGAAAACAAATTTAATGCATTTTTTTGGAACTATTTCGTGCAATTTTGTAGTTTTATTAGAAGTTCACTTATATATGTCTTATTTTTCTTATCTTATCAGGGCCATGAAGTGTTTGAGCAGAAATATATTCAAGTTACCGGTAGCATGGACAGGATTCCAGGCTACGGCCCTACTGAATGTTAATTAACCGATGCACTAACAAACCCGCTTTTTTTACACACCACAAGATGAAAAGCATAGGAAAATATTATTGACAATGAAAAAATTGCTTGTGACAAGCAATTTCTTAAATGTCCAGAATATTTTCTATCCTAAAAGTCAAAGGTTTTCGAAATTCCACCGACTAAAAATATCAGTATTTACGAATTTTTGGTCGCCAACTTACGAAATACACGCTTTTTGCTCATTTTTTTCTTTGAAAAGAAATAATGCGGGCTTCGTTACTTAGACTATTAAATGCACATTTAATCAAGCTGAAGTTACGACGTTTAAGTCGCCAACCAACCACTCTACTTATTTGTAACATGCTACTGGCCATAAATTTTACAAACTAACGCCGTTAAAAATCGAATCAGAACTTCCTGTCTGAATCAATGGGCGGGGCTTACATAGTATGTTGGCGGGCCAGCGATTGGTCAATTATGGTACAATAGACGCTTTCACGTGACTTGGGAAAAACATACGTAATTGTTTCTCTGAAAGTCCTCGCCAAAAGGATTGCGGGGTCCGTTACCCATTCGGTTTAAATGTCCGACCCCCTTCCATACATTGTTAGCCTTACAGGGATGGGGCACCATCTCTCCGTTGGGTATTCGCTGTTGGTAAATCTGGTGTCCAAGACATAGCTGTATAGTTGTCAAGGAAACGAACAGAATTTGAAGCCTGAAGATGGTAAAAATTGTGATACAACCCTATGAGAACAAAAATATTAGTTTAATTTCTTAAAATCAACCGAATTTATACTAAGAAATATCACGAATTTGAATCAGCATTTTTGGATATAATAAATTCCTAGGATACTTAGATTAACCCGCAAATATGCACCATCTGCATGTCCGATTTCAGCCGATTTAAACTATAAAATGTAATAAAATTTGAGTTATTGTAGGATAGATTTCCAGAAGATATTTTACCCCATAAGTATTACTTTGGGATAGCATCTGGAGGCTAGAAAAGAGTGTAATGGTGGTACTGGTGCGAGATATGCCAGTAATCCATTGTTAGGTGCTCCAGCAGCCGCGATATGAATGAAACATTATTAAAAGCGGCGCCAAACCCCCATTCAAACAAACAAGATAGGTAATATTTCAAGTTTTTCAAGCGCCTTGATTCTGTAGATGATATTATGTAGTATGAGAAGGTTTAAGTTAACATTTATATTAAGAGGACAGTTGTGCATGTATTAGTTGATCGTGATAAAACGCTCCTTTCGGGAATATCAAACACACGATTCCCTTACCTTAAAGTCCCCTTATTTTTAACTAATACTTCTTCTATTGGTATGCATTCGAATCGGGTCTGAAAAGCCATTCCAATCGGTATCTCTAATTTCAGTCTATATATCGATGGCTTAGAGCAAAAACATAGTATGGCTCTATACAATGTATAGAGCCATACTATGTTTTTGCTCTAAGCCATTGATATGTGAGCTAGGCCGCTACTAAAGCGCAGTGGTAACACGTAGGACTCCTTGTCAAGGGGCCCCGATTTCGCACCTCGGCGGCGGTAAATATCCTTTCCGACATAGGTCTCCCACCAATGGTTGGATAATCGTAAACCTATGGGGAATGAGCTGCTTGAGACTCGGGGGGATGTAGTGGTAGGTCTGGTGTGAGAAATACCAGGAATCCATGGAAAGGTGCAACAGCCGACGAGATATGACTGAAAAACTGATAAAACGGATGTTCAATGTTAACTACGACCCTTATTGACATTCAAGTTTTTTCGAATTACTTACTAGTGGTTCGTTATCAATAAAAACCCTGAATGACTATCAACAAGAAAAACAAAAAAGCTAGCGAAAGTTTCAACTGTTTTTGTACATTAACCAATTAACCAATCGCGGTTGTCAATCAAGGAATCAGAAGACCAGTTAAAAGATTATTCAGCCCGGATCTTTACTTCTAACTCCGACATTGGCTGCCATTTTTGTTCGTTGGTTTGGCGACTTAAACGTCGTAACTACAGCTTATGTCGCCAACCAACCACTTTTTTGTTATATGCTACTGGTCGTAAATTTTGCATAACGCCGTTAAAAATTGAAGCGGAACTTCCTGTCGAAGTAAATGGGCGGGGCCTGCGGAGTCAGACGGTAGGGCCAGCGATTGCTAAATTACCAAACGATGATATTGCAGACTCGTCCAAATTTAAACAAAAAATGTTGCTGACAATTTTATCTATTATTAAATGTTTTTAAAATCCTGTTTTTTGTTTTTTTTTTTGAGATCGAAAAAATTGTTGATTACGAAAAAATTGTTTGTAGCAAATAGTTTCTTCAATTCCCACGATGTCTTCCATATCTTTTCTTGAATTAAACGATCGTGACGTCCTCAGATCATTATGATTCTCCAACGTCG
Organism: Fragum fragum; assembly: GCA_946902895.1. Classification (NCBI taxonomy): domain Eukaryota; kingdom Metazoa; phylum Mollusca; class Bivalvia; order Cardiida; family Cardiidae; genus Fragum; species Fragum fragum. Next base: position 20,972,792 of record OX336380.1, read on the forward strand.
AAAATATATATTTATTACAATATTTACATTCAGGCGTATACCTGCGACGTTTCATAATTTTGAAGTTTCAACTACCACAGTTTAAACCAATTCAACCATAACGATCCGTCGAGTTAAAATGGAATTCAATGAAGTGAGAACAATATCGCCCATGATCAGACTGCATGGTCTGAGCAAACTGACCAGGCTCTATATATTTCTCTCTAGTGGTTGATTTCCTGAATCTAGAATCTTCGTCTAACATTATCATATGAGCCTATATGCGTGACATTTCAAACCATTTCGCATATGCGTGACTCGCACACATTGGGCACCTTGGACAGCCATTCGGGGCAATTAGAATATTCGCTGATTGTTTTAAGAAGCTTTGGGTCAGTATCTATCTACAGAGCGCAGAGTGAAGACTCTGATCAGACTGTGCGGATGCACAGGCTGATCTGAGTCTTTACTTGGCGCACATGTGAAATGGTTGGAAATGTCACGCATGCGCTCATATCTTTTTCACAAATTTCGTTATCGAGTTTGCCTTCGCATGTTTGGATTCATTTGTTAAAATCTATTTCATCAAGTTCTCGGAAGTCTCTTTACACCTTACTAGTTAAATATTTCTATAGTAATAGCTATAGCTAATAAAGATTCTAATAATAATAATAAAAATCAAACCGAAAGTACAAATCCATGGTTTATATAATTCCAAGTCTTCACCGTAACAATGACAAATAATAAGTGGATTATTATGTAATCGTTAACGCTGATATGTAAAATTAACTAAAGGTTACTGCGTAGAACTTATGATTGCATATAATACATGTTTATTGGTTTAACCCTTTCCTGTTCAATCCCTAGTTTTTAACTTCCCTATGGTTTTTATAATTGAGAAAACATTGTAAAACACTGTAAAAAAGAAGAAACTGCTCGTTACAAGCAATTTCTTCTTTTACCACAATATTCTTTACCCTATTGAATAGTGTGGTTTTAAAAATAAAATCCACTTTAAAACCTTTGAAATCTGAAGAGGTCTAAAAAAATTAAAAAAAGAAAAGGGTTAAATAGTATTTGAATTTCTAGTATGCTTATATGAGCGATTATGCCCCCAACTTGTAAGCCTAATCTCTCCGTCCATATTTAGATAACATATTTTGCCTGGTGTTATGATGTTGTTTTTTTTCTCTTCAAATATCAAAGTATTTGTAATAGATGTTTAGCCTTATAGTGCTGAAACCTGGAATCTTCCGGTTTTCGCAGGAGATATAGACAAATACCAGACTGCAGTCTGATCTTAGTCTACACCTCCTGTCAGTCCTTTTGAAACCGAAGTTGTTTATACAATTAGTTTTCAAACGAAGTATTGACACCCGGTCAACAAGTACTACCAGTGTTTTCAGCCCTTTTATTTCTATACTATACTGAAATGATTTTATTCAGTATGACGAGGGTTAAAAAGAGAGAGAGAGAATGAGAGAGAGGGAGAAAGAGAGATAGAGAAAGAGAGAGGGAGAGAGAAAGAGAAAGAGAGAGAGAGAAGGAGAGGGAGAGAGAGAGAGAGAGGAGAGAGAGAGAGAGAGAAGAGAGAGAGAGGAGAGAGAGAGAGAAGAGAGAGAGAGAGAGAGAGAGAGAGAGAGAGAGGAGAGAGAGAGAGAGAGAGAGAGTGAGAGAGAGAGAGAGAGAGAGAGAGAGAGAGAGAGAGAGAGAGAGAGAG